>JAQSUU010000120.1:1200000-2400000 GCA_038087645.1 Saccharum hybrid cultivar R570 | reverse complement strand
TGAGCCAATTTTAGCTCCTCATGTGAACAAGTAGTAACATAAAGTAGATGTTTTTGTTGTTCACATGTGGTCTTTAGAAAAGAGTTTTCATTTTCCAATTTACTTGCTTTTTCCATTTCTCTTTTTAAGGCTCTTGAGAGTTTATAAAAAAGCTCAAAATTTGGATCATCACAATCAATAACAAAACCACCAACATGTATCTTAGTGTTACCATGTGATGATATTGATGAGCTTGTTGAAGCATCACTCTCATAGCCATCATCTTCACCATCAAGTGTGCATGGAGTAGAATAATTGCTTGCATCACTTGTGGCATTATCATCATTCTTGTCAAGTGATCTTGTGGCATGATCATCATCATCATCATCACTTGACATTGAGGTGGAGCAATCCTCCACAACCACCTCGTTGTGGTCATGCTCAACATCCTCATGTACCTCCATCACTATGTGATCATCCTTCTTGAATTTTCCATCATCCCAAATTGAGGAGCCACAATAGTGATGCTTGAGTGCCGTCCACATGCTATGTGCACTTGAGAGACCCACCACCTTGTCAAAAATCTCATCATTCAAAGCTTTGATTAGATAAAACTTAGCTTGTGCATCAAGTGTTCGGCAATCCTTTTGAGCTTGGGTACGGTTACCACACCCATCCAAGTCATGAGAAAAGCCAACAACTATGATCCACCAAAACTTAGGGCCAAGAGCACGAAAATGATCAAGCATGTGATTTTTCCACCGTGCATAGTGAGTGCCATCAAAAATGTGTTCCACACAATCATCTAGCCCATAAGCCGCCATCCTCTCGGGTCGGTGAAGACCGCAAAAGAGAGACCCGGCTCCGATACCAATTGAAGGGTCGAGATGGCGGACTAGAGGGGGGGTGAATAGTCATTTCTAAAACTTAAACGAGTTGGCTAACCAAAACAAATGCGGAATTAAAACTTATCGGTCTAGCCAAGACTACACCCCTCTATCTAAGTTCTCTAGCACCTTGCAAAGATCCTAATTAAGCAACTAAGGTGCTAACCTTACCAAGAGCTCACCTAAACAATTCTAGAGCAAGGTCACACAAACCTATGCACTAGTACTTTGCCAACCGAGGGAGCTCCTACACAACTAGTGAAGCACAAGCACAAAGCTCCTAAGCTCACTAGCAATGCTCAATAACAAGGCAACCAATGCCAAATTAGAGAGCGCAAATTACTTAGCTACACAAACTAAGCAATGTGACTAACAAGGTTATACAAACCGAATTAGTCACGCAAAGGGGAAGCTTCTAGCTACACAAGCAAGAAGACGACTAGCAAGCTACACAAGCAAACTAGTTACGAGAGCAACTACACAAGCACAAGTATATATGAAAGTAAATACAAACTTGTGTTGTACGAAGGCAAACCACCGAGAAGAGTAGACAATGTTGACACGGTGATTTTCTCCCGAGGTTCACTTGGTTGCCACCAAGCTACGTCCCCGTTGTGTCGACCAACACTTCGTGGTTCGGCGGCTAATCGGTCACACACCGAGCCTCTCAAAAGGCACCGCAAGAACCCACCATAAAGTGTGGTAGCTCAATGACACGCTCAACTAGAGTTGCTCTTCGCGATCCCCGCGGGGTGAGCACAATCGCCCTCACAAAGCTTCTCCGGAGCCTCGCACAATCTTCTTGCGAGCTTCGACGGAGCCACAAGCCACCAAGCCATCTAGGAGGTGGCAACCTCCAAGAGTAACAAGCACCACCGGCTTGCAATACGATCACCTAGTGCCACACGATGCAATCTCTCAAAGCAACGCACTAGAATCGCTCTCTCACTCGATCCGATGAACACTATCAAGCATGAGTGAGTTAGAGGGCTTCCAAGCACTACCACATAAGCCACAAAGACTATAGTGTGCTCAGCTACCGGCCATGGCCGGCCACAACGTCTATTTATAACCCCTCGGTCAAATAGAGCCGTTACCCCTTCACTGGGCAGAAAAACGGGACGACCGGACGCGCCGGTCGAACTGACCGGACGCGCCGGTCACACAACGGCTCTTTCGCGAATACACCGACCGGACGCGCCGGTCGCAACGACCGGATGCGCCGATCGCGCAACGGCTAGTTTCGCGAAGCACTGACCGGACGCGCCGGTCGCAACGACCGGACGCGCCGGTCCCGTAACTGACCGGACGCGCTGGTCAAGTCTGAGTCGCGCACAACGAAACAATGACCGGACACGCTGTTAGAACTGACCGGACGCCACAGTGCCAGCGTCCGGTGAGAGTCCAGTAAGCTCCCTGAACGACCGGACGCGTCCGGTCGACTGTGACCGGACGCGCCACGCGTCCGATCAATAAACCGAAAAACGCGCGCACGCTGAACACTGACCGGACGCGTCCGGTCACACCGTGACCGCGTCCGGTGCAGCGTCCGGTCACTCCAGTGACCTCCGTTCGCCTCCGTTTCTTTTCCGACTTCCGGCGTAGTGGAAAATAGGCATTTCATATCCCCAAAAACGCCTGAATCCCGCGCTCGCACGCTCGGCGGGAGGGAGAGAAGACCCCAAACCCTCTCTACCGCTCAAACTCCACCGCCTTCGCAAATGTGCCAACACCAACAAGTGATCACCACCTTGTGTACGTGTGTTAGCATTTTCACAATCATTTTACCGAAGGTGTTAACCACTCAACTTGCCACGCCACTCGATCCTAGCAACGATGCATAGTTAGATCACTCGAGTGGCACTAGATGACCGATATGCAAACAAGTTTGCCCCTCTTAATAGTACGGCCATCTATTCTAAACCCGGTCATCATCTTCTCTACACACCTATGACCGGTGAAATGGAAATGCCCTAGGTTATACCTTTGCCTTGCGCATTCCATTCCATCTCCTCCGACGTTGATGCAACACATGCACCAACCAATCACCAAATGATATGATCCACTTCATATCATCACGTGACCGTATTGGTCCATCGATCTTGACCTCACTTGCTCTTCACCGTTGCCTCGGTCCTTCGGCGCCAAGCCATCACACAACTTGCCCTTCACCCTAGCAACCGGTCCATCAAGCCAAGCCTCATCTTGATCTTCTCCACCTTGGTCACATGACTCCATGTCATGTCTCATGTGCATTAAGCTCCTTCATGACATCATCACATGTGGACTAATCTCCTGTGTATCTCACATAACCACATATTAGTCCACCTAAGTTGTCACTCAATTACCAAAACCAAACAGGGACCTTTCAGCTGTTGTCGCTCTTGTCGCTGTTAATCGGTCTCGCCTCCAGCAGGTGGATCTTCATCTTGGCTAACTACGTTGACCATGGCGCCATGCCTTGGAGGGAAGGCCGAGATTCAAGGAAAGCCTAGAGGATGTAGCCTCTCTTCGTCACCGCTACTCACATGGTGTAATACCATGGTTTGAGTAGTCTCGTCGGACGCAGTGCTCGATCGAGAGCTCAAACGGCTATCTGTCTGGGTGGCATGGATCGAAACTTGATCAGAGCCCACTATGTTGACGAAGTTGCGTGGTCGAGGTCGAGGTCGAGCGGAGCGCCCTTCAAGAGTTGAAGTGACCACTAGATCTGTACCCAACCGTTGAAAACGGGTGGCTCGAGCAGGTCGAGTAGATCTATTGTAGTCATTCGAGTTCTGCTCAGTAAACTGCTCTTGGAGCGAGTCGACCAGAGTTAGGGTAAACAAGAGTTTGCCACCGAGCTGGTCGATGGAGTTGATCAGGTCAGTGTTGTCGAGTTTCCTCCCCTGGTAACGAGGAAGGAGTTGATGAGTTGCCGGCGTAGTTAGTGACGGTGCTGGTGCAGGCGAAGCCGGAGCCAGCGTAGTCGTAGTCGACGCCAGTGACGGGGAAGTAGTCGATGCAGATCAGATCTGCACCTCCTCCATGGCTGTGATGACGAAGTCATTGGAGCCGGTGGTCCAAGTGATCTAGCCGATCATGATCGTGAGGCCCACCGCCGTGGCCATGGAATCGGGGAAGATGACCATCTCGCACGCCTGAAAAGCAGTACACACACCCCCTACCTGGCACACCACTGTCGACAAAACCTGGTCGGCAGTCTACCGAGGGGTATGCCCAAGGTAGTAGATTGTCGGCAGACAGGTGTGCAAGCCACAAACGAGATGGTGATGCAGAACAACGTACGGGTTTACCCAGGTTCAGGCCGCCGTATGGGTGTAATACCTTACGTCCTGCTCTACTTTGTTATTGATGTCTCGAACAATGTATTACAAGCTAGATTGCCCTAGAGTATGTTTTGATGTTTTTAAGGGGGTCCCCTGCCCTCCTTATATAGTCCGGGAGGCAGGGTTACAGATCTAGAAACTAATCTTAGCCGGTTATAATTGCCAAATGGAGCCGGATAAGGATTCCTAACCTAACCGACCAAGACCTTGCTTGATCTCCAAGTCTGGTTTGATGCCTTACGCGAGACTCCATCTCGATGATCTAGATCGCGCGTCATCACGTAATGGGCCGGACCATCTGGTCTGGGCCTGCCCATGTCTAGCCGTAAGGGTATAGGGGTTTATACCCCCACACCTATATATACCAGCACCTGCCCTCCTCCCTAGAGCCATCCTGAAACCCTAATTCATATCCTCCTCATCAGGATCAGAGGCAGCTATCAAGAAAAGATTAGTTCTCATTAGGATCTAGTCTTTAGAAATAGAGAGATAGAGAGTAAGGGAAGAGCTTGGAGAAGGTGCTGGCCTATCAGTGCTCTCTCTACAGCTTGTACCTTGGCGGAAGTCAACCTACGTTTGAGATTTCTCTAGTAATCAACTTCTGATTTAAGTAAGCAATGTGTTTATATTGTTCTTCTGGTTTGCGAGTCTCTTTTGAGTGCTTTAATCTATTGGCCTTAGGTTAAAGTAGTATTCATAGTGTAAGCATGGTGCTTAGACTCGATAACTCATGGATGTACCCTACATTCCAGATCGGTGGTAGCTCGCGAGGGTGACTCTTATAGCCCCATTGAATCTGATGTGAACTAGGGTTTCCAATCTTCCGAAAGGTTCTGATAACTCTCGATTTGGCGGAGTCACGACACAATTCGATCCGGCTTCCGAACAACTCGGCTCTGAACCCCGCAATCACAGCACCACGACTCCTCTAGTTATCGACCGGCGTTGCACGATCGACCTCGCCAAGAAGGCTAAGTCCTTGCCTGCAAATCGAGAACACACGCAAGAACATAAAGGAATGCAACCAAATTGCAGATGAATGATTAATCTCACAAAGTTGGGGTCTCACAAACCGACGGCGGTGGCGAAACTGTTATCAACAGAATAATCTAAGCAAAACCCAACCCTAATGCAGGCGGCGACTACTTATTATATAGCCTAAGGGACATCCAAGGACCCCTATTCACGTCCCTGGGGAGTGCCGACACGTTACAAGGCCCAAACGGCCTAAAAGACAGTGACACAGCACCCTGATAGATTCTAGATGGTGACTTGTTTCGACGATTCCCGTTGATTCCGAACAGCTTTTGATGTGGAACCACTTGGGTTGGCTTCCTTATCAAATAAGCTTTCCATCTATATATGGATCATCGAAAACGGAGTCCGGACGTGTCGGACATGGCCTTCACACATATGACCATGTTTGGAGAATTACATGGAGGCCAAGGAGATTAGCAAGAGCATCCAAATCGAGAAGAAGGCCCAAAGCTTATCCGGTTTGAGTCACCAAGGTGGAGGCCTAAATCAAGTTCGAGTCCACCTCGGAATCCAGGACCAGTCTGCCTTGAACTGGTCACCCAGGACGCGTTCGGACTCCGTTTTCGATGATCCATATATGGATGGAAAGCTTATTTGATAAGGAAGCCAACCCAAGTGGTCCTACATCAAAAGCTATTCGGAATCAATGAGAATCGTCGAAACAAGTCACCGTCCAGAATCTGTCAGAGCGCTGTGTCGCCGTCTTTTGGGCCGTTTGGGCCTTGTAACGTGTCGGCGCTCCCCAGGGACGTGAATAGAGGTCCTTGGATGTCCCTTAGGCTATATAATCAGTAGTCTCTGCCTACATTAGGGTTGGGTTTTGTTTAGATTATTCTGTTGATAACAGTTTCGCCGCCGCCGTCGGTTTGTGAGACCCCAACTTTGTGAGATTAATTATTCATCTGCAATTTGGTTGCATTCCTTTGTGTTCTTGCGTGTGTTCTTGATTCGTAGGCAAGGACTTAGCCTTCATGGCGAGGTCGACCGTGCAACGCCAGTCGATAACCAGAGGGGTCGTGGTGCTGCGATTGCGGGGTTCAGAGCCGAGTTGTTCGGAAGCCGGATCGAATTGTGTCGTGACTCCACCAAATCGAGAGTTATCAGAACCTTTCGGAAGATCGGGAACCCTAGTTCACATCAATTGGTAATCAGAGCTTCAGGTATACCGTCAGGTTCAATTTTACCCTAGTTTAGTTTGATTTTGCCTTCGTCCTAGAGTCCACAGAAAAGTAAAAAAAAATTAGTGTTAGGTTTTTCCCCTATCCCAGAAACCACGTTTAGCCTTTTGCATAATTCTTATCAGATTCCGTCGTGTTGAGTTTGTGTCCTAATCAAGGGCTTGTTGCTGGTTTAGATTGTGTTCTTTTCTAGTTTGTGTTGATCCCTCCACCCACCGCCATCCCATATCACCATCGGTTTGCATCTTGTGTCCACTGAAACCTGGATTCGAGCAGCTTTCTTAAAACAGTCATAACTTTTGTATCCGAACTCGAAACAGGGCAAATTTTATATCTACGGAGAATGCCAGAAAATTTTAGATCCGTTTCATCCTAGCAAAGCTAGGTTCGTAAAAATTAGATTTACAAAATTCGATCAGGAAAATCGAGTTTCCAGGCCCACAAGTTTTGATATGCTTTTTGGAGCATAATCCTAATTTTCTATAGGCCACATCTTTTATCCAATTGAGCTCAATTTTTTTTGGTGTTTATTGTTGTGTGCTCCTTGCTGAGAAAAAAATATCAAAAGAGCAAAAGCAAGAAAAAAAATTTGGACCAAAAAAAAGAAAAGAAAAAAATAGCAAAAGAGAAGAGAAGAGATCAAAAAGGAGCACATAAGGAACACTCGATAGCTCTATTGTTTGTTGTGCCTTTTGCCTTGTCCGTATTTCCATTGCTATCCATCATACTTGTTTCTCCATTTTGTTATCACACATCTGGTATTTGGAACACGTTAGACCAGCAACGAGAGCAAGTATTTGGGACTATAATTCAGCATTACTTTCTGTTTTTGAATTGTGTTCCACTCACATATTTGGCCTGTTTGCCTTAACTCCACATACTTCTTCTAGACAATATAAGTTTTGACCCCTGTAATCGCAGTGCTACGCCTTCCAGGTATCCTTAACCTTGCTGGTAAGAACCTTGTAAGAGCTTGAGAAGGGGTCTCCTTTTGTTATAATCTTGAGAGGCACTACTCCACCTACTTAGTAGATTATTAGGGATAACTTTCACTGTTTGTTTCTGTTTTGTGTCTACAATGACAGGTTACAACACTCACAGATACGAGACATCAATGATGCATGAGCCACGCACTATTGCTGCTACACCTCCTTCCGTAGGTCGTTCTATTCTTTCTTCTCCACCTACTTATGATGGTATTGATGCTGATGAGTACATTGAGTGGGAAAGTAAAATAGATAATATTTTTGCACACTGTCATATGTGTGAACGGAGGAAGATTAAGAATGCATCTAGTGTTTTGAGACATTTAGCATCAATTTGGTGGGAGTCTTTAAGTTCTTCAGATAAACCTCATACATGGAACGATATGAAAATTCTTATGAGAGAAACTTTTGTTAATCCATCTCTTGTAATTAATTCATATAATGAGGAACATCAACTAGACCAATCTCCTATTATTCCTTCTACTGTGCCTAATCTTTTGCAGGACAATGCACAAAAGAGCGGGGATGACATGACAAAAAATGAGGTGCTTCCAGTCTCATGTAAAAATTCAACACGTGATACTTCCGCTGACAGTGAGAGCAAAGGTAATGCCAATGATGCTAATCTCACAGAAGATGAGAGTTCTCTTGATGTGCTGAATTTTTTCACCAATCATGTTATGATAGAGCAAATATTAGTAGAATATTCGCTTGATTTACCTTTGTCACAAGATGATTTGCTTGATGTTCCTTGTGATAAAGATGACTTGAATGATGATATTTATATTATTCCAATGCAACCATTAATGAATGAACATGCTATATGTATGTCGGAATCGAACACTACTGCTGAAAATAGACATGTTATTCATAATGTTAGTGATGTTGATGAGTTGAAATTGATGTCTTCTTTAAATACTTTGGAATACATTGAATTTGATGTTCTTTGCAATCTTAATTATATAGAGGAGAAACTTTATGCATATGCTGATTTGCCATGGTTATCTAGACATACATATCATGTTTTTGGCAAATATAGCAACCAAGGACAATATATGGTACAACGAGTTTACATTTGTACAAATATGAATTCTTCTTTTGTTGTGCAAAATAATGATCAATGAGAGGACTATAAAATCAACAATGTTGTCATGACATATTCCTCTAGTTTTGCTTTACAATCCCAAGTGGAATCCAAAGAAGGGGAGCATATGTTTCTTGTTAGTACTAATCTTTTGCAGGATAGTATTGATAAAGATCGTGTGTATTTTAATCGAGGAGACTACATGTTTGTAGGAGAAGGCATGCTGTAAACTGAAACATGTGGTCATATTCTTTCTCCCAACATTGTCAATTTCCAATATTTTGGCAACCACGTTTGTCTTCATGCTGTGCAGAATGGACTTCAAGCAACATCGACGCCGAGGACGGCTTTTCATCAAGAAGGGGAGGATGATGAGGACATGGCCTCCACACATATGACCATGCTTGGAGAATTACATGGAGGCCAAGGAGATCAGCAAGGGCATCCAAATCGAGAAGAAGGCCCAAAGCTTATCCGGTTCGAGTCACCAAGGTGGAGGCCCAAATCAAGTTCGAGTCCACCTCGGAATCCAGGACCAGTCTGCGTTGAACTGGTCACCCAGTGAACTTGATTTGGGCCTCCACCTTGGTGACTCGAACCGGATAAGCTTTGTGCCTTCTTCTCGATTTGGATGCCCTTGCTGATCTCCTTGGCCTCCATGTAATTCTCCAAGCGCCTCCATGTAATTCTCCAAGCATGGTCATATGTGTGGAGGCCATGTCCTCATCAGAATCCTCTATAGTCCACCTCCCATTTGTAGGCCTAGCAGGATCTTGTTACTAGGAAGAGCATACTCTATTTGTGTTCTTCCTTAGTAATGTCCTCAGATAAAATAGTAGAAGACATAGCTTACTAAGATTAAAACTAGAAGACCTTATTGATCTCCTCTATACTCCTGACTTTCTTAAGTCTTGTTTCTACTCTAGGTTAAGTTGAACTGTAGTTAGCCTCACACGTTTTCCTATGGATACGGTACTTGGAATACTTCTAGGTGAAACTACAGTGGTATATGTGCACTTATGGATTTATCTATGTGCATCTTAATTATACCAACAAGCTTTCCGGCGCCGTTGCCGTGGAAACGGTTGCTGAGTTAACTTCGAACCTAGCTTAACCTTGTATCTTACTCTTTTATCTTTTTATTCCTTCAATCTTTTATTTTCTTTTTCTATTATGAATTCCACTCGTATCTATCAATATTCTAAACCCACGAGCACAAGCTAGGGGCCACCAAAATCTGTAGAGCCTATCCTAACACCTGGCTATGAGCTGCACCCGTGTTTTATAAAATTGATTCAGGATAAATCCTTCTTGGGAGAAGGCAATGAAAACCCATACTCACACCTACAAGAGTTTGAACAGACCTATGCATGCTTGCGTATCGCTAGCATGTCTGACAAAACCTTAAGATGGAAGTTATTTCCGTTCTCTTTGATAGAAGAGCTAAACATTGGTACAGTCAAACCGTAGGAAGTATGCAAGGAAATTGGAAAACGTTATGCTCTAAATTTTATTTATGCTACTTTCCCATCTCTAAAGTGGTTAGCCTTCGAATAGAGGTTCTAAATTTTAGACAACTAGAAGAAGAATCCCTTGGTACATCATGGGATCATTTTAGTGAACTCATCATCATTGGCCGAACCTTGCCATTCAAGACCCCGTACTTTAACATTTTTACATGGGTCTTAGCAAGGATTCCATGGAATCCCTTGATGCAGCCTCTAGAGGAGCTTTCCTTCATTTATCTACCAGTGAAGCAAGGGCTATGCTTGATAGAATTAGTGGAAAGACTCCCTGCACTAGCATTTATAATGAACTCCCCGAGGAAGAGAAGGAATCATCTCCCGAACAAAAAGAGGAAGTTTTGATAGCCAAATCACAACCACTCCAATCCTAAGATTTAGCTATCAATCCCAAACCATCAATACCCTAAAATCCTCCAAGGGAAGAAGAAATTTCACCTTTGGAAGGCCCTGATAAAATTAAGGATGATCTTTTTGATGCAGATTTTGGGAAAAAGCTTAAAACTCTCTGCTACATAAGAGACCTTCAAGTGAATATAATTCAAATCCTCTCAAGAATACTAGGATCTAGCCCTGTCGTGACGCATATATTGGGTTGCAATATGGCTACTTTAGTTGCAATATGAATCAATTCCATCTATGTATGGTCGTTGACAAGTGGTTGCATTTGGAACGGTGCAATAGGTTCTTGCATCCTTTTGAATGTGGTGTTGCAATATGGTGGTTTTGCAATGCGCATAAAAAACTAACGCAACCACGATATGGTTGCAAGCACGGATATTACGACCAGCAGAATGGTTGCGTGAGTTACTGTTGCGACGAACCACTTGGCTACAATATGACAGTATTGCCACGAACGAGCTTGTTGCAATATAGCTTTATTGCCACTCCATAGTTATGTGGGAATATGATCATATTGCCATGCAATGTGCTCCATTGCATCAAAGAAATCTTACAATGTAACAAATTTGGTGTCTACAATCACAATTGCCACATTCATTTGTTGGTGGCAACAAAAGATAATGCAACGAATCATTGATGGGGGTAATAGATGAAAAATGCAACGAATCATTGTTGAAGGTAATAGATGAAAAATGCTATGTATCATTGTTGGTGGTAAACATGTCCTATAGCAACACATAAAGTTTGTGGCAATAATGTATATTGCAACAACGGTGGTTGTATAGTAGTTTGTTGCAACGAGGGTATTTTAGCCGGAACTGTTTTTCTTTTCGTAGCTAGTAATTTAATTGTTGTTGCAAAATAATTGTGCCAAGATTATAGATTTAATCATCACATATAAAAACTCAAACCTTCATTAACTTCAAACATGTCTCAACCAAAGTAATAACACAATGACTAAAATATTGCTAAAATAAACATGACCACAACGGAATAAAACATCATCTCTGACTACAAGTTTGCAACTATGTTTGGCATAGTGAAATAGAACTATGAGTTTGCTTATTGATCTCTTCATGCTCCATCACCCATCGGCACCGGCAAACACCAATAAACCTTTCTCTAATTCACTAGCATATAGGCATAAAGCTTTTTCCGTCCATGCTTTCCTGCAATTCATGAACACACATAGAATTTATTATTAATTTAATATAGGAACCTTGGTAATTAAATGCATGGAATAACTAAGCACGTGCAAAAGCAAAGATATAAAGTAAAGGAACACCCTGCAAGAATATCTTTGAGATGTTGAGTTTCCCACTAGTTTAGTGAACTTTACTGACAGATGCATACATAACTACATTAATACTAATGCAAAAAAGAACATAAATATTTAAAGTTGACAACGAAATCAGGTAACTGTAGTTTGTAACTTACAAATGGATCATTTCCTGATAGGAACCACATTTTCTATGTTGAAAGGTAATTTTAAGAAACTATCATATTCCACGCATTTCTTACTGTTCATGGTTTTTGCTTGTTAATTGATGCAGATCGATCTAGTTGTATGCTGATTCATCGATGGGTTCTTAGAATACAACGGATACAGTAGGCATCATATTAACCATATAATATGTGAAGCTGACCAAGGAAGACAGATTCTGTCATAATTTTATGATTCATGCTATAATTAATTGTCAAGCTGTAGCATGTTAATAGTTTTCACATAATATCTTTTACCAAAAAAAAAAAAACTCCCAACAAATCAAAAGCAAAGTCACCAAGAATTAATGATTTGTGTTCACAACCTTACCAACATTATGTTTGCTCACGACATAGCAGAATTTCTCACAACATAACAGAATTTCTTAAATAGAAGTAATGTGGTTTCACGGTGTTACCGCTCAAAGCATGGGAAAAAAATGCAGTCTTGCAGAACATATGTTGATACACACTGCCATGTGTCTTACCTCAAATATGTGCAGTTCTATTTGATAATGACAAAGCAATTAAGACAATAATGCATATGACGATTACCAGGATTTGATTAACATGCAGTAGAGCTATATTGTAAGCCATTAATTTGATTGGGGGAGTTTTTAAAGCAATACAGGATGCAAACCTTTGGTTACTCAATACTGGATGGAATCGAAGTAGCAGACATCAAATCAGTGCTGAAGACCATGGAGTTTTCTGCCAAATATTCTTCCACATAGCAGCAACCTTGGCCACCCTCAGCTTGGCAACCCACACTGCTACAACCAGCAGTGGTCTTTCGTCAAGCACCCTGACGGCATGCTCTTGACTATTCTTGAATGCCCTCCTCCAGCATCATCGTTGCCATGGCGAACTCAGGTAGATGGAATAGCAGTGGAGGTAGAGCACATGGGGGAGGACGAGATCTCTGGCCGCTCAGGCTCACGCCTCCTGCGAGCGCGCGGAGCGCCAGCCGTGGACGCGGTACCTAGCCACCTCATCGTGGAGCGCATCAATCTACATCATTGAGAGAGTCTCGATTCCAAAAATCTTCACCCTGCTCGACCTTGTCTCCCAAGAGCTTTGGTTATCCTGAGCAATCGATCAATCCCAATCAGAACCAAACGGCCAGGGTTGGGGAGGGATGCAAGAAGCAAGGAGAAGGAAACCAGACCTCTTGCCTGTGGTCGCACGGGCGGCGCGGTCGACGATGATGTGCACCTCGTTAGCGCGTCCATGACGGCGGCGTTGGACGAGCAGGGCGTCGGTGCCTTATCAGAGAAGAACAAGATGCACTTGCTATATAAGACTGCGCCGCAAGCACATATTTGCCATTCCACCGACACAGCATCCCGCGGCCAAGAACTCCATCGTCCGCGCAAATCGAGCCAAGCTAGAAGAGGGGGCACCCGGCGGTCGGTTGCCGGATCCCGCTACCCTAGCTCCTCATGTCGCGGCCGCTGGTACCTGAGACGGCGGACCTACGCCTTACCTTCATCGTCAACACGGGGAGGCGGCAGATCTGTGCTACGGCAGGTGGCAGCAGGAAAGGGTGACGCGGAGGCGGAGGCTGCGGAGGCGGCGACTGGGAGGCAGATGGGGCGGCTGGGAAGGGGAGGCGACGGGTCCTACTCCTAGGAGAAAACTTCGGATCTGTAGAGCCAGACCGGTGGGAGGAAGAGACTTGTGCGAGACAGGCTGTGTTTAGATCCAATTTCGGAGTGCCAAAATACATTGTAGTATTTCGTTTGTATTTGGTAATAATTGTCCAATCATTAACTAATTAGGCTCAAAACATTCGTCTCGTAAAGTATAACCAAACTGTGCAATTAGTTTTTGATTTTATCCACATTTAGCACTTTATACATGTATCGCAAGTTTAATGTGATAGAGAATCTTTTTTTATATAGTGTACTTTTTTAATGGATCTAAACACAGCCACGGATGAAATGATGGGAGACATTGCCAAGTTTGGATTCTCTGCGTGCGCCATTTTGACCGCCAAAATTTTCGGTGAATTTGGCTCTACTTACCATCTTTGGATTGCGTGAAAAATTCCTGTTTTATGTGTTTTTCCTTCGTGCATTTTTTCTGCGAAAATGAACTAATTTTGGTAGAATTCCTACAAAATTTCAGTATTCCAAAGAAGTCCTTAATATTTATTACTTTAATATATTTTTTAATTATCTATAAAATTATTACTAGAATCATTGTCAAATGTCATATAAAGATAGAAACGTTTAGAATCACCTAAAACCTGTTTCGTTTTTATATTAGTTTAGAGAAAAGGACTGGAACCTGATTTCTTACTCATATGTAGTTCAAAATTTAAATAGTTCCAATAAACCGGTAGAAACACACTTAAATTCAAGAAAATATATATTGTTCTAAAAAAATTAATTAAACATTTTTACATAAAAACATGTGGAAACACGGTAATTTAAGTTTTGTACGAGAATGGTAAAGTTACTCCTACTACTTCCTCCATAAAAAAAATGCAATTCTAAATTTTGGATAAGTCAAATTCTAAGTTTGACCAAGTTTTAAAAAACAATTTTCAACATCTATGTCTCTGGTTAGATATTAATTTGATATCATAAATGTTTATAATTTGTTGTATAGATTTGATCAAACTTAAAATTGCTTGACTCCTCAGAAAGTAAGAATTGGATTCTTTTTGGGATAGAGGGAGTTGTCATTTTGCAACTCGCTAGTAAGTTGAGGTAAGACTAAGAAGGCATGATTTGAAATGAACACCAGATGAAAGAAACTACTAACTAATATTGTTACTTATTCAAATGGCTAAGCCTTTACTCGATTACTGTTACTTATTCACCTTTCATTGTAGAAACTTTGGAGTGTAACAATTATATGGTTAGAACATGCTCCAATAATAAATATTTTAGTACCACACAATTCAAAATAAAAAATATAGATTGGATGCCAACAGTTATATGTTAGAAGACTTTATCCATATTGGTCAGGACCGGCTAGTAACTTTGATGCCACGCATGAGGTTTCGATAGGGTAGCATATAGGACAGAGATCTATAAAAGACTTTAAACGTGGTGAGTTAGCTACAGTATATACAGTGTTAGCTACAGTAACCTGTCTCCGTGAACAGTATCACCCGTTAACTACAGTGTCGGATCCAGATAAATAGTACCCCATATAAACAGTACCGACTATGTGAACAGTACTTAACCCCAGTATGAACAGTCATCCCGCTTGCAACAGTCTACCCGCGCGAAGCGCGGGGACCTGGCTAGTTTATATTGGTTTGGATAACGTGTCCTATATCTCGAGTGCTGCGGTGTTCGAGAAGTGACTATTCTTGTGTTACAAGTCATGTGATATGTGAATGTACAAGGGTGTGTGTAAAAAGTTGTGCAAAAAAATCCCCTTTGAGGTTCTCCATCTCACCTTATATAGTCGACGGGGTTGGCTTATGGAGGGACATAGTTGGTGAGAAGTACATACTTATGTAGTGTGTCATCGTCTATTCATCTTCTTGGAGTTGTCCTGCCCAACTGGTATTCAGGTGTTATTTTGTTTTGAGTCCGATTGGTGTATGCTAACGACTAAATCGTGCCATTATTCGGTTGACCTTTGTTAAAACCCATCAAGTCACTAGTAGGTTTTGAGGTGACTACTCCCTCTGTCCTTTTGCTTTTGTAGTTCTAGCTCCTGCTCAGGTTCATCAGAGACTCACTGAACATAGACAGCAAGGCATCCAGGTGCAGGCTAAATGTAGTGTACTCAGACGTTCAGATCTTGTCCCCAAACGACAGTCAATGCGGGACGGAGAGAGTATTATGTAAATGTTTTTTTATGACATGTAATAAACCTTAATTTTATATGTCCCTTTATGTAAACAATTTTAATTATAGTTTATTTACCAATAAAAACCATTTTAAGAATTTAAATGTAGTTTTACTATTTATCTAGATATTAGATATGTCTACATATGTAGTAAAAGCCTTAAATATTATCATATTCAGCTCACATTTTTTTTGTGAGATCCAAATCCTTTTATGTGTATCACTTATCTTCTTCCTCTTCACGTCTTTGGGCTCCAACTCCAACCCCGCCCTCCATTTTGGCTGAGGACATGTTACCTCTTGTTTTTTTATTGTTTTGAACAACTTTCAATTTGTAACACTAGAAAACCAAATTACGCGCTGACCCAAGCTCACGCGTGTCTGGCCAAACTTTTTCCAGTTGCGCGCCCAACTGGGGGCCTGTTTAATGCCCGAATTCGGGTATGAACAGTGCCTCGGGTACTGTAGCAATTTTGTTTTTATTTATTAATAATTGTCCAAACATTGATTAATTAGGCTCAAAATGTTCGTCTCGCAAAGTACAATAAAACTGTGCAATTAGTTTTTAATTTCATCTACATTTAGTACTCCATGCATGTGCCGATATTTTGATGTGACGGGGAAACTTCTTTTTTCATAGTGAAATTTGGGAGAAAATTTGGATCTAAACAGGGCCTGGCTCAATTGTCCGCCGACCGCGCTATGTGGTCCTGTTTACAGTAGTTCCCAAAAAGTTTTGCAAAATTTTTTAGATTTTTGGTCACATCGAATTTTTAGACACATGCATGAAGCATTAAATATAGATTAAAAAATAAAACTAATTACACAGTTTAGACGAAATGGACGAGACGAATCTTTTAAGCCTAATTAGATTATGATTGGACACTAATTATTAAATAACAACGAAATTTGCTACAGTGTCATTTTGCAAAAAATTTTACAACTAAACAAGCCCTAGCAAGAAAATAAGAGCTCTCCGCTCCCTCCACTTGCGCGCCCAATCTCACGCCGCCGCTGCCGCCGCCAGCCCTCCATGGCACCCGAGCGAGGTGCTGACCCCGACCGCTGCCGTCGACAGATTCTCCCTCGCGGGCAGCGGCGCGCACACCGCCGAGATGGCCAGATCCACCTGGGGATCACCAAGGCCCTGCACGCACACCGTTGAGATCCGCACGGGCGATGACGACGGGGCCACCACCTTCGAGCTCAACCGCGCTGTCGTCGCCCAGCATGCGCCCCAACATTGCCGCCGCCACCTATGCCAAGGGCGAGCTCGTTGCCACCGTCCCCAAGGGTGCCAGCCCTGACGACGGCGACAGCCATGTAGCCGCTGTCCTCGGTGACACGGAGGGCGTGCTGGTGAGATAGTTCCTTGTGAAGGTTGTGATCTTGATGCTACCTGCAATGCTAGATATTATGATTGTTTATCTGGTTCCTAATTTCTAGAAGCTCTCTAATTTCCCTTATAGCTGAAGAAAAAATATTGTTTATCTGGTCTCTGCATCGTGATTGAATCGGGTCTGCTATTAGTACAGGTCTGTTCATGTACTAGGAAAATAAAGTAGGGATCAACTAATAATAGTCATAGTGTTTGGAGTAGTGTTAGTTCTACCCCTACTCCAGAAAGCTCCGTATGAGAGGGGAGGAAGATGTGAGTTACTGAGGAAGAACAGAGCATGCTCCTTGGCATGAAGGCCATGACTACATGCATCTTTGCACAGACATGTACAGAATATGGCTAACAATTCAGAAAGATGCATGTGTGTACGTGCATACTGTGTCTACATTATTTTCCTGCATATGAAACAAGCACAGTAGGGCTAGCTCTTGGATTGGTAGTGGAAATACTGTTGAAGTGTAAATAATCTGATGTTTGTGCCCGAAATGATATATGAGATCATTGACTGAACTATGTATTTGACATGCATTCAGTCATTCTTATACCTGAATTTCAGGATGCTGCCTATGACCGCCAATAGGTTAGGTGCCTAGAAAAAGTTCACCGTTAGTGTTACTAAAACTAACAGCTGTTTTGGTTGCTATCTCCCCTGTTTTAGAGAAATTCAGCACATACTAGCTAAATAAGTATTCTCTGTGGATCTACTGTTGCGCAACCTTGAGAAGTGCTATGTGGAAAGGTTGTTGTCGGGTACCAAAACAAGGGGTACCCACGATCAACGATCAAGAAAAACAAAACCACGCCAAAAGCTCTGCCCACAAAAACGGGACGAGCCGAAACAACGAACGAAACGCCTCGACCACGTTCCGACTCGCACAAGGCTCGCTCGACGGCACGCCTCGACCACGTTCCGACTCGCACGAGGCTCGCTCGACAGGACGCTTCGACTACCGAGAAATCTCCGACTCACACGACCTTGGGTCAGCCCGGTCGACCATCTCACTCACCAACTCTGAGACAAAAGTCAGAGCATTTAATACAACTGCCAACCACTTCCTACCCCCATGGCTACAACGGTAATCAGCATGGAAGCAGTACCGGTGTCAAATCTCACTTTTTACTGCCCATCCCGGGATGGGCGGTGAAAACCTGTCACTGTACGCGCCATACCGGGCACTATTCTGCCACTGATCACCCTCGAGGGAGAATACGACGAGTACCGTACCCCGCAATCCCGGGGACTCGACCTTATCCATTTATCGTCGACCCACCTCGACCCGGCCTCGACCAACCACCGGTCAAACAAGAAAGCAAGGCTCGCATGCCACAGGATCCGGAGTCTTTTCACCGTCTCTTCCTCTACGTCATCATGGTATCCGAGGATGGCCAGCCATTCTCGAGGCACGTCGCTACAGCGGCCTCTACAACGGTCGACAAAACTTCACTCTTAAGGCACCCCCGGCATCCCTGCCTCCTCTTGACCCTATAAAAGGGCAGGCAGGGGACTCTACGAGGGGAGGCGAAAAACGGACGACAAAAAGCCAGTCACCATCCCACCGTAGAAGATCAATATCTCAAACAATCTCCTTTGTACTCTCACTTTTTCTCTCTGAGACCTGGGATCGGCTCCCTCTCTCATAGCTTGTAACCCCTACGCAAGCACTTAGGTGCAAGGAAATACAACACTCCCCCCTCCCCACTGGACGTAGGGCCTTCTTTTGCCCGAACCAGGATAAACCTTTGTGTACTCTCCTTAGCTTGCATCACCATCCAGATTAGGGACACGCAGCACTGATTCACTTGTTGGCTTAGGACCCTCGCAGGATCGAACGCCGACAGTTGGCGCGCCAGGTAGGGGTCGCTGCGTGCCAACATCGTCTTCCCACCATTTTTCTAGATGGCTGACCCCGAACGTCCACTCCCGTTGGCCACAGTGATCTAGTTTGGGAGCTTGGAGCTCATGTCTCTTGGCCACGGCTACGACATGGTCCTCCTCCCGCCTAGGCACCCGACTGACGGTGACCACGAGCTCTCTCAACCTGGGGGAGCGCTGCGCCGGTATCGTCACTCTCGTCAGGCACGCGCCGCCAGGCGACGGTGAGCCCAGCGCAACCGCCGTCATCGCCTCGCGGAGGGCGATGGTATTCCTCGATCCGCGCCTCTCAGCCAGACGCCGACACAGATTTCCTCACTGAGGATCTGTGTAGGATGAGCTTGGCTAGGGGTAAGATGCCAACAGGGAGTCCCGTCGCTCTACCGCCTGGTGCGGCGCCGCCACCAGCCAGTTCGACTACTCCGGTACCAGGAACGACGTCTTCATCAGCATTCCCGTTTGGACTAGACTCGGTTGCCCGGGCGTATGCTTCTTCTATAAGCACCAGCATGAGTGCTTACGAGGAACTCCCCGGACACCATCTACGTTCCACCCTCGACCACGTCGCGTCCACACCAGCTTTCGAGTACCTAGACTCCACGGAGACCCCAGATACGGAGCTCCGTGCGACTGCTTTTCGACATCACAACCCCAGAGACGCACGACCTCACATGCACCTGTTGTACTACTATTTTAGCGCTCCAGACTCTGACTCTGCTGATGACACCTACGACCCGATTCGCGAGTGCTTCAATATCGATGGAGCTATTGCGTCAGATTCAGAGGATGAGGCAGCCGTTGGAGGAAGGAACACGCCGCCTCAGGTCGAGCTTCCTGCTGCACGGGATGAGGCTCAATTCCTTGTGGACCAGAGAATGCAACTCGAGCAAATCCGCGAATTGCAGGACAGGCTCGACGAGGAACGAGAAAATCTGCGCCTACTTCAACAAACCCTCGAGCATGAGCGCGCGACACGCGCACATGGCGGAGGAGCTCGAGAGAGCTCGCGACGTCAATCGTCGCATCGTCGAGGATCGGGCAGTCGAGCCCCCAGTTTTCGGTCGAGCCAGCCAGAACGTTGTCGCAGCCGCCATGCTCCTTCGTAACATGTCCGAGCCATCGAACCCCGAGGCCCGTCGGGCCCGTGATGAAATCCGAGGACTCCTCGAGACCACTGCCATGCAGCAGCCCGAGAGTTCCGCCTCGAGGCGACGCGGGCTTGCCTCGGAGTAGCCTGCGGAGTCCTCCCGATAGGAGAGAGAGGCCTCGGTTCATCCTGAGCACGCCCAACGAAACAAGGCGGCGTCTGTCCGTGAACGCATCGTCGAAAATCATGAACCTCGAGACACCCGTGACAACATCACCGAGCGCCGGAGGCGCAAGTGTGGTGACGGTGCAGCTCGAGGCTACCACGAGCACAGGGGCGGTCGCTACGACAGCTCGGAGGATCGAAGCCCTTCACCTGAGCCACCAGGCCCCCGGGTCTTTAGCAAAGCCATCCGCGAAACATTACTCCCGGCTCGGTTCCGTCCCCCCACGACTCTTACCAAGTATAACGGTGAAACCAAACCTAAACTTTGGCTCGCTGACTTCCGCTTGGCTTGTCAGTTGGGTGGGGCCACCGACGATCAGGTCATCATTCGACAACTCCCCCTGTTTCTGTCGGACACCGCTCGAGCCTGGCTCGAGGACCTCCCACCTCGACAAATCCACGACTAGAAACGACCTAGTGAGAGTGTTCGAGGGGAACTTCAAAGGGACCTACATGCGCCCCGGCAACTCATGGGATCTCTGAAGCTGCAAATAGAAGCCGGGCGAGTCCCTCCGGGACTACATCTGGCGTTTCTCCAAACAGCGCACCGAGCTTCCCAACATCACTGACTCCGATGTCATCATAGCCTTCCTCTCTAGTACCACCTGCAAAGAGTTGGTCCGAGAGTTGGGCCGCAGCACTCCCATCACTGCCAACGGCTTGATGGATATTATCACCAACTTCGCCGCCGGCGAAGAGGCGGTTGGTGCCAACTTTGGTAGCGACCAGGACAAAGGAAAGCGCAAGGAAGAGGATCCCGCGGGCTCCAGCCGGGACTCGAAAAGGAACAACAATAAGAAGAAAAATCAGCAGGGCAAACAAGAGGCCCCGGCCGATGACCTTGTTGCCGCTGCTGATCGAAAGAAACCTCGAGGACCCCCGGCGGGGGTATTTTCGACAAAATGCTCAAAGAACCATGTCCCTACCACAAAGGGTCCACGAACCACAACCTCGAGGACTGCCACATGCTCCGGAGATACTTTGAAAGCCTAGGCATCAAGAAAGACGACAAGAAGGAGGATCCCAAGGGAGACGACAAGGACGAGGGGTTTCCTGAGATTCATGACTATTTCATGATATACGGGGGACCCTCGACGCGCCTCTCGACACGGCAGCGTAAACGGGAACGTCGAGAGGTTTTCTCCGTGCAACTCGCAACCCCCCTCTTCCTTGACTGGTCCGAGGTGGCCATCACGTTTGACCATGATGACCACCCAGACTACGTCCCCAATCCTGGGGTCTACCCGCTTGTCGTCGATCCTATCATTGCCAACACACGCCTCACCAAGGTGCTCATGGATGGTGGCAGTAGTCTTAACATCATCTATGCCTAGACCCTCGACCTTCTGGGAATCACAAGGACGCACCTCTGATCCAGTGTCGGGGGCTTCCATGGAGTCGTGCCAGGAAAGCGAGCAGAGCCCGTCGGGTGGGTCGACCTGCCTGTCTGTTTTGGCACTCCCGCCAACTTTAGGAAGGAAACTCTCACTTTCGAGGTGGTTGGATTCCATGGGACATACCACGCCATTCTTGGGCGCCCCTGCTACGCCCGGTTCATGGCGGTTCCCAACTACACCTACCTCAAGCTCAAAATGCCGGGCCCCAACGGTGTCATCACCATCGGGCCCTCCTATGAGCATGTCTACGAGTGCGACGTGGAATGCGTCGAGCATGGGGAAGCCATCTTGGAGTCGGCAACCTTAGCGGCGAACCTCGACGGTTTGGCCGACGAGGTCCCCGACCCCAAGCGCCATGCCGGCAACTTCGAGCCCGCAGAAGACGTCAAGCTCGTACCCCTCGACCCCACCGACCCTAAAGGAAAGGCGTTGAGCATCAGCGCCACCCTTGATCCCAAATAGGAAGCAGTGTTCATCGACTTTCTCCGCGCAAACATCGACATCTTTGTGTGGAGTCCCTCGGATATGCCGGGCATACCCAGGGAGGTTGCCGAGCACGCCTTGGAGATCCGAGCCGGCTCCAAACTGGTGAAGCAACGCTTGCGCCGCTTCGACGAGGAGAAGCGCAAGGTCATCGGCGAGGAGGTCCACAAGCTGTTGGAGGCCGGATTCATCAAGGAGGTTCATCATCTCGAGTGGCTAGCTAATCTTGTATTAGTTAAGAAAAAGAATGGGAAATGGAGGATGTGTGTACACTATACTAGTTTGAATAAAGCATGTCCGAAAGTTCCTTTTCCTTTACCACGCATTGATCAAATCGTTGATTCTACTGCGGGATGTGAAACTCTGTCATTCCTAGATGCGTATTTCGACTACCACCAGATCAAAATGAAGGAGTTCGACCAGCTCGCGACTTCATTCATCACCTCGTTCGGCATGTATTGCTACGTTACTATGCCCTTCGGTCTTCGGAACGCAAGGGCTACGTACCAGCGATGCATGCAACATGTTTTTGGGGAACACATTGGACCAACTATCGAGGCTTACGTCGACGATATCGTTGTCAAAACCAAGAGGGTCAGTAATTTGATAAACGACCTCGACGTTGCGTTCAAGTGCCTTAGGGCAAAGAACATTAAGCTCAACCCCAAAAAGTGCGTCTTCGGCGTCCCTCGAGGCATGCTCCTAGGGTTCATCGTTTCCGAACGTGGCATCGAAGCCAACCCAAAAAAAAATCGCTGCAATAACAAAAATGGGCCCTATCCGAGATCTAAAGGGCGTACAGAGGGTCACGGGCTGCCTCGCGGCCCTTAGTCGCTTCATTTCGCGCCTCGGCGAAAAAGCGCTCCCACTGTATCGTCTCCTAAAGAAATCGGAACACTTTTCGTGGACCCTCGAGGCAGAAGAAGCCCTTACAAAGCTCAAAGCTACGTTGTCCAACTCACCGATCCTCGTCCCTCCGGTCACAGGGGACCCCTCCTGCTTTACGTCGTCGCAACGACACTAGTGGTCAGTGCGGTCTTGGTTGTCGAGAGGGCAGAGGAAGGACATACCTTGCTCGTTCAGAGGCCAGTCTACTTCGTCAGTGAGGTGCTCTCGGAAACCAAGGTTCACTACCCGCAAATCCAGAAGCTGCGGTATGCCATCGTCTTAACGCGGCGCAAACTTCGTCACTACTTCGAGAGCCACCCGGTGACCGTGGTGTCTTCTTTTCCCTTGGGAGAGATAGCCTGGAACCGAGAGGCCTCGGGTAGAATAACAAAGTGGACGATCGAGCTCATGGGTGAGACCCTCTCTTATGCGCCACGCAAAGCCATCAAATCCCAGGTGCTAGCGGATTTCCTAGCGGAGTGGACCGACACTCAACTTCCTCCGGTTCAGCTCCAGGCCGAGCTTTGGACCATGTACTTCGACGGATCACTGATGAAAACGGGAGCAGGCGTGGGCTTGCTCTTCATCTCACCCCTTGGAGTCCACATGCGCTATATAATCCGGCTTCATTTTCCTGCCTCCAACAATGTCGCCGAGTACGAGGCGCTCGTCACAGGCCTATGCATCGCCGTCGAACTAGGGGTCCGACACCTTGACGTTCGTGGTGACTCCCAGCTCGTGATCGACCAGGTCATGAAGAGCTCTAGCTGCCGTGATCCCAAGATGGAAGCCTACTGCGAGGAGGTACAGCGCCTTGAGGACAAGTTTCACGGCCTCGAGCTCAACCACGTTGCACGCAGATATAATGAAGCCGCCGATGAACTCGCGAAAATCGCTTCTAGTCGAACCACAGTTCCACCTGACATTTTCGCGAGAGATCTCCATCGACCGTCCGTCAACATTAGGGCAGACGGAGGGGCCGACGGACCATCACTCGATCCCCCACCTGAGGCGGAAGCTCCCTCGACCGGGGCTGAAGCCATGCAGGCGGAAGGCTCGACCCCACCAGCCAACCTCGAGGCTGACTAGCGTGTTCCGCACCTCGACCATCTCACTTGAGGGGCCTCCCCTCGGATAAGACCGAGGCTCGACGGATCACTCGCCGGGCCAAATCCTTTGTGATATTTGGCGACAACAAGGAGCTGTATCGCCACAGCCCTACGGGCATCCTCCAACGCTGTATCACAAATGAGGAAGGCAGAAACTTGCTCAAAGATCTACACTCGGGGGCTTGCAGTCATCACGCGGCACCTCGAACCCTCGTTGGAAACGCATTCCGACAAGGTTTCTATTGGTCAACCGCAGTCTCTGACGCTGTCAAGCTAGTGCGCTCCTACAAAGGATGCCAGTACTACACAAGACAAACCCACCTCCCGGCTCATGCCCTGCAAACTATTCCCATCACATGGCTGTTTGCTATTTGGGGGCTCGACTTGGTCGGGCCCCTGAAGAGGACAACTGGTGGCTTCACCCACTTGCTCGTCACCATTGAAAAATTTTCCAAGTGGATCGAGGCCCGTCCTATCACTAGCATCAGGTCTGAGCAGACTGTGCTATTTTTCACCGACATCGTCCACCGCTTTGGGGTTCCTAACTGCATCATCACGGACAACGACACCCAATTTACTGGCAAAAAGTTTCTAGATTTCTGCGACAACCATCACATCCGTGTGCTCTGGTCGGCCGTAGCTCATCCAAAAACAAATGGCCAAGTAGAACGTGCCAACGGCATGGTTCTACAAGGCCTGAAGCCGAGAATTTTTGATAAGTTAAACAAACATGGCAAAAAATGGGCCACCGAGCTCCCCTCGGTCCTGTGGAGCGTAAGAACGACGCCGAGTCGAGCCATGGGGTTCACTCCGTTCTTCTTACTCTACGGATCCGAGGCTATGCTCCCAACCGATGTAGAATATGGATCCCATAGACTGAAAGCCTACAATGAGCAAAACAATGACGCCACAAGAGAGGACGCCCTCGACTAGCTCGAGGAAGCTCGTGATGTGGCTTTGTTACACTCGGCAAGGTATCAGCAAAGTCTCCAACGCTACCATGACAAACACGTCCGCAGACGGGACCTCAATGTCGGTGACCTAGTGCTATGGCAAAGCCAGAACAACAAGGGACGACACAAGCTTACTCCGCCATGGGAAGGGCCATACATCGTCACGGAAGTACTGAAGCCCAGCACCTACAAACTATCGAACTAGAAAGGTGAAATCTTCACCAACGCGTGGAACATTGAACAACTACGTTGCTTTTTTCCTTAAAGCCCCGAGGCTCTGTAAATTGTTTCACAATCCCATGATAGAATAAAGAATACATCGGTGTTCAAAGCATTTTTTCATAACAACCAGAGAGGATCGACCCTATTTTCTCAGAGTCGACCCTCCCTCGGGGGCTGCAAGGGGGGAACTCCCTACGTATCCCCAAAAAATTCATATTTTTTCAAAAAAGAGAAATGTTATATAAGTCGACGAGGCCGCAAGCGCACCCTAAGGCTCGAGGGCCCCCGAGCCGTGAGATCACCTACGCCTCCGAGCTACGGTACCTCCACTCACCCCCCACGCCAAGGGGTGCAACTGCGCGCTAAGTAGATCTAGTAATAGTTCATGATTTTGAAAAAGCTCACGTCTAACATCCCCGTTCGCTTCGAATCAAGTTCTTACACGATCCACGAGGCCACAAACGCACCCTAAAGCTCGAGGGCAGTCGAGCCACGAGATCACTTACACCTCCGAGGCTATGGTACCTGTAACACCTCAGGTGTTTAGTTCCATAATTGCACTGCATTTTCATAAGCATGGACATTCATCATTTCATTATGTTTACTTTATTTGCATCAAATATGGGTGTTTTAGGGTTTTGAAGTGTTCCCATCTTGTGACACTAGGAAGTTGGGGTAGCAAAAGGGTAGAGTGGCTAATTGGATCCTACAATACCTTAATCTTACTTAGAGTAACTAATGGAGCAAGGTTTATGTTGACCAAAATTACCAAAATGACCTCCAAGGTGGGGTTGACCAGCATTTGGCCCTAGGATGCCTTAGTTTGATCAATTAAAAAGTCTAGCTTAGAGACCTTGCATGGAGGAGCACCCTTAATCAAAGTTGTAGGGAATTTTATGGGGAACAAAAGTCTCAATATGACCATCTCATGAAAATGACCAGAACATGCTCAAAATTGGCCCACAAGTCAGCTAGAGGGGCTGTTTCAGCACTTAGAAATTTTCTAAGTCTCAAAAGTGACCCTTCAGTTTGATAGTGGCCTACTTTGGGAGATTGTAGTTTGCAAACCAGGCCAAACCAGCCCCAACTCATATTGACATTTTTGTAGTACTCACTTAGCTCTACAACATTGTCAATATCACGATCACCTAGCTCGGTAGTTTCAAATCTAGGCCGAACCAGTCCAGGAGCCAATTGACAAAATTATAGTCCTCATGTAGCTCTACAAAATTGGTGTTATCATCTTCTGCTAACTCGAGCTGGGTTAGGATATAATCATCATTGAAATTGCTCTGTCAGTCAGTCACCGATGCCACGATTGCAACTTCGATTCAGTTCGTCAGTGAGGAGTGGCCGACCGGCCACAGGCCCTCGCCGACGCGTGGACGCGCGGTGGCAACCGTACGCCGGCCGTGGCCCCATCGGTCAGTCCACGGGGCCTTCAAGGCCGCCACGACGCACCGGAGCTGCCCCCATTCCCTCTCCCTCCCTCATTCGGCTTCGACACGGAGAAACTGAGCCGCCATTGCCGCCTCCACTCCGGTGAGCTCGCGCGCGCTCACCACCGCACCGCAGCCCACCAAAACTCGTCCACTGCTCCGCCTTGAACCCCCTCCATCCTCCACCTCGCAGTTGGGTCAATTGTGCGGAGGTAAGGCAGCATTGCCATCTCCACCACCGTCCGCCTCGGGCATTTCTCACCGGAGCACCCTCGTGGCGTGGCCGTGCTTCCCTAGCGTCTCCCTATATTCCGTCCTTGGTGTGTTGCGTCCGCCTTGAGCCACTGATGCTCACCGGACCGGCCATTAGGGCTGAGCAGCCGTCTAGCTCGTCGGAGCCGGCATGCCGTGGCCGCGGGCCGCCATTGCTGTCGCCGACTACCTTAGCTGCCGCCGTAGCCCTCTTAGATGGTACCCTTAGATTCGTATCGAGGTGGGGAACATGACGGTGCACTTGGCCTCGCTGAAACCGCTACCGGCGGCGAACTCCGGCCACCGTTCCTTTCCCCTGTCCTTTCTCTCTGGCCTGCGGGCCTGCGCTGTCAGCGCCACGCGCGCGGGCGGGAGTCCAGGACGGGCCGCGCGCTGGCTGGGCCGCGCTGGCAAGCCGGGCCGGCCCAGCAACTGTAGCGTTAGGGTTTGATTTTTGTGTTAATTATTTCACAGATTTGAATGATGTTTATGATTTTCATATCTAGGGTTTGACTTGTCCAAAAATTGTGATTTAAATTTTGTTGGGCTCTGTATGAAGTGTAGTATTTACGGAAAATATCAAATTCTTATTTGATGTTCATTTTCTGGAAAAATTAATTAGGGTTTTGAAATGTGTTTTAATTTGGATACAAACTTGTTAAATGAATAACTGGAGTTGTATTGTTCCAAAAATTATGAAAATTGATGGGTAGGTTATTTTATGCATGTGCTAGCTCTGGTAAAATTTTGGGTACAAGTACTTGAGTACTTTTCAAGTTATAATACTATCATGTTATATTAGGAAATACTTGAATGAATTTTAGTAATTTTTCTATATGTGCAATGTTCATGAAAATTTGTGGAGAGTGTCCTGGTACCCTAAAGTGTTTAAGAAAAATATGAATTCTGTTGTTTGATACTTTTCAATGTGATTTGTTCTTTATACAAAAATCAGCCTTTTTGGCTTGTGAATTTTGTGTAGGGAGTTTCTGTGAATAACTTTAGTTCAAATTTTTACAGTAGTCTCTTTTTGGGTCAGAGAGTCTCCTGTAATTTTTGTAGAATTTTATGAGCAGTTTACATATATGATTAAAATTCCACTTAATTAATTAAGTAAATTAAGAAAGGGATGTAAATAAATATTCTAGGGCACACCTTACTTTCTGGTGTTTTTATGACCTATGTGAACTTTTGGTAACATTAGTTTGGTCTTAAAAGAAGTTTGCCACATAAATAAATATTTAATCTTCACATTTCTAGGTTTCTGGACAGCTGGTAGTATCTTTGGGTTTGACCCTTAATAATAGGTGTTTGCTGGAAAACTTGTGAATACCAAAGTTGTAGTAAACTTGATAAACTAGCTTGTGTCAAAATTTGGGGGCATTTGGCTTAGTAGTTTAGGAGTTATTGCTGTTTTAAGTGACTGTCCACAAATGACTGCTCTCTGTTTATAGAGGACATATTTCTGGAACTTGGGAAATTCGACATGGAAAACTTAGGAATTAAGGGTTGAGGTCTGAAAATGATTTGTAGGGCATTTCATAAGCTTTCTAGATTATCTTAGATCAGATCTTTTGGAGTTGGAAATCTCCAGTTATGTTAAAAACAATTAGCTGCTGTCCAGAATGTCTTGCTGTGATATTTTGGTGTTGGATGTGGTAACCTAAGTAATGTTACTCTTGTGATTGTTAGGTGTTAGGGCCTTAACCGAAGAAGAACAACTATACCTTAGGTTGAGTAGATTAGGTGAGTACTTCTCTACCGGAAAGGAAATTTGCACTTAATAATTGAAGTGATTTGAATAGAGCCTTAAGAGTGTGGTAATGCATTTCATTCCGAGCATGTTGCATCTTTCATTATGCATCCATGAGATTTATTATGCACTCATGCAATAGGTGTTCCGGAGGGGGTAACGCTCCTCGAGTTCGAGCAAGTGATACCGGAGGAAGTCCAGGACCAGCCGGAGCAGCCAGAGGAACCAACCGGCGATGAAGCTCCTGCAGGAGATCTACTCGAGTGTCCTGATCACCGGCCATCTACCTTTCTAAAAGGCAAGCCCCGGTGCATGCTGAACCTATTGTTTTATAAATTAATCTTGAGTACTTTTAATTGTTTACTGCATTAAGTTGTAGGAGTTATATGAAAACACTTGCTGCATTATACCTGTCCTTGTCCAGATATCGTACTTAAATCCTAAATTAGGTTTAGGCACGTGTCAATGCTTAGCCCTGTTTAGTCCGGTAGAAGTCGGGTGATTTCCGGTCATCCACGAGATGTAGGAATGAGTCACGAGTGGCTTTATGGCTATCGTGGATGGAACCATGCCTCAAAATGAATTTGAGACCTGGCGGGAATTCGATAGTGCAGCCACAAGACACTTCACATCTTGGGTGTGGAGCTATGCCTGTCTGAGTCGTTTAAGGACCGATTCGCTATACGTCCTTGAGTCATGTTGAACGCAGTCTAACACTTAGTTGGCCGGATAAGTCGTTCCGACCGTGAAGCCGAGTAATGTGATTCAAGCCGGGAATCGAATTGTAGGTTGCTTCTTGGAGGAGAGAAAGGATGTGCTTGGGGACATTGGCGTGAGACCAAGGGGGGTTAGAGTCCCTACCACCTGGCAGAGTGTCGCCCTTGGGGTCGCGACATCATTCGGACCCGCGATTCCTGAATCATATGAACAGGTGGCCTATGCGACCCTGGCAGGGGTCTGCACGGTGAGTGTTAGAAATACCCCTCCAGCTGGATAGGAATTCGATTCGAATCGCCGTCGCTCCTGGTTAGTGAGCACTTGACTTGAGCAGCGGCAACGTAGATCTCATTAATTGAACAGATGGTTAAGTGAATGATACAATGTTGCCACAATTTATACCTGCTACGGATATAATGTCAATAATTGTTTGATGATAATCAAGTGCATGTTTAGTACAGGTGCTAAGATAGATGACAGGTAAATGCTAAAAATAACTGCTAGTACAGGTTATAAGAGTTTCAATGACTTATGCCTTTCTGCAAAATGTGATGTCAGCTAGCCTCTGGTCTAAGCCTTGCATAATCCTTGGTGTCATCTTATTTCTGGTTTTCGACGGGTAAGTCTAGCTGAGTACATTCCAGTACTCAGGGTTTATTTCCCTCCTGTTGCAGATGATATGCTCTATCAAGGCTTCTGCAAAACTTGTCTCCACCCTGCGGGTGACGAAGACTAGATCACTAGGGCGTGATCATCTTTTATGTACTTTCCCTGATGCTTTTGCGGGTTGTGATCAACAAGACTGGCAGTAGTTAAACAACTGGTGTGTGTTATGCTTCCGCTACTTTGTGAACTTGGTTTATAATAATTTGTGACTCCGTGTGTGTAACGTAATTCGGAACTACTTGTGAAATGTAACGTGTGATGTGTATGTTGAATGATGCGATCCTGGTTGTAAGCGAGTTGGTTTGAAATCCTTCGTGGTTTCGATTGACTACCAGGATTATATGGGCTCAAGTTCGAAAATTTGAGCGCTTCGGTGCTTGTTTTTATACTTGTGCTCTTATAATTTGGTCGGTTCTGTTACAGCTGGTACCGGAGCATAATTCAACATTAAACACATCATACGAGTAATTAAAAACAAAAGTAATTGTTTATGAAAAGGGTTAAAACTCTAAAAATTATTTTTATAGGTATGCCAGTGATCACATCCCTTAGCCCAAATAAGGACTCTTAGGTGGCTTATGATAAATACTAACTTGGGGGTCTTGGTTGTTTTTGTTTCGTCGTCCATACGGCGTGATATTGTATGGATGCCATCCACTTGGGTGGTAATGTATGGATCAATTGCCTCGACGCTCTGGTAAGTGTGAGTTGTGAGAGCATGATCGTCCAACCGGCGGTCTAGGGGGGAGTACCTTTGGTGACTTGTATACTTACATGTTCAAACCATGTAATTATGTAAGCACTTAATTGTGGGAATCTATAAGTCGGGTAGCTTTGATACTGAAGTATATACATCAGGGGATGTGTATATGGAGAGTATTTAGTTTACTACTTTCTTGTGTGTTTATATTGGGAGACTGTTGGGCTGAAATAAGATTTTCTGCAGGTACACTAACAGCGTAACGAGTAGACCGATAGTTGCGCTTATATGAGAGAACGTATGTATGCCACCGCCTAGCGTTAGAACTTTAGGTTTCTACTAAGGTGAGAGGGCGTACAGAACGTGCATGCATCATGTTTAATTATGTCATACATGTCATTTTACTCCCTCCTTAAAATATCAATAGTCCCGACTAAATTAAATTTCGTATCCCCTAAATTATCCTCACCTTAAGTCGTATCTTATTGATACAGATGGCACGCACTAAGAGGACCGCTCGTAAGTCGACCGAAGGAAGGGCCCCTCGCCACCAGCTAGCTCCACGTGAGCCCCGCCCCGAGTCCACTGAGGTGGAAAGGCTGAGGGCTGAGTTGGCCGAAGTGACTGCTGCTAGGAATGCAGCGCGTCAGCAATTGGAGCAAGTGATCCATGACCGTGATCAGGAAACACTTGCGGTTCAGAGGTTGACAGTAGCCAATCGCAACTATCAACGCATGCTAGTCCATGTCATGAACCAGAGGGATGAAGCCTGGCACGAGGAGAACGTCCTGAGAGCTCGTCAGGTGGAGCTCGAGCAACAGTTGGAGAATGCTGAAGAATACAATGACAATCTTCATGAAGAAGTGCACCGCCTGAACAACCAGCTAAATCCTCTGCTGCCTCGAGACAACAACGCAGATGAGGACATGGGTTCGGGAATCTTCATGGCTGAAGAGGATAATGAAGTGGAGGTCAATGGGCCACCGGATGCCCCACCAGAAGAAGAACCAGAAGAAGACGAGGAGTTAGAGCCTGTTAGCGACTAGGATGGCGGGGAGATCCTTGACACCGACTCTGAGGACGATGCTTAGAGTAGTCGTCACGTAGCTACGATGTTAGGATCATCTTTTGTGCCCTCCCTATGTTGGAGTGAGGCTTTGTAATAACTTGGCTTTTGGGATGTAAGGTCGAACCCTATGTTTCCTGGATGTTTAGTTGGAACCTGTCAATTTCGATCACAATTGGATGTCTTATTGTGTTGCGTTCGATGATGGTGTCACGATTAGCACCCTTCGGTGTCGCGACGAAACCGAGGGCCTCCTGTGGCGCGCGACATAAGGCTGTGCTGCTTGGCACGCGCTGGTATCGAGGTGGCTAGTCATGATCCACCATGGAACTCTACCGTTGAGAAGTCTCTTTGTGGTCAGTTTGAAGTAGCCTTTCTCAGTCAATTAGAAATTTTGGATCGAATCCGAGTACCCGTACGAAAGGTCAAAAGTCACGTAGATTTTAAAATAAACGGTTCATAAAGTTCGGTCACTGCTATGATCCCTGTGAGTGAACCTTTTATCAAAATACATCTGGTTGGATAACCACGCATGATTGCGTCAATTGATGTGCTTGAATGGATTGTGCGGTTGTGATGAATTATTGTGCCTTGATTCTTTGCAAAGTCATTTTCATGAAGTCAGTTTGACCTATTTACAATAATTCATCTACAAATTTCCCACATCGTCAGTGCTCATTGGCTATGCATTTTGCAGATGTCGTACAACCTCCGTCGGGGTCATGGCAATGAGGATGAGGAACAGCCACCCCCTCCGCCACCACCTACCCCGGCTGAGCTGATGCAGACCATAGTTGAAGGGCAGCGCATGCTGGCAGATGCTATGCGCCAGCTTGCCAACCGGGAGGCTCGTCATGGCCGCCAGGGCCCGGAACCCAATCAATATAGTGATTTCAAGGACTTTCTTGACACTAAGCCCCCGCTCTTTAAGGAGGCGGAGGAACCGCTGCAAGCCGACGAGTGGTTGAACATTATTGAGCAGAAGTTTCGTTTGCTTCGCTTGACCGATGAACTAAAGACTGAATATGCTTCTCATCAACTGCATGGTCCAACGGGTATTTGGTGGAGTCACTATCGTTCCACTTTGCCTGCAAATGTCCCAGTTGCTTGGGACCAGTTCAAAGCAGCATTCCGTGGGAACTATATTCCTCCAGGTCTTATGGCTATCAAGCACACGAAATTCATGAGGCTATCACAGGGTAATAAAAGTTTGACTGAATATCCGCAATCTTTCAACAATCTGGCAAGGTATGCAACAGAGTTTGTGGATACCGATGCTAAGAAAATTGCTAGCTTTAAAAGGGGTCTTGGCCCAAAGCTGATGAAGACCATGGGCACTAGCAAGTGTACTATCTTTAATGATTTTATCAGTGATGCTTTGACTCAGGAAAACAATAATGCTATTTATTCTGCCTCTAAGAGCCGTAAAAGGGCCCTTGAGGCGAGTGCTTCGCAGTCTCGGACTCTAGCTGCACCGAGGGCTTCCCCTCGCCCACCTGCCCTGAATGCCAAGTTCCGTCCACCACAGAAGAAGCTTGCTGCTAAGACTGGGTTCCGCAAGGCATATACAGTCGCTCTGCCAAAGGAAAATTCTGGTCAGAGCAGCTCCAGTGTTCCTCCCAGCAACATGCCTTGCTGGAACTGCAACAAGCCAAGCCATTGGTCCAGGAACTGTCCTTATCCTAAGAAGAATGTCAACCAAGGTGGCTGCCAGGGGCATGCTCATTATAACAGTATTGAGGAAATCCCATCTGGTGAGGTTGTCACTGCTGGTAAGTTCCTAGTTGACCAACATCCTGCAGTGGTACTTTTTGATTCAGGTGCTTCGCATTCCTTTATCAGTCCTAAGTTTGCATCAAAGTTTGCACACAAATTACATACTGTTGAAGGTGGGGGTTATTGCATTAGTGTGGCAAGTGGGAATATTTCCACAAATAAAGTAGTGGGGAATCTTGAGTTTGAGATAGAAGGGCGAAAGTACTCGCTTGCCTTAGTGGTTTTGCCGGGATTAGGCATAGATGTTATTTTGGGCATGAATTGAATGAGTCAGAATGGGGTACTCATTGATACATCTATCCGGATAGTTATGCTCAGAGATCCTACAGATCAAAAGGGTTTTCTAGTGCAACTTCCCAGAAAAATTGATTTGTCTGGTGAAGTTCATGCTGTGCAAGCAAAGGCGTTAGCTGAAATTCCCATAGTGAGTTTCCGGACGTTTTTCCCGATGATTTGCCGGGACTCCCTCTAGATCAGGATGTGGAATTTAAAATCGAGTTGTTGCCTGGCACGGCACCCATCTCTAGGAGACCTTATAGGATGCCTCCGAATGAGCTAGCTGAACTTAAGGTGCAGTTGAATGAACTTTTGAAGAAGGGGTTGATTCGTCCTAGTTCGTCTCCATGGGGATGCCCTGCTATCTTTGTGAAGAAGAAGGACCAGTCTTTGCGGATGTGGGTAGATTATAGACCTCTAAATGTAGTCACTGTCAAAAATAAGTATCCTCTGCCACGTATCGATATCTTGTTCGATCAGTTGTCTAAAGCAAAAGTCTTTTCCAAGATTGATCTGAGGTCTGGTTACCATCAGATTAAAATCGGTCCTGAAGATATTCCAAAAACAGCTTTCTCGACCAGATACGGCCTTTATGAGTATCTTGTTATGTCTTTCGGCCTGATGAATGCCCCCGCACACTTCATGTGCTTGATGAATTCGATGTTTATGCCCGAATTGGACAAGTTTGTGGTGGTGTTTATTGATGACATCTTGATATATTCTGAAAATGAGGAAGAACACGCTGAACACCTACGTATTGTCCTCACCAGACTGCGAGAACATCAACTGTATGTGAAGTTCAGTAAGTGTGAATTTTGGCTTCGTGAAGTACCTTTCCTTGGGCATGTGTTGTCCAATGGGGGAATTATGGTGGATCCCACCAAGGTACAGGAAGTATTGAATTGGAAGGCTCCTACTTCGGTTCATGAGGTCCGGAGTTTTTTTTGGGTTGGCTGGCTATTATCGTCGCTTCATCCCGGATTTCTCAAAAATAGCCAAACCCATGACTTGGTTGCTGCAAAAAGACACCAGGTTTGTCTGGACTCCTGAGTGTGATGCGGCTTTTCACCAACTGTGAACCCTCCTAACCTCGGCTCCAGTTTTGGCACAACCGGATATCGAGAAACCATTTGATGTTTATTGTGATGCCTCAGGCATAGGTTTGGGAGGTGTTTTGATGCAGGAAGGCCGAGTAATTGCATATACCTCTCGACAACTTAGGAAACATGAGGTGAATTATCCAACGCATGACTTAGAACTGGCTGCAGTTGTTCATGCTTTGAAAGTATGGCGGCATTACCTGCTGGGCAATGTCTGCAATATCTACACGGACCACAAAAGCCTCAAATACATCTTCACCCAACCCGAGTTAAATATGCGTCAAAGAAGATGGCTCGAGTTGATTAAGGATTATAACCTTCAAGTACACTATCACCCTGGCAAGGCAAATATGGTTGCGGATGCTTTAAGCCGTAAGTCTCATTGTCATTCCTTAGTTGAAACTGATTTTCTTCGATCTCGCCTTCTACATCCAGCAGTCTTGTATAACATCACTATCAGTTGTACTCTCAAAAGCAGAATTATTGAGCTCCAAAAGATTGATCCTGGTGTATTCCACATCAAGCGTAAGATGAAAGAGGAAGAAACTAAGCATTTCAGGGTAGATGAAGAAGGTGTGCTGTGGTTTAAGGATAGGTTAGTGGTACCTAAGGACCGAGAGCTTAGAGATCAGATCCTGTCCGAAGCACATTCTTCCAAGTTATCCATCCATCCTAGTAGTAATAAGATGTATTATGATTTGAAGCCACTTTATTGGTGGACTAAGATGCGGAAAGAGATAGCTGCATATGTTGCGAGGTGTGACACCTGCTGTAGAGTTAAAGCTGTGCACATGAAAGCTGGGTTACTTCAGCCACTTTCTATTCCAGGTTGGAAATGGGAAGAGATAAGTATGGATTTCATTGTCGGACTTCCTCCTACTGTCAAAAATCATAACTCCATCTGGGTAATTGTGGATCGTTTAACCAAATCAGCTCACTTCATTCCTGTTAGAGTGGACTATCGTCCCACTGACTATGCTGAGTTGTACTTCAATCAGATAGTCCGGCTCCATGGGGTACCTCATACTATCGTTTCTGACCGTGGTCCCCAGTTCACTGCTCGCTTTTGGGAGCACTTGCATCACCTTCTGGGAACCAAGTTAGTGAAAAGCTCTGCTTATCACCCCCAGACGTCAGGTCAGACGGAACGAGTTAACCAAATCTTGGAAGATCTGTTGCGGGCATGTGTAATTTCATCCAAGGGTTCTTGGGAAAAATGGTTACCTCTAGCCGAGTTTTCGTACAATAATAGTTACCAAGAGAGTATTAAGATGGCCCCGTTCGAAGCTTTGTACGGTCGTAAGTGTAGAACTCCACTAAATTGGGTAGAAGCTGGTGAAAGGAAGTATTATGGTATTGATTTTGTCAAGGAAGCCGAGGAACAAGTCCGTACTATCCAAAAACACATGGCGGCAGTCCAAGCTAGACAGAAAAGTTATGCTGATCGTCGTAGAAAACCGCTCGAGTTTGAAGTTGGAGACTTCGTTTATCTGAAAGTTTCTCCAATGAAGAGTGTACAACGTTTTGGTGTCAAGCGGAAACTTGCACCGAGATACGTGGGTCCTTTCCAGATCATAGGCAAGAGTGGAGCTGTTGCGTACAAGATCCAGTTACCTCCTGAAATGAGTGCCATATTCAATGTTTTCCATGTGTCTCAGCTAAAGAAGTGTCTTCGAGTTCCTGAGGAAAGAGTTCCATTAGGAGATAGCAGGCTTGAATCTGATCTAACTTACGAAGAAAAGCCCGTCCGTGTGATCGATACTCAAGAACGAGTAACTAGAAGCCGAGTGGTTAAGTGGTATAAAGTGATGTGGAGTAATCAGGGTAGTGAAAGTGACGCTACGTGGGAACGAGAGGACTATTTGCGGGATGGTTATAAGGAATTCTATGAAAAATGGTACGCTTTCCAAATCTCGGGATAAGATTTTTATAAGGGGGAGGGCTGTAACACCTCAGGTGTTTAGTTCCATAATTGCACTGCATTTGCATAAGTATGGACATTCATCATTTCATTATGTTTACTTTATTTGCATCAAATATGGGTGTTTTAGGGTTTTGAAGTGTTCCCATCTTGTGACACTAGGAAGTTGGGGTAGCAAAAGGGTAGAGTGGCTAATTGGATCCTACAATACCTTAATCTTACTTAGAGTAACTAATGGAGCAAGGTTTATGTTGACCAAAATTACCAAAATGACCTCCAAGGTGGGGTTGACCAGCATTTGGCCCTAGGATGCCTTAGTTTGATCAATTAAAAAGTCTAGCTTAGAGACCTTGCATGGAGGAGCACCCTTAATCAAAGTTGTAGGGAATTTTATGGGGAACAAAAGTCTCAATATGACCATCTCATGAAAATGACCAGAACATGCTCAAAATTGGCCCACAAGTCAGCTAGAGGGGCTGTTTCAGCACTTAGAAATTTTCTAAGTCTCAAAAGTGACCCTTCAGTTTGATAGTGGCCTACTTTGGGAGATTGTAGTTTGCAAACCAGGCCAAACCAGCCCCAACTCATATTGACATTTTTGTAGTACTCACTTAGCTCTACAACATTGTCAATATCACGATCACCTAGTTCTAAATGGTTTAGGAGATATGGTGCTTTGAAAAATGGGTTTCAGTCGGTATCGTTGACTGAAACTCAGTTTCAGTTTTCGGGTACCCCACTTTAGAGCTTGGTAGTTTCAAATCTAGGCCGAACCAGTCCAGGAGCCAATTGACAAAATTGTAGTCCTCATGTAGCTCTACAAAATTGGTGTTATCATCTTCTGCTAACTCGAGCTGGGTTAGGACATAATCATCGTTGAAATTGCTCTGTCAGTCGGTCACCGATGCCACGATTGCAACTTCGATTCAGTTCGTCAGTGAGGAGTGGCTGACCGGCCACAGGCCCTCGCCGACGCGTGGACGCGCGGTGGCAACCGTACGTCGGCCGTGGCCCCACCGGTCAGTCCACGGGGCCTTCAAGGCCGCCACGACGCACCGGAGCTGCCCCCATTCCCTCTCCCTCCCTCATTCGGCTTTGACACGGAGAAACTGAGCCGCCATTGCCGCCTCCACTCCGGCGAGCTCGCGCGCACTCACCACCGCACCGCAGCCCACCAAAACTCGTCCACTGCTCCGCCTTGAACCCCCCTCCATCCTCCACCTCGCAGTTGGGTCAATTGTGCGGAGGTAAGGCATCATTGCCATCTCCGCCACCGTCCGCCTCGGGCATTTCTCGCCGGAGCACCCCCGTGGCGTGGCCGTGCTTCCCTAGCGTCTCCCTATATTCCGTCCTTGGTGTGTCGCGTCCGCCTTGAGCCACTGATGCTCACCGGACCGGCCATTAGGGCTGAGCAGCCATCTAGCTCGTCGGAGCCGGCATGCCGCGGCCGCGGGCCGCCATTGCCGTCGCCGACTACCTTAGCTGCCGCCGTAGCCCTCTTAGATGGTACCCTTAGATTTGTATCGAGGTGGGGAACATGACGGTGCACTTGGCCTCGCCGAAACCGCTACCGGCGGCGAACTCCGGCCACCGTTCCTTTCCCCTGTCCTTTCTCTCTCTGGCCTGCGGGCCCGCGCTGTCAGCGCCACGCGCGCGGGCGGGAGTCCAGGACGGGCCGCACGCTGGCTGGGCCGCGCTGGCAAGCCGGGCCGGCCCAGCAACTGTAGCGTTAGGGTTTGATTTTTGTGTTAATTATTTCACAGATTTGAATGATGTTTATGATTTTCATATCTAGGGTTTGACTTGTCCAAAAATTGTGATTTAAATTTTGTTGGGCTCTGTATGAAGTATAGTATTTAGGGAAAATATCAAATGCTTATTTGATGTTCATTTTCTGGAAAAATTAATTAGGGTTTTGAAATGTGTTTTAATTTGGATACAAACTTGTTAAATGAATAACTGGAGTTGTATTGTTCCAAAAATTATGAAAATTGGTGGGTAGATTATTTTATGCATGTGCTAGCTCTGGTAAAATTTTGGGTACTAGTACTTGAGTACTTTTCAAGTTATAATACTATCATGTTATATGAGGAAATATTTCAATGAATTTTAGTAATTTTTCTATATGTGCAATGTTCATGAAAATTTGTGGAGAGTGTCCTGGTACCCTAAAGTGTTTAAGAAAAATATGAATTCTGTTGTTTGATACTTTTCAATGTGATTTGTTCTTTATACAAAAATCAGCCTTTTTGGCTTGTGAATTTTGTGTTGGGAGTTTCTGTGAATAACATTAGTTCAGATTTTTACAGTAGTCTCTTTTTGGGTCAGAGAGTCTCCTGTAATTTTTATAGAATTTTATGAGCAGTTTACATATATGATTAAAATTCCACTTAATTAATTAAGTAAATTAAGAAAGGGATGTAAATAAATATTCTAGGTGGGCACACCATACTTTCTGGTGTTTTTATGACCTATGTGAACTTTTGGTAACATTAGTTTGGTCTTAGAAGAAGTTTGCCACATAAATAAATATTTAATCTTCACATTTCTAGGTTTCTGGACAGCTGGTAGTATCTTTGGGTTTGACCCTTAATAATAGGTGTTTGCTGGAAAACTTGTGAATACCAAAGTTGTAGTAAACTTGATAGACTAGCTTGTGTCAAAATTTGGGGGCATTTGGCTTAGTAGTTTATGAGTTATTGCTGTTTTAAGTGACTGTCCAGAAATGGCTGCTGTCTGTTTAGAGAGGACAGATTTCTGGAACTTGGGAGATTCGACATGGAAAACTTAGGAATTAAGGGTTGAGGTCTGAAAATGATTTGTAGGGCATTTCATAAGCTTTCCAGATTGTCTTAGATCAGATCTTTTGGAGTTGGGAATCTCCAGTTATGTTAGAAACAATTAGCTGCTGTCCAAAATGTCTTGCTGTGATATTTTGGTGTTGGATGTGGTAACCTAAGTAATGTTACTCTTGTGATTGTTAGGTGTTAGGGCCTTAACCGAAGAAGAACAACTATACCTTAGGTTGAGTAGATTAGGTGAGTACTTCTCTACCGGAAAGGAAATTTGCACTTAATAATTGAAGTGATTTGAATAGAGCCTTAAGAGTGTGGTAATGTATTTCATTCCGAGCATGTTGCATCTTTTATTATGCATCCATGAGATTTATTATGCACTCATGCAATAGGTGTTCCGGAGGGGGTAACGCTCCTCGAGTTCGAGCAAGTGATACCGGAGGAAGTCCAGGACCAGCCGGAGCAGCCAGAGGAACCAACCGGCGACGAAGCTCCTGCAGGAGATCTGCCTGAGTGTCCTGATCACCGGCCATCTACCTTTCTAAAAGGCAAGCCCCGGTGCATGCTAAACCTATTATTTTATAAATTAATCTTGAGTACTTTTAATTGTTTACTGCATTAAGTTGTAGGAGTTATATGAAAACACTTGCTGCATTATACCTGTCCTTGTCCAGATATCGTACTTAAATCCTAAATTAGGTTTAGGCACGTGTCAATGCTTAGCCCTGGTTAGTCCGGTAGAAGTCGGATGATTTCCGGTCATCCGTGAGATGTAGGAATGAGTCACGAGTGGCTTTATGGCTATCGTGGATGGAACCATGCCTCAAAATGAATTTGAGACCAGGCGAGAATTCGATAGTGCAGCCGCAAGACACTTCACGTCTTGGGTGTGGAGCTATGCCCGTCTGAGTCGTTTAAGGACCGATTCGCTGTACGTCCTTGAGTCATGTTGAACGCAGTCTAACACTTAGTTGGCCGGATAAGTCGTTCTGACCGCGAAGCTGAGTAATGTGATTTAGGCCGGGAATCGAATGGTAGGTTGCTTCTTGGAGGAGAGAAATGATGTTCTTGGGGACATTGGCGTGAGACCAAGGGGGGGTTAGAGTCCCTACCACCTGGCAGAGTGTCGCCCTTGGGGTCGCTACATCATTCGGACCCGCGATTCCTGAATCATATGAACAGGTGGCCTGTGCGACCCTGGCAGGGGTCTGCACGGTGAGTGTTAGAAATACCCCTCCAGCTGGATATGAATTCGATTCAAATCGCCGTCGCTCCCGGTTAGTGAGCACTTGACTTGAGCAGCGGCAACGTAGATCTCATTAATTGAACAGATGGTTAAGTGAATGATACAATGTTGCCACAATTTATACCTGCTATGGATATAATGTCAATAATTGTTTGATGATAATCAAGTGCATGTTTAGTACAGGTGCTAAGATAGATGACAGGTAAATGCTAAAAATAACTGCTAGTACAGGTTATAAGAGTTTCAATGACTTATGCCTTTCTGCAAAATGTGATGTCAGCTAGCCTCTGGTGTAAGCCTTGCATAATCCTTGGTGTCATCTTATTTCTGGTTTTCGACGGGTAAGTTTAGCTGAGTACATTCCAGTACTCAGGGTTTATTTCCCTCCTGTTGCAGATGATATGCTCTATCATGGCTTCTGCAAAACTTGTCTCCACCTTGCGGGTGACGAAGACTAGATCACTAGGGCGTGATCATCTTTTATGTACTTTCCCTGATGCTTTTGCGGGTTGTGATCAACAAGACTGGCAGTAGTTAAATAACTGGTGTGTGTTATGCTTCCGCTACTTTGTGAACTTGGTTTGTAATAATTTGCGACTCCGTGTGTGTAACATAATTCGGAACTACTTGTGAAATGTAACGTGTGATGTGTATGTTGAATGATGCGATCCTGGTTGTAAGCGAGTTGGTTTGAAATCCTTCGTGGTTTCGATTGACTACTGGGATTATATGGGCTCAAGTTCGAAAATTTGAGCGCTTCGGTGCTTGTTTTTGTATTTGTGCTCTTATAATTTGGTCGGTTCTGTTACAGTACCTCCACTCGCTCCCTCACGCCAAGGGGTGCAACTGCACGCTAAGAAAATCATGCAAGAATATGATTCAAGCAAGAAAGGGAAGAAAAAACTCGAACAAAAATAGACATTTAGGACAAAATTACATCTAAATGTTTCAGGGCCCCCAAGGCCATCACGACGCAAGTTACGAATATTAACTTATTTACATGGGTCTTCATGCCCAGGTTTGGCTCACAGGCCCTCATCGTCAGCAGGCGGGACCACCTCGACCTCAAAAAGTTTTACAAGGCGACCCCCAGGCTCCTCAGCGGCCTCGATCAGGTTCAGGCAGGCAACTTCATTCTCCTCGTCAGTCCGGTCTAGATCCGTGATGAAGCCATCAGCGATGAGGCCCATGTCATACTCTAACCTAGACCGAACGATCGCCATGGCCCTCTTCACGCCGTGATGCAGCCCGCCTCGTATCTTCTCATGGACGAGGTGACCCAGCGCCGCCATCCGCGGACAAATGAGTTCCTCGGTGCGTCCTCCTCGGTATCGGCATCGGGCTCGACCCCCAGGCCGTCACACACTGAGGTGATAGCACCCTGGAGCAACTGAGTCCGCCCGGCCTCGGCCTCGAAGAGGTTCTGGAACGAGGTAGCCGTCGCCTGGGCCGCATGCTGCTGCTTCTCCAGCTCTGAAACACAAACACCAAGTTAGCATAAGCCTGGGACCTCGAGGCCAAGGCCAAAACACAACAAAAGGTTTACCCTCAGCGTGGGTCTGCCAACCCATGACCTCATCGCGCAGCTCCTCGTGCGCCTTCTCCGACGCTCGAAGAGCCTCGTCCTTGTCACGGACCGCCACCCTCAGCACCTCAATCTCCCGCCCGGTGCCCGAGAGAGCCTCGTCCCTCTCTCGGACCGTCCCCTTCAACGTCGCGACCTCATCTTCCAAGGTTCCGACGCGAGCGGACGCCATCCTGATCTGGAAGTTGAGGGTGTCACGCTGACTGCTGACTAAAGCGACGTCCTCCTCGAGCTCCTTCACGCACGCCAGCAGCGGCGCGAGGTCCTCACGGGCCTTGGCCGTCTCCTCCCTAACCGCTATGTGGACGACGCGGAGCTCGTCTACATCGGCGCTCTTCTTGGATAGCCGCTGATTGGCTTCCTCGACTAGAGCCCGTTGACGAGCAAGCGTCGCCCATACGCCACTCTCATGACAAATGAAGAGTGACTTGCGGCGAGAACGCTCCTTGAGCTCCTGACCATAGTTAAATCTAAGATCAGAACCAAGGAGAAAGGGAGGATAAAATGCAATTAAAGACAAACGAACCCAGCTCACCTCAAAGGCCTCCGACATACCCCGCACCAAGGTATCTGCAACCATGCGCAGAGGCTGCACGGAGTGCTTACGGAGTCCCTCGATGAACTCCCAATGCTGCACTTCGTCCTTGTCGTCGAGGGCGAAGAAGGGCTCGGCGCTGGGGTTAGATGCGTCCCTAAACTCGAGGGTCAACCGACCCCAGCGCGGGAGCTCCTCCTCCGCCCGTACAAGCACCAGCCCTGCGTAGTCGGGCCACCTGGCAGACGCCTCGGCCAGGTCATCCCCCAACGTCGCAGAAGTACCGGACTGATCCAGGGCATCGACCATCTCGACGTCCGCCTTCTGCTTCCCCTTGTTAGAAGGAGGGTCATCGACGGTAAGGTCGATCACAGCCGGGGTCGACCCCTAGGGTGGGGCTGGCGTCTCGACTGTTGGCGTCGCCACCTGCATGTTGGATGGTGGCACAACCACCCCTGTTCCGCCTTGGCCGCCTGCTCCGTTGGCTGATCCTGCTGCGGCTGCGGCTCCTCCCGCACCGGTTGTGACTCCGGCTGCGCCGCCTCTTTCCCTGCCTCTGGCGGGGCCTCTACCACCTCTCTTGATTTTTTGACATCCGCCCGCCCCGCGTCGCGGATGGATGTTTCGGCCTCAGCAGCCTCGACGGTCGCCTGGGTCGTCGCGGTCGACCCAGGCTCTGACCCACCGACGCCGGGCATCTCGAGCCTGGCACCACCCGGGACTGCATCAACTGGCTCTGGCTCCCGCGTGGTGTCACCAGGACCAGCGACCTCCTGGGTGCTTACTCCCACCCTGGCGGCGGCCTCCCTCGTCCTGAGCCACTCCGTGGTAGCCTGGTACCTCGCGACCTAGGCAGCGTCATCGGCAGGCGTCCGCATCATCAAGGCAGTGCCCGACTTGAGCGCCTTGATAGGAGTCGGAGCCGCGAGCTCCACCTTGCGCTTGTGGCTGAGCAGCAAATAGACGCGTTAGACTAAAGAGCGAGATTACCGTTGACAGAAAGACAAGGTGAGGTACTTACCCGGATATGGGAATCAGGGGCCTAGACTCCGGCCTCCCCGAGCCACCCGACGGCATCTGCGAGGGCCCCTCCGTTGAGCCTCCTATTGGCCAGGCTGACGGGGCGCCTGAGGACCTCTGCGCCGATGAGGCTATCTGGCCTTGAGTCCTTACGCCCGTCGACGATGCCCTAGCCTCAGACGCTGACGTCGTTGCTCCGCCCGCCGGCAGAGTCTGAGGCGATTGGACTCGCGGGCATGGCGCCACCGACCTCCCCTGCGGGACCCCAGGCGAGGTAGATCCCCTCTCTGAAGGCCCCGCTCGGGCCCTTTCCTCTGCTGGCTCTCCTTCCCCCTCAACGGGCGCCGAGACTTCCCTCGACGCCTGGGAGGTCGACCCCCCAACAGGCTCCAGCAGGGGCCGCACGTTGGGGAGGTGCGCCAGAAAAGTCGTGGTATTATACCGCGACCCGGTGTCGTCGTCGCCGCTGTCTTCATCCTCCCCCGAGACCGTCTCGGAGGGGGATTCCTCGATTGGGAGACCCTCGAGGCTCTGTTGGCGACGACGCTTTTTCAACGCCTTGCGCTCGAGGGCCTTCTTGACTTGACGCTTCTTAGCAGCGTCCTTCTCTTCCTTCTTCTAGGCCACCGAGAGGCGTCTCGCCTCTCGAGCATCCCGATCCTCTGGAACCGGCGGCCGCGACTTCTTGACCGCCGACAGATCCTGCACGGAGGCCTCGACCAACTAAGTCGAGGGAATTGGGAAGCAAAAGGACCCAAGGTTGTCAAAAATGACACTTACCAGAGGCTCAAAGCCTTGAGTGGGGCGCATCGGGACCCTGTCGATGTCCTCCTGCTTGAAGCTCCCCACCATCCACCGTGCACGCCGGGTGACTTCATCAAGGGGGAGGGACTCGTGCAACATCCGACTCCCCTCCAGCGAAGCCTCCGGTGTCATCTCGTCGATCCGGAGCCAGCGCTGCATCAGCGGCAGCACCCTTCGACGGTGGAATGCGGCGGCCACCATTCCTGCTGTTAACCCGCGCTACCGAAGCCTCCTCAACGCGTCGAGGAGCGGCTGCAGTTTCGGCCTGTCCTCCTCGATGACACCGTACGTCCAGTTCTCCTCACGCAACATCAGGACCCGGCCAGAGAACCTCGGCAGCCGGTCGTCGTCGTTGCGCAGGTAGAACCACCTGTTGTGCCAGCCGCTGTTCGACGAGATGAGCTGCGCCGGGATGTATTGCTCACCTCGACCCACCCGGACTTGGAGAGTGCAGCTCCCTGCATGCACCGCGCGCCGCACTCCTCGCTCACCCGCCTTCTTGGCGAAATGCTCCGCCTTGAAGAGGTGGAACCACAGATTCCAGTGTGGCTCCATCCCCAGGTACCCCTCGCAGACCGCCACAAAAATGGCAGCCTACGAGATGGAGTTGGGGGTGAGATGATGCAGCTCCACCTTGTAGTAGTGGAGGAGCGCCCGCATGAAGCAGCTCGGTGGCATCCTGAGCCCCCTCTCATGGAAAGCCACGAAGCTTACCACGTATCCCTCCGGGGGCGTCGGCTCCCGGTGGTCGGACGGCGGCACCCTCCATTCCGGCTGGGTCCGGCTCGCCCTCGGTCGCAGAAGACCGTCACGGACCAACTCCTCCAGCTTCCTCTCCATCACCGAGGAACGAGCCCACGCGTCCGCAGGAAGGATCTGGCTCTTGCCCGCCATGGTCGTCGGGAACGGCGTGCGGCGGCGGCAGAGGAAGAAGTGACGACAGCGGTGGAGGGCGACAGAAGGGCGCACAAAGAGCAAGAGGGCAGAGACGCAAATGGCCTGTAGGGGGGAATACGGGACCCCAGACCTCACACTTATACCCCGATGGAAGGCCAACGGGCGGGTGAAAAGGTAGGAACAGTTTCCGCATTCAATGACCTTACCTAACCGCTCCCTCAAAACCCGCAGGTAAGGGCACATGTCCACCGTTCACTCCGTAACCGTCGCACCACACCGCCCACTATCGCGCCATTCTCGCTTCCCCTCCTAAAAAGACGCGCCCCAAACGGGCCGGAAGGGGATCCGCGGACGGATATTCTCAGATGAATGGGTAACGAGATCCGAGCCCGATATAAACCTCAAGGGATCGAAAGCTGGCCCTCGACCAGGGTTCGACAGCTGCCCTCGAGTAACAGAGTCAGGGACAACTAGGGACGCACCCGTACAAGGCCAGGGCTCGAGCCACTCTCTCGAGGCACCCCAGACGTATTCAAGGCTAGAAGAGAGGTCGACGGAGGAATCCCCTCGGAGGGAGGCATCGAGCCCTCGGACCCCATCGCAAGGAACCAAGATCCACACGACTACTCTTTGGCATTTTTGAGAGCGCCTCCGTGGCTGCTAGCCGACTCCTACTGAATGGAGCACGGGCTCCCACTCGAATTCCCCGTTAACAGCTCATCGGAGACCGTCGGAACTCGCATGATCAGGGTAGTACGATGTTCCCCACCCCTCCTCCTTTTTTCTAAAGAAGGAGCGTGAGGGTCGAACGATAAAAGACGGCCAAGACTCTGATCGACCTCGTGCGCACAAGGCTCGGGAGCTCGACCGCAGAAGGCTAAACCTCAAACGAAAGAGGACAAAACACGTCACGATACAAGAGCATTCCTCTATATCACATACTAAAGACATCAGAGGAGTCAAAACACTCCACCGAGGCCTCGGGGGCTACACCCGGCGGGTGCGCTCGCGCGCACCCACCGGAAAAAGCTACGACGCTACGACTCTAGTTCATGACTCGCTGAGCCTCTGCAAGGGTGACCCACACTCACTCAAAGGCTCGGGGGCTACTGTCGGGTACCAAAACAAGGGGTACCCACAATCAACGATCAAGAAAAACAAAACCACGCCAAAAGCTCTGCCCACAAAAATGGGACGAGCCGAAACAACGAACGAAACGCCTCGACCACGTTCCGACTCGCACGAGGCTCGCTCGACGGGACGCCTCGACCATGTTCCGAATCGCACGAGGCTCGCTCGACAGGATGCCTCGACTACCGAGAAATCTCCGACTCGCACGACCCTGGGTCGGGCCGGTCGACCCACGTCACTCGCCAACTCTGAGACAAAAGTCAGAGCATTTAATGCAACTGCCAACCACTTCCTACCCCCATGGCTACAGCGATAATCAGCATGGAAGCAGTACCTGTGTCAAATCTCACTTTTTACTGCCCATCCCGGGGTGGGCGGTGAAAACCTGTCACTGTACGCGCCATACCGGGCACTATTCCACCACTGATCACCCTCGAGGGAGAATACGACGAGTACCGTGCCCCGCAATCCCGGGGACTCGACCTTATCCGTTCATCGTCGACCCACCTCGACCCGGCCTCGACCAACCGCCGGTCAAACAAGAAAGCATGGCTCGCATGCCACAGGATCCGGAGTCTTTTCACCGTCTCTTCCTCTACGTCATCATGGTATCCGGGGATGGCCGGCCATTCTCGGAGCACGTCGCTACAGCGGCCTCTATAGCGGTCGACAAAACTTCACTCCTAAGGCACCCCCGGCGTCCCTGCCTCCTCTTGACCCCATAAAAGGGCAGGCAGGGGACTCTACGAGGGGAGGCGAACAACGGACGACAAAAAGCCAATCACCATCCCACCGTAGAAGATCAACATCTCAAGCAATCTCCTTTGTACTCTCACTTTTTCTCTCTGAGACCTGGGATCGGCTCCCTCTCTCATAGCTTGTAACCCCTACGCAAGCACTTAGGTGCAAGGAAATACAATACTCCCCCCTCCCCGCTGGACGTAGGGCCTTCTTTTGCCCGAACTAGGATAAACCTTTGTGTACTCTCTTTGCATCACCATCCAGATTAGGGACACGCAGCACTGATTCACTCGTTGGCTTAGGATCCTCGCAGGACCGAACGTCGACAGTTGCCATAGTTCACCTTTCACCTATATCTCTTGCCTAGTTTAGACTTCCATCCATCTTTTGCCTATATTCTTTGCTATAAAATTCAGCAAGTTGAATGAGTGATAATTTTTTCAGGGGTGATCTAAGAATCTTTGGAGGAAATGTGATGCACCAGCACCAACAATGATTGAATTTGAGGGGTTTATCTAAGGAGCTGTTTGCCAATAATCTGTTTGTCATGCACCAGCAGCAACATTGATTGGATTTGAGGAACAGCAGAACTCCGAAACAGTAGTTAGTATCCACTTTCTATATTGACAGCTTTGGAATTGCAGTTGTGTGTTAGGACATTGACTCGTATATGTCTGTTTAGTAGGCTGCACCCTACATTCTTATTTTGGTGAAAATCAGCAATTATATTTGGTGCAGATATCATCTGTTCATTAAGACTGTTATAAGATATTTACTAGAATGCACTCAATTTTTTGCATAGTCATATCTGTGTGATAATTGTGTGAATTTGTGGTGAAACTGAAATATGAAATCAACTATTCAAGCCCTTAGTTAATCATTGAATGTTTCGTTTGTTCCCTTTTGCTTGATTTGCAAATGCAGCATGTGTTCTGTTCTTTGCTTGTAGTGTTACAGAAGCTTCTGCAGTAGTGTGCAACTATTCATTTTAATGTTACTATTTTCTAGCTCAACCTACTTAATGCTGGCTGCTGGCAGATGCTATTTGCTTATTTTTCCCAAAGCCTTATTCTACTTTATTCTGATAAATATGGTTCTCATGCTCCTGCTCGAATATGAGCTACAATCCAATGAAAAAAAGTATGTTTTTATCTCCTTAATATATCTCATTTGTGTGTAGGGCCATAGAGGTGTCTGAAGGCCTGCTATTCTTCTGCCTACTATGGGGAATGTTGCAGCCAACTGTTTGAAGAGTTCTGTTTAATCTAACTTCAACTATTAGTTATGAGAGTTCAATCTCATGTACTTTGTATGGGCATTCACCTTAATGGTCACACCATTGATATTTGCTGCTTAGCTTAATTTTATTTATCGGTGTTAGGTTACTCACAAAATGATCCTAGATTTTTTTTAAAAAAAATATATCATGTCTGTTTTTGGTATTTGTGAATAATGTACTTTTTCTACTTATGGGATGTATGAAGAAAATCAAACTCTGTCATGATTATTTGTTTTTGGACTTCATGTAGCATTGTTCTATGGAAACATATGAGCTTTAAAAAAATGAGCCTAAAAAAAATGGGCCATCATGACCCACCTACTAGACTCCATGTATACTTTGAACGCCACATGACCTTCTTTAATTTGATACGCTACAATCTTTTTTTTGCAACACAATGATTAATTTCATGAAGTATACTCAATACCACAATGATAGGGACATATGTGTACTAGTGTTGTGTTGGAGGCTAGCGTTGCTGTGTCGGGTGGCAGAGCGAGTCATGGGGCGAACAACACTACCGCATAACAGCAGGACAGCTAGATGCTGGCTCAGTGTTGCCTTGCATAGCCTTTCCCATAGTCTACCACATGCAATAGGACTTTGCCATGCCTGCCTGGTCGATGTTTAGCCTAACCCTTTTGCCTTTGGTTCATGTGTAGGACTACAGGCCTCTTTACATAGCAGTTAGCTATTCGGCTCCTATCAGTAAAGGAATGAATGTGGGAACTGATAATGATAATATAACTCCTTGCAATGACATATACTCTAATATCATAAAATGGTCGTGGCAATAGAACCTCAATAGATGCAACGAATGACTTTTTTGATGCAATACAATAAGATCTTTCGCAACGCAGGGCAACACTTAGGCAACCGAGTTTCATTGTGGCTATATTCATAACTACTTGCAACTAATTATTTTTTGGATGCAATATAGATCTGATCTATCGCAACGTAGGTTAAAATTAAGACAACATAATTACTTCGTGGCCATATGCGCAACTACTTGCAACCAACTTTACAATAGTGGCAACAACACCTAGCTATCGCAACACAATATCAATACTATCACAACTCAAAACTAACTATGGCAATAGGAACCCATACTCGCAACCACCTTTTCCATCGTGGCATTAGCGCCTACCTCTTGCAACACAGCTTATGACTAACGCAACACACAATTTTGGTGGCCATAAGGCCCATATATCGCTACCAATTATGACGTTTGTTGCCATTGAACCAAATATTGCAACCAAATGTGTGGTGTTGCGAAATCAAGTGGTGCTATAAGGGTCAAATCCTTGTAGTGCCTCTTAGAAAGCGTCCTTATTCTCATATAGGATGTTGGAAAGAATTCAAGGGTGGCATGTCTACTGATGCCGTAGAAGGAGCGCCAAGCCATTTAGAAGCCACTCCTATCCTCTCCCCTTCTATGCCCACATTATATGTCTTATCTAAACCCATTCTTGACCCTAATGATCCCTCTTATGCTCTTTCTCCTAAGTCTCATGATGACCCTAGAAATCCACTAAGACAACCAAAGCATAGGAGTCATGAAGACCAAAAGGATGACCAATAAGTGCAACAACAATGGCTGGAATGTATGAAGAACTCTTATGCCATTGTTAAAGAATGGATGGACAAGGACGAAGCCTTATGGCTAGAGTCCAAACTTGGCCTAGATTCAAACAGTGAGTTAAAGTCAATTCCCTTTGCAAACATGACTCATCCAAGTTTAGAGGAGGCCATAGACAAGATCAACTCGAGAACCACTAATCCATGGGAAATCTTGAACAATAAAACGTCCAATGGATGTCATAGGCATGGACTGATGGAGACAACGTTTCTGCCTATAGACATTCATGAAGAAACACCCTTACAGCTTGAAAAGGAAGATGACATCGATGAGCATGGAAGTTACTTCATTAACATATCATCAAATTCATGCTCACATGAGAAATCTCCTGAATCAATTGGTCTCTCCAACATTACCGCATGTTGACGGTAGATAAGTGTCAATTTTAACCGTCAATGAAACATGAAAAAGGACCTAAAAGCAAATACCACATAGGTAGGGGGTTCACTAATAGAATTCCATGAGTTTTGGTGAATGTCTATTTCTGCAGGGTGTCAGTTGAAAAGAACCAAGGAAGGCCCACATGTCATGTTTACATAGAGAGAAAAGACCCACGCACGTGAAGGAAGACTCTAGAAGACATGAGAAGGCACCGAAATGAATGGGAGGCCGATCTGCCATGGTAGTAGGGCGCCCACCCTACCTTCTTAGGCGCCCGCCCACCTACATGGACCAATCAGGTCAAGTCTTCTGGATCATGCCTCCACCGCCTTTGAGGGTCAATAATCATCATTGATTAAAGTCGGTTTGATCCAAGGGCTGTTGTGCATCCTAGGGGGCTATATAAGCAAGGCCCTTGGACCCTGAAGGAGCAATCCCATGAAACCCTAATTCATTTGCTCTAGTTGGGATCAACTGAGAGGGGTCCCTTGAATGGATCTCCTCTCCTAGGGCACATACAAGAGAGATTAGCTTTATAGTCTCTATGTGAGATTAGAGTTCTTCTAGATTGAGAGAGTTAGAGTGGAGGGATGAGTTGGAGGAAGCCGGCATGTCGGTGTCTCCTCTCTGGCTTGTACCTACGGGATCAAGTCTTCTAACCCAAGGCTTGGTTCTAGGATTCTTCGGCAATTCAACTTCTAATACTAAGTAAGTATGTTGTTATTATTGTTCTTTGGTTTATGAGTTTACTCTATTCTCTTCCATGGTAGAGGGTAGAGTAATCATCTATAGCGTAAGCATGGTGCTTGGGCTAGGATACTCGTAGATATCCCCTGTCTGGCCGGATCGGTGTGTAGTAGCGTGGGACGTGACAATCCCATTGTTACCTTTGGAGCCTCCTCCCGTCAGAAGGTTTGGTAGGACCCAAGCCCTGGTTAAGCATCCTCTGTGGTATCTCTTTTTCAACATTATGTCCCCATAGAACGGTAGTTTCATAGCTTACCATAGGTTAGAACTAGACTGTCGTAGTAGTCTTCTCTAATCACTTATATCTTCGCTACCTTGTAGTGCGGCCTAGGGGTTAAGTATAGACTTAGGTTAGTCATCGCATGCTTTCTCCTAGCGGATAAAACAAATACGATACTCTAGAAATATCTCTCGGGTGAAGTGCTCACCGATATCCGTGCGCTTGTGGATTATTTCTCTTAGATTCTTTTGTGTGTGTAACCAATATCAATAAGCATTTCTGGCGCCGTTGCCAGGGAGAAAGACGGTCTGCTGAGTTAACTTTAAGTCTTGCTTAACCTTGTACTATACTTTTATCCTTTTATCTTTTTATCTTTTCTTTTTATTTTCTATCCTTATGGATAACCCAAATTCCACGCCTATCTTTGAATTATCTGCACCTTCAGAGACCAGCCATAGACCATGGGAATCATCAAAGCCTATCTTTGCCCCTAATTATGAGTTGTGTCCGAAGTTGGTTGCAATAGGTCATAACCAACCCTTTTCTACAGCCGGGGTCCTATCTTCTCATCAAGAAGGTAATGAACTTTTCGCTATACTAAGGGAATCTTTCAATCTTCCTATAAATTCAGGTTTTAGACCTAGCCTTACAAGACCCTGTCCCTCTCCAATATTTTTATATAGGTCTTGATAATATCACCTTTGGAGGAGTTTTTCTTTCTTTATCCATTAGAGAAGCAAGGGTTATCCTTATTAGTGGACACACTCCTTGCATTAGCCTTCATGATGAACTCCTAGAGATAAAGAAGGAATCATCCCCCAAACTAGAAGAGGAAGTTTTCATAGCCACATTACAAACATTCCAACCCCATGATTTTACTATCCATCCCAAACCAACTACACTCCAAAATCCTCTAAGGGAAGAAGAAATTCTACCCTTGGAAATCCTTTCCAATGATGATTTTGGGAGGAGCTTAAACTTCCCGCTTCATAAGAGACCTTTTAGTACATATAGTTTGAATCTTCTCAAGAATGGATCTCTTAGAAAGCTTCTCAAACCTGATCCATTTGAAAGACATTTAGAAATACTCAAGGATGCCATGTTAAGTGATGCCATAGAAGGAGAGCGAAATCATCTAGAATCCACTCCAATCTTTTCCCCTTCTATGCCCTCACCAGATGTAAAATTCAAACCCATCCTTGACCCCTATGACTCCTCCTATGCTCCTTCTCCTGAGACTCATGATGATCCTAGAAATCCATCTACACATCCCACGCATAGGAATCATCTAGACCATAAGGGGGATCAAGAAGAGCAACATCAATGGCTAAAGAGCATTAAAAACCTATGTGCTATTGCCATAGAATGGGTGGACAAGGCCTTATATGAGACCAACTTGAGAGGCAATTCAAGGGAAATTTTGGACATTTATGATAAATCGACCTTGGAAGTTGAAAATGATGGAGACTTCAATGAGCAAGGAAGCTACTTCATAAACACCCCGTCAAGTCCTTGCTCCTATAAGAAATCTCCTGATTCACTTAGTCTCTCTAACATTGCCCCACATGAGATCTTCAACCCCCTCATGCTCCTTGTTCCTAAGAATTTTGAAAGGGTGGTTGTAGACGCATATGTTTATCATAGATATTACAGATCTCGTTGTGTTGAATCTTGAGATAGTACACATAAATTGGTGTTGGAGGGGAAACCACTTCACCAATTCATATCTTGAGGGTTTCCCAAGGACAAGCTTAGTGTCCTAAAGCATTCACTATTTAGACCATAACATAAGTGTTCACCTTTCTGCTGTGCTGCCCTTGTGAAATGAGCATAGAGCTATAAATGTAAAAATATTCCTTCGGGTATTCTTGTCACTAACCCTTACAGGTTTGGAGCAAAAGATTGAAGGAATGACAAACACAGGTATGTCCAACCAATCATTATGCAACATTGAATCACATTCATCCAATCTTGATTTTGCAAAATTCAAGCTTGGGGGATACACTTCCATAAAAACATCTCTTGCCATGTTGCTACATTGTCTTGGTTATTCCTACCTTTAAGACATGCTCAATTTGTTGAACAACAATTATGCTCTTTCATCACCACTTAAGTAAATCTCTATAATGGTTTCATGCTACCCTTGTGTACCCTAGTAAGTGTTGGTTTAGAAGTACTGTACATGCTTCTATTGGCTTTTAAATTGAGCGTGGTGTTTAGGTTAAACAACCTTCCTTAATCTAATTAGACATGTAGTCTAGTTTGGTTATTGAACTAAAAACTGCTATTATAGACAATGGTATATTTTGTTAGACTAACCCCTGCAGAGAAACTTCCAAATTCAAATTGGAGGCATTCAAGCTGCAGTTGCATTCTCTTGTTAATTATTAACCAACAGGAATCAAGAAAGATTGACAAGAGAAGAGCATGCAACTTTCTACACCGTCACTTCCTAGATTGAAAAGCTGATGCATGAGGAAGGAAGATCAACTCCTCAAGATGAACCAATTGAGCTCCTCCTCCTCTCATGATCTCATCGCTCCACACGCTGGTTTGCAATCTCTCAATTCACTTTGCTTTATTTCTGTAAGTTTGAGTTATTCCATAATGCCAATATATGAGAATCAAATATAAGATAAAATCAATCCTCTAGAAAGGAAGTAATAGTGAATGTTCTATGCTAGCATGTTCAAATAAATTCTTTTGTAGCATAGAAAAGTGACTCTTAGCTTTGTGACAACAATGCCCTTGTCATTGCTTGTATATTCCTTCGGGTATGTGTTATCCACTAATGATATGCAGGAATGAAACAATAAGAGCTAAAGGTCCAAGCACAAATTAAAGAGAGCACAAAAGATGGCATGACTAAAGACAAGAAAAAAAAGAAGTGCAACAGAAGACAGTCAACGCATGAGCAAAGACACAAGACCAACCAACAAGGGAAAGCTTCCACAAGGTGTCACAAGTACCAGCATGATCCAACATTAAAGGTAATATTCCAAAGTTAGTGATCAGTACTTTAAAAAGCTTTTCTTCGATTCTAGTATAACATAAATAGAGAACCAACCATGTTTGAGTAACAACCTTTCTTGATCTAACCTAATTAACTCAACATGTTTAGTTCTTTAATCTTTGTTCCTATCACCACTTTCTTGATCTCACAGTCTTAATTCAATGAGTTAAAAATGTTGCGCATCTTATCTTTGGAATATGACAGTCATAATCATAAAATCATTACACAATATGCATAGATAGACTATCCTTCTATAAGGTTGAGTAATCTGATCTACCAAATGTTTTAAATGTTACATCTACAATTATTCATTAATCCTATCACCCATGTTAAGTTCGAGCAAAACACATAAACATCAAAATTATCTTGCTCAATTCACCAAAGGTTAGAGAAGAATAAACTTTTGGTTCTGTTGGTGTTTTTCCACCAATAGAGCCCATGCACTTGACCTCTGCCTTGTCTCTATGAGCAGGACACACTTTGAACAAAATAGCGGAGGAGCTTGTCAACTCCCCAAGAATCCTACAAGTGAAAGTCCTAGACCTACGAACATGCACACTGAGCAAGATGCTACCAGCTTCCACAACTAGTACTTCACTTGAAACTGCTGGAAGAACAAGGAACATGGGTGACACCATCTCAAGAGGTGCAAGCTATCAAGGTCTCTACTATGTGACCAGATGATGCACCTCCAGAATGAATATGGTAAGAGGTCCTGTTCAGAGGACTTAAAACACTGAACCCTTACCGGAAGGTAAAGTCGGTAGTTATCCATATTTATCTTTTTATCATTGCATTAATCAGTTTCCCTTTTTGCATATTTACTTTCAAGCATTTGCATAATCATTTTCCTTTTTTGCATGTTTACTTTTCTACATTAGCATTGCATTAGAAAAGAAAATAAATATTTATTTGTTTGCTTTGCTGCATTATAAATTATAAGCCCCATGTGAATAATTTTGTGGTGTGTAAAAACCCATAGGAATATTCACTGTGGTGGCATAGAATAAAAATAAATACGCATTCATCTTATTATACTTTCTTAGTATTATAAAAATATAAAAATTGTTTGAGAGAAATCCTGTTGAAACTCTGCTTGAAAGAATAAAGAACAAATCTCAAAAGCTCTGGACAATTAAGGCTTGAGTGGCCAACCACTAACGCTTAATCTATTCCACAAGTTTTGTTATCTATTTGAGTTCCACAGGATTTGAAGGACCAAGAAGAGCTGACAAGCAAGTTGATGTTCTATCCACTACTGTAGCACTATCTCAACAATCATCAACTTCAATTAATGCTCCACTAGAGGAGGAAGAACACCCCTGCTGCTAGTCTGCTACTTCACAAGATTGAACGACTACGTCAACATCCAGCTTGGGGGAAAGCACCCCATGTATCTAGCTAAGTATTTTCTTTCCTCAGTTTTACCTTATTCTTTATGAGTTTTCTTATTTAGTAATAATGATGGTCTAAAATAATAGAAACAAAATGAAAAGGGTGTCTCTAGTTTGCTTTTGTTCTTAAAGAAGTTGATAATAAAAGAGGAGTCTCTGAATAATCACTTGCATGGAAATGTTGAATAGTTGCTCTGCCGTAATTCCTTTCAAGTACCTAGTTTTCAACCTCGAACTCTTCTAAGTTTTAGACAACTGTTTTGATCTAAGATTTGCTCTGAACTTGAAACTCGTGGGTAGCGAATGCTTGATCTAAGTCTAGGTAGTTGATGGATATGATATGGCAAGGTCTGAGCTGCTGTTTATCCTGTTCCTAGAGATACTAGAGTTCTAGAGATTTTATCTTTTGAAAAACATAAAAATGCTGCATGATGAGTTCCTATATGACGAGAGCTTGAATTCCTACCATAGCCATATATACATGCTTTGTTAGACTAGAAAAACTTTCACTTATATTTACTGCTTGTGAGCATTGAGTACGGTCAAGCTGTGTCGACCCTTAGGGATTGGTCATGCGATTAAAATCAAGATCATGTACACTCCACCCATATATGCTGCTTCTACCCTAGAAGTACGCATCCACATACTTTCCATTTAGACACATCCCATAATTGTTCTACTCCTACACAAGTTTCATAAGATCATAGGGTACCAACCTAAGTACCATCAAAGATATGAGTCACACTTCAACACACAAGCATGGCAAAGTGAATCAAAGCACTAAAACTAGAATTTGCCACCTTCTGGACACCAAAACAGCAGCTGGGTAATTTTAATCATAACTGGAGATCTAGAACTCCAAATGATGTGCAACAAGACATTATAGAAATCTTATAAAATTATCTACAATTCATTTAATATCACCTAAGCCTGATTCCTAAGTTTAATAGGTCGAAAAGATGAAACTACATAACCTGGTCTGCTCCAAACAGAGAGCAACCAAATCTGGGACCTGACTTTAAACATCTATAACTCAAAAACTACTTGGCCAAATGTCACCAAATTTTAACACAAGCTAGTTTAATGAGTTTTCTACAACTTTGTTAGAAACAAATTTCCCATCAAACATAATTAACATGGGGTAATTTACATAGCCCCCAGAACTATCCAGAAACTAATAATCGCAAGAAATAATTATTAACATATGTTGCAAACATATAATTGGACAAAACCAACTTTACCAACATTTCACACATTACTAATGAACACTAGAAAACATAGTGTCACCATCTAAATAAATTCTTTAGAGCCATTTCTTAATTTATATAGATGCCTAGGTGATTTAATGAACATATACCCAAAATTGCACCATAAATTCTACCATAATTACAGTGGCTAACATATGCTCCCAATAGTCTACCGTACAAATTTCAGGCCATTTGGACATGTATATCAACCTCTATGAAAAAGACAAATGACTATTGCAATAAATCATGTGAGAGCAAGTTAATCCTACATCACACTCATCCAGCAACCAAAGCTCATGAAATTTTAACCACAGTCCCCATATGACCTCAGGAGACTACCATAAAAATTTCACCTAAAATGGAGCACCACAACTCAAGATATAAAAATGACAAGCAATATAATGTAGATTTCCTTATTTATCAAGGTCAAATCAAAACCTTCAGAGAACAGTGAACAAATAGTGTGTTTAATATTTTTCCTAGCAAGTACATGTCATCATAAAATTAACAAAACAAGAATCACTATTTTAGGAGTTCTAAAACACAAGATATGGCTCTAGTCAAGTTTATAAGCATTTTTGGAGTACTTTTCACGGTTAAATAAAAACACCAGACAACTTCTACAAAAATATAACATTTTATGACTTTACTGCATAGATCTTTTCTCAAGGTTTCCAAAAAGTCCACATTTGCTATTTTTGGAACTTGCTAGCATGAGATATGGATTTTAGAAGATTTAACATGAAACCTAAAATTTAAATTCAGAAACTCAAACCCTAACTTAATTTGCTAGGCGCACCTGATTACACACCTAAACCAGCCACCACTTAAACCGACATGTGGGACCCGCTGTTCAGCTAGGCCCGCTTGTCAAACACACACCGAGAGACAGAGAGAGAGGAGGTGCCGGTCTCTTCCTCAGCGCGGCAGAGCAGGGGAGGCGTGCACCGGCGAGGGGAAAGGTCGGCCTGCGCCTTGCCGGTAGTAGAGGAGCGGCGTTGAAGGGCGGCGCGAGCACCAGTGTGACCACCCGACCCAAGGGAGGTTGAATCATGGCCAGGGATGAACCACGGCCTCCTGGCCACGAGAACGGCATCCGCGGCGGTCACGGCACCGGTGGCCGTGCGCTACGATGACGAGGAGAGCCTGGAAGGGATGCTACGAGCTCAGCATTGTGGGGCGAAGCTACTGGTGGTACTCATGGGGAGTGAGGTGGCCAAGACGATGGAAACAACAGCGGCTGCCAGAGCTCCAGCTCGGCCATGGCGGTGGCCATGGCGATGGTGCCGTTTGTCGATGAAATTGGCCAGCGAAGGGGCGCTGCGGGGGCGGTGAAAGATGGCGAAGATGATGCCGTGCTTGCCTCGGATGGAGGAGGAGGGACAGCATGGGCATGAAGCTTGAGCCGACGGCGTCCATGGCGGCGTTCGCGCCCGATGCTCTTGGTAGTGGCAAAGGAGAGCGGCAAGTGTAGCGAAGAGTGGAGGAGTGAGTGGGAGATGCTGAGGCTAGCTCGGGCACTCCATAATGGCATAGGGAGGAGGTTGGGGTGCTTGGAGGCAAGGCGGGTGCTTCGCTCGCGCATGGCGGACACGTCCTGGACGCGTGGCTCCCGTTGAGGACTTCCACCGAGCAGCTGGCACGTGCCAGGGTGGGCCAGTTGGAACATGTTTTTGGGCTACATCCGGGCCGAATTAGACTATGGGCCCAAAATCAAAGTCAAAGCCCATACAAAGGTCTACAATTTCTATTTAAGGTGTAAAGTCATTAGAGCCACGGATTAGTGAATAATTAAGCTCCAAGTAGGCACTGTCAGCGATTTAATAGCAATGAGCAATTATTTAATTTGATGGTCAAAACTAAGTCAAACTGATGCCATACTTTTACATGCTCTTCTCCATAATGCCTACTCCAACTTTTGTTTTTTGGTCAACTTGAGTTGCTTAACAAAATTCAGAGAACGTGAGATGCCAACGTCGAAGACACTAAAATCAGGGCTTTAAATTTCTGACTTGTGGGCCCTTTTTGAGCATGTTCCACACATTTTCATGACTTGACTCTTGAACAAAGTTTGTTCCTTATAAAATTCTCTACAACTTTGTAAAGGGGTGCATAGTCACACAAAGCTTCTAGGTCACACTTTTGAAATGGTCGAACAGAAGCGTTCCATGGTCCATACATGGTCAACCATCACTTAGAAGCACAATTAGGCAAAATGATCAACATGAACATTGTTCCATTATGTGTCCTAAGTGTTTAAGGTGTTGTAGAGGCTAAACATATATACCATGTATAGGTTTCACAAGAATATAGGCCTCACATGCATTGAAACATAGAAGTTACTATAATTGTAGTGCTTATTTCAAAGCCATGTTTCAATTGTTTCATGTGTTTGTTTCAAGGTACATGCTACACATGTTTCACTAGGTTGTTCCACATGTGTCCTAGATGTGTTGCACATGTTGCATTTGTATGTTGCATAAACACTAGTTCACATGGAATGTAAAGCATGTTTCCTGGTTTCAGAAGTATGTTTCAGTTATAATCCAAACAAGCATATAACTTATTATTTCATGTGACTTTTTGATTCCAAACTCCATGAAACTTTTCCAGGGTTCACTATCGATAGAGAGTGATGTGAGACATATGAAAGAAGTGACATCAACACTCACTTGCATTACCAAGCATGAGCATCTAACATACATACATTGAAACACAACTAACAAAGGTATGTTGCATATGTTTCAAGGAGATGTTGCAGATGTTTCAAGCACATTCCATACACATGCACTAGCATGTTTCATATGTTTCACTAGTGCATCACCTATGTTCCATGCTCATATATGAACAAATGATGCTTAGGCTCATGTAATGCACGGTGTCAAGTGCAAGCCTAACACCTGGGGTGTTACAGCTTGTCCTCACAGCAAAGGGGGAGGATATGCCCTAGAGTCGATGGATATAGGACGCTCTGCTCTGTTCAGGCCTTCCAAGCAAAGGGAGGGCCCGAAGTGGCAACATGGCGATGAGGCACTACTGAGGTCGGGCGAGCCGACCCCAAAACATTACCGTCTGGTGGCCCTAGGGTGAGTTTAGAATTTCTTCATTCCTCTATTCTAACAAATTTTGCGACAAGCTGACCGTCGTGTCTTTCATAGCATTGGCAGAGCTGGGGCTCCCCTAAGGATAGCGTCGAAGAAAAGCCTCGCCCTTCGGCCGACATGCCAAGCCTCGGCTGACGTCACACTAGAGGCGAGCAGGAGTGGTGCTAGGGTGGCCATGGCACTGTCTAGGGAGGTACCACCGGCAGTGATGGCCACGAGGGAGCAGATGGAGGAGAGCGCGTCCGGGGTGCCCGGGCGAATGCGGTGTGGTCAGGTGTGGTTGTGACGTCGCAGGTGGAGATGATGAAGTCAGAGCTGCCGTCTGCGCAAACGGTTGTGTCCGTGGTAGGGCAAATTGAAGAAGTCACACCCAGGGCAAACGTGGCATGGTCGGGCGTGGCCGCAATGTCATAGGAGGAAACAACACAACTAGAGACTAGAGCTGATGTCCATGCAGACGGTCATGTCCGCGGTGGGGCGGATGAAAGAGGATGCATCCGAGGTGTCCTCAGCAATTGTGGTGACAAGGCAGGCCTCCGTGTCTATGCCACTCGTCCCCTCTGTCACCAGAGGGACCGTTCCAGAGGAGGTGGCACCGTAGGAGGGGTCAGCATTGGTTGGGGTTGGTGCGGAGCCAATCCAATTTCTAGTCTGGATGGGTGGTGACCCACACGTGTGGGAAGGCCCCCGGATCCAATGGGCTGACTGGCAGGACCCAGGGGCAATGCTCTTCATCCTTCATGATGTGACAGAGGAGAAGGAATAGGGGGCATCCACATGGAGGTTGGGACTGCTGTTCATGCCCTGATCGCCGCGCTGAGCTCACTGCTCAATGTCGTCACCCTAGCTAGCTAGGTACAATACGTTCGTGCTTTCGACCTTCGTTGCTCTTTGCTATGCCTCTAACTCATATCTTTTACTTAGTCCCTCATGGCTTGTAGTCGAGAGAAATCCCTATTCCTTCATCACGAGAGGGACATTTGGGACCATCTCGCCGAAGAGACACGGCTGCGCGAGGGGCTAGCTGAGCAGCTCACTGCCACTCATCGTGAGGCGACTGAGCTTGCCCCTGCCAGCTAAGAGTTGGCACCATCAGGGAGGTGGATGCCCATGAGCATGCTCATGAGGCCTAGGAGAAGCTCACGGCCCTGGTGAAGAGGGTGTGCGTGGATGTCGTAGAGTCAGAGCGGCTATGCAAGGAGCAAGATGATTTGCTCTGAGCTATAGAGGAGCTCTGCATAGAGCGTGACTCGGCCCGCCAGGAGCGTGCCAACGCCCATCAGCAGATCGACCATCTCCTGGGCGAGCATGAGAAGGATACAAAAATGAAGATTGAGGCTGAGGATGTGACTGCCATGCTCACCATGGAGATCAGTCAGCGCCAGGAAGAGATCCAGGGCCTGGAGGCCGAGACGTCATGGCAGGGTGAGATGTGCAAGCTCTGCAAGCAAGTGAACAGTAAGACTATTTTCCCCTGTTGCCCTTCTTCCCGAAATCCGCAGTTGGCTTTCTGATGTGGTTGGCATGAGGCTTGGATAGGTCTCAATGATAGGCTTGGGATAGAGGTGGTGAAGAGCCGTGGCCTGGAGAGGGAGCTCGGTGAAGTGAAGGTCTCCCTCCTAAAGGAGAGCGACGAGCATGTTGCCCTACGCGTTGCCGTCCAGCTGGTCTACGATGACCTCGAGCTAGCCCCAGCGTAGGAAATGAGCTCCCTCGTGGTTTGCACCATCTGGACCACGGATTGGGCACGCAAGATCACGAGGCATGCACTACGCTTTAGTGTTCATCGATCGTTCGCAATCGCTCATTTTCATTACGAGAACATAGATCTACCAATAATGAGCCAAGGCTTTGTGCCCGACTACTCCTAGGCCATGCTAGAGGAGATCGAGGATGAGGTGGCCTCCCTTGCACAGGACCTGGCTAGAAAATATAGGATGAAGTCATCCCCTCGAGGGGTTAGTTAGTTAGATGAATTGGACAGCGGTGCCCATGAACTTGTAATAACGGAACAAGTTTTTAGATTTTTGTCTTAGCCGCTAAGACTTTTGCCCCCTTTTTAATGTATAAAAAGGTTGATGTGATCTGACCCTTTCTGACGTTAAGGTTGTAAATCTCATTGTAGGGGTCGGGTGTCACTAGAGATCGAGGAAGCAAAACTGATAAGAGAAAGTTCCTTTGCATTTCAAAAATATTATTTTTGATTCTCATATGTATGTGCATAGGCTAGAGGTAAAAGTGACGTAGTTGTTCAATGTTCCATGCATTGGTGAAGGTTTTGCTATTGATGGTCTTGAGCTTGTAGGTGCCCGGTCGAAGTACCTCCATGACGGTGTAGGGCCCTCCCATGGTGGAGAGAGCTTGTGGCGGTCCTTGTTGCTCTGGACGAGGTGGAGCACCAAGTCCCTGACGTTGAAGGCCCGACCCCACACATGACGGCTGTCGAATCGGCGTAATGCTTGCTGGTACTTGGCCGAGCGGAGGAGGGCAACGTCGCATGCTTCATCAAGTTGATCCAACACGTCTTCAAGGAATGCCTTGGCCTCTTGCTCCTTGTACGTCATGACCCTCGGTGCTCCATAGTCAAGGTTGGTTGGGAGGACCGCTTTGGAACCGTAGACCATGAAGAAAGGCATGTAACTAGTTGCCCAGCTAGGGGTCGTCCTCAAGCTCCAGAGTATCATGGGAAGCTCCGCAACCCATCGCCTGATGAACTTGTTTAGTTTGTTGAAGATTTTGGGCTTGAGGCCTTGTAGGACCATGCCGTTCGTGCGCTCAACCTACCTATTCGTGTGGGGGTGCGCCACGGTGGCCCAATCGATGCAGATGTGGTAGTCATCATAGAATTGGAGGAATTTCTTCCCCATGAACAGCGTGCCATTGTCTGTGATGATGGAGTTAGGAACTCCAAAGCGGTGGATGATGTTGAGGAAGAATCACACGGCCTGCTCGGATTTTATCACGGAAATTGGCCAGACCTCTATCCACTTTGAGAACTTGTCCATGGTGACAAGTAAATGCGTGTAGCCCCAGGTGCCCTTTTGAGGGGCCCAACTAGATCAAGCCCCTAGACCATGAACGACCACGTGATGGGGATCGTCTAGAACACTTGGGCCGACAGGTGGGTCTGACGAGCGTAGTATTGACACCCTTCGTAGGTGCGCACAATTTGCTCAGCATCAGCCACCGTGGTTGGCCAGTAAAAGCCTTATTGGAACGTGTTTCTGACCAGGGTTCTAGGTGTGGCATGATGTCCACAGACCCCGCCATGGATATCTTCCAGTAGGCGCTTCCCTTGCTTGATGGAGATGCAGTGCTACAGGATCTTGATGTGGCTTCGCTTGTAGAGTTCCCCCCTAACAATGACGAAGGACTTAGTGTGATGCGCAAGCTGTTGGGCCTCCATTTTATCAGCCGAGAGCATCCCACAAGGGAGGCAATCAAGGTAAGGGGTCCTCCTGTCGGCTAAAGGGTCGGGCTCTGCTACTGGATCTTCGTCAAGCTCCATGACCTTGGGGTCAAAGGGGATCGATGGTTGATCGACCCTCGAGCCCAAGGCAGACGGCTCATCACTGGTTTGTTTTAGCTCCTCGTAGCAAACCGAGGGCTTGTACTGATCGCTGGCAAAGATGCTAGTCAGGACCAGCTCTCGATCAGACACCATTTTTGCTAGCGTGTCGGCCACTTCGTTGAGCCATCTCGGGATGTGGTTGAGTTCGAGGCCATCGAACTTGTCCTCTAGCTGGCGAACTTCTTGGCAACAGGCAGCCATCTTGGCACTACGATAGCTTGACTCCTTCATGACTTGATCAATGACAAGCTGTGAGTCCCCCTAGATGTCGAGCCGTTGGATGCCCAACTCGATGGCGATGCATAGGCCATTGATGAGAGCCTCATATTCGGCCACATTGTTAGAGGTAGGGAAATAAAGGCGAACCATGTACCTCATGCATACTCTGAGGGGAGAAACAAGAACCAGGCCCATGCCAGTGCCTTTCTTCATCAGCGATCTGTTGAAGTACATCGTCCAGTACTCTTAGTCGATGGCCGCTAGCAGCATTTGGATCTTGGTCCATTTTGCAATGAAATCAGCTAGCACCAGGGACTTGATGGCCATGTGAGGGGCATATGAAATGCCCTGACCCATTAGCTCGAGCGCCCACTTTGCGATTCTCCCTATGGTGTCCTAATTCTGGATGACCTCGTTGAGAGGGAAGGATGTCGTGACTGTCACTGGGTGTGACTCAAAGAAGTGATGCAGCTTCCTCTTGGCGATCAGGACGACATACAAGAGCTTCTGGATTTGAGGGTAGCGAGTCTTGGAATCAGACAATATCTTGCTAACAAGGTACATAGGACACTGCACCTTGAGGGCGTGTCCCTCTTCTTCCCGTTCTACCACTAGGGCAGCGCTGACCACTTGCGTGGTAGCTGTGACATAGAGCAGGGCGGTTCCCCATCGGTCGATGAGACTAGAATTAGGGCCTTCATTAGGAGTTCCTTAACTTTGTTGAGCGCCTCCTGAGCCTCGGATGTCTAAGAAAATCGGTTGGCTTTCTTTAGAAGCCAATAAAGGGAGAGTCCTTGTTCGTTGAGGTGTGAGATAAATGGCTGAGCGCTACGAGGCACCTTATGACCCGCTGTACCCCCTTTAGATTCTGAATCGGGCCCATCCTCGCGATCGTCGAGATCTTCTCTAGGTTGGCCTCGATGCCATGCTCAGAGATGATGAACCTAAGCAGCATACCCCTTGGGACCCTAAAAACGCATTTCTTAGGGTTAAGTTTGATGTCATTCACTCAGAGCTTCATGAAAGTTTGCTCTAAGTCTGCCATGAGCTGGTCGGCCTTCTTTGACTTGACCAGAATGTCATCCACGTAAGCCTCAATGGTCTGCCTAATGAGGCCCCTAAAACACTTGAGCATACAACGCTGGTATGTAGCCCCATGTTTTTCAGATCGAATAGCATTGTGATGTAGCAGAACGATCTGAATAGGGTGATGAAAGAGGTCACGAGCTGGTTAGACTCTTTCATCATGATCTAATGGTATCTAGAGTACACATCAAGGAAGCAGAGGGTTTCGCACCCTGAGGTTGAGTCGACTACTTGATCTATATGTGGCAAAGGAAATGAATCCTTTGGGCACACCTTATTGACACTCATGTAATCAACACAAATTCTCCACCACTCTTCTTTCATACAAGAACGGAATTGGCTAACCACTCGAGGTGATACACTTGATGAACTCGGCTGCCAAAAGCTTCGCGATCTCCTTACCGATGGCCCTATGCTTCTCCTCATCGAAATGACATAGGCACTGCTTGACGAGCTTGGAGCTTAGCTTGATCTGCAAGGCATGCTCAGTGACTTCCCTCAGTATGCCTGGCATGTCTGAGGGTTTCCACATGAAGATGTCTCTGTTGGCGTGGAGGAAGCCGATGAGCGCACTTTCCTATTTAGGGGAGAGCGTGGCGCCGATGCGTACCACCTTGTCCCCAGAGTTGCTGGGGTCTATGAGGACCTCTTTGACACCCTCTGTGGGTTCAAAGGATCTAGCTAACCACCTAGAGTCAGGCTTCTCCTCGATGGCCCCCTCCATGATGACTATGAGCTCCTCGGAGGTGATAATCGTCGTGGCCGGCTCGCAGCACTCAACCTCACACTCGTAAGCATGCTGGAAGGAGGTGCCAATGGTGATGACCCCACATGGGCCTAGCATCTTGAGCTTGAGGTAGGTGTATGTTGGTATTTATTAACACAAATAGAATATAAAGGATTCCGCAAGCACATAGAATACCATTGTAGCATTTTACCAGAAGTATTTCAGGTATCGTTATTTATATTTTACCACGAGAAACCAATGGAGTAAAGACTTATTGAATAGTAAAGGAATAGCTATTAGTCAACATACCAGCATAGCTAGAGTAAGGGGTAAAGGTAATGACAGGAATTAAGGATAATGACACTCAGGGGATAGATGTTGACGGTAGATAAGTATCATTTTTAACCATAAACATAGCATGAAAAAGGATTAAACAATAATTACCACTTAGATATAGGGGGTTTACTGACATAATTCTATGAGTTTTGGTGAATGTCTATTTGTGCAGGGGGTCAGCTGAAAAGAACCAAGGATGGCCCACATGTCAGGTTTACATAGAGAGAAAGGGCCACAGATGGAAAAAGTATAATCTAGAAGATTTAGGAAGCCAAACCCGAGGAGGTGGGACCCACCTGTCACTATGACAGGGGCGAGTGCCCAGCCCTAGGGGCGGCCGGCCCACCCAGGTGGCCAATCAGGCTCCACCTCGCAGATCCTGCCTCTACCGCCTTTGAGGATCAATAATAATCGTAGATCAAGGTCGATTTGATCCGAGGGCTGTGGTGCTTCCTAGAGGGCTATATAAGCAAGGCCCCTGGCCCCTAGAGGAGGCATCCCTTGAAACCCTAATTCATTATTTCCTATGAGGATCAGCAGGGAGGGGTCCCTTGAATGGATCTCTCTCTTAGGGCACATATAAGAGAGATTAGCTTTGTAGTCTCCATGTGAGATTAGAGTTCTTCTTCTAGATTGAGAGAATTAGAGTGGAGGGATGAGTTGGAGGAAGCTCGGCATGTCGGTGTCTCCTCTCCGGCTTGTACCTGCGGGATCAAGTCTCCTAACCCGAGGCTTGGTTCTAGGATTCTTCGGTAATTCAACTTCCAATACTAAGTAAGTATGTTGTTATTATTGTTCTATGGTTTACGAGTTTACTTTATTCTCTTCCATGGTAGAGGGTAGGGTAATCGTCTGTAGCATAAGCGTGGTGCTTAGGTTAGAGATACTCGTAGATATCCCCTGTCTGGCCGGATCGGTGTGTAGTAGCGTGGGAAGAGACAGTCCCATTGTTACCTTTGGAGCCTCCTCCCGTCAGAAGGATTGGTAGGATTAAGTGCCCTAGTTAAGCATCCTCTGTGGTGTCTCTTTTCCATCGGTATGTCCCCATAGACCAATAGCTTCATAGCTTACCATAGGTTGGAACCAGACTATCGTCGTAATCTTCTCTAATCGCTTATATCTTCACTACCTTGTAGTGCTGCCCAGGGGTTGAGTATAGATTTAGGTTAGTCATCGCATGCTTTCTCCTTGCGGATAAACAAATATGATACTCTAAAAATATCTCCCGGGTGAAATGCTCACCGATATTCGTGCGCTTGTGGCTCCTTTTCTGTGTGCGTTAACAAATATCAACAATGGATCACTAAGATAATGTAAGCTAGTTAACTCGAGAGAACAATGGGTGGGGTAGATTCCTAAGATATTCTTGTTACATGATCAAAGTATATGTATACACCTAGCTATAGCTAAGACTACCCTACTCTTGTGCACTTTGGGATGCCACTTAGACAATAAAGCATCCAATATAGATAACTCTACTGACGCGACTACGGTCCTACAATTTAAGAACCTGCTCAATTTGGAGTGGACTACAATGGATAGATAGGGCTGTCACCACCCGCTACTACCACCCAACCAGAGAATAGGGTGTACTCATAGGCAAAGCATCATATAAGCACCACACTTAGAAGGGACTCGGCTACTTAGCCTAACCAATAAACTAGTAGGCTAAGCACTCTATGAACCCGCACACAAAAGTAATGATAACCATAACTAAGCAAGATATATATTGAAAGTAAGCATAGCCATATAGATAAGAGTATGATAAATTGAGAACAAGTCTTACAAGATAAAGAAGTGAAGATTCATGGCTTTGCCAAGCCTCCAAGACTAGATCCAGAACTTGACCCTCGTTCTAGAGAGTCTAGACCTAATCCTCCTGGTGTACCCTAATCTATGAATGAGAGATATTAATTAGGGTTTTAGGGATGCCTCATGGAGGGGTACAGAGATGTATATATAGGCTGGAGCGTCCACCATGAGCCCTCGGATCAAACCGACTTCAAGAATGGCGTAAATGCAATCCTAGGAGGCGGTGTGATTGGATACAGGCCCGATCTTCCGAGAGGTAACCGGTAAGTTCGATTTGTGGAGATCTCGACGTTGGTAATCCGGCTTCAAATCAGACATGATTCGAACCCTACAACCGTTACACCACCGCTCCGTTGGTTATCAACCAAGCACAACTTGATTGACCTCGCCAAGAAGGCTTTTCCTGCAAGCGAATCGAAGAGCACAAGTAAGAAGGTAAAACACGCAATCTGAAATTGCAAATATGAATGACACGAATATCAGTAGAGGGTTCGATAACTCGGTTCCAAAGGACTAATCGACACAGTGGAGGAGATCAAGAACAGGGGCCCTGGATCACTGTAAAAGGATTTGTCACCACAGTTACAATGAACGATTCAGTTTCTCGATGGAAAACTAAACTCTAAACAAAACCCAATTGTCTAGCAGCAGCGGTAGCTATGTTTATGGTCTAAGACTCGACCTAGGGTCGAGGACGGACAGGGGTTGGGCGCCCACAACTTGGGCTTAAGGCCCGACACGATACATGGCCAAGTTGGCCCAAATAGGTGACGCAGCACCTTGCTGTGGTCATACAGAATGATCCACGGACCTTCTGGAGCTAAGATCAGATCCAAAACGACGGCGTCGTCATCCCCTTTCCAATGCATCCAAGAACTCCCTGTTTTGATGTCATATGAGAGAGTTATGACCGAAACAGTGATGACATGTCTGCTGAATCCGAGGGTGACGTGGCAGCTGAGTTGGGGACGAATTGCAACTTAGAGAAGACCATAGCGTCGGTGTGTCCAGCGTGGCGATGTCCTCATCATCCTCCCCTTCTTGAATTGGTGTTGTCCTCGACTCCATCTTGGCGATATCCTCATCATCCCCTCCTTCTAGAATTGGAGTCATCCGCGACTTCATCCCATCATCAGCGAACTCCTGCAAAAGGTTAGTGACAGCAGGCAATGCACCAGACATAATAGGTTGACAAAACATAGTATAACATGGTGCATCAGGATTATCACATAACTCAGCAGTAGCAGAAGTTGTAGCAAGAAAAGTACCTCCTTTTAACTTAATCCCATTATTTTTAGCAATGTCAGTTGGAGGTTTATTTTTAATCTCATCAGCATGTTTAATAATTTCCGTAGGAGACAAAGGCAGCAATGTAATTTTCTTGTCCTTATGTATGATAGTGTATGTATTAGTTCTACCATGGTGTAAAGCATCATTATCAAATTCCCATGGACGACCTAACAAAATGGAACAAGCTTGCATAGGGACAACATCAAAATCAGCAGTATCATGATAAGAACCTGTGAAAAAGCTAATGCGTGTTGATTTAGTTACCTTAGTCTTACCACTATTATTGAACCATTGAAGTTTATATGAATACAAATGTTGTCATGTGGTCAAGCCAAGCTTCTCAACCAAATCTGAACTCACCAAGTTATTGCAACTCCCGCTATCAATGATAGTGAGAACACGACAACCCTGCACAATGAAATACATGTGGAACAAATTGTGGCATTGGATCGTCATCTCTTCTTCATGTCCCACACGTGTACTCAACACACGCTGCACAAGAAGGCTAGGGTAGTCTGCGGCAGCAGCCACGGAGTCAATGATGATGGCCTCCTTGTCTTGATCGCCCTCGGTGTAATCTGCATCAATGTTAGCAGCAAGGGCTAAATCATCTTCAACATCACTAGTACTTACATATCCATCCTCGGTAGCAATGAAAGCACGACAACTGGGGCAATCCTTCATGACATGTCCCATGCCTTTGCATCGGTGGCAAATGATTTTAGCGCTGGACGAGGAGGAGCTAGTAGAAGCACCCGGAGTGGCACCTTTCTTCTGCACATTAGACAATTTACTTACCCCGGAAGAAAATGGAGGTGTAGATGGCTGTGATGCAACAGGAATCTTGGGCGTATCCGGCTCTGAACGCTGCTAAAAATTCCTCCCATTGTTAGACCTGAAAGGCTGGTGTTGTTTGCATCCCTGTACTTCACGTTCTGCCTTAATAGCAAGATGATACAATTGGGAAAAATTACGCCAATCTTTGTAATCAAGTATGTTATGTATATCATGGTTTAAACCACCAAAAAAATCTAGCACTAGCATCATTATCATCTTCATTTATACCACAACGGGCTAAACCAATAAGCAATTTTTGATAGTATGCTTCTACTCCTTTATCACCTTATTTTAAAGTTTGTAGTTTCAAACGTAAATCACGTTGGTAATAAGGAGGAACAAAACGAGATTTCATACGTTGCTTTAAAGCATTCCAAGTTTGAGGCACAGCAACAGCATTATTAGCATTACAAAGATCACTCCACTAGAACAAAGCAAAATTAGTAAACTCACTAGTAGCAAGTCTAACTCTATGCTCAGCAGGAACATTATGAGAATCAAATTTTTGTTGAACAGCAAGCTCCCAATCTAAATAAGCCTCTGGATCAACATTACTAGCAAAAGGAGGAAGGCTAAATTTAATTTTAGCAAAAGGATCATTATTACCATGATTATTACCTCCCATACCACGACGGTTGAAGTTGAGGCGGCGACGGGCATAACCGTCAGCATTTGCATCCACATCTTCCTCACCAAAATCATCTGCATCTTCATCAGCAGCACGATGAGGTGGAGGACGTTGCTCGAGTTGTTCAATGCGGGTGACCAGATTGTTCACATTGCGCGTCAGCTCGGTCATAAGATTGCGTTGTTCAGTCATGAACGTTGTAAGCTCGCCCTTGGACACGCACTCATTGAAGTCCATCGGAGATCCTGCCATGGTTAGAAGATAGAAAAAGACAACACCAAAGTATTATTCCTATCAACTAAAAGGAAACAAGTGGTGGTGGTGGTGAAAGTGGAATGCAAAAATCACAAGTGGCTTATCACCGTCTTGCCTGTATTCTTACCAACGCCAAACAAGAGCAAAACCAACGTAGCGAAGTAATCTGTTGTTGAGCGTGGGTAACAGTTGCAAGATGAACCTATGCTGATAGAAGAATATGTGGAGCTATGGGTAGGCACACAATATGACAGCAAGGATTAGCAATTAACGAATGCAGATTAGCGATTGTTTAATCCGGATCCAAAGCACAAATCACAGCTGTTGGCTAAGACGTGTCGAGACATAGCGCAACAAGGTGAAAATAAAGGACGATGGAAAGAACGCACAGAACAAGCAAATAACCCGGAATTTTCCTTTTTCCTGAATTTTTTCCTGATTTTTCCAAAAGGCACTAGTAGGAATCAAACTTTTTTATTTTTTCACTATTTTTTATATTTTTCTCTGAACAAAGATCCAAAAAGATGCAACCACAAAAATTGGCACCTACAACTGAGGTGAGATGTGGTCTACAGAAATACAACACGTTCTCTAAAAAGCGTGCAAAAACTTTGACAATTTTTTTTCTTTATTTTCCTGAATTTTTTTGGCAATTTTGATGAAACCAAACATGGCAAGCCAAGTTTGGGTCGGCTCCAAATGGTGTCAAGAAGCTGCTGTAAAAATTTCAGATTTTTCTGATAAACGAGCGAAAAGTTATGCCTGTTTTACCGAAGGTATCTCAAGTTATGTTTTCCGAAAGGCACAACACGACAACGGCAGTTAGGGCAAAGCGTCCCTAAACTCCAACACCGATCACAAGATCGTCCTTGTGACTAAAAGCAGTAGGTATTCGCCTGATGATGTAAGGAGGGCTGCGATGCAGGCAAAATAAGAGCGGCTGGCAACCTATCTAGGGTTTGCGCGGCGGCGAGAAGTTACACAAGGCGGCTAGCGGGGCAAGTCGAGTAATGTGGTGGCTTCGACTTGTTGTTTAGGAATGGTGGATGGGATAGCGGCGGAAAACAAAAATCACAGCAACGGGCGATTGAACTATGACAACGAACACAATCCTAAACCAGCAACAAGACTCGACCACGGACACAAACTCAACAACGCGAATCTGAAACGAAATTGTAAAGGCACAAAGGGTGATAGGACAGTAGAAATTGAAATATTTTTGGGCTTTTTGTGGACTCTAGGTAATGAACGAATATGAATATAAGGCAAACGAGAATATACCTCGCGGTAAACCTAAAATCTCTGATACCAATTGATGAGATACAGGCCCGATCTTCCGAGAGGTAACCGGTAAGTTCGATTTGTGGAGATCTCGACGTTGGCGATCTGGCTTCAAATCAGACACAATTCAAACCCTGCAACCGTTACACCACCGCTCCGTTGGTTATCAACCAAGCACAACTTGATTGACCTCGCCAAGAAGGCTTTTCCTGCAAGCGAATCGAAGAGCACAAGCAAGAAGGTAAAACACGCAATCTAAAATTGCAAATATGAATGACGCGAATATCAGTAGAGGGTTCGAGAACTCGGTTTCAAAGTACTAATCGACACAGTGGAGGAGATCAAGAACAGGGGCCCTGGATCACTGTAAAAGGATTTGTCACCACAGTTACAATGAACGATTCAGTTTCTCGATGGAAAACTAAACTCTAAACAAAACTCAATTGTCTAGCAGCAGCGGCGGCTGTGTTTATAGTCTAAAACTCGACCTAGGGTTGAGGACGGCCAGGGGTTGGGCGCCCACAACTTGGGCTTAAGGCCTGACACGATACATGGCCAAGTTGGCCCAAATAGGTGATGCAGCACCTTGCCGTGGTCACACAGAATGATCCACGAACCTTCTAGAGCTGAGACCAGATCCAAAACGACGGCGTCGTCGTCCCCTTTCCAACGCATCCAAGAACGCCCCATTTTGATGTCGTATGAGAGAGTTATGACCAAAACAGTGACGACGTGTCTGCTGAATCCGAGGGTGACGTGGCAGCTGAGTTGGGGACAAATTGCAACTTGGAGAAGACCATAGCGTCGGTGTGTCCAGCGTGACGATGTCCTCATCATTCTCCCTTCTTGAATTGGAGTCGTCCTCGACTCCATCTTGGCGATGTCCTCATCACGGTGGAGGAATCTTCTAGAAGCAGGATAACAGCAGGGCCCACAGGGAGCCGAGCAGCACCATGGTGGGGCTGGCCGGCCCCACTTAGCAGCCCCTTAGGGTCAGCCTCGGGGGGCTGCCTCCTAGAGTCTTCTATAGTTGGTTTTGCAGCGGATTTGCATAATTAACCCTGATGTGTAGGTCCTCCTTAACGGTTTTCTAGATAAACCCTGCTAAAAGTACAGATTCATCAAAAATCATGAAATTTATTAGTTTAAGTCCCTAGACCTATGTTGATGATCTCAGTTGTGCCCTTATGCATGTTATGTTGACGGTTTAATATGGTTGTTAACTACTATCAACAAGCTCCTCCAAGCTTAACCTTTGCTAGTCCCTTAGCAAAGCTAAACTCAGCAAAAATGGATCAGGAGTTACTATAATGTTTTTACGCCTCAAAAGTACACAAGTGTTCAATAAAAAATTCTCCTCCGAATTAGAATAAACTGATCTGGCTTTCAAACTTACCTATATTACCTACAACCATGGGACTTCTTAGCCTTCACTTGGGTCTTGAGCAATTGAAAGATAGAATGATCAAGTCAAGCACTATGTCTTAAGTTCTTTGCTCCACCATTGTTCTGGAGTTTTTATAGTTTTCAAAATAAAACTCAGAGATTCTATTGTATGACACTCTCAAGTCTCTCAATATATGTGGCATTTGTGGATCCTCACCAAGGCAATAAAGATGTTATGCCTTTTGTCTTCCTACCACTAAGGCTTGTGTGGAGTTCATAGGTAGGGAGAAAGTTAGAGCATACTTGCAATGCATATATTGTAAAGTCAAACAATGGATCCAAAGAGAGTTAAGTCATACAATCAAATCAAGATGTGCATGTATGTGGATATATATGGTAACTAATCCTAATTCTACTTTGCTCCTTGAAAACTTATCTCTCTTTTCAAACTTGGAAACATTTGCTAAAGAGTAGGGGCTATCTTATTCACCTCTTTTTTCAGGCGGCCATCTAAGTATCCATTGTTTTCAATATCTCAGACACTTGTCCATTTTTTTCAACTCTTTTTCTTTCTCTTTTTTAATTTTCTTTCTTTTTCATGAATAACTTTTGCATAGCCCCATGCCTCTTTTGTAACAAAACCTTGAGAGATATCAATAAGAACATGGAGCATTTATTGGGTGGATGGAAAACATATCAAGCATATTTTTTTGTGTTCTCTCCCAGTGTAGGAGTAAAACATTTTTAGGTGGACATGTTTTTGTGCCTACCCCCAGTGTAGGAGTAGTGCATATGTGGGTGGTGTGTACGTGATCTTGATTTTAAGAGCATGACAAACCTCTCATAAGGGTCAACAAAGCTTGACAAAACTCAATGCAAAGGCAAGCAACATATATGTGGAAGTTTTCCTAGCCAAATAACATGTATGGCTCTAGTAGGAATTCAAGCTGTCATACAGGAACTCATCATGTAGCATTTTTTGTGTTTTTCAAAAGATAAATCTTCAGAACTTTAGTGTCACTTAGGACAAGATAAATAGAAACTTAGACCTTCTCATATCATATCTGTCAATTACCCAGACTTAGAACAAGCATTTGCTACCCACGAGTTTCGAGTACAGAGCAAATCCTTATATCAAAATAATTTTATCCAAAACTTAGGAGAATTCAAGGCTGAAAACTAGGTACTTAAGAAGAATTACAATAGAGCAACTATTTATCATTTCCATTGCAAGAGATTATCCTCATACTTCATTACCTGCTCAACTCTTAAAAACAGAAAACTAGACACACTTTTTATTTTGTTTTCAAAATTTATGATCACACCTTAATAATATATATAGCTAATATAATTTTTTTTAAAAAAATTGTTTTGTTTGTTATGCATCTTTTTATTCCTTTAACTAAAAAGCAAACTAAAAAATAGTAAAGATAAAGGAAAGAAATACTTAGCTAGATACATGGGGGATGCTCTTCCCCCAAGCTGGACGTTGTCATGGTCGAATGTGGAAAGTTGAGTGATCCTTCTCAGAGCATGTTTTGCCAGCAGATGTCCTTCTCATCCATTGGTGGAGTGAGATGGGGTCAACCGGTAAACCCATTGTTGATCATATGTATCATCCTACAAAAATACTCCAACAAGAACACCAAACTCTCGAGGCTTGGATTATGATAAAGGGTTACCAGTCAGCCATTTGGAGTTTGGTTGTTCTTGTGAGGCTAAGGATAGATTTTTTAATTGACAATGTTTTAGCAGGATGTCTATCTAATAATTTTGGATTTTCTATTTTATAATGTAGAAAAGGAAATATGTATGCATGATATATTTTTATTTTTATGCCACCACGGTGAATATTCTCGTGGGTGTTTACACACCGTAGATTTATTCACATGGGGCTTAGTATTTTATGATGCAATTATAAGACTTTTATTTCCTTTTCTATTGTAATGCTAATGCAAAAAAGTAAATAAGCTAAAGTGGAAAATAATTCATGCAATGCTAGGGAGTAAACATGGATGACTACCAATTTTACCTCCAAACGAGGGTTCGGTGTTTTGAGTCCTCCAAACAGGACTAGACTCCTTGTGATGGTTCACTAATCAAGTACCTCAGTTCGCTCTTAAGGATGAAGATTCTTGGGGTGGTGCCTCTATTAGTGGCGCTTCTAATAGTGGTGCCACCTTCTTCCTTCCTCCTTGTTCAACATTATGAAGCCAATCTTTGATGACAACCTTAAGATGTTACCTTCATCAACGGAGCATGATGACACCTGTGATGAAGGGTAGACGAGTTTCGGTGGTCTTCCCTTCCTACTTGAACCTTTCCTTGCTTGAGCTGTTCATGAGTATCTTGTCTCTTATGTCGCACTCCTTCTTTCTCATTCTTTTATCATGCCATCTTTTTGTTCTTTCCTTTGTGGATCTTGTCATTCTGTTGGACCTTCTGCTCTACTCATTGTTTCTTCTCTGCAAAGGATTAGTGGACAACACATACCCAAAGGTGTATACAAATGATTCAAAATAAGGATAGTGTTGTCATAGAGCTAAAGGTTATCTGTATCCCATGTTTTAACTAATGTGCCTTTATTGTTCACCACCACTTCAATTTTTCAACAAGGTTAAGGCAAAGATGGGTGAGATTGTTTTGAAGAATACCTCAAACCTTGATCTGTTTCTATGAATGGTCTCCAAATATTCCCAACAAAATTTGAATATTTTCCTACAAGGGTTAGTCTATATTTATGTAATAGAACCGACCAAATTATAAGAACGTAAGTACAAAAACAATTACCGAAGTGATCAAATTTCTGTACTTAAGCTCCCATAACCCCGTAGTCCAAAAATCTAGAAGGATTTCAAACAACTTTTGACATACAAGCCAAGATCATAATGATTCAACACAACACATCATTCGTTACAATACTTCACAAGTGGCATATGAATTACATCCACCGGAGTTCAAAATAAAATATTACAAACTGAGTTTGTTTTGCGGAAGCAACATAGTTCGATACATAACTTCATAAGTTTAAATACATTGCCAGATAGTAGTCATGTCCAACAAAAGCATCTCAAGTAAGATAACTAGTAGAGATCACGCCCAACGATCTAGTCCTCATCTCCGGCTGGGTGAAGACAGTACTTGCAGCACCTAGAATAGAACAAGTCACCTACAACAGTTGGAAAATAAACCCTGAGTACGAGAAGGTACTCAGCTAGACTTACCCGTCATAAACCAGAAATAAAGGACACCAAGGATCATGCAAGGCTTTATAAGGTGGGGCTAGCTTGACGCATTTGCATAAAAGAGCTTATGAGCATAAGTAACCAATTAACTTAGCATCAAGTTCATCATCATTAACCTATCAACTATATTAGCACCTGTACTAGAGCACTCACTTATTAGGAGCAAACAATATTAACCATAGCAGATATAATAAGGCTATCATCATCATATCATCATCCCTGAACCATAATTAAAATTTAGTGCATCTACTTCATAGATAAGCCCCAATGAGAGATGGCGACTCGAATCGAACTACAACTCAGCTAAGAGGGTACTCCTAACTCTCACCCTAGCATACTTTGCAACGGTAGCCATGGGTCACCTTTGGTACAACTTAGGCACCAACTTCGCGGGTTCGGTTAGCGCCAGCACTCTTAGGGATTACCCTTCTGCCAGGACGATCAGGATTTTTAAATCACCTGCCCTTAGACTCACGCCTACGGCTCCCTTCTGAGGCATACTTTATACTTGCCAGAGCCCGGCCTGAGTTGAGCTATTCGGATTCGCAGTCAAGCACTCGGGCCTAGCCAGCTAAGAGAGAGGCATGCATTCAACATGACAAAGAAAGGCTCCAAGAATCGGTCCTTAAGCGACACAGATGGAGTCATTGCAAACCGGCAAGCCTCCACCCGGTCTTTATTTCAAATTAAGACAAGTTCTTTTCTACGATAGCAAATATAGTCAACCATGCCATATGTATATTCCTATAGCTCGCAGGTGACAGGAAATCACCTGACTTCTACCGTATTAAAGAAGGGCTAAGCAACTACACGAGCCTGAGCTATATAGGATTCAGGGAGATAATATCTGGACAAGGATTGGATATCAATGCAACAAGTGTTTTCATCCAACACTTATAACTTAATGCAACAATATATATAACAAAATACTTTAATTGCATTTTAGAAATTAGGAGGCTTATAATGCTCTGGGGCTTGCCTTTAACAAAGTTGCACGGCTTATGATCCAGGAACTCAACCACCACCTCTCCTGGCTTCTCGACTGCGGGCTGCACCTCCTAAACTTCGGGTTTGGGCTGCTGCACCTCTGGAGCTTCCTGCCTCGTCCCGTCGAATTCCAACAAAGTCACGCCCTCCGGTACACCTATTGCATGCATATGCACAAGATCAATATTATGGATGCATAAGAGTGACATGGTGCTTATGATGGATGAATAATAGCAAGTAAGAAAATAGCCAAGCATTACTGGACACTCGTTTACCGAGTAAGAATAGCTCTTCAAATCACTTTAAAAGGATGTGTCTATCTTTCCTCTAAAGAACAAGATTAACTCACCTAACTTGCACAACCTAAGATAAAGATGTTCATCTTCAGTTAAAGGCCTAACACCTACACCTAAACTCACCTTAATCAAATTTAAGCACATAATACATCACCAACATGCTTAAGTATAATAAAGGCACACTTAATTAGAAAGTTCAGATTTCACGTAGAAAGGAGCAGTTCAGTAAATCAGTCACAACAGGAGTTCTATAAATCCAATTGACTTGCAAGACAACATTATGGAAAGCTTATGAAATTCTCTACAATTCACTTATAAACATTGAAGCCTGATTACAAAGTTTACTAGGTCGAATTAAAACAAACACAGAATCTGCTCTGTGCACCCAGAGAGCAACCAAAGCAGAGAGCCAACTTTAAACAGTTATAACTCCTAAACTATATAGCCAAATGCCACCAAAATTTAACAAAAACTAGATCATGAAATTCACAACAACTTTTTTATAGACCACAAGACATGAAATCATCATTTACATAGAGTAATTAACAACATCTTGAAATCTGTCCAGAATTGGCAGATTCACTAAATTAAATATTTAGTGATGTAGCAAAAGCACATTTGAGCTAAACCAAGTTTACTAACTTATTACACATATCAAAAGAACACCAGAAAGTGTAGTGCCAACATCTAAATAATTTCTTTAATGCCCTTTATTAATTTATTTAGATAACTAGGTGAATAAAGTAACCTATATCAAAACTCCACAATTAATTCTATAAAAATTACAGTGGCTACCACATATATTTAGGATGCTCCCATAAAATTTTCATAGCATTTGAGCAAGTATATTTTCCTATACCAAAAATAACAAACAGAAAGGCTGATTTTTGCATAAATGAGAAACCCTTTTGAAAGGTATCAAACAATAGATTTCATATTTTTCGTGGGTTCTTACTAACATGTGAATAACACTCACCAAATTTCACCTTTACTAGATCTACAGATAATTTATGAAAATTCACACAAGATTCAACCATGCAAACAACATAAATGTATAACTCCATTTTACAGTACCCAAAATTGATGAAATTTAAACTACAAGCTACTCATGGCATAAACAGGACTCCATAAAAATTTCAAGTCATTTGGAGCTATACAACAGTAGGTACAAATTTCCCCTATTTCATAATGAATAAAAGAGATAATTTATAGCTTCAATTTCCATAACAGAACATGGCATATTTTATATTTTTAATAACAACTAGACTTCACAAGAAACACCAAAAAATTTGAATCACATTGTTTGGATCTCTAAATCACTAGATTTTGATTTTTGAATCTAGCACTCAAATCTGTGAAGTAAAGAAAAGAAAAACAAATAACTAAACCTAACCCTATCTACTAGGCCGGCCCGATGGCACAGTGCGGCCCATGGCTAGCTCCTGCCTAAACACTAACAGCAGGGGACCGCTGGTCAGACGCACAGAGACAGGGGAGGAAGAAGACGACGACGAAGCTCGCCACCGGTGAGTCGACCGGCAAAACCGAGGGCACCAACGTGACCTACACCTCAAGCCGCATCGGTAGACCTAACTAAACAAAGGGCAGAGCCATTGAGGATAGCTCATCGGTGCGCATGGTGGCTCGGCGGGGCGCGTGACGGTGCACCTCGTCAGCGGTTGCCGCTAGACCCAACCCAGCCCCTTAGTGAGCATCCCAGCACCACACCGATCCTAGCGCACCCACTAGAGAGAGAAGGGGATGCCCAGAGAGCTCTGGCCACGGTGAGCACCCGCATGGAAGAACTCTAGTGAGGTCACCGTGGTAGTGGAGTGGGCAATGCGTCCCTACCTGGGCTTGGTTCTTTGCGCGGAGAGGACGAGGGGATAGAGGGGCTCAAGGCAGAGCTAGTGACGTGGTTTGGCAGGTGGTGGTGCGGTGGCGAGCATGCATGAGCTCGTCGGAGCGGGCGGCGGCAATGGCGCTCAGTTCTTCTGCTCGAAGAGAAAGAGAGAGGGATAGGGTGAAGGAAGGCAGGCGGAGGGTGGCGTGGTACGACTTTTCCCTTCTTCAAGATGACGCAAGCGATGCCGTGGTGCTCCACGCACTTGCGGGCGAGCCACGTGGTAGCTAGCGCTTGCCATCGGTCGGCCATGACCGATTTCAAACTCTAAACCCCGACTAAACCGAAGCCCGTTGCGACTGACTGACTGACAAAGTTTGGCGCTCTAGAACTCCCAATCTAAGCCGATCTGGTGCAAACCGTAATTAGCAAAGTTGTAGAGTGAAGTGAGATCTACAAGATTGTAAATTGGAGCTCGAGCTGGTTCAGCTTGGTTAGAGAGTTACAGAGTCCCAAAGTAGGGTACTTTGAACTATAGTGCAGTTAGGACTTAACCGAAATGAGCTAAACAGCATGTCAAAACCGAATTGTGGGCCTTGTTTGAGCATGTTAGGTCCATTTTCATGAGATAACCATGTTACAACTTTTGTTTCATAACAAATTTACTACAACTTTGTTTAAGGGTGCACCACCATGCATTGACTTCTAGCTTCACTTTTTAAATAGTCAAACAGAATAGTCATAGGGTCAACACAAGTCATACCAACACTTAGAAGCATAATTAGAACTAATGACCTTCATGAACATTGTTCCTAATGACATTCTAAATGTAGCTAGGGTGTTTTGGTGAGTCACCACATTCATTTGCATATGATCCATGTACTCTAGCTTCTCAAATTAACTGAAACATAGAATTGAAACATATGAAACATTCAATTAAAACAAAGCGAAACAACCAATTGAAACATTGAAACAAAGGCATGCAACACTTGAAACATGGCCTATGGGGCATGCCAAACCCCTCTATTGTACTAGGCATAACATAGGGACACCACACATGATACCCCTATGCAAAAGCACTACTAAAACATTATGTTGCAACATTGAAACATAAGATGATGCACATGTGATAATGGAATGAATGTGCTTATGTTATGTAATGCACATGCACAAATGCAAGCTAAACACCTGGGGTGTTACAATATACAACCGAATTCTATACATGTAACACCCTATATATTTAGCTTGCATTTGTGCATTTGCATGCCATCACATAAGCACATTCATCTCATTATCACATGTGCATCATCATAGGTTTCAATGTTGCAAAAATGTGTTTCATTAGTGCTTATGCGTAGGTGTATCATATGTGATGTCCCTATGTTATACCTAGTAGCCTAGAGAGGTTGTACATGTCCCATGTACCATGTTTCAAGTGTTTGCATGTCTCTGTTTCAGTTGTTTCAATTGATTGTTTCACTTGCTTCAGTTGAATGTTTCATATGTGTGGCAGAACCTCCTAAATAATATAGCCCACATGCACCTATCATTGTCTCAAAGACCTCTGACAGCTATGCATGTGTACCACAGAACTTAAGAAGTCTGTCGAGTGCCCTCGGGAAACCCGAATCATCCACGATCTTCCGAGCAGGATCACATTACAGAGGCATTGCAGTATTATAACAGTTTATATAACAAATTACATCAGCAGAAGTCTTACATATCATAATTTACAAACCATTTGTTCCAAACCTTACAAACCTTAAGTTTAGTTATTACAACCATAGTAGTAAAGTAGCATTAGTAACTTTATTACAGATCACAGAAATGGATTGCTCTACCTAAGCACCAAACATACTATTCATCATCGCTTACCGCAAAGACGATCATGCAGCAGGGTCCGAAATAAACCTGCTCATGAGACGTACCTGCAACAAGGGTTTAACAAACCCTAAGTACAAAAGTACTCCACAAGACTTAATCGACGAAAAGGGTGGAGAAGACTCAGGAATGCAAGCTTAGGGGAATCAAGGTGAGGATGTAGCAAGACTCAAAGTTCTTTTGCACAAAGGCTACTAATAGTGAGTCCTTAAGAGTAACATTTTAATTCATCATTAATCATTAATAAAATCTAAGTGATCCTATCCTAGCTGAAGTAACTCATACAACTTCTTTCTTAATCCTCAACCATAGTTCCATTTGTTACAACGATGTAGCTCAGGTGATCGAGTCTCCATGACCAAGGAGCAACGATGATTCGAATCGATTATACCCAACTGGGGATCCCTAACCACACAACATATGTAGGACTCTAACCTACATATATCAACCTTCACCTGGATCCTCCAAAACATGACTGAGTCCAGCGCCACCCAAGAGTACAGTACACCTCCAATCTAGCCCTTAGCAACGAGGGTACACACTACTCTCGCCATCTCTCCACTCCCAGTGCGCAGTTGGTCGTTCACATGATAGAATTACCGAGGTCTTAGGCTTACCGGAGCATGTGGCTAATTACAAAGTCTCAAAAACAAGCGGGCCTACAACAGTACGGTCCTTAACCGACACAGACGGAAACACTACATCAAGACTCCTTTCCTGATGCAAGTTACCTATCCGGCCTTACATTCATTATCAAACCTTATTATTCAACATGTTATGCCAACTTCAACCAATTTGAAACATTTCATTTGAAATCCTATCTTAGTAAGCATGGTTAAGCATAACTAATCATTTTCAATTCAAAATAGGTATCAAGGATGATATTGAGTAATCAAGGTTGATAATGCATCAATTAGGTCATCACTCAACTCCTAATCACCTAATGCAATCATTTTATAAGCATAAGTGCTATAAGCTTTGTAAACTCAAGGTAGGGTTTAAATGCATCCAAGGCTTGCCTTGGTCGACAGGAATTTTTGGTTCTAGGTCAGTCCCACAAATATCGAATCCAACCTTCACTGGCGACTGCTCTTCTTCAAGGATTGGTTCGACCATGTTAACCTCCTTGTTCACGGGGACTATAGAGATAACATGACATGCTTCAACATGATGAAGTAATAAACATGATGCTTGATGATGGTATGACAAAATTAAGAACTTGAGTACAACTTTCCTTCACAGTACAGTTGCAAAGCAACAAAACCAACTGACACTAATATCTAGGGTTTTGACAAGTTTTATTTCACATGAAATGTCGTTAGGGTTCACTAATTCCATGTTAAATAGGAGCTCAAACAGTAAAGTAAAATGCCAAGGATCATCATGTGTTAATGACCAAGGTCAACATCCAATCACAAAGTCAAACAAACACTCTAAATCATTAAGCACTAATTACTAGATTAACTAATTAATTAATAAAGCATAAATTAAGTATAGATTCAAATTTGTCCAATTAAGCTCAAATTTTTATTTTAAGAAGCTTACATCATAACTAAGTGGCAAAACAATTTTCATAATTTTTGGATAATTATTTAAGCCTAGAAAAATGATAGAAAACTCATTTATCAATTAATGGAGCTAATTAATTGACATGCAAAAAGTAATCAAAATTGGCATTTCATATTTTTTTCCTAGACAATATGCATCACAGAGAGGCTACACAAAAAAATTTATAATTTTTGGAGCTCTGGTTATTTCACAATGAAATAAACAAAAATTAGCACTAATTAACATTTTTAGAAAAAGAAAAACAAAATCTTCATTTCAGGCCTGTTGCCCTTCTCCTCTTCTCGCCCAGCCCAACCGGACTAGGCCGGCCCAGCAAGGCCAGGCCGCACCCCTGCTCTGGCCGATGGCCATGACGGTGGTCGGCCGGCCCTGCCTCGCCAGCGGCGACCTTACCGTTGGGGCGGACACCACCAAACCATTCCCCAGACACCAGCGCACCAACTCAAGGTACCAAACAAGCAAAACAAGGTACAAGCAAAGCATAGCCGTGACCATGGCGGCCCGGCGATGGTCCGCTCGATGATGCGGTGGCAGAAAGGACACCCCGGCATGGTAGAGCACGGACAGAGGGGATCAAGGCGGTCAGGAGCTCACCACGAAGCGGTTAAGCTAGATGGATGAAGCGGGGATGGCACGGACACGTCTTGACCATAGAGAGATGATGGACGGTAGCGCTCTGACCGTGCGCGGAGAAGACAATGGCGCGAGGAGGATCTACGCTGTGCGAGGCGGTGCAAGTGGGTTAGGGAGATGCGCAACAGCCTTGCGGAGCTGGTGATGCGGTCACCCTAGCTAGAGGTGGCTCAACGGCGGTGGCAGCGAGTGGTGGAGCCAGGCGGTGATGGAAACAGGGGAGGAGAAAAAGGAGGGCGACGGCAGCCGGCTCTGGGCCTTAAAGCCGTAGTGGTGCAAGCGAGCGCTCGACACGAAGGAGGCGACCTCGCCACATCAAGCAGATGCTGGCGGCCGCGGGTGCGCTTAGAAGGCCAAAGAAGTTCACTGGCGGCAAGCAGGAGGTGGCGCCTGCTGTTGAAACCGATTTTGAAATATTTACGAAAACGCCACTGACTCCATTTTTCAAATTACTCCCAAATTTTCTAAAGAAGTTGAAAAACTCCAAAAACAAAAGTTTCAAGATTTTTCAAGATCTACAACTTTCGCAATATAAACTTTTCAAAATCAGCCTAGATTTTGAAATTTGAATTTGAAATCAAAAGGGGACATTTTTTGGATTTTTGTAAATTCAAAATTACTTCAAATTTTACATTGAAACTTTGAAAACTCAAAATACCAAAGTTGTACATCTTGACAAGATCTACAACTTTGCTTTTTGGTTGAACCTCAAATTCTTTTTAGATTTTGAATTACACAAAAGGGGTAGAATTAGGGTTTCATCATCACATGTGAGCATTGATTTTGTTTCTACATTAATTGGTGATTAATTAGTCATCACAACTATCATCCAAGATTGTCATTGAGTTGAACCACATATGTGCTACTCAATGTCACTCTTGGTGATTCAAAATTCAATTAAGAAATTCATTTTAACATTCTCCACCTTTGAATTCAACTTTGAATTAAAAAGCTTGAATCAAGCTTTGGAACTCAAACTCAAATTCAAACTTGGAGTTTACTTTTAGATGTTTCACTTGAGTTCATCCCCTATGAGTGACCCTAGTGTAAAACACAGTCTTACACCTCAACTTACACAGGTCATAAACCAAGCATTTGAAATGACATTTGAAATTAGGGTTTTTGGGTGCAACACACATCATCTCAAAAGCACAAGCAATCTACCCCCTATCATCCTCAGATAAGCGGGCAAGCAGAAACATCAAATAAACAAATCAAGAATATTCTACAGAAAACAGTAAATGAGATGGGTACTGCATGGAAGGGCAAATTACCCGATGCACTTTGGGCATATCGAACAGCATACAAGACACCTATTGGGATGTCTCCTTATCAGTTGGCGTATGGGAAGACTTGTCACCTACCAGTTGAGTTAGAATTTAAAGCTTACTGGGCTATCAAGAAATGGAACATGGACCTTGATGCTGCCGGAATAAGGAGGAAAATGCAACTCTCAGAGTTAGATGAATGGAGAGAAAAAGCATATCACAATTTAAAGATTTATAAAGAAAGAGTTAAGAGATGGCATGACAAGAGAATTAAGAAGAAGGAGTTCGCCCCAGGAGATAAGGTATTACTTTTTAATTCCAGGGTGAAACTTTTTGGACATGGAAAGCTACGAAGTAAGTGGGAAGGACCATTTAAAGTGGTAGACGCATCATCACATGGCGCGGTCACGCTTCAAAACGACGAAGGTACGTTATTCAAGGTAAATGGTCAACGCCTTAAATTATTTTTAGAGCCTAATAAAGAATTAGAAGAATTAGATGTTATTAATTTCTTTATTACATAAGTATTGTTGGGCCTGACCTTTTTAGTTTTTGTTTTTCGGGGCCCAACATATTTTTTGAAATAACAAAAATATTTAGAAAATTCTGTGAAAAAGTGAACCGGAGCCGGGCTCGTAGGCCGGGCGCCCGTCCCTAGGGCTGGCCGGCCGCCCCACCCCCTGTGCCGTTTCGCCGCCGCCTTTTGCCTTCGTGATTCTTCTACATTCTTCTCCCAGAAAAGTTTATTCCTAGTTTATTCGTGCGTTTTTATCACAAGATACCGTTTAGATGCCGTTCTGGTCCTCTGAACCCTCCTATATTAACTACCCTTAATGTCAGTCATCTTCATCCCATCAGATCATTCCTCTTTTCCTTTTAGAAGCTTGCTAGTTCTCTCTCCCAAGCTCCAATGGCCAACCATGACAAGAGGATCATCCCTTACGGTCTTGACCTCAACTCCATCCCCAAGGAAGATCCAAATTGCAAAGCTCTTATCCCAATTAGCAATGCTCAACCCCTAGTTGCCATTCCACCAAAACCTTATAGCTATAGCCAATCTTACTTCGCTCAGCCAGTTCTCACAGCACCTCCGCAGCCCCTCTTGCTAGAAGATAAACTGTCGAAGGAGCCTGTCGTCAAGCTACCTGCTGGAACCAAGCTTTTGCCGTCGAAGCACAATGAGACACTTGTTGGTGTGAAGACCAACAAGAAAGGAGAGATCATATGCGCCAAGTACAGCACTGGGAAACGCACTTACTTCGAAGGAGTTCACGCTCATCCAAGCAAAGTCAAATTCCTTCCACCCGAAGAAGCCCCTAAGCATGCCCTTGCTAAGGCTGAAGCTCCACGCAAGCGTCTCAAGACTTTACCTGATCTAGAAAAGCTGATAGAGGCTCAGCAAGCTACTATCTCCTCTATAGAATCCACTCTACGCCTTCAGAATAGATGTTTTCTTCGCATGCACGAGAAAGTATAGGACATAGAGAAGAACAATAAGGAACTAGAAAAGCGTGTAAGTGCTTTAGAGCCTCCTAAGCCGAAGAAGTAGATTGAGTCTGTTTAGCAGTTGATAAGGCATTTTCAAGATTAGTTGCTAGATTGCTTAAATTCTTTTATTAATTCTTTCATTTATTTGTAAACAAAGTGCCTTACATGATACTGAATAAAGAGTTGGTTTCTTATTATTATTAGATATATTCTGCTTGTGCTTTTGTCTCCACCATGCTTTGTATAAATGAAACTAGGAAACAAGTGTGGGGGAGACCCTCGATGATATAACAGAACAGATTTTACCACACAAATAAAAAATCTTGAAGATACATAACACGAGGACCCTGCACGTCGAAGCGAGCTTTAGAGATCCACCCCAAGTGGGGCTAACGCCCCAGAGGTAAGCCCTCCTTGCTGCATCCTTCGACCATGGTCAGGTATGCTCCCTATATGTTCCAATTTTTATATACACACTTTCTGTTATGTTTCGCATTATGAATTCTTAAGTATAAACTATTTAATACTAAAATTAAAAAAATAGATTATCTTAGTCATGATCTCTTTATAGACTCACACCATGATTCTTTCCTGGGAGTCCTGTTACTGTTGGGAACTTAACTTTTAGGGACCCCATATCATTTAAGTTGTTGTGGAGTGAGAGAGTAGAATCATGAGAACCTGATTTCTGATACTTTGTCACTTGGAGGATTTTTTTTACAAAAATGTTAAAATTTCTAGCTATGCTTCTCCTCTGTGGTAAGAAGAAATGCCTAATAAAGCCTTATATGTATAAAACTAGCACATAAGCTATTTACTTTGTGTTGAGTTTGGTCAACCCGAGCTAGACCCTTGTTGAGAGGTGGGCCATGCTCTCAAGATCAGGATTCACACTAATTCTTGCACCCCTTGCTACTTCTACCCTGGAAGTACGCACCACCATATTACCTATTTAGATCCACTCAAAAATTTGTTCTGCTCCTACCCTGGGAGTAAACAATCAAAGAAAATATATATATCTCCTATAGGTTTTTCTTGATTGCTAGCCATGATTCTAAAATGCTCCAGAATGTTATCATTCTCTCACAATGTTTCATCAAAGTTCAGTGCATGTTATTATTATTAAAAAAAGAGAGAAAAAGAAAAAGAGAGAAGAAAGAAAAAGAAAGTATTGATTTTGTCTTTTGGGAAGTACAAGTTTCAAGTTGCAATTTCTCAAATCAAAGTTGAATAAGTGTATCTTTTGTAAAGGAGCATTATAGAATTATCTTGCACCCCCTCTATCTTCCACAAATATTTCCTATTATGTTTATTCTTATGAAACCACACCATATGCACGTCCTGATCTAGGGGTATGTCACTCCCCTCCTTGGATCCCGTTTTGACTAGGCAATATATGCAAAGTAAGTATGCTACATCCTTGAAATACCATCAACTCCAGATAAGCTTTTGTAGAATAGGATGTGCTATATAGCATTTGTCATACATACCTCAGAGAGATCTACAAATACCACATATCTTGAGTGACTTGAGAGTACCACATGAGGTAGAAGGTAAGCTATGTTTTTAAGTCAAATACATACAAAAACATCAAGTGATAGGTTGAAAGGAGAAAGGGGCTCAGTTTCACGTTGTTCCATTCTTCAACTGCCCAAAATGGTATGGTAGACACTTTGAATCCCGCAGTACAGGTATGACTAAGGAATAAATCTACTGTTGATGTCTTAGTTAGAGATTATGCCTAAAGGTAATCTATTCTTTTCTCGAGGACGAGTAAAAGTCCAAGTGTGGGGGAGTTTATTGACGGTAGTTAACTATCATTTTTAACCGTCAACTTACATAAAAGAATGTTATAAAGTCAATTACCACCATAGACTAGGTGTTTAACTGACAGAATTCCATGAGTTTTGGTGAATATCTATTTCTGCAGGGTGTCAGCTGAAAATAATCAAAGATGGCCCACATGTCAGGTTTACATAGAGAGAAAGGGCCACGTATGGAAAAAGTATAATCTAGAAGGTTCAAGAAGCCAAACCCTAGGAGGTGGGACCCACCTGTCACTGTGACAGGGGTGGGCGCCCAGCCCAGGCAGCCAATCGCCTTCCACCTCGCGGATCCTGCCTCCATCGCCTTTGAGGATGAATAAAAATCATTGATCAAGGTCGGTTTGATCCGAGGGCTGTGGTGCTTCCTAAAGGGCTATGTAAGCAAGGCCCCTGGCCCCTGGAGGAGAGAGTTCAGAAACCCTAATTCATATTTTTCAGAGAGAATTCGCCTGAGAGGGGTCCCTTGAATGGATCTGTCTCTAGGGCACATACAAGAGAGTTTAGCTTTGTAGTCTCTATGTGAGATTAGAGTTATTCTTCTAGATTGAGAGAGTTAGAGTGGAGGTAGAAGATTGGAGGAAGCCCGGCCTGTCGGTGTCTCCTCTCCAAGCTTGTATCTACGGGGTCAAGTCTCCTAACCTGAGGCTTGGTTCTAGGATTCTTCGGCATTTCAACTTCTAATACTAAGTAAGTACGTTGTTATTATTGTTCTTTGGTTTACGGGTTTACTTTATTCGCTTCGCGTAGGGAATAGAGTAATCATTCGTAGCATAAGCGTGGTGCTTGGGCTAGGAATACTCGTATTTATCCCCTATCTGGCCGGATTAGTGAGTAGTAGCGTGGGACGTGACAATCCCATTGTTACCATTGGAGTCTCCACCCGTCAGAATGTTTGGTAGGATTAAGTACCCTGGTTAAACATCCTCTGTGGTGTCTCTTTTCCATCGGTATTTCCCCTAAGAACAATAGTATCATAGCTTGCCATAGGTTGGAACCAGATTGTCGTCGTAGTTCTCTCTAATCGCTTATATCTTCACTACCTTGTAGTGCGACCCAGGGGTAATAGTAAAGACTAGGTTAGTCATCGCACGCTTTCTCCTTGCGGATAAAACAAATACGATACTCTGGACTTATCTCACGGGTGAAGTGCTCACTGATATCCGTGCGCTTGCGGATTATTTCTCTTAAATTCCATCGTGTGCGTATCTAATATCAACAGTGGGCTAGGCCATTGCTACGTCGGTGTTCTGCCTAGATTCGTCAGGTAGGTGGGCTTCTCTCCTTGTTTCTCTTCTACGCTTTGTCGGAAAGCGTATTTTTGTCATCTTTTCCACTGTATTTGTGTATATGTCCAGTAAAATAATAATCTTCTAATACAAGTGGAAATAGGTCAAAGTGATAACATATATGTGTAAGTTATGCTTATTTCTCTTGTTTTTTATCTTATTTGGCGGTCAAATTTGGTCGATAAGGACCACCAACAAATACCATTGTAGCATTTTACTGGGAGTATTCTAGGTATCGTTATTTATATTTTACCATAGGAAAACAATGGAGTAAAGATTTATTGGGTAACAAAGGAGTATCTATTAATATACCAACATAGCTAGAGCAGGGGATAAATGTATTGATAGGAATTAAGTATAATGACACTCAGAGGATATATCACTAAGATAATGTAAACTAGTTAACTCTAGAGAACAACGGGTGAGGTAGATTCCTTTGATATTCTTATTACATGGTCAAAGTATATATACATCCAATTATAGCTAAGACTAACTCTACTCTTGTGCACTTCGGGACACCGCTTAGACGGTAGAGCACCCACAATAGATAACTCTACTGACGTGACTACGGTCCTACAATTTAAGAACCTACTCAATTCGGAGTGGACTACAAAGGATAGATGGGGTTGTCACCTCCCGCTGCTACCACCCAACCAGAGAACAGGATGCACTCATAGGCAGAGCATCGTATAAGCACCATGCTTACAAGAGACTCGATTACTTAGCCTAACCGGTAAGCTAGCAGGCTAAGCGCTCTATGAACCCACACACAAAAGTAATGATAACCTCAACTAATCAAGATATATATTCAAAGTAAACATAGCCATGCAGATAAGAATATGATAAATTGATAATAAGTCTTACAAGATGTAGAAGTGAAGATACAAGGCTTTGTCAAGCCTCCAAGACTAGATCCAGAACTTCAACTTGACCCTCACTCCCGAGCTACTAATCTACTACATTCGAGAATTCTAGACCTAATCCTCCTGGTATGTGTTGATCTAGATGAGAGATATGAATTAGGGTTTTTAGGATAGCTCTAGGGAGGGGGGTACAGGGTTGTTTATATAGGCCAGAGCGTCAATTCTGGACCCTCAGATCAAATCGACTTAAAGCACCGGTGTAGATTGAACCTCAAAGGTGGTGGGAGAGTCCATGTCGAAAGGGAGAGCGAGAAGCGCCGCTAGTGGACCGGCCGCTCCAGGGGGTCTCGGTTGCCCCCGGGTTGAGGCCAAACCCTCCCATCTTCGGTCGGTGATCTCCTAGATGCTTCTAAAGTCTTCCCATGTCGATTTTCCTGCAGATGAACGTGATTTAATCTGACAATTGGGTCCACCTTGCTCGTTTTTTGAATAAATCCTCTTGCATTCAAAGATTCACCAAAACTCACGGAATTTGTTAGTTTAAACCGCTAGACCTATGTTTGGTAATGGAATTAAGTATATATGTAGGATATGTTGACAGTTTATAATTGGTGTTAGGGACCGTCAACAAGCCCGATCCTTGGCTCCTGCCCGACCTACGACGCTAGCCAAGGCCTAGGCATAAGTGTAACATCCAATCCAGGCATACACGGCCTAGGCCCACTATGCCGAGGAGTGGTCCCACCTGCGTAGCAACCCGCTTGAGCTTTCGTCCTCACTTCGCTTAAAACGGTTAACCGAAGGTTACTATGCATCCCTGGCCCTGGTATTTAAATCGGTTGGACTCACTCAGGATTCACAGTAGGTACTAAACCACCGGTGCACAGTGTTTCACGATGCTACAGTACCCGGTGAATAGTGCTCGAACTACAGTAACCTGAATCTGTCCTGGTCCGATTTGGTGAACAGTAACGGTCTGCTATAGTGTTTCAACTACATTACCGTCCCGCTACATTACCCGGAGTCCGGATGTATAGTAGCTCCCATCTACAGTGACTGGCCCCACTGCCCGGCTATAGTAGTATCGGCCCATTCCGCAAATTTGGCCCACTCGGCCCATTTTGGGGTCGTTACAATAAGAAGACACGCCCTAGCTATCGAGGCTCGGAGACTCCCCAATACAGCACTTTGGACATGGCACGGCCAGCCGCTCCCTCGATAGGGTCATGCACAGGGCGTGACACAAGAAGACAAGCTCTCCTTGGCGTGTCAGAATAGGCCAGCCAGATGATGCCCAAGGCTTCTTTGGCTCCATGACACTGCCACGGTCCATAGAGCGTCGCTACAAGACCCTCTTGGACTCTAGCATATGTAGACCATAGGCTCAACCCCCCAAACTACCATGTACCCAACCTATCTTGATATATATGGGATAAGGTCAGATCCTAGGGGGAGGATGATCCTAGACAGATCATTCTATCCCTCATCGATCCACTCCTGATCGGCACTGAGAGCAGAGCAACCAAGAAAGGGGCACCGAGAGCTCCTCCACCGCACCTGTCGTCTTCCTCCTCTCTGACGAGGGAAAGACTCCACCGGCAGCGAGGCAAGCTCAGGATTAGCACCGAGCTAACACCCTACCAAATCTCTCTCTTCCTCCTATACACTCTATTATAACCCCCGATTTTGGGTACTCTTGAGTATAAGGATCATCAGCTACTGGACGTAGGGCATCGATCGGCCCAAACCAGGATAAACCATTGCGTTCTCTCTATGATTCTTGTGTTCTCGAGTCCACCCAAGCCACTGGAGACACGTACTCTAACATCGACTCAAACAACAATGCTTGCCACGATTTCGACCCTACGATAGCTGGCGCGCCAGGTAGGGTGTAGCGTCAAGTGCAATTCAGGCGCTATAGTGGCTAGAGCCACCCACCTCACCGCCGGAGCAAGTGCCACCATCCCAGACGGTGGTGTCCGTGCCCCTGACGAGTTCTTCATCACAGCCAGCACCTTCGCTCCGGGCCAGGTTCTCAACTTTGGGAGCCTAGCCTACGTCGCTGACTACTATTGTGAGCTTCGTCAGCTTAACGGGGCCGCGCCGGTGGGCAACAAGCTCCTAGCGCCACCCCCTCCGCCAGGCCTCCTGGGAGCAGATCTCGAGGTCCTGGCCTAGCAAATCCAGCGTAGTCTGGGTCCGCACTCCACCGTGTCGGACTACCGCCAGATGTTCTACATGCTGGCCAACGTCCATCACCAGATCGCCACCGACGAGGTGCCCCCGCCGCCGATCGCTTCTGGTACTACCTCCTGGACCTGCCTTTCGGAATCTAAATGTGGCAGCATCCTTCCAGCTAGAGTTGGAGCACCTCGTCAGCCGTGAGGCACCATGGAGCACCATCCTATCCAGCGTGGCGGGGACCAACGTCCCGGAGTATGACTCTGACGACATCGACTGCTACGCCCCACCATGCATGTGCTACCACATTGACGGCGAGGTTCCCGCTGATGAGGCGCTTAAGCTCATGCCGTCGGACCAGAGTCCCCGCAGCCACGCGAACCACCTTTGGGAGAAGGCTGCTCGCCTGCAGGCTCGGCAAGTGGACCTAGAGGCCATCGAGGAAGAGCTCAAGCGCCAAAGGCAGAACCTTGCGCGGCAACAAGCCGCGCAGCCTCCCAGCAACGACGACAACGCCTGCACGGGGGCTCCTAGCACCCTACGCTTCCCCCGAGTGGCCTACAACATAGCGCCGGCCCGCCTGCGAGAACAGTTTGAAAGCCAAAATTCTTCTCTAAGTGTTTCAAGCCCAATCCTTGTTGAAATCCTGAGCATTTGATTTTTAATCTCGCCAAAGCATCTTTTCCCCTCCCTTGGTTCTCTCACCCCCTGTTGAAACCCTCTCCTTGGACCAAAATTTGTATTTCTTCCTATCCTCAATTATGCCTTGGTCAAGGCATACACGAGTGAAAGTTGGTCGCTAAGGTTATCTCCAATAGGACACCCATAAAGGTACCCAAACCCAAAATGGGTCTCCAACAGGATACATATAGCCTCCAACAGAGTACCTGTATGGAAGACCTATTTTGGGTGTCATGAGAGGCATAACCCAAACTAAGTATTCTCTCTCCTAAAGACCCATTTGCAGAAAAAGTTGTCTTTTGGGTCTTATTGTTGGAGAAGACTAAAAATGAGTATTGAACCCTTTGCCTGTAGCACTACCTATAGGACAAATGGGTCTTGTATTTTGGGTTGTGATTGTTGGAGACAGTCTAATCTCGGTACCGTGACAGAACCTGAACTCCGTGCATGGACTGCAGCCATATACGCTAGTCGCCGGGCGCGCACAGGCATATAAATGAAGGGCCATATCCACCAGTTATGCTTTAACCGTGCAATGATCAACCCCCCCCCCCTCATTTCTTTCATCCTTTGGTTCCGCTTGGCAAAGCTCGGGACGAGCTTCATTCCAAGTTGGGGAGAACTTGTCATGACCCAATGGTCGTTTCAACTAAAACTTTTTCAAACACACCCCTCGTGTCATACAAGGAATCGGTGCATTTTCTATAACAGGGGTATTTTGGTCATTTCACATGGCACTTAACGGTAGTATCGTATAGGACATTGAAATTCGAACACAGCGTCATACAAGGACTTTTGATGTTTTCATGGTCATGAAAGGAATAAGTGAGTTTGATAAGGCCATACATGTAATTCTCTCTATATTTTTTGAACATCATGATGAGAGAAACGTAATGGTGAAATTTGTTCCATATTTTGACAACTTTTAAAAAAATGAACAATTTTGGTTATCAACCGCTTCACTAGCCTAGGTATAGATGGGTGAATTCCAGTTCAAGCATAGTCGGACAGTAGTCATAGCATTGATCAGCACGTGGTTGCTTTGATTTGTGGTGGAAACGAAAAGCATAGGGGGGATCAATATCTCCTAGAGTTGTAGGTACCTTAGTCCCATCGCAAACAACGACGTCAAGCTGGCAGCTGTTCATCATCAAGAAGTGCTCCTCCAAAAAATGGGCAATGTTTAGATTTTCCCAGAACGGAACATGGGAGCAGTATTTCTATTCCTAAAAAAAGGAGTTCTGCTGAGAAATCAGAAGGTAGTTCTGGTCTTACGTTCAGAGAAACTGAAGTTGAGTGGACGTTACTACACCAGCATGACAGAAGGCCGGCCCAATTTGTTTGATGAGCTTTACTGAGAGTTATATCTTCAGCGTCAACGTGCTAATGATTATCAATGTCCTGTGATGTATGGCTCGTCACATCGAACAAATGCCACTATAGAACAGATCACTTGGGATTTGAAGTGGTTATCCACTTCTTCTCTCAGCAGCGAAATACATACATAACGAAAGGATGGGCTGGCCAGCAGATCCTTAGGCATATATGCCTTTGTCTTTGCCGTTCAAATTATCTTATTCACATCAAAGTATAAATAGGACGACTAGACTTTTCCATTGATTTCTGTGAACTAATAAATTCTTTGACTCGTCTTTTACGAGCCAGAGCTTTAGGCAAAACCTGACTAACATCTATAATGTCTTGACCCTCTAGTCTTTCTTTATGATGATCAAGCTGGCTTGAATAAGCTAAGATGGCCAAATCTGTATAAAAAAATATCAAACTATAGCACCGGTTTCTAGTGTCTCTAAACCTTCTAATGTATTCAAAAACATTTTTATGTAATTTATGCTTAACCGATTAAGATGTGATAGTCTCAACTCACTTTCCATAGTAAAGAAATAATCATGAAATTTTGTTCTAAATTAACAAAGGTGCAAACTGAGTTGGGTAGCAAGGAAATAAAACCAAGTGACTGCAGCACCCCATAAAGATATATGGAAAAATCTTAATTTCAAGTGTCAATAGAGCTAGCTTCACCACATTGTATAAAAAATTCTCCTATGTGCTCCATAGACCATGGTACTTCTATTACCATCACCGTTGGATTTGGAAAAGACCAGAATATGTGACACAATCTTAACTTTTAGGATGGCAGTCTTTCATATGACCGATTCTTGACTTTAGGTTCTATACCAAAGGTATTACTAGATATCTCCATCATCTTATATCTTTTAAACCAGCATGGAGTACGGTTACATCAACACCTTTACGGCCACTCATGTCGACCATGGGTGGCATTACCATGCATATCATACCGAGAATAGATGTAGATTCCTCCACTGTAATGGCACAGGTGTGCACTTTCAAGTGCCTCACACTAATTGAGATGGTGTAAAGGGGATGCTTTAGCCCCTTGTTATAACATAACTCAGGTAAAACGGCTAATGCTAAAGACATAAGCACATTCGCACTTCAACCCATATAAACCTGTTAGTCCGTCTAGTGTCACGAAGGACCTTGATATATCCACTTTACAACCAAAATCGTACTCGATTAACTAACATCATGTCACGTACATAGAGTTTGTAATGGAATTAATTAATATTATAAACCAAGTGCAGTGGGCTTGCTTGAAGTGAACTAGAGCTAGTACTTGTAGTTGCTATTAGGGTCATCTTTTGTAATAACCACTTTGCTCTAGTGTATTGTGAATTGTAGAAGAAATTTTTATAAGCTATTCTGCAGTAGATCCTTACAAGTATCAACTTCAATAACTAGGGATAAGAATTAGAGCTAGCACAAATGAGGATTTCTGCAATAGTGCTAGTCTATCTCAGTAAGATGGGTTATCGAAGGTACTTCTATGGAAACCTATTAACTTTACTTAAATATACACTAAAAGCGTACTTAAAAGAGAGTGTTAAAAAATGAATATTGCAAAGATCTTCAAACTAGAAAAAGATAAAAGCCATGAAACACTATCGCGGGTATCTTGCTGACAAGAGGAACTCTTCTTCAAGACTATACTGTCTACTTGACTCCTGCTTGCTTGTACCCTCCAGTAATGGATACATCACAGCCTTTTGTTTCTCATCACATATGTTTGTACCTGTACGTTGCACAATCCGTTGTACGGATGCTTGAATGCTTTCAAGGGTCATCTCCACTTGTCTCATGGTCGGTCGATCCTCTGCTTTCATTTTGACACATGATGCTGCTATTGCAGCTACTTCCCCCACTTGTTCACCTGCCTCTTCTATGATCCGAGGATCAAGTACATTGACCAAATTGCCATCCGAGAGCAATGCTGTAAAATGGGCAACAAGACCATCATCCATAGGTGATCTATACGAGTATGGCTTTTTGCTGGTCAGAAGCTCTATAAGAACAACGCCAAAGCTAAAAACATCACTCTTCTCGGTGAGTCTCTCAGTGTAATAGTACATGGGATCTAAGTATCCAAATGTTCCTTGGATAGCAGTTGAAATCCCAGTGTTTTCCGCTGGAATGCATCTTGAAGCTCCAAAATCAGACACTTTTGCTGTCATTGAGCCATCTAAAAGAATATTATGGGACTTGATATCTCTTTGGATTATAGGGAATGACACAGCCATGTGAAGGTAGGCTAGTGCTCTAGAGGTTTCCATTGCAATTCTCAGCCTAAACTCCCATGATAGTGATGTTGGTCCTTCAACATGAAGATGATCATAAAGAGTGCCATTTGGAATGAATTCGTAAACCAATAGTGGCACTTGTGTCTCAAGGCAATATCCAAAGAGTTTTACCACATTTCGATGATTGATTTGAGAGAGAATTGCTACCTCATTAATAAACTCATCAATCTCTCTTTGGATTGCCACTTTTGACTTTTTATTGCGACGAGACATGCTGGTCGGATAGAATGCCCTTGTAGACAGTACCATGTCCACCTCCGCCAAGCTCGCGAGCTTTGTCGAAATTATTTGTGGCTTTTTCCAGCTCTATCAAGGGGATGATCATCTTCTCAGCGATATCAGCCTTTTGAGACACCAATTGTTGCAGCAAATGTCCACGGTTCTGCTTGAAGAACTTCTGCTTGAGCATTCTTGCCCTGCGATGCTTAATCCTACGAGTCACAAAGGCAGCACCAAAAGACCTGACCCGCTGCCGACTCCCAGGCCAATACTTAGCCCTGACAATACAATAGCAAACAATTTTTGTTCTGTCAGAGTCAGGGTGACGACATATTAGGCTTTGAATTATGACAGAGGAGAGGAAGAATACAGTTGGTTCTTGTTCCGTGCAAGCACTTGTTGAAACAGAGGAAACGATCAAGGAGTATTGCAATACAAAAGCAGAGTAATACTATGTCTGACCGAGTGGCACTCTGCTCACCTAGAGAAGATTTGACGCAGCCATGTTCCACGTAAGGGTTACCAGCAGCACCGCGTGGGCACCGGCACTCGTATGTTCCGTCCGTGTTTGTACAAATACCGACACAATTGCCCGGGAGTGCGCACTCATTGATATCTGATGAATGAAGCAAACAAGCATACCGTATGTTACAGAGTCTGTGTGCTAGTAGTACTACTGCACAGCACTGCACCAAACGACGGTGCGGTGCGTGCCTGTGCAACGTGACAACGTGCGTACCTTGGCATCCGCCTTCATCGGACAGGTAGGGGTTGCCGTCGTAGCCTTTCTGGCAGCGGCACACGTATCCAGTCCAGTAGTTGTTGGTGACGTTGTGGCAGGTGCTGTGGCTGCTGCGGCAGGCGCTCCTCGCCGCGTCCGAGGGGCAGGACGAGTTGCCGGCGGCATCCGCATCAGCCGTTCCCGGGACTATTGGCGTCGACGCCACCGCCCAGTCCAGTACCACTGGAACCGGCGTCAGGGACGTGGAATCCCTCGCTGAGTTGTTGAGCATTTGCGCGGCGACACTGTCAAACCAGCCACGCTCGGCGATGCGCACTGCCACAGGTAGCAAGCCCGTGTTCTCAACGTCCAGGTACTTGAACTGGACGGCGTAGGACGGGCGGCCAATGGGGATGGGCGTCTCGCAGCAGCGGATCCCGGAGCACGCGGTGGCGCCATCGCCAGGGGTGGTCACCACGGCGCCGGCCCACTTGTCGTCGATGGAGCAGAAGGAGGAGCAGCCGGTGATGATGTTGCCGCTGCCCCCGAGCAGCGTCCCCTGAACGTTGCACCCTGTGACAACCAACTGGTTGCGCCACTCTGAGACCACGTACGGGCTGCCACTGCCACTGACAGCGCCGAGGCCGCCGCTCCAGGTGCCGCTGCCGTCGACGGATGTGCTGAAGTTGATGTTCACGGCGCCCGCGGTGTTGAGGGCCCGGACCGTGGAGTTGGCCAGAGAGATCTCCACGATCTGGAGGGCGCCGTCGCCGAGCAGCAGCCGCGGCGGGTGGCGCGTTCGATCGCAGGTGAGGTTGAAGCCAGGGAGGGAGCAGCTGGCGCCGATGCCGAATGGATACGGCACGCTCAGGTTGCCGCAGCTGGATGGGCAAGTCGGCGGCGGGCCTGCATTTGTGGACTGAGCTGCTGAAGCCAAGGAGAGCTGCAGAATCAGCATCAGCGCCGCTGCCGGAACCATCACCGCCGCCTGCAGAACCAGACTGTCTTCTATGCTGTTTCGAGTAGTCGTGGCATGTCCATCCACGTGTCTATCCATATTAAATAGTTCGAGATATATCGTAAAAAGAATGCCATTTGGTCAAGGAAACTTCGAGTTCCACTTGCACCAGATTTAGCATCAACTTCAACGTCAAACGTCAAGTGGCAGTACTGCTTTAGCATGTTGTAGGACCTGCACTGCGACTTGACTTGGAAGTTGACCGGATCCTTCCTACGGCATGCTTTCACTTTCACCTCCCACGCGCATACGTCGAATGGCTTGCCATAATCTTGAATCTGCGCACATGCTCAAGCTGCGTGTTCTACGATATTGCTTGTCATCGGCCTACTGTTCGCTTTTCGCACCAACGCTCCATCAGTAGCGGTGGTTCTGTCTGCAAGGACGGGATTTTATTAAGAATCGCTACTACTGTAATTTTTTATTCGGTAATTCATACCAACTATTTGAATAAGTTTCAAACTTGAACGCTGCAAATAAATAAAGGACAGAAAGAGCAAATATCCTTAGAGGAGAGAGGAGCAAATATCCTAGAGGGTAAAACACATTTGGATAGGGTAAAGCAGGTAAATTTGGCTCCAAATTGTAGTATAAACGAAGTCACCATAAAGATCTCGTAATTTTAGGTATGTCATTTTCCACTGAAAGAAAATCTCGAGATTGCCAAAATCACCTCACTATCGATGGACATGTCACCTTGCACAAACAAAATAATGTAGTTAAATTCAGTAATTAATCTAGGAAAATTCGATCACCCGCATCAAGTTGAGTACTTAAATTCTATAGTAAATCCAAGAAATACGAGCACCTGCATCAAGTCAAGGACTTGAATTCAGGTGGCTAGGTTCCACCACAAGTAACTCAACCAGTTGCGCAGTTTGCGCCTACTTGTTTTACTTGATATTGAGTACTTATTCAAAAACTCAAAGTTTGCGCCGCTCAAAGGTAGATGAAGGTTTCTTACCTGGTTATGGTACTAATGAACACGGATATCCTGTCTTCGACAAAACCATCAGTTATGTTGAAATAGAGATACATATGACTTTTGATGAATCTGATAGCTCTAAAACATATTAAGTCAATGAAAAGATTAAGAAATGAAGAACCACCTCACCGATCTATATTAAAAGACTTGTCATTGGTCAAGTGAGGCCTAAAGAAGCTCAAAATCAAAATCAAAATCAAGATGAAGATGAAGATCCAAGTGCAAATCCTTTATTATCCAATCTTTCATCATGGACCATCTCATGTCCATGTGTACCCTCGTGGTCAAGATGTGATCATGGAAGGAATGTAGACAATACACAAGATCAACATCAAGCACAAGTTGAATGTTGATGGTCATTCACTACCACAAAATAGAATCTATGTTTATATCTCTTATAATCCTAAACCTCACTAGCTATTTATCTCAACACGCAAGCTGTCCAACTAGGCAATGCATCATCGCATACAATTAAAATCCACCAGCTCATGCAATTGTAATGTCCACGTCACCGAGACACGTAAATATTGCTAGTTGTCCAACTAGGCAATGCACTATCGCATACAACTAAAATCCACTAGCTAACGCAATTGTAACACAAATGATTTCCTTAGGGGTTTAGCCACCAAGGAAACAAAGATGAGGTCTGGACTACCCCCAAGGTATATCTAACAACCGCCAAGGATACATATTTTCTTAAGGACTGATAACCCTCAAGGATATATACCGCTGGTCTCTAAGGATATATATAGCAAAAAAAGAAAAAAAAATATTCACATGTTTATCGTAGCTAGTAATCGAACTTGTGACCTGAGGTTTCACGCGAATCGTCGCTTACCACTAACCACAGTGTAATTTGTGACTTAGTAAATGTTTCTTTCTTTTTGGTATTCACTTTAGTGGATCTTGTAACGAATATTTGAGACTCTAAATAATTTCAAATGAAAAAAATCTGAACAAAAAAGTTTTATATCTCGGTGAGTACTACAACTTTGGTTTAGGTTGTATCTCAATCTGTGGTCATCTAGAAAATTTTTTAAAAAAATGAATTTCAAAAGTCTAAGAGCTTAAAACATAATTTTGGACTACAAGTAATTTCAAATGAAAAAGTCATCAAATATAAATTTGTGTATCTCTAGCTCTACAACTTTGGTTTAGGTTGTACCTCCATCCAAGGTTGTTTATAAACTTCAAAAAAATGAATTCCAACACTTCGAGAACTTAAACATAATTTTTCCTTGATAGGCACAACAATTTACTTACGATTGGCACTCAAGGAAACTAGCACTTCCTTGGAAGGGTTTTCAAATACATTTAAGAAAATGTACAGTTTCCTTGAAAGTACGGAATAACACTCAAGGAAATGTCAATTGCCTTGGCAATTTGTGATAATACTCAAGGAAACATACAATTACCTTGACGGTTTAGACTAATACTCAATAAAACATGCAATTACCTTGGTGGTTCATTCTAGCACACAAGTAAATGTACAATTACCTTGACAGCTTGGTTTAGCAACTCAAAAAAATTCTTGAAGGTAACTACCAAGGTAATGGTATATTCCTTGAGGGTCCAATCTCGCTTGTCAATGAAATTAGTGACCCTCAGGGTATTCCATTTTCTGTTAGTATACATGATCAATCTGATGATCAAATATGATGGGGGCGGGCTTCCCGATCTTTCATCAGGTGGAGATAACTATCATTTTGATAGAGATTGACACAAGATCCGACTTTAGATCAAAAGACCCAAATGCAACCTTAGCATCATGTCTCCTTTAGTTATCAACCGTGTCATAAATCGGTTGACCTCACCAAGAAAGCTAATCCCTGCCCGCGAAATAAAGAACACAAGCAAGAACTCGAAAGTATGCAACTCAATTGAAGTAACAATTACAGATGAATGATTAAACACTCAAAGTTAGGGTTTCACAACCAATGATGACGATTGTTTGCAGAAGATTGATCTAAACCAAAACTCAAACACTAGCATCAGCGATGATGACTCAATATATAGTCCAAGGGGCGTGCATAACCCCTGGATGCACCACCTAATGGGCTCAAAGACAATTCACGGCCCAGTAGACTAACAGACAATGTCGCAGATTCTGGATGCTGACTTATTTCAAGGATTCTAGTTGACTCTAGTGGAATTTTGATGTCAAACCAATGTCATTGATTAGATTATGAAATTCTTTCCATCAATAGGTGGATTGTCCAAAATAGAGTCTGTATGTCCTGGGCGTCTGTTTTATTGCAGGCTGGTCCTCGAGGTCGAAGCACGCTCAGACTCGAGTTGGACTGGGCCTCCCTTTTGACTTGGACGTCCTTGCTGGTCTTATCCGCCTCCATACATCTCTCTCCAAGTACTTCATGACCCTCTCTAATGTTCCTAAGAATAATATCATCATTAGGTAGCAATCTATTCTCAAAACTATAAAAAAAATATTGTTTAAGAACGTACTCACCTCTATATTTAGTTATCACATTTGAGCTCTAGTCATTTGACCATGCATAGCAGTTGGAGGATCGACAGATGCATCCGAAGGAATAATGTCCTCATCAAAAGATATCAAGATTTGAGAAAGATCATAACATATATACACACATATATCAAAATAAGGTATACAAACACATTTTAGAGAATACAAACGTGCAAGGACTCATCTATTGAAATGGGCTGAATTTGGCCCTAGATAGGGTCGCCCAACCTAGAGTTATGGCCAATCCACTCCAACTTTGGCCCCAAGGCAATAAAACACACTCCTACACATCGTCACCGTTGGTTCTACGTACATTGGAGATCAATACAGGATGTGATTCGCATGGATCAACAGACGTACCACGTAATCATCATTGACCAAATCAACCCAAGCAACCCGTAACAATGACCCTAAGTAGTGGACCCAACACTCTGCAAAAAGATGAGGGCCATTGGGGTCGGTGGGGGTTGGCCGACCCCCTAGGTCGCTCGAAGTCCCACGAAGGCCAAACTGCGTCATCTTTTACAACATGTAAGAAAGCACACTTGTGACCACTGTTAGGCATTGGATTGATGTCGGTTTGGTGCGAAGGTCATCAAGGGGCTCTTCCATTGATTAAAGGGCCCATCTTCTCACTCCCTTGGCACTATAAATAGAGAAACACCGCTCACTTGTAATCGACGTGTAGAGGAGTTCCCACTTGAGTAACCCGGCGAACTCCTACCTCTATAGTAGTGTTTAAAGAACAGGGAATGAGTGAGAAGAAGTACAGGGAAGTGTCATGTCTATCGACACTCTCTCCATTTGTCTCTCCATTTGTGCCTCAATACTCGATAGAGGAGAATAGACCAGTAGGTTATAAAATATATTAAATAATGTATCTAACGAAGGTTATTTAATATTATAAATATTCTCGTTATTTTATATTCATTTGGTTAAACATAGAATGGTTTAACTTAAGACAACTATAAATAGGTTATATTTTATAATGGGGGCAGTACTCACATATTGGAAATTTACCTCAATTTGAGTGCTATTTTTTGTGGGCTGCTCTCCTAATGAAGATTACAGAAAAAAAAAAGTAATTATATGGATAAGCTAGATGGACTCATAGCAGCAGCCTAAAAAGGAATGGTGTTATTAAAGTTTTCTTTCAGAAAAAAAAGAATATTGTTCCTTAAAATGGAGAATTTTTAAAAAAAGGGCGGGAAATGCTTTGCTGTAGATTTTATTAGACGATAGAAAAGGGGGGAAAAAAAGAGGGTGTTACAAAAAAAAAGCACTATACAACTAGATAGCCACGCTCAAAACTCAGAGAAAAGAACCACTCGACTAAAGCTAGAAACAAAAAACGGAAACGGAAACAAAACATTGCAAACTGTCCAGAAATGGAGAATATCTATGACAGTTTTACAAAAACAGAAAGAATCATCTACATCCTAGCTAGTCGAACTGAACGCGAACTCAGGCCTTCGTGTCCGTATTGAAACAGTCCCAATTCGTCATTCAACTAAAGACTTTGCTAGGCTAGAGAAGAATTACATTACAATTATCATTTTCCTACATGGAACTTCCTATGCTGAATTTCCTGCTCATTGCGCATACACGCCTCCAACACCAAACCTGACCAAGCTATAGCTCCCAGCAAGCCGAGTAACCGACGAAGCAAAAAGCTCTTTCTTGGGTAAAGCCCCCTCCCTGTTCCACAAAGCTACCAAGGGCCAAGGGCTCTATGAGCCACTCAAATCTGACCTGCATAGGCACACATCCTTGTGCCCGTTTCTTTACCGCAGCGTCACCGATGTGCAGGGCCACACGAGCCGTGCCATTGCTTCTTAGAAATTCTCTTTGTGGAAATGGAATCGGGTCGTCGTGGTACTGCTGAACTCTATTGAAAGATCTCTCAGGGTCTTCGTAAGTGTTGGAGATCCACAGTAGAAAACGCCTGCGTGTCGAAAGATCAATTTCTTAATAAATATTTGTGCATTTATTTAAGAAGCTACGTATGTCGGTTGATTTTGTTTTCTGCTTCATTCATCAAAACAAGGTCGGTTCAATTTTAGTATCATATTAAACTCACCTATGCGTGAGTTCTTGTGGGCACCGGCCAGATCAGAGAACACTTTTCTCCAGTTTGGCCTTGCAAAATGCGTTCGAATCTGCAAATCCAAAGGTCAGAACTGGAAACAGGTACAGCATATCTGAATTTTGTGCAGACAAGAGAAGCAGAGGAAATGAAAGGAGATGTTTGTTTGTTTCACCTTGCTGCCTGAGACGATATCCACGCCGTTCTTGGCATGTTGAAGTGACTGGACCATGGCAATCAGGGCTGACCTCGCGTCACCTTCCTCGTACACGCTGGTCAGGTAATTGTGCATCTCTATTACATCCTGCATGCATGGATAGACCGAGGATGTATCACTTTTTCTTCTGGTAATAATTAGCCAATTAGGAATGGAGGGATGTATTAATTAGTTATGAGCATTAGACAGAGTAGTACATCGCGATCACTCTCGGCAACGTCGTTCATAACACCTTTGAACCATTCGAAGGAGCCTTGCTCTCTGGTAACCCAGTAGAAGTAGGCTCTTCCTGGCCCATTGGTCTTGAAACTGCAACCTAACTCGGTGTCATGCATGCTCTGTGCCTCCTGTTTCAGTACAACCGAACTAAACATTTTTGCTGTCCATTTGGAAAAGATTTGCAAGAGTTGAGCACTGTTTTACCTCGTTGGACTTTATGTTGTTGAGGAGATCCTTCAGTATGCTGATGAAAGGAGTTGCACCAATCCCGAGCCCAATAAGCAAAAGAATGTCGTATTTCCGGTAGTTTTGAGCCGGTGCACCGTAAGGGCCATCTATGAAGACTTTAGGAAACCTAAATGAATAAAGCCAAGTCAGATGCATAGCTTAATTTTTTTTAAAAAAATAAAGGAATAGGCGACGTCTTATGACAAACTTCCCAGTTAAAGCCTTGTCAACTTGTTGATTAAAGTGTCACTTTGTGATAACTCTCTCACCGTAGTGTAGTGTTACCAAATGTACTAAGGGAAAAATTCTACAGCCAGCATATATATGAAACAAATGAGGCAATCAATCACCTAGTGTCCTCTGCCAGACCATGTGCCACAACAGTTGTTTCAAGTCGAGCTAGTGTAGCCTTCTTAGAAGTTACTTCTGCTTCACAAGCCTGCATGAAACGTATTTTTCATCTCAAACTTAGCCTATGATGAAATAGGCTCCAGATTTTTTTCCCCCTTTGTGTTGTGTTCAGTCAACTGACCTTCCCAAACAGATTCCTGAGTTCTGATGTCCAATCACCTAATGTTCGGATATGAACGCTCAAGTAGTCATCTCCAGGAGCCGAAGTGATGGAGAAGGGGTGCCTGCAGTGCAGATATTGACGAATCTTATTAGGACAGACAGTTCTTTACGAGTGTCATCATGCCTTGGAAAATGACAATGCTGCCTTTGGTACCATTCAAAAGGTGAAACGTCTGGGCATTTTACAAACAGGTACATCCCACTTTTGTACTTGAAGCTTGGTGGCTTCTTCATGTAAATTGAGAGCACGTTTCCGGGGTAAATTGCTGCCTGTGTGACACATAAATATATGTATATATAATGAAAATATACTGATAATAGTCCTCTTGCAGAACCAGTATAAGGAGGAATTTATATCACTCTACCTTTATGATGCTCACGCGATAGCTTTTCTCACGAATTTTTCTGATACTTCTCTCGGAGGCATAGAAGACGACAGGGACTGCCAAGTACATCCATGTCTGAAAAGGCAAGCAAAATTGGCATTTCAAGCTTGGGCTCACCATGAGGAATATGAACAAAAATACGTACGTACCGTTCTCTTGTACCACTGCTTGGTGAGGAATATGAAGTATGAGTGCATCACCAGGAGGACATAGGCGATCACCAGCAGGTGGTGGGCATACCAGAAGGCGTTGAAGCCCGCCAGGTGGTGCAGCGGCGACGGCAGCTTCACGACGCTCCTCCGGAAAGAGTGCGTGGCGAGCGTGAAGGAGAAGGACATTATGAGGATCAGGAGGATCCCGGTCCATCCCGGGATGCTCGTCAGCAGAATCGGCCATGTTGGCTGGACGTAGTTGAAGAAGGGCCCCAGCTTCTCCATGAACTTGTCCTTGGGGCACGACACCAGCCTGGGGAAGTCGCAGAGGACGTGTGAAAGCGTATGGGTTGCAGATCCGATGGCGATTGAAAGCGCGATGACCTACATTGTGATGGACAATGTCATTGCGATCGAACATGCCAGCCAGATAGATGCATTGCGAACATTGTGTGGGCAAGCTCAGCACCGTACCGTACCTTGTGGAAGTTTATGTTGTCGTCGAACGGCACGACCTTGCTGAGCGAGGTGGACCGCAGCCTTGTGAGCGTATTCCGGCACACCGGCAGCAGTATGAGCGCCATGTTGAGCTTGAGGGTCTCGGCTGCGCCCTTGGCGATGCAGACGCAGTAGCCCATCACCTCGAACACCGCGCGCCTCCGGTACTGGATGAACTTGAACACGAAGAGGGCGATGTTGAGGGCGACCCAGAGGGAGATCACCCATATCCTCTTCCAGTTCTCATGGACGAAGTCCACGGCCTTGTTGATGCGCCGCTGCAGCGGACTCCGGTGGCTGGAAGGCACCATCGTCCTCGCGAGAGATGCTGACGCCATGTTCATCTTGTCCGGCGGCCCTGAGGCCGACACCATCCCGCGTAGCAGGGTCTCCAGCTGCCAGATCTGTATTCTGTTTTCTGTCAGTACTCTATGCTGCTGCTCTGTAACTGACTGTCCTGTCTGAGAGAAGCAAATTAATAAAGGGTTTCGATAGATGTCCTCGTGCACCTCAATGTAGCCGCGGTGATCAGGGTCCAGCTCTTCCATGATCAGAGAGGCGTAGGTTGCAGCATGTTTCTTCAGTTTGGCAAGCTTGTTTGCTGAGGCACTTAGCACGATGACCTGCACATGCATGATTGTGAAATAGAAATTTTATACTTACAAGTTAACACTCGGCAGAACACCTGCCATATAACTACTTGTGCCAAAAAAAAAAAGCTTCAGAACTGTAAAAACCGACCTCCTTGACCTCATCTTCTGTCAGCTTACCATCACCGTTCTTGTCGCACCTGGTTGCAAGCACATCTCTCGTCAAGAGGAAAGCAATCCGTATTTCAGTATGGAAAAGAAGAGAACTGGAGGTAAGGTTTACATGTCGAAGAAAATGCGTAGCCGAGAATCAAAGTTCTGGTCTGTCATCTCCTCCCAAAATTCCTTCAGTTGTTCTTTTGTTACGCCGTCGTCCGGATTGATGTGTCTTCTCCTAGACAATGCCACAAATACCTCGCTTGCAAACTCCTTTGAATCAGCCATACCTTTAAGACACAGATAGTGGAGCATCAGGTAATCATACATCCAATACAGCACAAAATATATCAACTTTTTCTCAACAAATTTACATGCATATGCCTTCTCAAAGAAAATCTAGCATTGTCGTTCTCATTCTACAGGATAGACAGATCATATATATCACAGCGACGAGACGACAAGCCGTGACCCGTGACAAGGCTCAGCAAGACTCACCTATGCATTTGGCGAAGTTCTCCCTGTGCAGCCGGCCGTCGGTGCTCATCTCATCGAACCGCTTCTCGACGGTCTTCCAGCCGTCCTTGCCGGCAGACGTCTTGTCGAGGAAGCGCAGCCCGCGCAAGCCCGACTGAGCGCCGGAGTGTGTACGCTTGAGGCCCCGCATCTCTGGTACCGCCGACGACACCTTCGACGCCAGCCGACGCATCCCCGACGCGATCCGCGACGGCTGCTTCCTCATCGGCGGCGGCACCGGGGGCGGGGGGTCCCCGTCGCCCAGACCTCCCGTGCCGCCATCCGCGTACCCCGCCGACGATGCCATCTCCGGCCGTCCGGCGAACCGATTGAGCTCACCAACACAACCAATGGTTGTGCGTGCGCGCTTGCTCACCGCAGCGTGACCGCGGGCGCCATTCCACACACAAAGATTGGTCGGGTGTAAATTTGGCAATGGCAAGGGAAGGGAAGGGAAATGTGGCGCATGCAGCGGGAGATGCGCGCGCCAATTATAGCCGTTCACGCCCCGGCCGGTTTCGAACTAAGGCTGTGTTTAGTTTCCATATAATACAAAGTGCAAAATACCAACTACTTTAGAATGATAAAATACAAAATACCAAAATTTTTATGGGTGTGTTTAGTTCCATCCAAAATGCCAAATTTTTCATAGAGTGGGTGAGGACTTTTTTGGCTTTTTGGCTTTTTTTTTTTTTTGCCTCTTGAGACAAAAATCCAAAATGGAGAATAGATACCTTTTTACTAAAATTTTTGCATGGTGTTTAGTTCCATTTTGCAAAATGATGGACCAAAACCCAAAAAATTTTGGGTGAAATGGGGAACTAAACACACCCTAAGGCTGTGTTTACTTCACCATGAAATGCAAAATGCAAAATACCAACTACTTTAGAATGATGAAATGCAAAATGTCAAAATTTTTATGGGTGTGTTTAGTTCTATCCAAAATGCTAAATTTTTCATGTAGTGGGTGAGGACTTTTTTTTGGTTTTTTTGGCCTCTTGAGGCCAAAATCCAAAATGGATAATGGATACCTTTTTCCCAAAAATTTTGCATGGTGTTTAGTTCCATTTTACAAAATGACAGACCAAAATCCAAAAATTTTTAGATGAAATGGGGAACTAAACACACCCTAAAATATTTTTGTGCCTGAAAGAATTGAAATGCACATCTTTGCACAGCGCGCGGTGGAGAATCCTTCACTATGTGAGACCTCTTAGGCATATTTTGATCAATTGGGTAAAAGGATGTCACTACACTTTAACAGTAGTGAAAAGAACAATAACAGGTATAATAATCGGTGCTCCTTTCTGTTCAATATTGTTATTGATAGCTTTGATCTTAGAGAGGTCGATTTGACTGGTGGACAATTTATCTGGGCAAATTCGCTATCTATTCCAACATATGAAAAGCTGGATTGAATTTTGATGACAATAGAATGGGAACTAAAGCATCCTTTTGGTGACTGTGCAAGCCCTTGATAGAGGTGTATCATATCACACTCCGTCGTTGTTAGATATAGGGACACCAACTTTTACAGAAAATGGAAAATAGTCAAATTAGAATTGTCTTGGTTTACTTGGGATGATTTTTATGACTATATCTTAGAAATTTGGAATAAACCAGTGAAAGGTCGAAACATGGTTCAATGATGGAAGAATAAACTGAGTGCTTTGCGTAGACATTTAAGAGAGGGTGAGCAAATAATAATTGACAATACAAAGCACGAAAACAAATTTTACAAACTATTATTAATGAGCTTGATTTGGCCACTGAGTTGTGTGATATGTCTGAAGCGGAGCGAGATATTCTTGCTCTTGCTTAGAGGTAGTTAACTCAGCTACTTAGAGAAAAGTAAATTAAATATTTCCAAAGTGCCAAGGTAAAGGATAACACACGGTATTTTCACATAATTGTCAATGGCAAGCATAGAAGAAAGCACATTTTCTCGCTTGATCAGATAAAGATTGAAGGACAAGATGAGCTTAAAGAGTATACTACAAAGTTTCATAAGAAGCTATTTGGGCCACCAAAGGAGTCCTTGTGTGCCCCCAATAGCTCTAGGATTGGTGATATACCACAAGTAACACAAGAAGAAAATGAATTTCTAACTTCCCCTTTTACAGAGAAGGAAATTCGGGATGCTATTTTTGATATGGAACAAAGAAAGCACTTGGCCCTAATGCTTTCTCGGCTGAGTTTATCAAAAGTTTTGGGAAATCATTAAAAGTGACCTTATGCAAATGTTCCAAGGATTTGCCATTTTTTTAGTTTGAACTTTGGCATCTAACCCTCAAAGGTGCTAGAACCAAATCGAATATAGCAGTATAGACCCATTTGTTTGCTTAACATTAGTTTTAAAATCTTTACAAAAGTGCAACTAATTCAGTTACTTTGGTGGCTGATCACATTATAAGCCCAACTCAATCGGCTTTCATGAGAGGACGCAACATCCTTAAAGGAGTCGTTATCTTGCATGAGACAATACATGAATTTCACCGGAAGAAGCTAAACAGGGTAATCTTCAAAATAGATTTTGAGACACCTACCACAAAATTAGATGGCCTTTTTTAGTCCAAACACTGCATATGAAAGGTTTTTCGCCTAAGTGGATCACATGGGTTGAAACCCTTATCACAAAATTAGATTGGACACTTTTTCAAACAAAGAAAGGCCTTCGTCAAGGAGACTCTTTCTCTCCTCTTCTTTGTAACATTCTTGCTGACATGTTAACAATCCTCATCAATAGAGCCAAAGAAGATGGGTAGGTAAGTGGAGTGGTGCCCCATCTAGTGGATGGTGGTTTATCATTCCTGCAATATCTCTTTATGAAACATTATCTAGAGCAAGCCCGAAACATGAAGCTTTTACTTTACGCTTTTGAACAAGCTTCTAGCCTTAAAATAAATTTCCATAAAAGTGAAGTATACTACTTTGGCGAGGCCTCGGAAGTAGAGGCCCAATATAATGAGCTCTTTGGATGTAAATTTGGATATCTTTCTATGACTTATTTTGAGATTTCGATCAATTTTAGAAAGTTGAGGAATGAGGACAGGAAAAGGTAGAACATTTTGAGAAGAGGTTAAGTATCTAGAAAGGGAAACATCTGTCAACAAGGGGAGATCTAACAGTGATTAACTCAATGTTAAGTAGCTTATCATTTTACATGATGTCTTTCTTTGCCATTTTAAGAGGGGCACCAAAGAAATTAGACTACTTTTACTCCAGATATTTTTATTTGGCAAAGTAACAACCAAAAGAGGAATTATCATCTTGCTAACTAGAGCATACTTTATCAGCCCAAGGATCTACCAATTCATGACCTAGATATTAAAAATACTGCACTCCTTGGTAAATGAATTTTTAAATTACTTATGACGGATGGAACTTGGCAATCCATCTGCTGCTTCTTCAGACAACGCAGCAGAGCTGGGAGTGCTGACATTTTTATATATCGATCTCAAGCAATACCTTACAGACCAGTCCTTCGATGTAGTGTGTTGTTTCTTATCAATGTAGTCCCTGTGCTCCGCGCGGCCACGACCACTTCTTGTACTTAATTTTCTTCCTTCTAATACAAAGATACGCACACTCGTGCGTATTCGAGAAAAAAAACTTTCTTTTTCTATTCGTATAGCAAACTGCAGAGTAACGAAGCAACAAAGCTTTGAATCCATGGAGAACTCTTGAGATGTTAAGAATACTTGAAGTTGTAAAAGCTATGGAGCATGTAAAAATAACGACCTGCTGATTAGCAACACAGCTAAGTGGTTTGCTACAGTGTAAAACACTGCAGTTCATTGATGACCTGCTGATTAGCACCCAGCTGGAAGAGGGGAGCTGTGGCTGGAGAACGGAGGCTCAGCAACTCTTCCGGGCCCCTTTGGCCGGGGACCGTAGCTAACAGCAACGGTCGGGACCAGCTAGCCCCCCCCCCCCCCCCCCCCCCCCCCGCTTGGTTGCTCCAGCCAAGCCCGCCCCCTCGTGCCCGTGCTGATCGGTCACTGCCAACCGGGCGGCCCACAGGGCAGTGAGGTCCGCACACCCGCACGAGATTTGAATCGGCAACTGGGTACGCGAAAGGCAGGCTTTTCCGTTACAACTCACCCTGCCTCCGCCTCACCATCATTCTCCTCCCCTTTCCTTTGTTTTGAACCAGCGAACGGACGCTCCCCGGCGGGGCCCCCGACCCGTCTAGTCTCTCTCTCTGAGCTGCCGCAAAGGGAAGCCCCACACCCCGCTCCCACTCCATACTGTCAAGAGCGGAAGGCCGAAGAAGCGCCTCCGCTACCACCCCGATCTGCCCGCCCACCTAACGTCGGGCGCCGATCGGCCGCCGCCGCGATGGGGTTTGACGGGCTCGTCGTGGTGTCCGATCCCTACCTGCAGCGCCGCTTCACGCAGGCCGACCTTCGCGCGCTCCAGACCCAGGTATTTCCTCCTCCGCCAGACCGCCACCGCCTCCATCACCTTGTCGTCAGAGCTCGGGCTCCGACTGTCACCTCGTCGGCACCAGCGGCACCGCACGTATCATGCGTTGGGGTTTACGGGTTTTGATGTCTGGCAGTACGCGGCGTTGCGGGACGCGTCGCCTAACGGGAGGCTGCGGATGCGGGACCTCCCCGCCGCCATCTCTAGCGTCCGCGGCCCCGGTGAGTTCAAGGGCAGGGACGCCGAGAAGGAGAATAGCGCGCCGGAGCCAGGCTCCGGCCTGGGCCTCACTGACGAGGAGTGGGCCTCCGTGCTTAAGGCCGTCGCGCGCGCTGGCGAGAAGCCGCACCAGGACGCCAGCTTCGAGCTCTTCCTCCGCGTTTACGCTGAGATGCAGCTGCGCCTCAAGGCAGCCAGCGGCGGCGGCGGCGCCAGAGGAATCGCGCGCTCCTCGTCCTCCTCTGCTGTTGCCTTCCTCACGGCGGCCACTACCACGCTGCTGCACACCATCAGCGAGTCCGAGAAGGCCTCCTACGTTGGCCACATCAACGCCTACCTCGCCGAGGATCCGTTCCTAAAGAGCGCTCTCCCCATCGATCCGGCGACCGATCACATCTTCCACATCACCAAGGACGGCGTGCTCCTATGGTCTGTTTCTGTCTGATGCACTTTGTGCTTCGATCCGACACTGTGGTGTTCACTGCAGTCTGACGGGGTTTTCTTGTTTACTGTTGTTCCATCCAGCAAACTCATCAACTTGGCTGTACCTGGCACCATCGACGAGCGAGCCATCAACACCAAGAGGGTGCTCAATCTGTGGGAGAAGAACGAGAACCACACGCTTTGCCTCAACTCCGCCAAGGCGATCGGCTGCACTGTCGTCAACATCGGCACACAGGACCTCGCCGAAGGGAGGGTAAAGAATCTCCCCTGATTTCTCTGGGATTCTGATGAGTTACGGCATGGGATTCATCAGAGCAGAGCTGTCATGAATGTGTGCTTCGTTCCTTTTTAGTTGTGTACTTATGCTCTTTCAGAAGTTGCTGTGAACCTGTGAGGACACGCTAGTGTGAAGTCCATGTGATGTGTAGGACCATAAAGTATTACCTGTCGCCTGTCTATATAGGTTTTTTAGTTTCATGTCCGTACTTCAGGCATGCTGGTGGTTGCCACTTGACCACCACGGAACAATCATCTAAAGTTGGAGTGGTAACATATGGTTAGTTTGATGGTTCCTGTGCAAATTCAAGATACTTGAAATTTGCGTCCATGGTACCATGAAAGAATCAATCAATCTCAATTGATCCCACTTGATTATCGGTCTGACAGTGAAGGTTTAGGGTAATTTAAACGACCTTTAGATTCTACGGCAGGTTTTAGTAGCACCCAAGCCTTTCAGGTATCATAATTTTCATTGAAGTTATGATCTATCTGGTTTGATTTACTTCGTTTTACATCCTCCATGATCAGATTTGGATGCTGTTTCTAGCAGCCACTGTATTGCTTACTGTCCTTTTTTATATTTTAAAGAATTCATACAAGTCTCTTAGTAATCTTACTGAACTTTTTTTCTATTTGCTTGCAGCCTCATCTGGTCCTGGGTTTAATTTCTCAAATAATCAAGGCAAGCTCTTGTCTTTTCGTACTGTTTCCTTGATAATATCTGTCTGCAGTGCTGTGTTCGTTTCATGTAAAGAAACTGATTGTGCTAACATTTTGTCACAATAACGACCAGATACAACTGTTGGCAGATGTTAATCTTAAAAGCACACCTCAATTAGTTGAATTGGTTGAGGACAGTAAGGTAATATATAATATCTCTTCATTCTACTATGCTTTCAAGACTATTTCGGTCTGTCATGGGAAATAACTCACTGCCAAAGCTACGAGTGCCCATTGTAGGAGATGGAGGAGCTTATGAGCTTGTCTCCTGAAAAGATTCTACTAAGGTGGATGAACTTTCAACTCAAGAAAGGAGGTTACCAGAAAACAGTAACAAATTTTTCATCGGATATAAAAGTATGCACATTTCATTCCCACTGCAGTCCTTCCCTTTTAGCTTTTATAACAAAATACAATTGGCTTGGTTAATATGACTTGTCACTGTACCTTAACTAGAAAACCCCAAAATGAATTTTTACAATGCTGCGAAATTTCCTAGTGTTATTCAACTTGTTCCAGAACATTGTCTATAAGCATATCTATTATCTATACCAAACATATTTTCCCCTGCATGATGACAGTTCCAGTTCTTGAACTTCTATTTTTTCTAGCAACAATGTTGAGTGATTGATGAACACTAACCTATATATCAATTTTTCTAGTTTTAATCACAGTTTAGTGTGAAGATGTTTCCTTTACCTTTGCACCTGAAAAATGCAGGATAGTGAAGCGTATGCTTGTCTACTGAATGTCCTGGCATCTGAATGCAGTGCAAAACCATCCGCGATGTCTGTAAAAGATCTACTTCATAGAGCAAGGTTAATCCTTGAGCATGCAGATAGGATGGGCTGCAAAAGATACCTGACTCCAAAAGACATAGTTGATGGTTTACCCAATCTAAATCTTGCCTTTGTGGCTCATATTTTCCAAAAAAGGTATGTATGTATTGATGTTTTACATAGGTCAATATGATGCTTAAAAACTGTGGTTAGCATGTGGTATTTGCTACAAGCTGCCTATCATTCTATAATATAGGTTTTTCTATGACATTATGTTTCTTCCGACTTTTCACTCAGTAATATAAGTTTGTTAGGTGTCTCCAAGGAAATTTCCTAAGTCAAACATATTTTTTATTCAGATACAAAGCAATTGCATTTTGCTTTATTGACTTGATGCAATTCATGCATAGATGAGCCTCAAATCAGATATATTATCTCTGCAAGAAGTTAAATATATGGCATCATATCTCAACAACTAGATATGGTGCCTTGTTGAGAAATTTACAGTATGGTGAGTTAATATCTCAACTGTATGAGCATATGTTGAAAAGATCAGAATGCAACTCTTTCCTGTTGAATTTCCCTTTGATTGAACTATGTGTGTATTTGTCAGAAAGGGAAGTTTTATTACCATGTCTTTGTTGCAATGCCCTGGATTGGCCTCTTGTTTACAGGTGTTTAGATTAGAGACACTAGGGGACAGGGTCGTCCCAGATGAGAATATATACTATTAACTATGTTAGACAGTGATGGCTTGGGGGAGCCTGATTACACAATGTTTGCTGACAGCATATATCCATGCCATAGGACAGCATGTGGAGCGCAAATCAGCAGTAAACTACTTCCACATTCTAAATGATTTCGCTTTACTTGACCTTTTATTGCAGAAATGGGTTGTCCAAACAAATGAAACAAGTTTCCTTTGTGGATGGACTCTCTGATGATGCTCAAGTTTCGAGGGAAGAAAGGTCATTCCGGCTGTGGATTAACAGCCTTGGAATTTCTACTTACATCAACAATGTGTTTGAGGACCTTAGAAATGGGTAGGACATACTTGTCTCCATCTTAACATGCGAAGAACAAGCTGATTCTGTCTCTTATACTTCATACTTGAGTTGTAGATGGGTTCTGCTTGAGGTAATTGACAAGATTGCTCCAGGCTCAGTTAATTGGAAGATGGCAAATCGCCCACCAATAAAATTACCATTCAGGAAAGTCGAAAATTGCAATCAAGTTTTGAAGATTGGAAAAGAACTAAAATTTTCTTTGGTGAATATCGCTGGAAATGATATTGTGCAAGGGAACAAAAAACTGATATTAGGTAAGTGGTACTTTAACCAATTACGTAGAGCATATATCTCGGTAACATAGTATCCTGTAAAAATTATAAACCATATGTTCTTTCTGATTTTCCAATTAATTTGAGCTGAACAAATGTTCATAAACTTGAAGATAACAAACTTACACCCATGCTTGTACAAGTTTAATGTCAGTTTACAGATCACTCGTCTACATGCAACTTTTTCCACTGATCTTCTTGGAACTTTTATGCAAGAATGTCACGTAAAAGAATTCCTATATAACAGTATGCTGACATATCATTTTCTAGAGCATGTCAAACTACTGAATTGGTTAATTAACGATGAAATTCACATTTGTCATGATACAATTCCTATCATCGAAAATGTGGTATACAATCAATCATTAGTTCAAGCGTTCTTTTATTATATGCCATGCATCTGGTTTAGTTGGTTTGCACACCGTAGGTATAGTCCCTCCTTTGCAACTTCTGACTGGATCATATAACGAAATGGTGCATTTATCCCAGCTTTTCTGTGGCAATTGATGCGGTACAATATTCTTCAACTGCTGAAGAATCTTAGATTTCACTCAAATGGAAAAGAGATCACAGATAATGACATATTGGCATGGGCCAATAAAAAAGTAAAAGATTCTGGAAAGCACCACTCTCATATGCAAAGTTTCAAGGTACATATCATTTAATATATTTCCTAGTGTGCATACCTAATTATTGATATTGTATCACTATTAGCAGTTAAGTTGCTCGGTTGTTTATTCTTTGATAGCATATCATATTATAGGTTGTAGATAATGAAATATATGCAATTGGCTAACTTATGTGCTTATCTATGTGGTCATAAGGTGGGTAAACTTCTGGAACTACTCTCAAAAGCTTCAAATATAGCTTGATCTTATCTGAAGTTTACTTCTCTCCTAAATGATGACTACCACTTTTAGTTGGTTGCGTTCAATGTTAAGTACATTGTGATGATATAATGCTGATCTTGAAGGGCTAGTATTAATTACCTAATGTTACTGTCAAATCCAAGAGGACATAAAATGTGTGTAATAGTTTCATGTTGAAAACTTAACTACAATTATCTTGTTCTTTAATCAAATTTTCTACCTGTGGTTCATGCATCAAATTATTATATTTACCAATTACAGGATAAAAGCCTTTCAAGTGGTACCTTTTTCCTTGACTTACTAAGTGCTGTGGAGCCTCGAGTTGTGAATTGGAGCCTTGTGACCAAAGGAGAAAAAGGTGCATCTGTTATGCTCCTGCAGTTTTTGAATTTTCGACATATTCTCATTAACCCAATATTTTCCCTCGTTGTGACACGGAATTATGTTCATCTCATTGATGAATGCAAAGTTTATAACCCAAATTGCTTAGCCTTTCAAGATTATCTGAATATTTACCCCACCTATGGTACACCTTCCACTCAGCTCTTCTAGCATAGAAGCTATCTTTCATAGTCATTCTTGCTAGTTATACTAGCACAATGTTATGTCAATCACCAGATTGACTAATACAAATGTTGTGCTCATTCTCTAGAAAATGTAAGCTCTACGGAAGCAGAAGAAGCAAGATGGATCGCCTTAGATACTTTTTCTTGCTAGGGTTGTTTGTATTAGCAATTCGATTCATTAGGAGGTTTGGTTTACTAGGTGTTTTTTAGTTAGTTGCTTGAGAAAATCAATTTACTAGCCATGCATATTATATATTCGTTAGCAAGAGAATTCCAGACCCACCTAAGTGCTGCTCAGAGCCTTCATTTGGAGCATGAGTATGCCTCACCTCTAACCTTGCATCTAAAATTATTCAACCAAAACAGTGGGTTTATGAAATTCTCTTCTACCAGTGTTACATCTTGTTTCCTGAAAATTTCAAATTCATTTCTGTATAGATGAAGAGAAGCAAATGAACGCTTCATACATCATTTCGGTGGCTAGGAAGCTTGGTTGCTCCATTTTCTTGTTGCCAGAAGATATATTGGAGGTAATAATTTGATCGAGTAAATTTAATCTGTTATGTTCTTTCGTACCCTACAATTATGGATGTTTCTCATGAATTATTGTCAGTATCAGTAACCAATGCTTACCCTAAAATATCCATTTGCATTCAGTTTTGTTGGTGTAATGCTTACTCTAAAACATCCATTTGCATTCACTGCACCTTAAATTCAGTAAACTCAGGGCAGCTAGTGTCATCCCAAATTCAGACCACATAGTGTTATCCCAAATTCAATTACAATCGAAGGTGTTATCCAGAATTTAGGCTGTTTACAGATTCAGTTATAAAATATTCTTATTTCCCTTGTGATCTAAACATAGTTACAATCTACAGTATTTTTATGTTTTATTTCTCTCAGGTGAACCAGAAGATGATGCTAACTCTGACAGCAAGCATCATGTACTGGTATTTGAAAAGGCCAACATCAAATTCATTGGACTCTGAAAATGGGAGTTCATGTGAGACAACCTCCATCACAACTTCAGATGATTCTGCATCTGAATCATCGATTGATGACAATACAACTAGATAAAAGTGCAGGATCATGAAGATAAATGATATGACCTGTGTTTTTGAAAACTTGGGATACTCATACCAGTGCAGCATCGGTTGTGTACTTGATTGTTTGCTGTAATTTTAAGGGCAAATGCATTCAAGACAGAGGGAAGGGAGGTTAAGAGCTATGGGTGTTCATTTGTGAGGTTTATTAGTGTGAAAGCTTGATTGGTGAAAGATGTGACATCCTGTAAATATTGATACAGGTAGCTATATCTGTAACATCATATAGTGACAGTGGATTGTCCAAAATCCACATAGTTTGATTTGCTCTTTGGGCATTTTTTGTTTCGCAACATGTCAAGATAGGTAGAACAATTTGAGTTGTAGTGTACAATAAATCAGTGTCCTAATTAGGATGTTAAAACTTTTAGGAGCATGTTCCTTGAACAGAAAAAAGAATTTTAGGAACATGTGAGGTGTCATACCTATACATACATGCTTCTATAAACAGTCGATTAATGTTATGGACTAACTACAACATTTTGCTTGAACTATGCTTAAATTGACACAAAATTAAATCGCTCTGTTCTGATTTATGACCTTTACTTGTGACTAAGAGAGTTTGGGTTTGGCTTGATTTGGTGTGATATTCTTGGTAGGCTTCTTGCTTCCTCCTCAACGGTGTTCCTAAGGATATCACTTACCATTGAAAGCATCTAGGCCCTAATTATATGATTTTGGTGATTAATGACAATGTTTGTGGACTAATAAATTCATTTGAAAAGTAGTCCACGTGAAGAATTGAACTGCATTGGATATCATGTGCCTAGATTTGGAAAACATGATGGCTACATGGCTACTCAAGGCAAAGGTATAATGATAGATTTTTTGATTTAACTAGTCATGAGATGATTGGGGGATGAAAGATCCCTCGGTTAATAGGCTTCACAGTCTTACTATTAAGAGAGATTAGTTTTGTAATGCCATTTTTAAAAGCGGTGACCTAGACGAAAGAAAACAGATTAAAAGGAATTTATTTTGAATAAAAAATGGAATGTGGGTTGATATCTACAAAACCGAGGGGGTTTCGCAAAAAAATGCATGGCAGGTGGGGTTCCCGTGTCGCTAGCTGACGTGGCACTACATGGCCGTGTGTGATTGGCTGGTCCATGGGACTGTGCCGTGAGCCGCGTGCGTGTGGAGTGGTGCACCGTGTTCACAAGCCCACGGTGGATCGGTTACGATACCTAAAGGGGTACACAATATACGTCGTAGATCTAAAGATCTGACGGTGCGGATGAAATAGGGATATTCTTGGTAGCTCCACATAGGGTGATTCAGGCCCTCATGTGATGAGGGAGCACTCAAAAGGCGTTGGGGCACTGCCCCAGTCACCCCCTCGGGGGAGAGTCCATCACTGGGCCATCTCCTAGCGAAGAACTTAACGACGCTAGACCAACCATCCCCGCCTAATCGAGGGAAGAATCCACCCGAGAAGGGACAAGATCACCACAATCACATCAGGAGTCAAGCCCTCACGTGCAAACTCCGCCTTATCGCGCATGGGTCTGCTCGAAGGACCCTCGGGCATCGTCAATCATGGTGTCGAACAAGACATTGCCTCTATCAGAACCACCACCTCCGAGGTCTCACCTTCGTACAGTGAAACGACCACTGGTGGAGTTTCGGCCGCGCTAATGACCATCGTCACCTAATGCGGCTCTGGTATTTTTATTGAGGTATTGAGAAGCACACAAACTTCCCCTCGTCTTCATTGGAGCCCCTCACAAGTCACAAGAGCCAAGCTCCCAATAGGGTAATTCCGTGGTAGCTCCTGGACCTTCTCCACATGCAAGTGGGTCTCCGAGACGGTCTCTCTCGGACTGCTCTCCACTGTCTTTACTATAACACCACAGCCCATTAGTAGCCTGTAGTAGTAGTGAAGTTGGCCCATGTGGCCCAAGTGGCACATGTGGAGTGTTGTTGGTGTCTTTACCACCTTGAAAGTTTAGGAAGGTGAAGGTCAGCTTATAAGCCTTGTAGTTTCTAACATAGCCTTCCATGTTAATTCTTTTATACGAAGCGATGACGAAAGTGTAAGAGAGGTGATACGCGTATGCAAGCTCATTCCACGTGTGGAGCTAGGCCATATAAGCAATTTTGGATGTGGGGTGTTACATTCGCTATCGAACTTCTAGCTAAACCGCCGCAAGCCTGGTTCGTTCCCTCCAGTACACAGCGATGGCCATATAAGCAGTTTTAGACACGGGATGTTACATTCACTATCGAGCTTCTGGCTAAACCGACGTAGGCCTCGTTCGTTCCCTCCAGTACACGGTGGTGGCCATACCACAAACACGGTTACCGGTAAATATTTTATCATGATTATTATAATTATTAATAAAATACAACATGTTAATTAGCACCACTATTATTCTAATTAACACACCAATCAATATATATATATATATATATATATATATATATATAAAAGCAATCCACATCATCAGCCCACTAGCACATATAATTATCACACATGTCTATTCATGAAATACATCCAAGTTAACAAGCCACGTCATCCATTAACATGTATTATTTATCCTTTCAGCATACCATGCTATCCACTAAAATTTCCTTGCAATTCCCGCAGCACCGCGCTAGCTTCTAATATTTTATAATCCTCAACCACACTAGAGTTATATCTCAACATGCAATAATCCATTAGAACATGCAATTACGATACATATCTATGCATGCAAGCTATCCACGTTAGCAACCACATTAGCCACTAACATGTGTTTATCTGTCCACACCAGCATACCATAGCATTAACTAAAATTCATTAGACAACGCAGTGGTATCTTCTAATTAATCAACTTAGTAACACTTTGCAAAACTAATTTTAGCATCATAATTACTAAAATTAATAATAAAACATAATAATGATTACTAATCTCTTTACTAATGATCAAAATAAAGAAGGTGGATGAGCTTGTCTGGCCATTCAAGCTTGTCCACCGTCTAAAGGGAATATTCTCCTAATCGGATGGCTTCATTCACGCTGCCATAGAATTAAACACCATCGAAAGTCGGATTGCCCCATGAATCAAATTACATCCGTAATCTCATCTTGTGTGGTCCAAACACAAAAGAAGTCTAGATTCTGGTGGGGGTTGCGATCGGCCATGGGTCCCGACTCCCGAGTGAGGCCTAAACCAGAATAAAGTCTGGATCCTGGTGGCCTGGTGGGTGGTTGCCGGCAAGCATGACTGCATGAGTAGTGTAGGGAAAGCACGCAAATGTAGGAACAGCCGCGTGTCCGGAAGAGAATGCAATTTTAGACTTGCCTAGGTTTGTGGAACCCGCTTGGATGAAAAAAATCTGCTCCTCGTGAGCCATGAATGGACAGCCGGCCTCCAGCATATATCAATTAAAAAAAAGAGAAACCTCTTATCTCCTCAGAGGTCGAGAGCTCAGGACCTGCTTTCTCATGGTGCCGTCACCGCGGCGCCCTACGGAGACTGATGATGTCACGCGCGACGAGCTTCCGGCTAATGTCGCGGCCCTGGAGAGGACGCACATGCGGTGGAGCGGCAAGTGCGGTGGCCTCCCAGCGAGCTCTGCCAAGGCAGCGGCCCCCGGAGAGGACGCACACGTGGTGGAGCAACAAGCGCGGTGGCCTCCTGGCGAGCTCCGCCATGGCTGCGGCCTCGGAGAGGACGCACACGAGGTGGAACAGCAAGCGCGGTGGCCACCCGGCGAGCTCCGCCATGGCCGTGGCCTGCGGAGAGGACGCACACATGGTGGAGCAGCAAGCGCGATGGCCTCTCGGCGAGCTCCGCCATGGCCACGGCCCCTAGAGAGGACGCGCACACGGTGAAGCAGCAAGCGCGGTGGCCTCCTGGCGAGCTCCGCCATGGCCGCGGCCCTCGGAGAGGACGCGCACGCGGTGGAGCAGCAAGCGCGACGGCCTCTCGGCGAACTCCGCCATGGCCGCGCAAGCACGGTGGCCTCCCGCGCGAGCTCCGCCAAGGGCACGCGAGTGGTAATAGTATAACACACACTTACGTATATTTTAATTGTTGAGGGCGACGCGACGCGAGTCCGTGGCTGACGCAATGTCTTCGGCTGCGCACAACATCTCCGACGCCCTCTACAAGACGTCGGTGCTCCCCAGCCTGCCGCACCCCCTTGGAGACGCTGGCATGGTGAGCCTTCGGATGGCGCCGACATGGTGCTATCGGCCTTGACGATGGTCGCGTGGCCGAGTACGGCGGCATGCACGAGACGGACAAGGTGCCGGGCGGCCTGTGCAGGAGTGACGGTTATGACGGGGAGAGTGAAGGCCTTGATCCGCGTGCGTAGTGCGCCTGAGAGATAGAAAAGGTAGGGCAAACACGTAAATTTCTCAAGGTAGCTGGCTTTGCCTCGGCGGTGCCGATTGCATTCTTTTTCGGACGGAGGGAGTACTCCTTCTCCCTAAATATCTATTGTTTCTGCTTTCTGAAAAACAACTTTAATTAAATATATATTAAAAAATATTAATATTTATAGTATATAATTAGTATCATTAAAAAGATATTTAAATTTAGTTTTTTAATAAATTTATTTGAAAATATAAATATTGTATATATTTTTTATAAATCGAGTTTAATTTGTGATACGTATATCGATAGCGACAGATATAAAGGGACGAAAAGTACGCTAAGTGTGAAAAAGCTGACAACGGCTACTTCTATCATAGCGTGGTCCGGACTCCGGATACTACTGGTCCGGCCCTGCCTTTAGCGGTGGCCATTGCCGGCATGGCCCATGGAGCTGTCCTCTCGGCTCTGGCTCACCGCTCACGTTCTAGTTGACGCCTTCTGGTGCCATGGCAGTTGTCAACCTACTAGCAGTATCACCCATTAAAATAAAAAACCCATTGACCGACGATTTCCCTTCTCGTGAACCCAAAAAAAAAAATCGACCGCCATTTGACTCTTTATTTGCTGTACAGCCGTGCCGTGGCTCACAGACGTACGGGTAACGGGAATACGGGATGTGTTGGGAGAGCCGGCCCTGGTTGGACTCATCGATACCTTAATCGTCATTGCTGTACGATATCCTACCGTTGGGAGTCGGGAATAATTTGTTCCACCCACTGATTAACTATGCCGCAGCCGTACGGAAAATACAACGGACAATCATGATCACTCCTAGTGCTACACTGCTACACCAGAAATATTTTAACGTGCCAAACACAAACACAATTATGCATGGACTACTACCTGTACACCTGTACTCCGAGTCTTAACGCTAGACTAGCGCCCGCGCGCAAGCTGTACGGCTGGACTTGCCTGCTTGCTTTTGATATTTCGTGCATGCCTGGACAATGCCCAGGCGCCAACCTCGACCGGCATTTTCCCACCAAAGTTGTACAGGCCAAAATAGTTTCCCCTGAAACTTGCGCATACAGGTTTTTGTTAGAAACAGATTCTACGCTATGCGTCTGGAGCTGCAGCTTCCAACATCTGATTGTGGCATTTGGCAAAGGTGTTCTTGGTTTGCGAATCCCCTTTGTTGCTCGAACACGTTTTTTTTTTCAAATGACTATGTGTCTCGACTCGGCACGTTTTCCATCGAGAGGGAGGGAATTGTTTGGACAAGTTAACATGAATACAGATAAGAGAATTACTAAGGACATGCTTTTATTTCATAAGTTTTAGAAAAATACTTACAACTTAATCCCATGCCCTGCACTCTTAGAGTCCATTTGAAACACGGGAATTTATAGAAATTGTCCAAAGTGTTTACATGAACCAGTTCACTTTCACAAAAAAATGTTGAATTTAGTAAGAACATTCATGTTTTGGAGTTTTTGTCACTTTTAGACTACTAGCTTTTAGACTTTTCAAAAGTCAAACAACTCTCATAAACCAAAAGTCCAAAAATTCATTCTAATGAGCTTGTGGTTTTTGCCTTCCAGAAGCTTTTTGGTTATTATTAAAAAATCCAAAAGGAGGTCCAAAAGTTCCTAGAAAGCCCAAGCAAATAGATCCTAAAACTCTTGTAAGTTATGCTATCACTATAGCTGTAGCAAGTGCAGCTGAACAGAAAACTTTATACTAGTGCTAACCACTCTGCCTTCGTTTTGCTGAAATTTGGCTTTATGCTACTTATGCTGATTTGTTGTGAGAAGAAAACATTGTTCCTTCGCTAAAAAGTACGGCTGAAGTAGTGCTAAAAACATGACCCAAATATTTAGGACCTAAAACTCTTTCCTATAAAACTATGTACTAGTACTTTCCTATTCCTATAATACGAGAACATGGCAATCATCCGAGAGGAGTCCTCAAACTAGTTACCCATTTGTTTTTTTACTGTCCTATACATTGAGGCCCTGTTTAGATGCCCAAAAACACCCAAAATTTTTTTACACAGTACCCGTCGAATCTTTGGACACATGCATGGAACATTAAATGTAGGTAAAAAATAACTAATTGCACAGTTTATCTGTAAATGTCGAGATAAATCTTTTAAGCCTACTTAGTCCATGGTTAGACAATTTTTGTCAAATAACAACGAAAAGTGCTACAGGAACTTTTCCCAAAAATTTTTGGGATCTAAACATGCCCTGATTGTTAATTTTAACTTTGTATTGAAAGTCTCGTTTGGATGGGCTTCTTCGGGCTCTCACCCGGCCTGTAGCATTGGAGGAGCCAGCAAGAGAAAAACGGTTCTTCTGCATAGTGCTAGTTCAGCGTGGGGGTGGAGAGGAGGCAAGGCACACGAAACTCTAACGAACACCCCGCAGAGTGCCCATGCGGCTGCCAACAGAGAAACTGCGCCTGCCGCGCCGGGCGCCGCACGGCCCTTGAGGCCAGGACGCCAGGTCCACGCCGGACTACACGGCGCGGCGGACTAGAATAAAACTGAACCTAACTTTGTTTGGAGGATTCTGGTAGCAAACCACGCTAAAAAACATCAGAAACGAGTGTGAAATCCGCCCCGTTCTCGCGATTAGCGACCGCCGTTTGCGCTTGGGTTTGGCAGTGGCCAGTGAGTGGGGTGCAGTCATCAGTCAAACCATCCCCACCACCACACCTCGACACCAGCGGCCAGCCCCGTCCCTTTCTCCGCACACTCTCCGGAGTCCGGAGTCCGGAGTCCCAGACAGCCCACTCGTCCGCCACCCAACGCGGCGCGTCGCCAACTCGCCATGGCGCCCCGTCTTCTGCTCCTCCTCCTTGCCGTCTCCACCGCCGCCGACGCGCTCACGCCGGACGGCCAGGCGCTGCTGGCGTTCAAGGCGGCCGTCCTGCAAGATCCCACGGGGGCGCTCGCCAACTGGGACGCCACCGCCGCGGATCCCTGCGCCTGGAACGGGGTCGCCTGCTCCTCCCCTGACCCCGGCTCCGCCCAGCCACGCCGCGTCGTCGCGCTCTCCCTCCCTAAGAAGCGCCTCGTCGCAGCGCTTCCTAGGGCCCCGCTCCCGTCCTCGCTCCGCCACCTCAACCTCCGCAGCAACCGCCTCTTCGGGCCCGTCCCACCCGAGCTCGTCGCGGGCGCGCCCGCTCTCCAGAGCCTCGTCCTCTACGGGAACGCGCTCGACGGCCAGCTCCCCGAGGATCTCGGTGGCCTGGCCTACCTCCAGATCCTCGACCTCTCCTCCAACGCCATCAACGGCTCCCTCCCGTCCTCGATCCTCAAATGCCGCAGGCTCCGCGCGCTCGCGCTCGCGCGGAACAACCTCACGGGCCCGCTCCCCGCCGGGTTCGGCGCCGAGCTCGCCGCACTGGAACGGCTTGACCTCTCCTTCAACGGCTTCTCCGGCACCATCCCGGAGGACATCGGGAACCTGTCCAGGCTCCAGGGCACGGTCGACCTCTCGCACAACCACTTCTCGGGCCCCATCCCAGCGAGCCTTGGCAGGCTGCCGGAGAAGGTCTACATCGATCTCACCTACAACAACCTCTCCGGTCCCATCCCGCAGAACGGGGCGCTAGAGAACCGGGGCCCCACGGCGTTCGTCGGCAACCCGGGCCTCTGCGGGCCGCCGCTTAAGAACCCCTGCGCGCCGTCGTCCAACCCTTCCCTGCCCAATGAGGGAGGGGACTCGTCGGCACCCGAGGCAGCCGGTGGTGGCAAGGGGAAGAACAAGGGGCTGGGGAAGGTTGCCATTGTGGCCATCGTGCTCAGTGATGTTGTGGGGATTTTGATCATTGCACTGGTGTTCTTCTACTGCTACTGGAGGGCGGTTTCAACCAAGGACAGGAGCAAGGGGCATGGTGCGGCTGCTGGTTCTAAAGGGTCCAGGTGTGGCAAGGATTGTGGATGTTTCAGCAGGGATGAATCCGAGACTCCGTCCGAGCACGCGGAGCAGTACGATCTCGTGGCATTGGACCAGCATGTGAGGTTTGATCTGGATGAGCTGCTCAAGGCATCAGCTTTTGTGCTGGGGAAGAGTGGGATTGGAATCGTTTATAAGGTGGTTCTTGAGGACGGGCTCACGATGGCAGTTAGGCGGCTTGGGGAGGGGGGATTGCAGAGGTTTAAGGAGTTTCAGACTGAGGTTGAGGCGATTGGCAAGGTCCGGCATCCCAACATTGTTACCTTGAGGGCTTATTACTGGTCTTTTGATGAGAAGCTGCTGATATATGATTACATTCCTAATGGCAGCCTCTCTGCAGCAATTCATGGTAAGTACCTGCTTTTGCTGCGACTTGCATGCTGATATAGTGATTCCTTTGCTGTGTCCTTTTCCATTGGTTCTGTTGTTTCATGAACAAGTAATTACTACCAATTTTCACATCCTACTTGTGTGGATCAGGATCCTGGTAATTCCTGATTGCTGAATTTATTGTGATAGCTACAGTAGGATGGAAACTTGGGTACGCCCATGGTATTACTGTGCGTAACCCTTTTACTGTTTTGTTTCTCGTGATTTGTATGTAGAGATTCAGGAATTTGGTCCAAACTAATTTCTATGTGCTTCTATTAACTATTCATTATATAAGTTTCGTACAGTTAGGTATGTGTGTTTGTCAAAGATTGGGTTTCTGAAGGACGTGACCTGTATAATTGTCTTTATTCAGAAATTGGAGTTTTTGTTACCGATTGGATTGGAATAAAGATTACTGGAGTATATTCTGAATTTATAGTAGGACATCTGTCCAGCTAGTGGTGTTGGCTGATTGCTTACTCTGACAAATTGCTAGGTAAACCTGGGATGTTGACATTCATCCCGTTGCCATGGGAAGCCCGAGTAAAGATCATGAAAGGAGTTGCCAAGGGGATGTATTTCCTGCATGAATTCAGCCCCAAAAAGTATGTCCATGGTGACTTGAGGCCAAACAATGTCCTCCTTGGAACAAATATGGAGCCATTCATTTCAGATTTCGGCCTTGGGCGACTTGCAAACATTGCAGGAGCATCACCATTTGTTCAATCAGACCGAGTTGGCTTAGAAAAGGAACAGAGCCAGCAATCAGATGCTTCAGTGAGCCCTCTCACGAGCAAAGGGTTATGCTACCAAGCTCCGGAAGCGCTGAAGACACTGAAGCCCTCACAGAAATGGGACATTTACTCCTATGGTGTGGTGTTGCTCGAAATGATCACTGGCCGATCACCCTCTGTTCTCTTGGAAACCATGCAAATGGATCTTGTTCAATGGGTCCAATTCTGCATCGAAGACAAGAAACCATCTGCCGATGTGCTGGACCCTTTCCTTGCCCAAGATTCTGAACGGGAAGATGAGATGATCGCAGTGCTGAAAGTTGCCCTCGCATGCGTTCAGGCGAATCCTGAGCGGAGGCCGTCGATGAGGCATGTTGCGGAGACCTTGGAGCGCCTCAATGGTTCAAGCTAGCGAAGTGTTCCCCTGATAAAATTGTGTTTTTCGGTGGAATGGGACGGTTGTGTTCTAGAACTCAGTTGTGGGACCGAAGCTCAGGAGGAGAGGGCATGAAGCTGCCTTAGTGTACTCCACCGTGTAAAATTATCATTTCCCTAGTGGCCACAGATTGTACTGGGCTACTGGGTTGTTAACGTGTTAGGCACTACCGTACTACTGTACTAGCTAGCTAAGGTAATTAGTTTGCTGTTGAGACTTGAGAGGTGGTACTTTCACGTGCTTACTTAATATTGTGGGGATATGAATTAGTTCAACCATATGTGTGCTGGCTCTCTGTTATATGTATCTTTTTGGGCATTTTCTTAGGAGAACGGGACCAGGTTCTCTTCATGTGGAATATTCTTATGATGGAAGCTCAAAGCATGTCTCGCCCATGATTAAAGATGGCATCCCAAGGCTGGGACTAAAAAAAAAAAGCAATGCCGGTGTTGATACAGCTCATTAGGGGGTAGTTCATATTTCTAATTTGTTTTGCTTTACCAAAACAGGCTTTAGCCGGCTTAACACTGATAGCTGTGCGAAGTAGTTTTAACTTGTAGGTTTCACCTATTCACTCCAGTGGCGAATCTAGGAAAATAAGTTAGACCATCTCTAACAGCTGTATTTTAAGCCGTCTCTGCAAATCGTGCGCATCATCATAAGTAGGGGCGGAAGAATATGTTGGAGTGTAAGCAACACTATTTGTTGGAGTTCGGAGTAAAGAAAGAAGGTCTCAACTATGACCGCATCTTCTACAGATCGCAAGGTTAGCTCTTGTTAGCAGCGTTTTTTTATGATTTTTAGCCATTTTGTGATGATTTTGATTTGAAGTTGATGATTTGCTGTTCAAATTTCAGCAGGACGGTAGTGGATGCTAAGGATGGTACTGGGAGGAAGAATATGTTCAGCTGCTGAAAAATTTGGCTGAGCAGGCTGATGAGAGTGCACCTGCATGATGTGCCTGAAGAAGTTTATCCATGACGAACTGTTGAACAATTTGTCTCTTTTAGTTGAAATTGGAGGCGAAATTCTTGTTCTGTTGAAGTATTGTAGGTATAATTTGTTTAGTGCTATTTGAGATTGTCTATATTGTATCAAGGCTCTAAGTGTTATGTTACATATTGTGTATCCATCTAAGTTTGTAGCTAGAATTTGTAAACTGACAGTGATGCTAATCACACAAATTAATTTAAACTATAGAAAATAGATAATAATTTGAAGTCTAAAAAATAGTACAAAGACTACAAACATATAACATTTCACCAACTAGATCAATGTATACAATCGAAGTCTATAAACACGTTACAATATAACCACCTCACAAACATTCTTCTAGCACCCGAGTGCTCAGCGGTGCAATAGCATGCCGGAGGGGGTCAAAAGAGCCAACCAGGGTGCATAAGGGTTTGGGCCCCGTGATGAGCAAGTGGCCGTTGCAATCCCAATGCATACCAACTACCGTTGGAGCCGTGATGAACAAATCTGCGCTGCTGAACTAGCATTATATTTGCGAACAACACCTAACCTTCGGCGTGGTCTCCATCTTCACAAATATTTTTCTAGCACCTCTCTTGTGCATTATCTTCACATGTGGAGGTGGCAAAGACATTATGATGAGGTATCTTACATACTAAATCAGTCGGCATGGGGACCTTATCTTTGGCTATGGAGGCGTAAGGACACCACTTATAACCAAAAGCAATGGTGGTAAGTGGGATCAACAATGGAGAATCAAATCTTGTGATAGTTAGATGGATATAACATGCGAAAAAATACTGATGGGACACAACAAAAACCGGTAGTGATATGCAAAATGGCATCGCCGAGTTGAGGCTTGACTCGACATCGACATTGACATATCAACGCCGGGTTGTAGCATGAGCCAGCAGTGATATCTTAGCTATCACTGACAACTCTTAGCTTGAACTGTATCACTGCCGGGTGGTGGTTTCACCCGATAGTGATATGAGTCATCACTGCCAGGTGTTTAGCTTCATACCACCAATCTTTTGGATCCTCGCCTTACCATCTGGCAACGATTAGTAGTCGCCGGCTCCGGCACACAGGGTACTGATTTCATATTCTGGCGTAGTGCATCATCGAGTAGTGGTGGACCTAGGATTTTGGCAATAGGTATTGTGCACAGGAAAATTTTTATGTAATTCGGTAAAATACATTTAGTTCAATCAAAAAAATTTCCTACACATTTTGGTTACACATAGGTCGAACACCATTTTAAAAGTTTGAAATATGCATAAAAATGTGCCCGCCTCGGCTGAGCGCCGGCAAGGCTGGGGCGCCGGGGCCGGGCAGGAGCTCCGGCTGAGCGCCGCCGGGGTCGCCGGGGAGGGCTGCGGCCGCGGGGCCGCCGGATCCGGGCGGGAGCGCCTGCCGGCTGCCGAGGAGAGCGCCGCCGGGCGTGGGCGCGGCTCGCGTGGGCGCTGGGCCGCCGGTGCCGGCGCCGCGGGGTCACCGGGACTGGGTGGCAGAGCGAGGCGTAGGCGAGGCGCGGGCGCGGCGGATCGCGAGGGCGGCGGCGGCGGCGGAGCGCAGGCGCGGGGTCGGGTCGGGCGTAGGCGCGCGAATAGTCTAGGGTTGGGACGTGGGCCGGCTAGGCCTTTTTAGTCGCAAACCTTTGCCGGGTGCCAGGTGATGATGACACCCAGCAAAGAAATTTTTTATTTATTTTTTTAAAAATACTTTGCCGGGTGCCTCCTGAGCTGGCACCCGGCAAAGGCTTCTTTGCCGGGTGACCTGGGTGGCACCCGGCAAATTATAATTTTTTTTTGTTTTTTTGGCTCCATTTTTTTTCTGGGGCCATGCTACAGTAAACAAATCTCTATTTCAAAATTTTGGACAATTTTAAGTTTTTTAACTATATTTTCTTAATTTTTTTGTTTCATTGAATTTTTCCGACTATTCCAAATTTGAACTGCAGGTACATGAAATAGTGAAATTTCGTCATTCAAAAAATAGTATTCATGATATTTAGGGTATGTCGAGGCCGTATGCAGGAAGTGGCATGAAATTTTGCGCATCATTTTGTTGTAACATGATGATGTACTCGCAGGAAAAGTGTATTTAAATTATATAAAATCCAAACTATGTCCGAAAATTATGAAACTTGTCGAGATATCTTGTTATCACATGTGGAGGCCGTGGTAAAAAATGATCACATGTGGAGATGTCTGAGTTTTAGACATTCGACGTCGCAACTTGCTCGAAACTTTCTCAATTTTTTACCACGGCCTCCACATGTGATAACAAGACATCTCGATAAGTTTCGTGATTTTCGGACATCGTTTGGATTTTATATAATTTAAATACACTTTCCCCGCGATTACATTGTCATGTTACGACAAAATGATGCTCGAAATTTCATGCCACTTCCTGTATATGGCCTCCACATACCCTAAATATTATGAATACTATTTTTTGAATGACCAAATTCCATTATTTTATGTACCTGCGGTTCAAATTTGGAATAGTCGAAAAAATTCAACGAAACGAAAAAAATTAAGAAAATATAGTTAAAAAACTCAAAATTGTTTAAATTTTTGAAATAGGGATTTGTTTACTGTAGCAAGGCCCCAGAAAAAAAATGGGGCCAAAAAACAAAAAAAATCTATAATTTGCCGGGTGCCACCTGGGCACCCGGCAAAGAAGCCTTTGCCTCCTTTGCCGGGTGCCAGCTCAGGAGGCACCCGACAAAGTATTTTTTTATTAAAAATAAAAATTTCTTTGTCGGGTGTCTAACGGCGTGGCACCCGGCAAAGGCTAACGGCAGCTGGCCGCCATCACGCCGGCCACCTTTGCCGGCAGCCATATTTTGCCGAGTGCCCGGCACCCGACAAAGACTAATTTTTGCCGACGGCTGGACTTTGCCGAGTGCCGGGCACCCGGCAAAGGCTGCTTTGCCGGAGGCCTTTATTTGCCGGGTGCCTCCAGGCCTAGCACCCGGCAAAGATTTTCTTTACCGGGTGCCCGATAAAAAGCACCCGGCAAATCATTTTGCTTTCAGCAAATCAGCCGTTTCCTGTAGTGCTATATATATTAACAACACAATGAATGTTTTATGACAAACATGACATGAACATAGAGCAATTCATCAATAAATGTTTGTGTTAATGACGTTAGAGGAGCTAAAAAAAAGTGCTGCAAACCATCCTCTTTAGCAAGAACATCAAGCACTACTAAACAAGCATCGTAGTTAATTTATATGGGATAAAAGATATTGGTAGGAAAACACGGTACAAGTAGCATAGTTAATTTGTAGAGAGATGAAAATAGAAAAATTAAAATTAAAGCGCAGTACATCATGCACTACTGCTACTGAGAAAATAGGAAAATAAAATTAAAGTGCCTATAGAAGGATAGCTCGGTAGTACGTCATGCACTACTGTTATTGAGAAAATTGGAAATAAAATTAAAGTGTCTATAGAAGGATAGCTCGGTAGTACATAATGAACTGCTGAGATAATAGTAGGAAAATAAAGCGGTACTAAAAATAGGAAAATAAAAATTGAAGTGCAAAACAACCTCCTCGTTAGGTGCTCTAAGCTGCATGCAGTGTGTACATTGCTCCTCAATTGTCTAACTTTTGAAGGAAAAGAATGGGTTGAGATCTCAGCTACGATTCGTAGTGAAAGAGGCAGTAGAAGCAGGTGGACTTCTGCGAGTGGATGATCGTCCATACGAAGAGAGAGCAGAATAGCGTGGCCCATGAACTCGCGCAATTGGCGAAGAGAACACGACATTCTGCAGTCTGGTGTTTTATTTCTCCAATATGTGTAGAGCATATAGTTGCTAGGGAATGTAATACTTTCTCCAAGAAGTTGTTTGGATCCTTTCAATTTGGAGGAATTGGAATCTACTTAGGGCTTGTTCGGTTCCTTAGGAATAGAGCCCTGGAATAATTCCTAGTTGATTGTTTCACAAATTTGTACTAATCTTGAGAAGATGGAATTGTTCCTGGTCCATTCCGAGGAAACCGAACGGACCCTTAATGGATAAGTGATTAATAGAGCTCTCTCTTCCTCGCAAAAAAAAAAGAAAAAGAAAAAAGAATGAACCGATCCAAGACTGCTCCGGATCGGAACACTTTGGACAAGCAATAGAATTTCCACTAAGGCTCTAGGAATGATCTTTGTCATAAAATGATGGCCGACCACATATATTTGGACATCTTTATCAGGAAGAACTGGTAACGAGTAGTGCATGTCATTGCATTAAGAAAGGCAAACGCAGTACAAGGTTCCAATACAATGCCTGACTTCTCACACAGGACCTCATCGTAAAGTATAGTGATGTAATGTTATCGAAGGACGTAAAAATACAACAAAACGCCCTGCTGTCTAATATTACAATGCTCTAAACCAGGGAAGGCAGACAACGCCCTATGCGTCGTCTACACCATTGATATATATATATATATATACTGCATGCAGGAAGATCAGACAAGATCGATGCCCGGCCGGACGACTTGGCTGAAACGCAATCGAATTTGGAAAAGCGAGGCGGAAAAAGAACTAGTGAACTAGATGATGATGATCATCATATCAGGAATCAGATCACATGCATATGCAGATGCATGCTCATCAGGCCAGGCATGCCAGGCCCTCGACGCTGCCCTTGGCGGTGCCCTTTGCGTTGTTGCACACGGCCATGGTCTTGTTGTTCTTGCCGGCGTACTCCACGTTGACATCGATGAGCGACACGCCGCTGCACGGGTGCGACTGCGAGCAGAGTAGGCTGATGGCCTGTGGCGTGGACGATGTGCCCGTGATGTTGCGGAACGTGACGTCCTTGACGACGACATGCGAGGAGTTGCTCTTCTTGCCGGGGCACACCTTCTGGGGGCAGAAGTACTGGTCGATGATGATGGGGTTCGCCACCTCCTCCATCCTGATGTTCTCGAAGGTCAGATGCGACGCCGTCAGCACAGACTCGGCGTCCTCGTACGACTTGATGCGCACGCCGTTGGTGGTTTTCTTGAGCACGCAGTCCCGCACCGTCACGTCGGTCACGTCCTTCTCGTCCTTGTAGCGGCCTAGGCAGCCGATACTGATGCCCTGCCCGGGGCCGCAGATGATGCTGTTCACCATAACGCCGTCGCTCCCGGGGCCAACGGAGATGCAGTCGTCGCCGGTGCCGATGGTTGAGTTGGTGATGCTCACCTTGGAGGACATTCCGACATGGACGCCATCCGTGTTCTCAACGTCCCCGGGCGCGGTGATGTTCACGTCCTTCACCGTGATGTTCTTTGAAGCGTCGATGTTGATGTGGAAGAACTTGGAGTTGAGTAGTTTGATTCCGGAGACAGTGCCGTTGGTCACGTAGAACAGCACCAATGTCTGCATGAATACATATATATAATAGCTACTACTATCTATATAATACACATATCTATGCGTCGCATTGTACCGACATATAAGAATTAAGGTGAGCATCGCACGTACGTTGGGCATCGCCTTCACGGTGCCGGTCTTGGTCTTGGTATAAACGGCGGTGCCCTGGCCGTCGAGCGTGCCCGAGCCGGTGATGACCATGTTGTCGACGTGCGACACCTCGATCCAGCTCGCCGTGTACTTGGCCAGGTCGTTGGATCCCAGCAGGTTGCCATCGAGCTGGACGGTGATGGCGCCCTTGCACGGGCCACTGAAGTTGAGAGGGCCGACCAGGTAGTCGCCCTTGGGGATGAGCACCGTGGTGCTTCCGGTCGCTCCGCACGCTGACGTCCACGCGTCTTGGACCGCCTATAAATAGATCATGCAGCGCATGCATCAATCACCATCGTCAGCATGAATGACATCATATCTGAACCTCTGCAAAACCATATATCGATGGTGTTGGCACTTATTTACATTTACCTTTGTGGAGTCCGTCTTGCCGTCGCTGGTCGCGCCGAGCTTGGAGATGTCGAACGTCCCGCTGGCTGCAGCCGCCTTGGCGGCGCCTTCCGGAGCTGCAGCGCCTCCAGATGCAGCTGAGGCTGCCGCCGAGTCTCCCGTCTTTGCTCCGGTCCTTTTCGCTGTGCATACCGCGCTTACAACCGCTAGGATGAAGAACACCCTGAGAGCATTGTTTGCGGAAGCCATTTCTCCTTGGGGTGGCCGGCTCTCCTCGCCGCTGGGGAGATGGATGTTCCGGAAGATATCCTTGCTTGAGAGAGAGGAGCACCGTTTGCTATGTACACGAAATGACCGTCTGGCCTTTGCTATTTTGAGGCAATGCTTGAATAGGGCACTCCTGTCCTCTGGTTTTTACAGGTTCTTGACCAACTCTTCCCGTTTCCAAGGTCCAAGTGATGCGGATACTGCACAAGGCAACCTCATGACGTTTTACCAATCGTATCCGGAGATGTGCTAGTCTCAGCTGGCATATTGTGAACTTTTGTGCACATGCAAATTTCCTCAATTGATTCTATTTATTACATATGATAGTCTATTACAGCAGATCCTATATGTATATACATAAAAGGGTAAATAAAATTACGTCTACGAAAAACAGAAAAGCTAAACAACAACAAAATGTTTTGAGGAGCACCAGCATCAGATTTCTTTTTTAGGATTCAAGGGCTCATGCACAAGCCTTTTAACTAATGTCAAAAGACCACGAGTTCATTACAGCGCGAAGCTAAGGTTTAGGCAAAAAACTGCCCAGCTCCAGCCGGGAACACAATGACGGAGTGACCTCACCCCTCAAACAAAAGCAAGAGCGCAAAACTACTGAGAACTTACAAACCCCAGCAAAGGAACCACCTGGAACAAACCACCGAGGTAGCACCACTCATCCCTCATAGCAATAGAACTAAAGCACCTTACAACAAATCTAAAGAAGCATTGACAGATGTCCATCAGAACCCCGAAGACGTCGCCACTTTAACATCAACTTCTTCAACTTTAGCTTCTTCGCAAACTTGATCTTCTCCAGCTTCACCATGATGTATCTTCAGATAGCGTCCAGGATTTGATTGGGCAGCCAAAGGACAGATTTCGCCGACTCTTTGATCTTCTCCAAAATACTCTTCAATAACTCTTTCTTTTCTGGAGGGCACAAAATTATCTAATTCTGCAAAAGCCCAGCTATCTTGTAGAGCAGCATCTCCATGCTTTTCTAGCCAGATTTTTGAAAACACAACTTATTCATGAGTTCCCAAATACTTCATAAAACTGCAGAAGTAAAAATGTTTTAACAAACCATGTTTCTTATCACTAAGCCAAAACTTCCCTATCTCTACTAGGTTATCTCCTACCTTGACTTTGACAACCTCTGAAATCATACACCAACATTGCTTTGCTACCACACACTCAAAAAACACATGCTGTACAGATTCAAACTCCAAGCAAAACAAACAACTGCCATCTGCCACTTTCCTTCTTTTAGACAGATTATCTCTAGATAAAACTCAATTATTAGTTTGTAACCAGAGAAAGAAGTGCACTCTAGGGGGAGTTTTAATTTTCCATAATGAAGACACATGATGAATTCGTTTTATGCCTTTAAAATTGTTGACTTTGTATAACTGAGAGGAGTAGACTCCACTAGAAGAAAACTGTCAAACCATTTCATCCACCTCTTCATTCAAATGAATGGTGGACACTAGCTCAATTACTTCCAGCCAAACATTAAACTAACATTTCTCCTAAAGGAACACTTTAAAGTTTCTCCATCCCAAAGATCTCCTATAGTTTTATCCTTTTCATTAACAATTCTATATAACGGTCAGAATTGAATAGAAAGGATGCAAGACCCTAACCAGTTGTCTTCCCATAACCTGACTTTATTTCTGCCATTCCCCACCTTTGACCTATAACCCATTTTAGCGGCCCGTGCTGCCCACATGAAACCTTTAAAGAAATTAGAAGCCTCACTTGTCTTAGCTAAAAATACATTAGGTTTATTAGTGTCATACTTAAAGTCTAACAACTCTTTTCAAAGCTTTTCTTTATCAGGACTATATCTTTTTAACCAGGAAGCTAATAGACTAATGTTCAAATCCCTTAGACTAGGGATACCAAGATCACCAAACTCCTTACACATATACTCCATCCATCCCTAAAATAGAGCTACTATGAGAATCGTGCTGATCAAACTTTCTCAACTTTGACTAGGTTTGTAGAAAATGCGTGCAACATATATATCTCCAAATAACTTTATTATGAAAGTATATTCAACAATCTACCTAATGATACTAATTATGTACCATAAATATTAATATTTTGTCAAATATTTGGTCAAAGTTAAAAATTGTTGATTTTTTGGAAAGCGAGAATGACTCTTTTTTAGGGACAGAGGGAGTAGACACTAACTCCCAGTTAGCAAGGTGGTATTTGTGATTGTTATCAAAGTCATTCCATGAACAATTAGCCATATTTCAATAGCTTAATAGCTCATTTTGGAAACTTGATAAAAGAGAGCAGATGTGTAGGTGTCGGGGTTATGATACTCCAGGTATCTCAAGACACCAATTAGTTAGCCGCTCAGGCGGCCCACGACAAACAAGCTGGTACAAGCCCAAGCGACCGAGGCCCGACTAAGCTATGAAGGCCTAGGCAGAGTGCCAGGCAGGGAGTCAGCCACAACCTCTCCCCTCTCCCTTCACCATACACTGCCGAGCTCCGCACGACCTCTCCTCCGACTCGACCCCTGGGAGGGATGGAGAAGGGCCGAGCTCCACGAAGTACGCCTGCTCTGACCAGGGCATGCACGCATCACTCACTCCGCCAGGACTGAGGGGACAGCTATCCCCTCAGTCTGAACAAACGCCATCTCTATGCCACGCCATGCAGACAAGACAGCACCGCCAGGCGGTGACGATAGGTACGGTAAACCACCGTCCAAATACGGCCCGATGGGACGGGCGTATGTTGACACTTCTTAACGTCACTCGTGTTAGGTTGCCATCCCCAACATGACACCAAGAGTGTGATTGTATTATACTCATGCCATTTAACTAAATAAAGATATTATAGTATATATCCGCAAGCGCACAGATAAATACACCCATTGTAGCATTTCACCCAGATTTTCCTAAGTATCATTATTTATAATTTTACCATGGAAAGGAAAATCGAAACGGGACTATATAAATAGTTACAATGGCAGTAGAGATAATCATTTGCACTTACTCAATAATAAATATCAAAACAACTAATCACTTGTCATGAAAGGGGTAAGACAAATAAGATAAATGGTAAATGATAATCATGGGTATTCCAGAGACAAGAGGGAGTTAACATTATTCAAGTCAAGTAGTCACGGAGATTAATTTAGAGATGTAAATCATAAGTATTTCTTATTCAATCAGTCTATTAATCAATCTAGCTATACACAATCATCTATGATATAATCAACATGTCATCTATGAATAAGGAACATTACTGAGAGAAAAGTCAAGAACAGAGTAATGATCTCTTCCCTGTAACCGTGTTCTACTAAGTTCTATACTCGAGGAGTGGACTACAAAGGACTCTACAGGAATGTCATACCCGCGATCTGCCACATGGCCCGGAGCATAGAGTGCATTCGCAGACAAGCATAATCTAAGCACCACGCCTACAATATGCCAGCCACTCAATCCTATCCAGAATTGGATCAAGCTTTCTACGAACATATTCATAAACTCTCTACTAATCATATTCATATCAAGATGTAGAACAAAAACAATCTCAAGAATAGAATAAAGTTGAAATATAGAAATATATTGAAGTAGCATAAAGTCGAATGATGATTACAATGAAATTACCAAGTTTCCAATGAACGGTCCTGATCCTAAGCAGTTGCTTGCCTCTACTTGAATCAATCTAGACTAAACTCTAAACTTGAACTAGAACTCTAACTCTCTTTCTCTCTGGAAACCCTAACTTCTAGCCTTGCCTTCACAAATGAGGAATAGATGATCTAATTCTTCAACTGATTCCTTGAGAGGAGATCCTGGGGCTGTTTATATAGCCCAGGGCGTGAAACCACAGCCCTTGGATCAAACCAATCTTGGCGTGGGGTTTAGATGCATCCTTAGAGGCGGTATAAGTAGCTTGCAAGAGAAGGAGCCGAGGCGGCGCAGGGGAGGGCCGGTCAGCCTAGCCCTAGGGCCGGTCGGCCCCACCTGGCGGCAGGTTGGCTCGTGTCACCTCGTGGAGTCAGTTTAGGTCTTCTAGAATCCCTATCCGCATCCGTGACGTGGAGATTAGGCTGATTGCTTCAGTTTCTTCCTTTGGAAGGAGGATCAATTCTGTATTATGCAGCTTAGCCCCTGAAAAACACAGAATCACCAAAACTCGTGGAATTTGTTAGTTTAAACCTCTAAACCTACTGTGGTGATCTTTTTTATCATTTATTCCTCTTATGTTGACGGTTTAAAATGATAGTTAATTACCGTCAACAACTCCCCCAAGCTAAACTTTTGCTAGTCCCTTAGCAAAACTAAATCAAGAGATAACTAAGTTACTTCAAATTATAATCCTTCAAAATTTCAATAGTATCTTCGAATCTCGGGGCGAGATTCCTATTAAGTGGGGTAGAATTGTCACACCCAAAATTTTCTATTTTAGGTTGTGCTTAGAAAACACTAAATAAAATAAATAATTTCAATATTTGGATAAATTTATTAGTTAAGTTAAGTTGCTGCTAATTTAAATATAGAAAATTTTGGTTTTAAACTTTTTCATATTAATTTGACAATGTGGTGTTTGTGTGATGCTTGTCTTTGGTGTTGGTGAGTGCTATTATTTTCAAAATACCATAGGACGACGTTTACTTCTCATCGGAAATTTTTTTGGCATTTTCTGGATTTAAAATTTCAATTTCCGTGAGCTTAATCTTTTTTCTTGATCTCTTCATTAATCTTTTCATGAGTCCAAACTCATTTAGTTGAGTTCCTTATCTCTCCAAGAGTCTCCAGGATTTTTCCCGTGATTTTTCTGAGCTCCGGGCTATTTTTCGCGGCCAAAAAGATAATTCTAGATTTTCTGGAATTATTTTTATTCGCGGAATTGAAATAATCCCGAAATTAAGAAATTCCGAAAAGTTTCCAAACCTTACGACTATATATATGCCGGCGTAGCCCTCGACGCCCTGGTTTCATAAGTACAACCCTTATCGCGAGCCGCCGCTCGTAGCTCCCTCCACCCCTTGCCGAAGTTCTGCATCTACACCTTGCGTTCCGGTGAACTTCCGACGAGCTTTTCCGGCCAAACCGTCGCGTCCCGACGCCAGCCACCACCACCAAGAGGCAGCCCTCGTCGTTCTCTACACCGTGGTATATCCGTTTACGTGAATCCATCGCCGTTTCATTGAGTTCCCATCTCATCTTGCTTCTCTCCGGCGAGGTTCTACCATGGCTGACCGGAGCTCCTCCAAGCTCAAGGTAGAAGATGATACTATTTACAGTTTTGCCACTAAACTTGTTTTGAGCATAAAATCTTCGTTTTAACTCCGATTTGACCCGTTCAAGTTGCGTTAGATTCGTATTTGCGAGCTCTACATGTTAGTGTAGCTGGACAGTAGGTTTGGAAAGTTTAGTTTTCGAGTTTATATTAAAGTAATTATTTATCTATAGGGAATCTTAGAAAATTCATAACTTTCACGTTTTGAATCCGAATTTCGTGATCTTTACGTCTGTGTGATCGTAGTAACGTGTAGAAGAGTTTTACAAACTTTTTATACTGTTTTGCTACTGTTGGTTTTCATGTCACATGTTTTTCTATGTGAAGCTAAATATTAAATTGATTAATATAGAGTGACCAATTTTAAAATTATTAAAAGCAATGAAAGTAAATGTCGATCTTTCGTAATTAAATATTAATTTGATTAATATTAACTTATATGTTTACAATTATAATCTAATTAGTTTAAACACGCTACATGTAATATACTCAGACAGATGCTCTCCTATATATTTCTTTTTGCAAAGTTAAAGTATAACTTACTTAATAAAATATTGTGTGGGAATATTTATAAAATATATAAACTATGGTTAGTTTCAACTCGGTGTTGAGTCCAAATATGATTAGCTTTTTAACTTAATTTTTGAAATTAAATATGTTATAGGATATGATTAAATCTGAATTAGTAAACTTTTCATAGTTTTGATAAATTAAAATTTATCAAGTTTGTAGTTGTTTATTTTATAATATAAATATTCCGATAGTCTTTTTCTTTTTAACGATATTTCCGTTATCGACATTTCTTATGTTCTCATGATCGTAACCGGTAGTTCTCTTTTAGTACGCTATTTTCTCTTGTTTGGTGTATTGTTCTTAGTTGTCCTTATTTGTTTGCTTGTATGCCTGTTAGTGTGCTGGGTTGCTATGATCTACGAGTAGAAGAAAGACTATCCGTGAGCGCCGAAGATCCGAAGGTGAAGACCAGAAGCTGAATGCCAGAAATTGCAAATGAAAGAATAAGTTGAGGCTTTTCAGATAAAGTTGCTTTTGGCATAAAGCAAGTTTTAAGGCAAGTATAACATGGGACCATCCTTGTTACCTATTCACTGAAATTATCATACATATGCATGTGTCCTCCTTGACAACCATAGAGATTATAACGTAGCTATTGATATCTTGTTCCCTTGTCACCTATGTAATTTGATTAATGGATTAAGCAATCAACCATTAAGATGATTTTATTACTATTGAAAAGGGGGCTAGGGCAAGGGGTTATATTGTTGCTTTGGTTTCTCTCCATAAGGACTTATATATACGTGATCATCCGGGACATACAGTACAGCTATGAGGGCTATATGACTCTGGCTCTAGTTGTTCAAGAGACCTTTTCTAGCTTGTTAGTGGTTACCTTAAATGGCGTAAGAATGGCTTGCCACGTTGGGTGTAGGGCGAGCCCCTGTCCTTTGTGTGTATAGGCTACGAGTTGTGTGCCACTGGGAAGGGGGGTTCTACATATGCCTGCCGAGTGAATCTAATGGCCCTAACTTGTTAGATGAACTTTTGAATGTCTTTATATGGTTTTCAGTATTTTGGGACTAATTAACCCATGCATTTGGAAATCATGACTCACAGTGAAAGTGTACACCTCTGCGCAGAGTTAAAAACTGGTATACTAGCCGTGCCCACGGATACGGGCGGCCTTGGAACATTTACAGATAGATGATCACCATTGTTATATCATGCTTAATTACTGTTGATTATTATTATGCTCATGTTAATGCTATTCATTATCCTTATTACAATTGATCATTGGTTCATTAATGGGAAGTGGATCATCTTGATGCTACTTAATTGCTAATTATATGATGATTAAAAGCTAAATGCAGTCAAACAGTGTCTAGCCTTTTATGCCTCATGAACCCTGTGTTATACTTGTTGAGTTCGACATGGACTCACTCTTGCTATTTCTCCAACACCCCAGCGTGTAGTAAGGTGTTGCTCAGAAGAAGGATAAAGATGTAGCGGAGTTTTCAGAAGTCTTTCAGAAGTGTTTGGCATACGGAACCACCAGTCAGCCGTCCCTGAGAAGAATGGAGCCTGAAGTTTAGTCACCGTTCCGCGATACTCTGATGTAAGTGTTAATATAGCTATGTATACGTTATATAATAACATTGTTTCTGATACTTTTTTATTCTGGCATATGTGTGGACTTCCTGGGCACACATATGTTAGCCTGGTTTGTTCTTTAGAAAATTGGGTGTGACAGAGTGGTATCAGAGCGGTGTTGAATGTAGGACGTATGCCAAGTAGCACTGAACATATTCTAAAACTCATTTTACTATAAAACTAATTTGTCATACCTTGACTTGTTGATTTTGACTAATTCCTCTTCCTTGTCCTGTTGTATCCTCTCCTTGATATAGCTTCCTTTGAGCTATTATTTCTTACTCCCTTGGATTTTGTTTTACGTTGTTTTTATTAAAAGTTTTCTGATCTCATCTTGTTCTAAAGTTCGATGGTCTTTTATCATCCATAATCTTCCCATAGGATGACCACCATTGTTGAAGAAGCACGTGTAGTATGATGTGATGTGTGCTTGTTTTGCTTGATGTGTTGCTTGTGTGTTGTCCTTGTTCTCGTGTTTCAAAGGTGGTTCGGAAGGTATAAGTCTTGAGGAGTAGCTTGATCCATGTTAAGTAGGGTAGGTTTTACGTAATACTCCGCATGCTGATTTCTATAGCAGTCTGTAATGTTTCTATTATATCTCAAGATATGGACATGGGAAATTTATGAAATTTTACTGGGAATAATTAGACTTCTGTATCTTTCCAAACCCACCAGACTTACCTTTTTATCTATTTTGAGCTAAGAGATATACCTGTTCTAAGTTGAGGTTACTGTACAGTCTGGAATTCTGGAACAGTTTTGGCTAAGATCTGTTTTTGATTAATTTAATGACATAACTTGGAAAAGTGTTATTAATAAAAGTTGTAGATAATTTCATAAGCTTTCCAACCATCTAAAGATCACTTCATTTGGATCTTTTTAGCTCGAGTTATGCCAGATTTACTGAACTGCTAAAATTGAAATTCGCCCAAAAATTTTCTGCATTACTTCCTTATCTTGTATAAGTGAATATATCATTGGATATCTTTGAATCTCATTGATTTGCCTTGGAATCTTACATTAGAGATGATTATGGTTATCTAGTATAAAAGGAGATGCAAGTTACTTTGGTGTCCCCTAGTTTCTTTTTCTTAAGGGGGTAGCAAAGTTGTGAGTGTTGCAAGATGGAGGTTTCGTATGTCCTAGTGCTTCACTTGGAAGAAGTGGTTATCTCTATGATTGGAAGTCTACTCATGTGCTAGTGTTGTTTGCTTGGGATCAGTGCTTTGTTGGATCGTCTACAAGAAGCTCTGGTATTCGTCAGGACTGGTCTTCACTTCAAGCTATCATCAGTTGGGAGTTCAACATTCAATTCAACATACTCTATACAAGTTAGCATGGACGACATAGGAAGGAGATGTTGGAAGCCTATAGTTAGTTTCATGAAAACTTAGATGACATCACCCCCATATCAAGTATGTTTAGTAAGTTTTAATTGAAGGACTTATCATTAGCAGCAAGCCTTAAAGAAAGTGTTGCCTTCAATGATATTGCCAGGTGGAACAAAATCTTTGTTAAGTGGGGTAGTGTCTGCTACCATCATTAATCTCAAGCGATGAGGTACGAAGAACTGAAGATCAAACTTTATCTTTCTTATCATCTTTTGGCTATCCTTGATCCATGTCTTATATCTCATCAACACAAATCAAAGAAGCATGCAGACTTGAAGATTAGTGTTATCTATCTCTCTAATCTCTCTGAATCTCATTTTTATCTTATCCTGTCTTTTCAGAGCAGTCTGTCTTCCTTAGCTTATATCTCTATTTTTGGACGCCCAAAAATCATGGATAAATTCTGGACAATAGTAGACTTCAATATCTTTCTCTGACCGTAAGAACCACCCAGATAGCTATTATGGTTTGGGAGTTATGAAAATCACAAAATGACACATCTGTGCTGTCAGCAACCTAGAATAGTTTCTGTTGTGAATAGTTTTTGACTACCTTAAGTGCAGAATCTGGAGAAGTGTTCTATAAGGAAGTTATAGTAAATTTGATAAGCTTTCCAACGGTATAAGCTACAATATCATCGGATTCGTAGAACTTGAGTTATAACTGTATTTCTGCACTGCTATTTTTCTGCTCGCGAGGAAGTGCAGGATTACTTGTTCTTGTATGTGCTCATGAATCTCTTTGGGATGCCAGAAGGACATGACGATAGTTATCACTCAGAAACAAATGCAATCTATCCATTGGTATTCTCCAATTGATCTCTTCTTAAGGGGGTTTGCCGAACTAAAGAGATACAAGATGGAGGTTTTATATGTTCTGTTTCGTCATCTGGAAGCATCAGTTATTTACATGGTTGCAAAGTCACTATCGAGTGCAGGTATCTTTTCTTAGGGTTGGTAACCTGTTGGAATCATCTACAAGGATTGTAAGGGTCTAAAGGAGACGTTTACAAAGTGGGTTTTGAGCTTGTGGCATCATCATTGGATAAGAGTTGATGAAGGAAAAGTGAAGAATTGCAAATCAACTTTATCTTTCTCCCTAGTATCTTCGAATCTCGGGGCGAGATTCCTATTAAGTGGGGTAGAATTGTCACACCCAAAATTTCCTATTTTAGGTTGTGCTTAGAAAACACTAAATAAAATAAATAATTTCAATATTTGGATAAATTTATTAGTTAAGTTAAGTTGCTGCTAATTTAAATATAGAAAATTTTGGTTTTAAACTTTTTCATATTAATTTGACAATGTGGTGTTTGTGTGATGCTTGTCTTTGGTGTTGGTGAGTGCTATTATTTTCAAAATACCATAGGACGACGTTTACTTCTCATCGAAAATTTTTTTGGCATTTTCTGGATTTAAAATTTCAATTTTCGTAAGTTTAATCTTTTTTCTTGATCTCTTCATCAATCTTTTCATGAGCCCAAACTTATTTAGTTGAGTTCCTTATCTCTCCAAGAGTCTCCAGGATTTTTCCCATGATTTTTCTGAGCTCCAGGCTATTTTTCGCGGCCAAAAAGATAATTCTAGATTTTCTGGAATTATTTTTATTCGCGGAATTAAAATAATCCTAAAATTAAGAAATTCCGAAAAGTTTTCAAACCTTACAACTATATATATGCCGGCGTAGCCCTCGACGCCCTGGTTTCAGAAGTACAACCCTTATCGCGAGCCGCCGCTCGTAGCTCCCTCCACCCCTTGCCGAAGTTCTGCATCTACAGCTTGCATTCCGGCGAACTTCCGACGAGCTTTTCCGGCCAAACCGTCGCGTCCCGACACCAGCCACCACCACCAAGAGGCAGCCATCGTCGTTCTCTACACCGTGGTATATCCGTTTACGTGAATCCATCGCCGTTTCACCGAGTTCCCATCTTATCTTACTTCTCTCCGGCGATGTTCCACCATGCCTGACCGGAGCTCCTCCAAGCTCAAGGTAGAAGATGATACTATTTACAGTTTTGCCACTAAACTTGTTTTGAGCATAAAATCTTCGTTTTAACTCCGATTTGACTCGTTCAAGTTGCGTTAGATTTGTATTTATGAGCTCTACATGTTAGTGTAGCTGTACAGTAGGTTTGGAAAGTTTAATTTTCGAGTTTATATTAAAGTAATTATTTATCTATAGGGAATCTTAGAAAATTCATAACTTTCACGTTTTGAATCCGAATTTCGTGATCTTTACGTCTGTGTGATCGTAGTAACATGTAGAAGAGTTTTACAAACTTTTTATACTGTTTTGCTACTGTTGGTTTTCATGTCACATGTTTTTCTATGTGAAGCTAAATATTAAATTGATTAATATAGATGTGACCAATTTTAAAATTATTAAAAGCAATGAAAGTAAATGTTGATCTTTCGTAATTAAATATTAATTTGATTAATATTAACTTATATGTTTACAATTATAATCTAATTAGTTTAAACACGCTACATGTAATATACTCAGACAGATGCTCTCCTATATATTTCTTTTTGCAAAGTTAAAGTATAACTTACTTAATAAAATATTGTGTGGGAATATTTATAAAATATATAAACTATGGTTAGTTTCAACTCGGTGTTGAGTCCAAATATGATTAGCTTTTTAACTTAATTTTTGAAATTAAATATGTTATAGGATATGATTAAATTTGAATTAGCAAACTTTTCATAGTTTTGATAAATTAAAATTTATCAAGTTTGTAGTTGTTTATTTTATAATATAAATATTCCGATAGTCTTTTTCTTTTTAACGATATTTCCGTTATCGACATTTCTTATGTTCTCATGATCGTAACCGGTAGTTCTCTTTTAGTACGCTATTTTCTCTTGTTTGGTGTATTGTTCTTAGTTGTCCTTATTTGTTTGCTTGTATGCCTGTTAGTGTGCTGGGTTGCTATGATCTACGAGTAGAAGAAAGACTATCCGTGAGCGCCGAAGATCCGAAGGTGAAGACCAGAAGCTGAATGCCAGAAATTGCAAATGAAAGAATAAATTGAGGCTTTTCAGATAAAGTTGCTTTTGGCATAAAGCAAGTTTTAAGGCAAGTATAACATGGGACCATCCTTGTTACCTATTCACTGAAATTATCATACATATGCATGTGTCCTCCTTGACAACCATAGAGATTATAACGTAGCTATTGATATCTTGTTCCCTTGTCACCTATGTAATTTGATTAATGGATTAAGCAATCAACCATTAAGATGATTTTATTACTATTGAAAAGGGGGCTAGAGCAAGGGGTTATATTGTTGCTCTAGTTTCTCTCCATAAGGACTTATCTGTACGTGATCATCCGGGACATACAGTACAGCTGTGAGGGCTATATGGCTCTGGCTCTAGTTGTTCAAGAGACCTTTTCTAGCTTGTTAGTGGTTACCTTAAATGGCGTAAGAATGGCTTGTCACGTTGGGTGTAGGGCGAGCCCCTGTCCTTTGTGTGTATAGGCTGCGAGTTGTGTGCCATTGGGAAGGGGGGTTCTACATCTGCCTGCCGAGTGAATCTAATGGCCCTAACTTGTTAGACGAACTTTTGAATATCTTTATATGGTTTTCAGAGTTTTGGGACTAATTAACCCATGCATTTGGAAATCATGACTCACAGTGAAAGTGTACACCTCTGCGCAGAGTTAAAAACTGGTATACTAGCCGTGCCCACGGATACGGGCGGCCTTGGAACATTTACAGATAGATGATCACCATTGTTATATCATGCTTAATTACTATTGATTATTATTATGCTCATGTTAATGCTATTCATTATCCTTATTACAATTGATCATTGGTTCATTAATGGGAAGTGGATCATCTTGATGCTACTTAATTGCTAATTATATGATGATTAAAAGCTAAATGCAGTCAAACAGTGTCTAGCCTTTTGTGCCTCATGAACCCTGTGTTATACTTGTTGAGTTCGACATGGACTCACTCTTGCTATTTCCCCAACACCCCAGCGTGTAGTAAGGTGTTGCTCAGAAGAAGGATAAAGATGTAGCGGAGTTTTCAGAAGTCTTTCAGAAGTGTTTGGCATACGGAACCACCAGTCAGCCGTCCCTGAGAAGAATGGAGCCTGAAGTTTAGTCACCATTCCGCGATACTCTGATGTAAGTGTTAATATAGCTATGTATACGTTATATAATAACATTGTTTCTGATACTTTTTTATTCTGGCATATGTGTGGACTTCCTGGGCACACATATGTTAGCCTGGTTTGTTCTTTAGAAAACCGGGTGTGACAGCTCAGACTTCTTGTCTATCATGAAATAATTGAGAGATAATAACAATAAACATTTGGAGCAATAATAACTGAGGCTATGAAATGTATGAATAGGTGGAAAAATCCTACAAGGTATGTTTTTGTTGTTCACTCCTAGTGTAGGAGTAAAACATTTTTATGGTGGTTCTAAATGGAAAGGCATGTTGTTGCATACTTCTAGTGTAGAAGCAGCAAATTTAAGTGGAGTGTACGTGATCTTGATTTTAAGATTATGACAGGTCTCTAAAGTTCAACAAAGTTTGACAGTACTCAATGTAAATACAAGTAGCAATATAAATAAGTGCTGGTTTTCTATCCTAGCATGTATGGCTATGGTAGGAATTTAATCTCTCTGTCATACAAAGACTCATCATGTGCATTTAAATTTTTTCAAAAGTGAACTCTTCAGGATTTCATTGAAACTTAGAACAAGATAAATGGCAGCTCAAAACTCTTTCACTTCTTATCTCCCAACTACCTAAGCTTTGGATCAATCATATTCCTCCACAGGTTTAAAGATTTGGCAATGAATATTTTTGGAACAGAGGAATAATTCGTAAATGAAGCTAGGTAATTCAGAAGAATTACAAATGAAGCAACTATTTATGATAGTTCAAGTTTTTTATTCGACACAAAAACAAGTTCATACACACTCTATTTTTATTTCAAAAGGCTAGCAAAGAAAAATAATCTAAACATATTAATATATATATTTATATTTTTATCATATTCCCCATTTTTAGATATAGTAGTAATACTAATATTAATACTAATAATAATACGAGTAAGAAAAACTTACTATCTGAGGGGGTCCTCCCCCAAGCTGGCTCAACTTCGGTCACTGAGGTGGTGTAGTGGCGGGTAATCGACACCCATTTGCTCGAAGAAGTAGAGGAGGTCTTCATACGTTTGTGTCCCTTGTTCACGCATCTCCCCAAGCGTGTTGCTCGTGCTCTCCTGCCACTGTGCATGCTGATGTAACGTGTTTATGATACCTTATTGCCCCGTCTCAAGATGAGTGAGACAGGTATCAAAGTTCTGGAAGTCTGGCTGGTGGTATGGCTGAGGCTGAGGATGAGGCGGGTATTGCTCTGGCTGGTACCCAGGGTAGCCATGAGAGGCATGATATGAGTACGGTGGTGGTGTAGGTGCTGCATCATGGACTCCCCTCGCAGAAAAAGACATGCATCCTCTCTGGATGTACGCCGAATCTTCGTATTCCTGCGGAACATAATTAGAAAAATTACCTTGCCCCTAATTTTCTTCTGGCGTGGGCGGATCATAGGAAGTTTGATCTTCCCATGCCCGGTGTCTCGGTTTAGATGGTCCTGGTTGGTCAAATCCTTGATAGTGAGTGAAAGCTGGTGCAGGGGGTGCACCATCTTCCCCTGTGTACCTAGGCACAGTGTTTCTCGTTATTCTAGCGGACGGACTTCTTCCAACTCCCCTAGTCGGTCTCTGCAAATCAAGCAAAAATGTCTTCACGGCATATAGACCAAGTGGTCTGTTCGGCAGTTCATATTCATTTACAAACCCCTTGTATGTTACAAAGATTCTATTGCCCTTTTGTTTCAACAGATGTGCTTGACTGAAAAAGTAAATGTCAAGAGATCGGCGGGGTGTGGAGATGTAGGTAATACTAGCATTCCCTAACAAATTCAGGTTTCTGGCAAGACGTGTAATCCAAGAAGTGATGGTGATAGGGCCTCGCAAAGTGTGAAGGATAGCCCAGAATGTTACCATGAGCCTAACAGGAGATATTTTATGTTTCTTGATCATAGTATACATTAATTTCATCTCCTCGATCCTAACTATGCGACCTTCCCTCCTAGGAAAGAAAGTGATCCCTAACCATTTATCCATAATTCTCAAAGTGGGATTGTGAATGTCATTCGTGCATGGGTCGGAACAGTAGTCTTTGTCCGAAATATCTTCCCAAAATTGCTCTCTATTGAAATCGCTCAGAAGTTCATCTATTTCTACTACGCAAGCATCAGGGAGTCCTAGTCTAAGGCTGAATTCTTTCCAAGTAGATTCATATTGTTCGTTAAACAACCTAAAGGAAACATAAGTCTTGGTGAAAGATAGAGTGCAGAGGAATTCTAAAGTAAGTAATTTGCATCCATCCTCCGAAATACTCCAATTATTATCCCATCTAATATTGCAAAAAATAAGATCGAATTCAGCATCCATACCTATTTTTTAAGAAGTAGGGGTCAAAGGTTGGGGTATACTCGAACTCACGATCTTTGTACAATCTCATCAGATCCTTCTCGTAGGTGGTGCAAAGCTTTATATGACACTCTTGAAGGAGTACATGGTGTTCTGGCTGGCTGGCGGATGAGGACCGGGGCACGGATGACATGTCTAAGTTAGAACCAGCCCGTGATGATGATCCGGTCTGGGAGCAGGTTCTCTTGCGAAAAGAGAATGCTCCAGACGCACTCTTAAGTGTTTTCTTGACTCCACTCATCCTGTTACATAGACAGAAACACAAACACAACTGGTGAAAATAATGAGGGGTTAGAATAAATAAATAGTTAGGAGTCAGTGATCCCAAAGTCAGTCGTCTAGAAGTCAGTCGTTCAAGTTGGAAATTTTATATCTTGACTTCTCCTAGTACTTAGATTATTCGGGCAGCACTTCCCCTACTAAATGATTTTCTAAACAACTTCTAGCACTTCTCTCTTACTGATTCTTATCTCAATGTGGCTCTAAAAATTTTAGAATACTTCTCTCCACTCAAGAACTTCCAGAATCTACTCAAAAACTAAGAATTCTCAAACCGTACTTGGATTTTAGAATTTCGAGTTGGGGGTATGTTTTCTGAGTGTTTTGCGGTGTGTGGAGTAGAGGGAGAAGCAGCCTTTTTATAGGCACGAGAGAGGGAGGCCGGCTGGCCTGGTGGTGGGGCCGACCGGCCCCATGTGGGGCCCACTCATCCATCCCTTCCTTCTCTAACTTCCTTACTTCGTTATTAAGAGATGCCTTCACTTGCTGACGCTACATGTGATGTGGTGGTTGAAAAAGAATGGAGGAGAGTGAAGGTGGTGGAGCGAAGTGAAGTGATGTGAGGTGATTAAGGTGGGTCTCATGGGTCTGTATGTCTCCCATATTTGTACCGTATAATCACACAAGTATGCAAAGAAAAATTACTTTTATGTATCTATGAAAAATTAGAATTCTAATGATGGTATTTTTATATTTTTCTGCCACCACAGTGATTATTATTTACCAGAGGTTTTCACGCTCGGTAAATATTAATTATATGGGGCTTTAATAATTATGCCATGAGATTGATTTTTATTATTTTTTCTATGCATGAATAAGTAAATATGCTATGCAAAAATTAAATGCAGATAAATACCGAGTTACCTCCCAGCGATGGTTCGGGATTTTTATGTCCACCGAATCAGACTACTCCAGCTGGATTTATTCTTTGGGGGTCATAGTCATCCCTGTGAGTGGTGACTGTGTGACTCCTTCATCTATCATCTTCGCAGTGGAGCTTAACTCAGGTCTTGGACTAAATGGAAAACACTCTTCTCGTCCATCAATGTTGAATTTGACTTCTCCAATTCTGACGTCGATGTGGGCATTTGCGGTACTCAAAAAGGGTCTCCCAAGAATGAGTGACACTCTTGAGTCAGGTTGCATGTCCAGAACCACAAAGTCGACTAGTATGAAGAATTCTCTGATCTTGACTGGAATATTCTCGGTGATTCCCACAGGGTAACGGAGTGACTGGTCCGCTAGCTGTAGGCACATCGAGGTTGGATCGAGGTTTGCATGTGGAAGTTTATTGAAGATCGCCTTGGACATCACACTGACACTTGCTCCAAGGTCGCACAACGCATTGTCAAAATGTTGATCTCCAATTGAACAGTCGATAGTGGGGCATCCTGGATCCTTCTTCTTGATTGATGTGTTGAGGATGGCCGCACTACACTCTTCTGTCAGCTTGATCACTTCAGTGATAGGCAGTGGTCTTTTATTGTTGAGGATGTCTCGAACATACTTTGCATAGGTGGGAACCTGCAACGCATCTAACAAAGGGACATTAATATATAATTTTTGAATAATCTCAACAAATTTACTGAACTGTGCATCCATCCTGAGTTTTCGATCTCTGCGTGGGAAGGGTAAGATATTGGTGTCTTAGAAATCTTGCACTTGTGGTTGAACTTCTTCTACTTCATCATCCTTTTCTTCTGTCACTGTGGGTATCACTGGTACTGGTTTTCTCTGTGCCCCTTCTGGATAAGGTGGGTCTTTAGTGGTTTTACCATGTTTGGTGGTTATACCCTTGACCTGCTCATTGTTAGTGGCAAAAGAAGCAGCTAACCGTGATAATTGAGTTTCTACCTTTTTATTATGATCAAGTTGGTCTTTTATAGCAGAAGAAAAGTCATCCATTTTAGTATTTATATCCTCTAGAATTTTATCATTAGAAGCAAGTTTCTTAACAATAGTATCATTAATTCTAGCTTGTTCCAAAATTAAATTTCGTAGAGGGGGTTGCTTAAAATTGGAAGAATTATTAAAATTGCCAGAGTACTTAGCTGGATATGTAGTCTGTTGCTTTTGATTCCATCTTTGCTTTTGCAGCGTGGAAGAGTTGTTGATGATGTTTGCATCTTCTTGATTCTCCAGAATTTCCATTCCTAGGTACCCTTCACATCTGGTCTGAGCATCGAATGCATCTTGAATTGCTTGACGATCTTTCTTGGAATTAGCTCTTTGGTCAAGCCAGTTCAATAGTGTATCCATCTTCGTTGATAGTGCACACACTTCTTCTGGAACTTCTTCAATCTGGCGACAGCGTTGAGTGTTGTCTTGTTTCCAACTCTGGTTCTTTGCTATCTTCTCCATCAGATATTCTGCTTTTCCAAGAGTGAGTGACATGAATGAACCTCCAGCAGTAGCATCTAGTTGCTCACGTGATCTTTGGGTTAATCCATAGTAGAATCTGTGCATGAGTAACCAATCTTCCATTCCATGGTGTGGGCATTCCAAGATATTCTCTTGAAAATGTTCCCATGCCTCTGAAATGGTTTCTCCTTTTTGTTGTTGAAAATTGTAAATCTTTCCTCTTAAGGCATGATGTCACACCCAAAATTTCCTATTTTAGATTGTGCTTAGAAAACACTAAATAAAATAAATAATTTCAATATTTGAATAAATTTATTAGTTAAGTTAAGTTGCTGCTAATTTAAATATAGAAAATTTTGGTTTTAAACTTTTTCATATTAATTTGACAATGTGGTGTTTGTGTGATGCTTGTCTTTGGTGTTGGTGAGTGCTATTATTTTCAAAATACCATAGGACGACGTTTACTTTTCATCGGAAATTTTTTTGGCATTTTCTGGATTTAAAATTTCAATTTCTGTGAGCTTAATCTTTTTTCTTGATCTCTTCATCAATCTTTTCATGAGTCCAAACTCATTTAGTTGAGTTCCTTATCTCTCCAAGAGTCTCTAAGATTTTTCCCGTGATTTTTTTGAGCTCCGGGCTATTTTTCGTGGCCAAAAAGATAATTCTAGATTTTCTAGAATTATTTTTATTCGCGGAATTAAAATAATCCCGAAATTAAGAAATTCTGAAAAGTTTCCAAACCTTACGACTATATATATGCCGGCGTAGCCCTCGACGCCCTGGTTTCAGAAGTACAACCCTTATCGCGAGCCGCCGCTCGTAGCTCCCTCCACCCCGTGCCGAAGTTCTGCATCTACAGCTTGCGTTCCGGCGAACTTCCGACGAGCTTTTCCGGCCAAACCGTCGCGTCCCGACACCAGCCACCACCACCAAGAGGCAGCCCTCGTCGTTCTCTACACCGTGGTATATCCGTTTGCGTGAATCCATCGCCGTTTCATCGAGTTCCCATCTCATCTTGCTTCTCTCCGGCGAGGTTCCACCATGGCTGACCGGAGCTCCTCCAAACTCAAGGTAGAAGATGATACTATTTATAGTTTTGCCACTGAACTTGTTTTGAGCATAAAATCTTTGTTTTAACTCCGATTTGACCTGTTCAAGTTACGTTAGATTCGTATTTGCGAGCTCTACATGTTAGTGTAGCTGTACAGTAGGTTTGGAAAGTTTAATGTTTGAGTTTATATTAAAGTAATTATTTATCTATAGGAAATCTTAGAAAATTCATAACTTTCACGTTTTGAATCCGAATTTCGTGATCTTTATGTCTGTGTGATCGTAGTAACGTGTAGAAGAGTTTTACAAACTTTTTATACTATTTTGCTACTATTAGTTTTCATGTCACATGTTTTTTTATGTGAAGCTAAATATTAAATTGATTAATATAGATGTGACCAATTTTAAAATTATTAAAAGCAATGAAAGTAAATGTCGATCTTTCATACATGAGTTTTGCCTATAGGGAAAAACTTTGACAGAAAGGCCTTCGAACATCTATCCCATGTGTTGATGTCTTCTTTGTTGGTGTAGAACCACTGCTTCACTCTCCCTTCTAGTGAAAATGGAAAGAGACGAAGGAGTATGATGTCTTGGGTGACGTCCTTGATGATGATGGTGCTTCCAATCTCCAGAAAATTCTGCAGATGTTTAGTGGCATCTTCTTCTTCCTTTCCACCAGATGTAGTAGCTTGCACTAGGTTGATTAGACTTGGCTTGAGCTCGAATTCAAGGTTGTCCATTTGGAGTGTTGGTCCAGTACGAATGTTCCTTACACTTGGAGCTAAACATTCAAGTAAAGTCTTATTAGCCATAGCTTCACTACTGGTGTTGATCTTCCTCTAGATTTGGTTGACTCTTGGATTAGAAATTGATAAGTCACAACTGAACCTGTATTACCCTGCATAAGATATGAACAAAGACGAAACAAGGGTAAGCCTATCAAGACAGAGGTACATCTCTACCCAGATTTGGACAGATTCTGTCATTCCACTTTGCAAGCTCATAACTAGAGATTTAGACCACCTCAATTATTGCTATAAGACATTTTGGAAAGCTTAGAAAAAGTAGTACACCTCTTCTATTATCTCCAAGACATGATTCCATATGCTCACAGGTCAAACAAACTGAACATTCATATCTATTCAGAGCATAAGCAAAACCTGATAGTAAACTTCTAAAATTCATAACTCTCAAACCATAAGACCTAGGGTCATGAAATTTTAGAAAAATCTAGATATGTAAGTTAGCTACAACTTTGGTATTCTCCATACCTACAGAAAACACCATTATAGCCACGAAAGCATTACTACAACAGAAACCGTTCTAGCAGCCAATGTTCAATAAGCAAAGCAAAGCCTGCCTTTGTTCTACTTAACAAGAGAGTACACAAACATGTCATCCTAGTAGCCCTAAACATTGTTACCCTAGATCAGCACCAATTTAATTCATTCATGAGAATCAAAATTACTTAAGTGTGGTCTAAAACATTTGCAATGCTTGTATAAACAACATATCCACCACTTGGCTAAACTAGAGGACATCTATAGTTTCAAGCATGTAACCATACTTATTTCTAGTAAGGTTAAGCACACACTATCTTCAAGCACTCCCTATTCAAGCAATATGGAACAAGGCATTCATGTCTAACTCCACGCAAGAAAGATAGCGTAACACATTGATCACAAGTTACTTATCATTTGAACAAGGGTGAGAGGAGCATAGCTATGCATAAAGCAACAATCAGGATGATGCATGCTTCGTCCTATTCGTCCTCACAAGATTGCCAACCTAAGGTGGCGATCACGTTCTATGTCGGTGGCATAACACGTACTCTCTCGATTGACAGCTACATTCGACTTACACATTCGTGGTTAGCGTACCTGCAGAAAAGTTTCATTATAGCCCAACAATTCCCAAATATATGGCACACAATGAAAGTGGAAAGTAAAATTCTAAGTACTTCCATATACATATACCCCTGTATATATACATGTAGCACCAAAACTACCATAATCATCAATCACCCACAATTAAGTACCTTCATATATACATGTGTATAACATGTAAATAATCCAGTAACCAAAACTAGCTCTTCCCTAGACTGACGGATGTTCGGTCATGCTCTCACAACTCACACTTACCTGAGCGTAGGTGCGACGTTACATAAAAGGAAACTAACAACATATATGGCTATTTCATATATGAAGGCTACCTCTAATCTGACACACCGGGTAGCATAGTGTGGGAGTCATCACACATACATACCTTGGACTGGGCGTAGATGCTTAATGAAAACCCTCCCAGTTAGTACTTATATAAGCCACCTAATAATCCTTATACGGGCATAAGGAAATTGACCACTGGCATATTAGGTTTAGAATTCAGATTTCACAAACCTATATATAGCTATAAGTTGATAAAACTAATTTTATAAAATAAAACATTTGTTTTAAATACACATACAACAAGTTTAATGTTGAATCTTGCTCCGATACCAGCTGTCACAGAACCATCCAAATTATAAGAGCACAAGTACAAAAACAATCACCGAAGTGATCAAATTCTCACACTTGAGCCCATATAACTCCGGTAGTCCAATGAAATTACGAGAGATTTCAAACCAACCAACATACAAGCCAAGATCATAGTAATTCAACATAACAAGTCGCATGTTACATCCATTTCACAAGTAGTTCAATATACATCGGAGTTCAACGTAATTATTACAGCTTAAATTGAAAAGTAGCGGAAGCAAAGTAATTTAAAACTAACATTAATCTTATTTCAAATACATGCCAGTACCAAGGTCGACTTCCAACAAAAGTATTAGAGACAAGATAAATAAGAAGGATCATGCTCATGATCACACTCCGCCACTATAGCAGGAGCCAACCAACTCTTGCAGTCGCCATGATACATCACAACCTGCAACAAGTGGGGAATAAAACCCTGAGTACGAGAAGGTACTCAGCTAGACTTACCCGTCAAAAACCAGAAATAAAGCGACACCAAGGAGTATGCAAGGCTGATATAAAGTGGGCTAGCTTGACAACATTTTGCATAAAAAGCTTAATATAGATAAGTAATCATTAATGCTTAAGCATCAAGTTAATTATCATTAACCTGTCATCTATATTAGAACCTGTACTAGAGCACTCACTTTATTAGGAGCAAACAATATTAACCATAGCAGGTATAAATTGAGGCAACCTTTACATCGTCATCCAATTAACCATCCGTTCAATTTAATTGAATCTACGTTGTCGCTGCTCAAGTCAAGTGCTCACTAACCGGGAGCGACAGCGATTCGAATCGAGTTTCTATCCAGCCGGAGGCGTATTTCTAACACTCACCGCGCAGGCCCTTGCCAGGGTCGCACAAGCCACCTTTGGTACAATTCAGGAGTCGGGGGTTCGACTGATGCCGCATCCCCAAGGGCAACACTCTGCCAGGTGATAGAGACTCTAACCACCCCTTGGTCTCACGCCAATGTCCCAAAACACATCCTTACTTCCTCCAAGATGTGACCTACCATTCGATTCCCGGGCTGAACTGTATTACTCGGCTTCGCAGTCAGAACGACTTATCCGGCCAACTAAGTGTTAGACTGCGTTCAACATGACTCAAGGACGTACAGCGAATCGGTCCTTAAACGACTTAGACAGGGATAGATCCACACCCAAGACCTTCATGCCTTGTTGTTTCACTATGGTCATCCCGCCCGGTCTCATTTCATTTTGTTAACATATGGTTCCTTTTCACGATAGCAAATATAGCCAACCGTGCCATATATGAATATCCCAACATCTCGCAGGTGACAGGAAATCACCTAACTTCTACCGCTTAAAGCAGGGCTCAGCATCTACTCGATCATAGTCTATGTAGGATTCAGGATTCATATATCTGGACAAGGAGTGATATTGATGCAGCAAGGTTTTCACCCAACTCCTATACGTAATGCAACAATACATATAACACATATATAGTATTTGCTTTGAAAAATAGGAAGTCTTATAATGCTCCGGGGCTTGCCTGGGATCCGACTCAAGTCAGTGTTTGTCAGATGAAACCCGCTTGGTGAGCATCTCCCAATCTGGCACTTGTCCGATCCTTCCATCTTCGGGATGGATCCACCAAACATCGTCTTCGGGTTTGGCTCCAACGCCACATCCTTAACACGTTTTAGCTAGCGTACCTAAATGAGGTGCAACAATGCATATGTATGAATACATAGAAATGCAATAACAAAGTAATCAAGCAAGCATACCAAAGTTCATATAAGCACCTAGAACTAATTAACTTAATCCTCACTAAGGCATAACACAGAAGACGGCAAGCACATCAATCAAGACACAAGTCTCATAAGATCCTAGGGTACTAACCCAAGTACCAACAAAGATATGAGTCACACTTCAACACACTAGCAAGGCAAAGTTAATCAAAGCACTAAAACTAGAATCTGCCACTCTTTGGACATCAGAACAGCAGCTGAGTAAATCAATCATATCTAGAGTTTTACAAATCCAAATGATGTGCAATAGACATTCTAGAAAGATTATGAAATTTTCTACAATTCATTTATAATCACCTAAGCCTGATTCTCAAGTTTAATAGGTCGAAAAGATGAAACTACAGAATCTGGTCTGCTCTAAACAGAGAGCAACCAATTCTGGGACCTGACTTTAAACATCTATAACTCAAAAACTACTTAACCAAATGCCACCAAATTTTAACACAAGATAGATAAATAAATTATCTACAAGTTTGGTATAAACAAATTTCACAACAAAGCAAATTATCATGAAGAACTTTGCCAAGTTTCCAGATCTGTCCAGAAACCTCTTTTGCAAGAAATAATTATTAACTTATGTTGCAAACATATAATTGGAAAAAAAACTTTACCAACATGTCACACATGACTAATGAACACCAGAAAACATAATGTCCATTGCTAAATAAATTATTTTAATATATTTCTTAATTTACCTAGATAATTAGGTAGAATTATGAACACATATCAAAAGTGCACAATAAATTCTACCAAAATTATAGTAGCCTAAAATATGCTCCAAAAAGTCAACTATCCAAATTTCAAGCCATTTGGACAAGTATATCCACCTCTATGAAAAAGACAAATAGCTACTGCAATAAATCATGTGAGAGCAAGTTAAACCTAAAACTCAATATTTTCTATGAACACATGGACATAGTATAAATAAACATGATAGAGCAAAATCATACTAAGGTAATGGAACAACATTTTCCATTTTATCATTTATATATTATTTATATGCTATTTATCAAGACGTAAACAAGTTAAATCAATAACTTGACCATACAGTAAACAATGAGCATGAAATTTATACCACAATACATACATAGAATAACAAGACTACCATAAAAATTTCACATCATTTGGAGCATCACAGCATCAGTTATGAATTTCCCAAACAACATATGCAAGAACTGCCTAATTAGAAAGATTAAATCACAACCCTAAGAAAACAGTGAACAACTAATAGGTTTAATATTTTTATTAGTTAGTAAATATCATCACAAGACTAACAAAATAAGAACCACTATTTTTGGACTTCCCAAACTCCAAATATGACTCTGGTCAATTTATAAGCATTTTTAGAGCATTTTTAAAGCTTAACTAAAGACATCAGAAAACATCTACAAACATGTAACATTTTATGATTCTACTGCATAGAGATTTTCTCAAGGTTTCCAAAAAGTCCACATTTGCCATTTTTGGACTTTCCTAGTAGGAGATACAGATTTTCAAAGATTAACATAAATTCTGAAATTCAAAAACAGGATTAACCCTAGATATGCTAGGTGCTCCCGATCCAGTACCCAAATCAGCCATAACTGAAACCGACATGTGGGACCCACTGCTCCGTCAGGCCTGCTTGTCAAACACACATAGGGAGAGATAGAGAGAGAGGCGCCGGTCCTCTTCCTCAGGCGCCGGAAGCAGAGGGGGGGTCACCGGAGCTCCCTGCTCCGACGATGGAGGCCTCGCCGGCTTTGTGGAAATGGCGGGGAAGGACCGCGGTGTCCGGGTGCACCCGCCGGTGGCCTCGGCATGGCTTGGGGTGGCTCGTGGCTGCCTGACCACGGTGACCAGCGGTGCTGCCCGCGGCGGCTCTGTGGGTGGAGCTTGCCGGCGGCCAACGGTGCTGAGGAAGGGGCGCTTCGAGGGCGGTGCGAGGAGGTCAAGGTGGTGCTATGCCCGGTTGAGGACAAGGAGGCTCGGGGGTGGAGGAACGCCGGTGGCCATGTAGCTCGACACGGCCGGCTATGACGGTGGTGTTGCGGCACAAATGGGAAGTCGGTGACTTACTTGGGAGCAGTCGGTAGGGTCCGACCATGCGCGTTTGTTGCAGTTAGGCAGCCTGCAGCATGGCTAGGGCAGGGTAGCCGCGAGCTCTGCTCGCCAACAATGGCAGATGTGGCCGCGCTCTGCGCGAGCGAGCGCTAGAGAGCGAGGAGGGAGTGAAGGGCGAGGGGGAGCGCGGAATGGAGCTCGGCGAGCGCCCTGGGACTCTCCACATCCATGCAGGCAAAGGCAAGGGCGCGGACACGTGGAGGGCATGCGGCGGCAGCTCACTGCCATGGCAGGACGAGCTCAAGTGCATAGAGGGCACATCGGCATATGATCGGGCACCTGGCGGGCGTCATAGTGAGCATGTTAGGATGACGATTTGGGCCGGCTCGGGTCTGAATTTGGATATGGGCCAATTATGAAAGTTGTTCATTTTGTGATGCCCTACAAATCTTGTTTAAGGACCCTGTTCATTGAAGCAATGGATTTGGGAGTAATTAGACTCTAAGTTGACATTGTCGATGATTAATCTAAACGTTTACTCCAATTAGTTGGTCAACAGTGGTCAAATCAATGTCAACTTTTGGTATATCCTACTCCGAGATATAAGCTCCAACTTTTACATTTGGACCAATTTAAGTTGCTTAGTAAAAACTCGAGAACGCGGGATGCCAATGTTGAGGCTGTTTACGCGACAAAATTGCAAACATGTTGTTTTAGCAACTGATTTTGGAGATCCAAATATACTCCAAACGTGATGACACTTGATTCATTGTTTCCCTCATGAACAGTACTCCAACTCATATTAAGGAATCTAATTGAGCCACTATATGAAATTGGAAGATAAAATGTCACGAACATGTTGACTTAATGCTGCCGATTAGGGACTTAGAATGTGACAAGTGTTGGGAAACAGCCCTAAATTTGGCTTGTGGCCCCTTTTTAGGTATGTTCCACACATTTTCATGACTTGACTCTTAAACAAAGTTTGTTCCTTATAAAATTATCTACAACTTTGTAAAAGGGTGCACAGTCATGTAGAGCTTCTAGGTCCCATTTTTGAAATGGTCAAACAAAAGGGTTCTAGGGTCCAGACATGGTCAACCATCACTTAGAAGCACATTTAGGCAAAATGATCAACATGAACATTGTTCCATTAAGTGTCCTAAGTGTAGTTAAGGTGTTGTAGAGGCCAAACATACCCACCATGCATAGGTTGCACAAAAGTGTAGGCCTCACTTGTACTGAAACATAGAAATCACTATATTTGAAATGCTTGTTTCAAAGCTTTGTTTCATTTGTTTCATAGTGTTGCTGCAAGGTACATTCTACACATGTTTCACTAGGTGGTTCCACATGTGTCCTAGATGTGTTGCACATGTTGCATTTGTATGTTGCATAAACACTAGTTCACATGGAATGTAAAACATGTTTCCTGGTTTCCGAAGTATGTTTTAGTTATAATCCAAACAAGCATATAACTTATCATTTCATGTGACTTTTTGATTCCAAACTCCATGAAACTTTTCCAGGGGTCACTATAGATAGAAAGTGATGTGAGACACATGAAAGGAGCGACCTCAACACTCACTTGTATTACCAAGCATGAGCATCTAACATACACACATTGGAACATAATTATCAAGAGTATGTTGCATATGTTTCAAAGAGATGTTGCAGATGTTTCGAAGCACATTCCATATAGGCATGTTTCACATGTTGCACTAGTGCATCACATGTGTTCCATGCTCATATATGAACAAATGATGCTTAGGCTCATGCAATGCAAGTGCCAAATGCAAGTCTAACACCTGGGGTGTTACAATGATGGGTAGAGAGGATTCCTATGGTAATGATCCTATGCAAGGCAAGGTTATGGTTCAAATGTCCTTCTAATGTTCACTTTGGGACGCCGTTAGACGGGAAAGCACCACTAAGGATAACTCTACCGATGCGACTACGGTCCTACTAATTTAAGAACATACTCAATTCGGTGTGGACGAGGCTGTCACCTCCCGTAACTACCATATAACCAGAGAATAGGGCGCAAACACAGGTAACCGACAACCTAAGCATCACGCTTATGCTAACAATTACTACTCTAATGAATTGTTTGGCAGACCTTTTATGCAGGTAAAGTGTAGGTAGGAATTATTTTCACCAAACGATGTGACAGGCTCTAAAAATGTTGTTACTTTGTAAAATGAGCATGGGTCAGTCCACGTAAAATTTCATTGGGTGGGCTGGCAGTAAAGTTACTGCAGACAATTGCCTCGAGTCGTCAGTCAGTGCGACAATTGCCTCGAGTCGTCAATCAGTGCGACAATTGCCTCGAGTCGTCAGTCAGTGCGACAATTGCCTCGAGTCGTCGGTCTGCCCTCCTCCTACGCTACCGCGACTCCGTGTGCCGGTAGGTGGGAACTCCATGCGTCGTCACGTTGAACGCAGCTCATATCACGCATGCGGTCCGTGGCCTCGACACGCCCTACACCCGTTGCCTCGACCAGGCCCACGACCCAGACCCTACCGCCGACGTGGCGAGGGATGCATCCGACAATTCCGGTGCCGGCCACCACCGTCCAAGGACTCGGCTGTCATATTGTGTGACTGAGGCGCAGTACACATCGCACTATGTCCGGCTGTGGGTATGGTACTGTACCGTCTCCTCTTGCTCCATCGATCTGCTAATGTACTTGCTCCCGTGTCTCTATAACTCCAGTAGCTTCGATATCTATTGATAACTCACAAGATCTGATGTTTGTTGTTTTTTTTTTGATAGGAGATCTGATCTCTCTCTTATTGGTTGTTTCTTTTTCTCTCATCTGAAACGTTTCTGTTTGCTGTGGTGGCATCATCTCATAAGCTGCAGGTAAGCTTTTGGGCAATATGCTGGTGTCGGCTCGTGCAAAGGTAGATTTGCTTGCTGGAAGAGGGAAGGAGCATCATGTAACGGTATTGACAGGCCTTAGTGCTATAGTACTGGTATGTTTAGTACTGCACTTGAGATAAATCGAATGATTAATACTCCCTTCGTTCAAAAAAAAAATGCAATATTACTCTCTCAGTCCCATAAAGAAATTTATCTTAGCCGATATAAAACATTACTTAGTTGTATCACGGAAATACCTATATAGTAGAGTTTGTGAGCCTGCGATACCACACTCTCTATTCACAACATTATTATCTTATCATGCGATCCGTGTGTTTTAGTACAAAAGTTTAGTTATCCCGTAGTAACGCACGGGCACGCTACCTAGTTATACATGATTTACTAGAATCTATGCACTTGAATAAGATTTACTAGAATCTATGTTTACAACACTTGATATCATGGTTTACGACACTTGGTGTTTGCATTTTATACATACGAAAAATAGAGAAACTAAGCCAGCCATTTACGGGACACGAAAGTCTAGTTGGAGTTTGAGTAATCTGACTAAATGTGTTTACATCCAGAACTTTGAGAAAAGGCAATCTATAAATCATTTATACATCCAGCTCTGATCTGATAAAGATGGAACGTGATAATGGATCGTGATGATCACTCCCATCCTGCTCGATCTTGGCCAGTTGAAGGCTTGTCAGCAACCTGCATCTTGTTGGCTGAGTCACGGCAATAGAAAATCACGCCATCCTGATGAATTGGCAAAGGGAAACAACGGGTCTAGGAATCAGGAAATCACTCGAGCCTGCACTTCAAATTCTACCAGCAGATGACGACTTCAGAATATAAGATATGCACATGCATACCTTCGGAACCCACAGGAAATCGGGCTATGGTCACGCATCATCAGAAATCAAATCAATGGAACTACTACTAGTACTGGTTGGTCGGCAGCCACTGCGCCAGCGCCCGCCACAGGAACGCGTCGCTGCCGCCCACCTCCTGCTCCTTGTCGCTCACCACCTCACACTGCCCCAGCGTCCCGTCGAACGGCGCCCGCAGCACCCCTAGGTCTGTCAGCCCGGCGCCGGCGGAGGCCAGCGTCGCTGATGACGCTGGCGCAGTAGAGGAGGCCTGCCACGAGGGCCACAATCTGCGATGGTGCGGGGCCGTGCGCTCGGCTCGATTTGCAACGGGCGAGTCACACGGGCGGCGGACCACGAGGGGAAGCCATGCACCGCCGGTCGGGGATGGCACCGGGCCGGGCCGCGCCGCCGTCGGGGCCACCATCGGTGGATGGAGGGTTGACGCCGCAGGTGTAAGGTCCAAATGGCTAGAGGGGGTGAATAGCCTATTTAAAAATCTACAAGCTTCACTAAACAACCACGTTAGTATAAAAGATGGCTAAGCTAATTCTAGCACTAGCTCAACTACACTATGCAAGCCACCTATACAATTCTAGTGAAGCAAGGCTATGATCTCTAATACACACCGACAAGACTAGGTCATTAAGCTACTTACTCCTATGTGATAAAAGCTACACTAAACAAACTACACTAGGACTAATACAAGAAAGTAAAGAGCAAGTGACTTGATTCTTATACCAACGATGTAGAGAAGTAATGTACTCGAAGAATCAATCACAATGATCAACCACAAGAGAAATCCTCGGCAAAGAGATGACACAAGATTTTTACCGAGGTTCACTTGCTTCTCGGCAAGCTACTCCTCGTTGTGGCGATGCACCCACTTGTTGGTTCGCGAGCTAATTGACTATTAAGAGTCGAGCCCTCTGCGGGCGCCGCACAACCGCACACAAGATGGGGATCCTCCAAGCCACGAGCTCCACTACAGTATCCAATTTGTGAACTTCCACGAGGAAGGATCAAGAACCCCTTACAACACTTGGTGAGGGCTCCAACAATCTTCAATTGTGAGCTCAATCACCTCCGCTGCTCCAAGCCGTCTACCGTGTTAGGAAACACGGAAGAGTAACAAGAAATCCGCAGCAACTCGAAGATCAAGTGCCTCTAGAATGCAACTCTCAAGCAATGCACTTGAATCTCACTCAATCTCACTCAAGATGTGCAACTATGCAAAGAGATGAGTGGAGGGGTTATTCTCTAGCTCAAAGGATGTCTCTAGGTCTCAAAATGTGCAAGAGTGACCCTCAAACCCCGGACATCTTCTATTTATAGCGAAGGGGTACGCAGCTAGCTGTTACCGGACGACGCAGTAAAAAAACGCACTGACCGGATGCTCCGGTCATGGTGACCGGACGCGTCCGGTCACTACAAGACAAGCGTGAACAGTGCACGTCATAAGTTACCGTTGTCGTGACCGGACGCGCTGCACCTGGCGTCCGGCCGGAGTTCAGTAAGCTCCCACCGCGATCGGACGCGCCGCACGTCCGATCGGCTCAACGTACAGCTCTACCCCTTTGGGTGCCTGACCGGACGCTCCAGTTTCATGAGGGACTGGACGCGCCGGTTGCAAACCCTAATTCCCGCGTGCCAGACAGCTGAAGAACTGACCGGACGCGTCCGGTCAAACCGCGACCGCGTCCGGTGCAGCGTCCGGTCACCACAGTGACCGCCGTTCGCCTCCGTTTCTTTTCTGACTTTCGGCGCAGTAGAAAATAGGCGTTTCACTTCCCCAAAAAGCGCCGAATCCCTCTCTACCGCTCAAACTCCACCGCCTTCTCAAATGTGCTAACACCACTAAGTGTACACCACCAAGTGCATGTGTGTTAGCATTTCACAAACATTTTTTAAGGCGTTATGTTAGCTCTCTACTAGATCCTAATGCATATGCTCAAGACATTGATCTAGTGGCACTTGATTCCCGAGCTAACTGTGATTGCCCCTCTTGATAGTCGGCTATGTATCCTAAACCCGGTCAATCACTTCTCTACTCATCTTAGACCGGCAAAAGGAAAACCCTATGGTTATACTTTTGCCTTGCGCTCTTAGATCCTTCTCCTCCACTTGATCATCATGTCCATTATTTTATGTGCATCTCCACCATGATCGTCATTTCATGTCCATGCACCATCTCTTTGTGATCTTGTGGCCACCTCTCCTTTCCATGTACACCTTCATCACATGTGTTGCTTATGCCTAACTCAAAACACTTAACACATGGCATTAGCAACTTGGTGTCATTAATTACTAAAACCAAACTTGGGCTTTCAATGTCCCCCTTTTTAGTAATTGATGACAACCATCACAAAGATATGAAATGAAATCAATTTTCAATTTCGATAGTATTAACTCCCCCTACATATCTGCTTCCATAAGTTTGGTTCAATTGTGCACATATGTATGGATATGAATTTTGGGAGAGTTACCACTATCAAATTGATGCTAAGGTATATATAGAATGGACCTTTGAAGCGTGATACCAATCGGAGTTTCCTTTACATACTATCCTTAGCATCGATGTAGCTAGACACCACTTGTAATACATCACTTGCAAAGATCACAAACACTAAAGTACCCCGTGAGATCAACATTATAAGCAGAGGTGTCTAGATATCACTTGTAAAGCTACTCTTAACAAATCATCATTCAAGTTCTATTTCTAGCAATCACCAAACAATCATGAATATGAATTTAAGCTTTGTAATGCAACAATTCATCATGTTAATGCACATTCAAATGCAACAAATAATTCATGAGCTCGCTCCCCCTACTTGTGTGCTCAATTTTAATTGATACCTTTCCAATGTTATATCTTTGATTTATCTCCCCCTTACTATATCTTTCTCCCCCTTTGCAACTTAACTTATCTTTGTGACTTTTCTATCTTTGTGACTTTTCTCTCCCCCTTTGTCAACAATCACCAAAAAGGTGCCAATTTTAGTGAGAGTTAAGTCAATCAATATGAGGGAGTCCAAATTATAGTTCAATCTAGATCACTTGCCTAGAATATGTAATTCGGCTTGATCAAGGACAAGCTTCTTCACACCTCATAAATTATAAGGGTTATCTTGGCTATGTTGAATTACACATCATGAGCTCATTTTCTAGATTCAACACTAGGTTTGCAAGCTCACAAACATGTCATATGCTACCACTAGATCAATCAAACATAGAAGCAATAGTGGTACCATATATACATCAAAATCATTTGATTTTCATGAATGAGCTTATTTGTCATGAAAAAATGTCTATATGTTCTAAACATGTCCTTAGCAAAGTATGAATGATATGCCAAACAACTTTACCTTGCTATGTTGGAGGAGAGGCATGTCATATAAGAATGTGGGGGTGCACTCATTTTAAGTTGGAGAAGTCAAGTATGTTCAATTCATTCTTCAACTTGTAAAACCTTTTCTCATCAAGTGGCTTTGTGAATATGTCGGCTAATTGATCTTCGGTGCCAATGCCTTGTATACAAATATCACCCTTTTATTGATGGTCTCTTATGAAGTGATGCCTTATGTCAATGTGCTTGGTTCTTGAATGTTGAACCGGATTTTGAGTCATCTTGATAGCACTTTCATTGTCACAAAATAATGGCACATTCTTGAATTTGATTCCAAAGTCATTCAAAGTGGCCTTCATCCAAAAGCAATTGTGCACAACAACTACCGGCACTAATGTATTCGGCCTCGGCGGTAGATAGTGCAACACTATTTTATTTCTTTGATGACCATGAAACAAGAGACCTTCCAAGCAATTGACAAGTGCCACTTGTGCTCATTCTATCAATCTTGCATCCACCATAGTTGGAGTCTGAATATCCAATCAACTCAAAATTATACCCCTTTGGAAACCATAATCCAACATCATGAGTGCCCTTAAGATATCTCAATATCCTTTTGGTTGCTTTCAAGTGACTTTCTCTAGGTGAAGCTTGATATCTTGCACACTTGCATACACTAAACATCACATCCGGCCTAGAAGCGGTGACATAGAGCAAACTTCCAATCATAGACCGGTATTGCTTTTGATCTACCATGTTGTCACTAGCATCAACACCCAATTGATCATTAGTGCCCATTGGTGTACTCATTGGCTTAGCATCTTGCAATCCAAACTTCTTGATCATGTCCTTGATGTACTTGCCTTGACTTACAAAAGTGTCATTCTTCATTTGCTTGATTTGAAGTCCAAGAAAGTAACTAAGCTCTCCAATCATAGACATCTCAAACTCATTTTCCATCATTTTTCCAAACTCTTCACAAAAGTCTTGATTTGTTGATCCAAAAATAATATCATCAACATAGATTTGTAACACAAACAAGTCATTTCCAAGCTTCTTGGTGAAGAGAGTGGTGTCAACCTTTCCCATCTTGAACCCTTTAGAGAGAAGAAAGTCCCTCAATCTCTCATACCATGCTCTAGGTGCTTGCTTCAAACCATACAATGCCTTCTTTAGCTTGAAAACATGGTCAGGCTTCTTGTCATCTTCAAAACCGGGAGGTTGCTCAACATAAACTTCTTCGTTGATGTAGCCATTGAGAAATGCACTCTTGACATCCATTTGATAGAGCTTGATGTTGTGTGCACAAGCATATGCTAAAAGAATTCTAATTGCCTCTAATCTTGCAACCGGTGCATATGTTTCTCCAAAGTCAAGACCCTCAACTTGAGTGTATCCTTATGCTATAAATCTTGCTTTGTTCCTCACAACCATGCCATCTTGATCTTGCTTGTTTCTAAAGACCCATTTGGTGCCAATTACATTGTAGTTCTTTGGTCTCTCAACAAGTTCCCAAACTTTATTTCTAGCAAAGTTGTTTAGTTCTTCATGCATGGCATTTACCCAATCGAATTCTTTCAATGCATCTTCTATTTTCTTAGGTTCTTCAAGTGACACAAATGAGTAGTGCTCACAAAAAGATGCTAGCCTTGATCTAGTTTGAACACCACTTTGAATTCCACCAATGATTTGATCCAACGGATGTCTCTTGCAATGCTAGTAGGTTGGAGTATTGGGAGTTGGTTACTTCCACTAGCTTGACCTTGATCTTGCACTTCATTATGAGAATCACTAGAGATTGCTTGATTTGTATCAATTTACACACTTTGGTTGATCACATGAGTATCATCATCATCAACTTGCCTTGGCCTAACATCACCAATGTCCATGTTCTTCATTGCATTTGATAATTGATCTCCTCTTACATCATCAAGGTTTTGAGCTTCATTTTGAGACCCTTGGGTTTCATCAAACTCAACATCATGAACTTCTTCCAAGGTGCCATTAGTGAGATTCCACACTCTATATGCCTTGCTTGTGGTAGAATACCCAAGTAAGAACCCTTCATCACATTTCTTTTCAAACTTGCTCAATCTAGTGCCTTTCTTGAGAATATAGCATTTGCAACCAAACACTCTAAAGTATGCAATGTTGGGCTTTCTTCCATTCAATAGCTCATATGGTGTCTTCCCAAGCTTCCCATGACAATAGAGACGGTTGCTACAATAGCAAGCCATGTTGATGGCTTCACTTCAAAATGAATGACTCATATTGTATTCACTAAGCATTGATCTAGCCATGTCAATCAAAGTTCTATTCTTTCTTTCAACTACACCATTGGATTGAGGAGTGTAGGTTGGAGAGAATTGATGTCCAATACCAAGATCATCACAAAAATCTTTAATTCTTGTGTTCTTGAACTCACTACCATTGTCACTTCCAATCTTCTTGATGATAGTCTCAAACTCATTTTGCACCCTCTTGACAAAAGACTTGAATAGATCATAAACATCACTCTTGTCAAAGAGAAAGAACACCCAAGTGTATCTAGTGTAGTCATCCACTATCACAAAACCATACTTGTTGCCACCAATGCTAGTATATGTTGTTGGCCCAAACAAGTCCATGTGCAATAGCTCAAATGCCTTTGATGTGCTCATTTCACTCTTACTAGGATGTGCATTTTCAACTTGTTTGCCGGCTTGACAAGCACTACATGGTTTATCCTTTTCAAAAGTCACATCTTTCAAGCCTCTAACTAAGTCACGCCTCAAAAGTTTGTTCAATTGTTTTATTCCAACATGACCAAGCCTTCTGTGCCACAACCATCCCATACTAGATTTTCTAAGCAAGCATGATGTCAATTGGGTCTCACTATCATTGAAGTCAACCAAGTACAAGCTACAATGTCTAAATCCTTTGAATATCAAATTTGATCCATCAACACTAATGACTTCAACATCATCACTACCAAACATGCACTTGAAGCCAAGATCACAAAGTTGTGCCATCAACAAAAGATTGAAATCCAAGCTTTCAACTAGCAACACATTTGATATGCTCATGTCATTTGAGATAGCAATTTTACCAAGCCCCTTGACCTTGCCTTTCTTATTGTTGCCGAAAGTGATAGCATCAAAACCACCATTTTGATTTGTATCAATTGATTTGAACATACATGAATCCCCGGTCATATGTTGAGTGCACCCACTATCAAGCACCCAATGCCTTCCTTCGGCTTTGTAATTGACCTACAAGATAAGATCAATTCTTTTTAGGTACCCAAACTTGTTTGGATCCTCCAAGGTTAGTGACCAAGCTCTTTGGTACCCAAATGGCTTTCTTCTTTGAGCTCATGCATGGTGCACCAATGAACTTAGCATGAACACCATTAGTACCCTTGGTAAGCACATAGAAAGAATCAAACTTAATTGAGGATATATTAGCATTGGATTTCTTGTTTATGCATTGTTGCTCTATGTGACCGACTTGCTTGCACACTTTGCAATAGCTACCATTGTTCTTCACAAAACGAGTCTTGTGAGGAGCAAAAGCAGCCTTGCCTTTCTTGGGGTTATAGCCCAATCCCTCTTTATAGAGAGATGCCATTTGGCTACCCAAGCACATAAGCAAGCGGTCCTCACCACCATAGGCCTTAGCTAAGGTGTGATTGAGCTCTTTTACCTCCTTCTTGAGATTTTCATTCTCAACTATAAGTGTGGAGTCACAAGTGAAACCATCACTACTAGATGAGGATGATGTAGATGAGCTACATGAAGGGTTAGTGGGAGCAACAACAATAGGCTTATGAAAAGATTCATCAATTATATCACATGATATGCCTATGTTGCAAGTTTTAGCTTTTTCAACATTAGTTGGCATGTTTTTACATTTTTCAACTAGAGAGGAGTGAGCTTCTTCAAGCTTAGAGTGAGACTTTTGAAGCTTCTTATGGTCTACCTTTGGACTCTCATAAGATGCCCTAAGCTCATCAAGTTCTTGCATAAGATTTTTCTTATCCTTAAGCAAGCCCTTACACTCCTTTCTAGATTCTTTAAAATGTTGAGTGCAATCTTCTAGCATAGTGATTAGTTCATCTTTAGTGAATTGTTCTTCATCACTATCACTATCACTAGCATTATCATGATCACTCTCATCGTCAGATGATACTTAGCGGCCTTAGCCATGAAGCACGATGGAGTGTCAAAGAGGGAGACCTTCTCTTGGATGGCAATGCTAGCATGTCCCTTCTTCTTGCTCTTATTGTCATCCTCATCATCACTTGAGGAATCATCACTATCCCATATAGCAACATGAGAATCATTCTTCTTATGAGAGCTCTCCTTCTTTTCTTGCTTCTTCTTTTGCTTCTTCCTCTCCTTCTTGATAGCATCTTCATCATCACTATCATAAGGACACTTTGCAATAAGATGGTCCTTGCTATGGCACCTAAAGCATCTCATGGTATGCTCATTCTTCTTGGATGAGTTCTTCCTCCTTCTTGCACGAAAGCCTTTCTTCTTCATAAATTTGCCAAATTGCTTGATAAAGAGAGCCATCTTCTCATCAATGTCATCACTATCACAAGAGCTTGAGTCTTCATCACTTGATGATTCAATCTTGGATTTACCCTTGGATGTAGTGGCTTTGAATGCCACACTCTTCTTCTTCTCATCATCCTTCTTCTCACTTTCCTTCTTCTTCTTTTTGACCAACTCCTCTTTCTCATCATCTTCTCTATATGAATCATCGGTCATCACTTCTTGGAATACTTGTTGAGGAGTTGAATCCTTCAATGTAGTCCTCACTAGCACGGTGATCAATGTATCAAACCTCTTGGGCAAGCTTCTCAAGAACTTCATAGAGAATTGGTTGTCCTTGACCTCCTCACCAAGTGCCTTGAGCTCATTGACAATGACTTGCAATCTATGAAACATCTCCGGTACACTCTCATCATTTTGCATTTTAAAGCTTGAAAATTTTTCTTGCAAGATATATGTTTTAGCGGTCTTTGTGCCTTCGGTGCCCTCAAAAGTTTATTCTAGCTTGACCCAAGCATCATGAGCAATCTCAATGTTTTTCACTTGCTCAAAGGTCTTGTCATCTAGTGCCTCATGAAGAGCACTAATGGCAATGTCATTGCATTGGAGCTTCTTCTCTTCCACCGGTGTAGGTGCTTCCGGATTAGCAACCTCAAATTTTGATTTGGTGACCTTCCACACTTCTCTATTGATTGACTTGAGGTGTGCGGTCATCTTAACCTTCCAATAAGCATAATTTGTCCCATCAAAGTGAGGTGCCTTCTTGGTGTTGTTGATGTGCAAGCTTAATTGAGCCATTTCTTTTTCACCGTAGGTTGTTAAGCCTCAAATAAACAGTGCCTCGGCTCTGATACCACTTGTAAGGTCCAAATGGCTAGAGAGGGGGTGAATAGCCTATTTAAAAATCTACAAGCTTCACTAAACAACCACATTAGTATAAAAGATGGCTAAGCTAATTCTATCACTAGCTCAACTACACTATGCAAGCCACCTATACAATTCTAGTGAAGCAAGGCTATGATCTCTAATACACACCAACAAGACTAGGTCACTAAGCTACTTACTCCGATGTGATAAAAGCTACACTAAGCAAACTACACTAGGACTAGTACAAGAAAGTAAAGAGCAAGTGACTTGATTCTTATACCAACGATGTAGAGAAGTAATGTACTCGAAGAATCAATCACAATGATCAACCACAAGAGAAATCCTCAGCAAAGAGATGATACAAGATTTTTACCGAGGTTCACTTGCTTCTCGGCAAGCTACTCCTCGTTGTGGCGATGCACCCACTTGTCGGTTCGCGAGCTAATCGACTATCAAGAGTCGAGCCCTCTGCGGGCGCCGCACAACCGCACACAAGATGGGGATCCTCCAAGCCACGAGCTCCACTGCAGTATCCAATTTGTGAACTCCTGCGAGGAAGGATCAAGAAGCCCTTACAACACTTGGTGAGGGCTCCAACAATCTTCAATTGTGAGCTCAATCACCTCCGTTGCTCCAAGCCGTCTACCATGTTAGGAAACACGGAAGAGTAACAAGAAATCCGCAGCAACTCGAAGATCAAGTGCCTCTAGAATGCAACTCTCAAGCAATGCACTTGAATCTCACTCAATCTCACTCAAGATGTGCAACTATGCAAAGAGATGAGTGGAGGGGTTGTTCTCTAGCTCAAAGGATGTCTCTAGGTCTCAAAATGTGCAAGAGTTACCCTCAAACCCTGGACATCTTCTATTTATAGCGAAGGGGTACGCAGCTAGCCGTTACCGGACGACACAGTGAAAAAACGCACTGACCGGACGCTCCGGTCAGGGTGACCGGACGGGTCCGGTCACTACAAGACAAGCATGAACAGTGCGCGTCATAAGTTACCGTTGCCGTGACCGGACGCGCTGCACCTGGCGTCCGGTCGGAGTCCAGTAAGCTCCCACCGCGATCGGACGCGCCGCACGTCCGATCGGCTCAACGTACAGCTCTACCCCTCTGGGTGCCTGACCGGACGCTCCGGTTCTGTGAGGGACTGGACGCACCGGTTGCAAACCCTAATTCCCGCGTGGCAGACAGATGAAGAACTGACCGGACGCGTCCGGTCAAACCGCGACCGCGTCCGGTGCAGCGTCCGGTCACCACAGTGACCTCCGTTCGCCTCCGTTTCTTTTCTGACTTTCGGCGCAGTAGAAAATAGGTGTTTCACTTCCCCAAAAAGCGCCAAATCCCTCTCTACCGCTCAAACTCCACCGCCGTCTCAAGTGTGCTAACACCACCAAGTGTACACCACCAAGTGCATGTGTGTTAGCATTTCACAAACATTTTTCAAGGCGTTATGTTAGCTCTCTACTAGATCCTAATGCATATGCTCAAGACATTGATCTAGTGGCACTTGATTCCCGAGCTAACTGTGATTGCCCCTCTTGATAGTCGGCTATGTATCCTAAACCCGGTCAATCACTTCTCTACTCATCTTAGACCGGCAAAAGGAAAACCCTATGGTTATACTTTTGCCTTGCGCTCTTAGATCCTTCTCCTCCACTTGATCATCATGTCCATCATTTTATGTGCATCTCCACCATGATCGTCATTTCATATCCATGCACCATCTCTTTGTGATCTTGTGGCCACCTCTCCTTTCCACGTACACCTTCATCACATGTGTTGCTTATGCCTAACTCAAAACACTTAACACATGGCATTAGCAACTTGGTGTCATTAATTACTAAAACCAAACTTGGGCTTTCAGCAGGTGAGGAAAGAGCAGCAGCCGCTGCCGCCGCCACAAGAGGAAGCTGGCCATCGTCGCTGCCGCCACCATCAGTGAGGGGAAGGGAGGGGCGTCGTAGACTGGCAGCTAGCTCCGACAGGGGAGAGGCCCTGCTGCCGCCGCCACCGTCAACACCGCAGCCCCAAACGCAGCTGCTCGCCACTCGCAGCGGGATGCTCGTCAGAGGTGCCGGATCCTATGGCACCTCTTCTTGGAGAGCTCTGCATGTGAGGAGAGAGAAAGAAATTAGAAAATATAAGAGACATGTCGCCAGGTAAGGTAGTATCGAGGAGCAATAAATCAGGGTCATTGAATCAGTGCATGGAGGTATAGTACTCCGTATCATGGAGGGGACCAGATCGAGCTGAGTCAAAACGGTGGTGTGATTTAGGCTAGTCTCAATGGAGGTTTCATGACCCAGTTTCCAACACATCCATATTTTGAAAACAGTGCAGAAGAGTTTTATCCCCATGAAACTCTCTCTACTCCCATGAAACTCTTATCATCTCTCACTTCATTATTACGGTGCCCATGAAACTCTGATGAAACTCCATTGAGACTGGCCTTATGGTGGTTGAATGGATGAGCCTGGTTGGGTGGGATGGTGCGCTAGTGCTGGTCGGGCTCAGGAGTTTGGTCCAGCTACAAAATATGGTAATGTGTAGCCAGCTATAAACACGCTCTCTCTCTCTCTATATATATATATAATGTAACAAGGTGTATTTTATATTGCAAATGCACAGACCCCATCCCACTAGCCCCGTTACCCCGCGCATGTACACACGCGCTGGGCACGCACACACCACCCCCCGCATGCAAGGAATCTTTTTGGTTTTGGATCGAAAAAATACAATATCTCCTAAACTGTAGCGCCTATTTCAGATCCGTTTGCATCAGGTTGTTCAAAAAAGTGCTTAACAAAATGAGATCCATAAAGACTATATTTGATGAACTTTTTTTAAGTATGTAATTACAACTTCAATGTACTATGAGTTGCCATCATGATTACAACACAATTGCAACTTGGCTGTAGCGTAGTTAGCGCTTGTTGCAACCACTTAGAACGTAATTTTTACCCACTTTGCTACTACATGCAACTAGTTACAACGTAGTTGCAAGTCTAGCTAGTGAACAACGTGCATTTTATATACCAAATGTGTGTATTCTCTACCAATTGCAACCGCGAGACTAGACCAATCACAACTATAACATCATACTAATTGCAACTTGACGGAAGTAATTGCAACAGATCTGATCTAGTGCAACTGGGCCTGATGTAGTTGCAACCTGATGCGATCCAATTACAACTAGAGTTAGGCCAGTTGCAACTGGGCAAGAACCAGTTGCAACCAGGGTGGGTGCAACATATTCTCTGTAGAAAATGCGCCAATTGCAACTCGGTGTGTGTTGTGGTTTGCAACCTCCGTTGTGTTCTGGTTGCAACAGGGTGTGTCACAGGGGACAAGAGCGGGTGTGGGCCGCGCGCCTAGGTGTGTGCGGTGTGGGCCGGACCAGGTGTGTGCGGGGATGGTGCGGGGTGTGGTGCGTGCGCCTAGATGTGTGTGCGTGTCCGGTTTGCTCGCCGGCCTAGGTGCATTCAATATAAAGAATGCACCCAGGTGCAATATATACATACAACCAATTGCAACTCTGTATGTGTTATGGTTGCAACCTCCATTGTGTTCTAATTGCAACAGGGTGTGTCACAGGGGACAGCCAATATATACACACACGCGCGCACACACACGCACCAGGTTGCATGTAACACCTCTGGTGTTACGAGCCGCTTAGCACCTCGCGTAAAAAGCTAAGAGAAATTATCGCAATAAGTTCTCAAGGTTTATGATTTTTACCTCACAGGAAAGGGTAAGCAAATAATGTCGGTTAAATTGGTTTTATATGAAAACATGCTAATGAGACCCTAATTAGAAAATAGAACGATCGGTTGTTTAATTGTGTGGCGTGGAAAAACAATTTTATAAACAAAAATAAAATGTAACTTGAGCATTGCGTTTAAGTAAAAATTTATGCGCAAATTACGTAGATGGAAGTGCGACTTTCTTGTTTGGGGATAAAAATTGTTAGCTAGTATTTTGCAAGCTCCGAAAATCGATTTCAAAATTCAATCCTACCTGAACTCTAGATCTAGTCTAAGACCGAGAGAAGTAATGGCAAGGCCATTTTGGCGTTTAATTTCCAACCAACATGCCTAAGCACTTCCACCACATTATTGCACAATTGGTTGATTCTAGCGTAGCACTTGGGCATGGTGTAGGCTGTAGTTGAGTTGGGTGCGGCATTAACCTGTTAAAAATTGTCGAAAACCCCTAGAACGTGCTGTGGATCTTGTTTTGGTGCCTGGTTCACGCTCCAGAACGCAGCCTGACAAGCTCTTGTTGGCATTCTTGTTTCTCCGTCTCGGGTCACTCGTTGGCCATGGGGTTTGCTCCAATTGTTACTTGGAGGTATCGGCTTTTGGTTTTGGGCGTCGGGTTAGAACTTGATCGAGCCGTTAAACCGTTTGGCACGCTCTAGAAGACGCATTTACTTCGGTGGTTAGCCGTTCGTGCTCTGGGCGAGGTCACCACGCGCGCGTGCGCTGCTAGGCCTGGCTCGCTCGGTGGCCGTGGCCGCTGCTCCGCGGGCCAGCCTTTGCGGCTGCCGGTTGCGCGCCTGGTCTAGTCGGCCGCAGCGTTCCCCTGCCGGCTTCCCGAACCGCATTTCGTCCGTGCGTGCGCGCGCAGCCGCCTGCGCTGCGCTGTTGCGTCCTCGCGGTGTCTTCGCACTGCCTCGCTGCCGTGCGCACCCTGTGCCGCGCACTGCTGCCCGCTGCGCCATGTGCCGCTGCCTTTTTTTAACTTGCCACCGACGCGGCTGCACCCACTGCTAGGCTTGCGTGCCGCCCTGCTCAGTTTGTTTCGCTAGGCGCCACCATAGGGCACTGCTCGGGGTTGACCGCCACGCTTCGAGCACATCGCGCTAGGCTTTCCGGTCTCATCGGCTGTACTCTGGTGCACATGTTGCTGCTCCCGGTCGGCGTCCGCCTCGTCTTAATCCACTCGCCCCGCTGGTGTGTTCCCTCCCCGGTGTGACCATGGCCAGAGCTCAGTGCCGCCACCCAGCGGTTTAGCTAGCCACGGCTTCCTGGGCCGATTGCCCGTGCCATCAAGCTGTGTAGGGATGCCAGTTAGATGCTCTGCCCCACCCCATTTCCAGTCGAGCTCTGATGATCTCAATTTTGGCAATTGCCACCGCCGGCCATGTCCACCGCTGTGACCGGGATTTTGGGAGGTGAGGAAGGCAGGGGCCGTAATAGTTAAATTGCTCATAATCCGAGGCTCATCTTGACTCTCTCTATCTGGTGCTCACGCTGTTTTGGCCAGGGCGCTCACCGAACAGGAGCTGGCGCGTCAGTGCTAGCTCGGTGCGCCGCCGTCCCCTTCACCGCGCACGTGGCCAGCACCATTTGGGCCGCCTCCGATTCACCCGTCATCTCGGATTGGCTCATGGTAATCCCCTATTGCTCTCTCTCCTCACTGTTGTCCTCGCCACCACGCTAGCTCGTCGAAACGGCCCCGCTGCCACCGTGAACCGGGTCACTCCAACCGCCGCCGTGGTCGAATAGGTTGTGATACCTCACCGAGTCCCTAACCTCCACCCACCCTAGCGGGTTTGGCCAGTGATGGTGGTCGGCCCCTCACTTTGCGCGTAGCGGGCTAGTTGGCTCGGTGTGGCCGAGTTGTGCCGTCGGCCGCCACGCCGGCGAGAGCAGGGAAGTCCATGGATCTCTCCGTGGTAAAGGTGAGAGCATTCAAGGGTTTGGTTGCAAAGTGGATGACTATAGGAATAGTAGGTGTGGTGGTGGCGCGTTTGTGTAGAAGTGAAGGGCTTCTTCTGCAAAAATGCGCAGCCGCGTCCGAGTGGGCCAGTTGGGCCAGTCTGCCTTGCGCGTGTCCGCGCCCCGTGCTGGGCTGGATGGCCGCCCGCGGTCGCGCCCCGTTGGGCCGCGCTGGGCCGGGGAGCCGATGGGCCGAAGGGTTGCCGTCGGCCCTATTCCACTCCAAGGCAATTTTCTAATTTATTTTCTGAGTTAAGTTTGTAAATTCCATATCCATTTATGTAGAAGTCCTAAAATTGTGAGACCAAGTTTGTTCAGCTCCTAAAATCATGGTCTACCTGTTGGTATAACTTGTTTACATAGTTTGTTAATATTTTCAAGAGTCCCTTAATTAATTTGAGATGCTTAATATTATTGGGATAAAACTTGTAGGAATTTTTGGAGCTAGATGGTGATAGAGCTAGCTTTGAAAATTTTACCATAGCTTCATAGTATTATTTAGCTGCTCACTGTTATTTTGGTAGCCGCAAAATAATTAAATTGTTAAGGTAGCTAATGAGCCTTAGTTCAAATATAAATTACATTAATGAAATGGATAAAGAAACACTTGGGTCGGTATCTCTAAAAGACTTGCTGGGAAATGATGACGTATTGGCCACGTGGATACGTAGCTTATCTCGTTAGCTTGAGAGACACGATCAAATTTTAAGTATTGAGAGTTTCGTGAATTACTTATGTCTCTACGATTGCATTCGCGCATATCATAATAGGAATGATGATGGATCATGGAGTCGACCGGAGTAGCGTAAAGACGGTGTCCTGATGATCATGTCGCCATGTTGAGATGCTAACTTCCGATTATATTTTACCCAAGCAAGCCCCGGTGCATAACCCCTATTATTCTGCACTTTACTTTATGCTTGTGCATTAAGTTTAAGGGAGTTGAATGAAATCCACTTGCATATAAATATCCTGATCCCATGAGTCTTACTAGCATGTCAGGATCGAGTAGATTGCTATGCTATAGGAATCCGGTAGAAGTCGAGTGATTTCCTGTCACTCGCGAGAGATAGGAATTATAATATTGTTCCTATTATCATGTTACTATCACATGAAATATAAATGTATATGGATAATTGGAGACCGAGCGGAACGGGTTGGATGGACTTGGACCTAGTTGGGCAACAGAGCGGGGCTCTGGTTGCATTTGTTCTGCCTGTGTCAATTAAGGACCGTTCGTTGCTTGGACCCTGGTCAAGTCACAGATTTATTATCCCGAGCATATACTTGCTTATGGGAGCGGGAAGACTCGTTTCTCTCTTGTCATGGGTTCCGGCTCTTTCTGGACCGGCTTTTTAGGGTGGTTATATATACTGGGTTGAGGAGGTCTAAGCACCATACTGAGGCCAGGCCTGCAGTGTTGGGGGCTTAGAGTCCGAGCTTGGACGGGGACCTGGGCCCCTTGACAGGAGTGGAACGGGTTGGTCTTGCTTGTGCCCGGGGTACGAGCAAGGCGTGTGTTTTCAGGGCACCCAGCTGGGCATATTGATTCGCGAATCGCCATTTCTATGTGACGGTATGGCTTGACTACGCTCTGGCATCGTAGTAAGAACTAGCAGTTGAAAGATGAAGAAATGGTTCTGTTTGCTCAACCCTGCTTGATTATAGACTAGGTGCTTACATAGAAGGTTGGATAAGAAATAAAATACGGCTATTAAAAATAAGAAATTAAGGACACACCCTTAGCGCTGCTTCTTGCAAACAAGAAACCCACAAGCCAGAAAGCCTTGCATAATCCTTAGAGTCTTTTCTTTCCTCCTGACGGGTAAGTCTTGCGGAGTACAATTGAGTACTCAGGGTTTGTTCTACCCTGTTGTAGGTGACAGGTGCTGATAAGCTGACACTTGTGTGTGGAAACCTCCTGTTAGGCTCAGCGAGGATTTCCTTTGCGATGCGGAGTAGAGTTTATTTATGAAACTCTCATCAAAAGTTTTACAAGGAAAATACTATTAACTTGTTATCATTTCATGCATATGAACGTTCTTCATGTTAATGTTTAAACTTGTCATTCAATGGTTTTATTTCCGCTGAACTCTGATAATGTTTCTATTCCGCTGTTATAATTACATAACGAATTACTCTGATGTCGTACTAAAGATGGATGTAAGAAATGGTAAGGAGGTTGTAAGCTTTACTCTCTCATTTGTGATCCTGATATAAAAATGTGGATCTTCGAGTTCTCCCTCGCGGTGTGCTCGACGGAATCGCGTAGTTTAGCGTTCTCCTTTGGGTACTTAGGGTCTAATGGAAGGCGAGTACTCTTGGGAGGGCATTAGATTAGGCGATTTTGCCACATTGCACACGCACACACACGCACCAGATTGCAAACCAGGGTGGGTGCATTCTCTGTAGAAAATGCACCCAGGTGTATTATACCATAACACTATATATATATACATATATATATATATATATATATTATATTTCTAGAAGCTGTTACTTCTATGATCAATAAATCAAGTTGCATATGTGTACATACTCATTTATCAGTTTTGAGAATGTTATACTCATATTAAGATACTCCAGATCTTTACTATGTGAAAAGTTTTCAAAAGAGCCCATATTTTTTAATATATTATTTAATACTATGACAGTAGTATATAAAATAAGTATAACCATATACACTAAGTATACATGCATACTTGACATACATAGCACCCTAGATGATCTAGTATGATTATATACTCCATCTACACACACTTCGTCAGGCCATATACGCCCTAAATCTAGAGATATATGTTAGAAGTAAAAGAACCAGAGACAATGAAGTGATGCAAATGATGTCTGTGTTCCCAACGAACAGTGTGTGTGTATATATATATACAGGGCCCATGCGGGTGGTTACAAGTGTGAAAGAGAGAGAAGGGGTGAAAAGACACCCCTTGGATTAATCCCTAATCGATCACTAAATAATAATTCTTAACACTCCCCCTTGATCAATTAACTCCTTATAGTCTTCACTGTTCGTCTATTATGCATCTTTATGAATCTTTGAAAAACCTATCGAAAAAATCAAAGTAATACTGGTATACCAAGCAAAACTCCATAAAACCCAGTGGCAAAAATAAGGAGAAAACACCATCATATAGAATCACCAATGTTATTAGACCCTTTGAAATAAACCCAAAGCCTTACCATAAAAATACCTTGACCATAGGGTCAATATACTTTAAATATCATCTTCCAAAAACCCCGGTGAGGAAAACTAGATGATATAGCATATACCATTGTGTTGACATTGCCTCATCAAAAACTTTATATGAGAAACCTCAAAAGGGAAAACTCACATAAAGAAAAGAGTATAATGCATCTTATGTCACAATATCATCCACCAAAAACCCCTATGGGGAAAATGGATAATATGACATAACCTTGTGTTGATATTGTCTCGTTAAAAACATTATATGAGAAACCCAAAGGGAAAAACTCATACAGAAAAGAGTGCAATATGATGTTTGCAACAAGTTATTAATCAGAGAGACTCTCCCCCTGATATTAGCAAACCTCAAAGTAAATTCATACCAATGCACTCAACACATAAGAAATGCGGAGTATGGTAGACTTTGTGAATATCTCTGCGAGATTATCACAAGACTTAGTTTGCAAATGTTCTAATGCCCATATTACCTATGGAATAGAACCATCTTAGTGCAAAAATATTGCATTAAATATAACTTGTCTCTATCTACAGAACACAAGTTGCATTACCTTTATAGATAATGACTATTGATTCATAGAATCAACACCACATAACTTCAATATGTGATATATCATTCTATCAAAGCTATACACATTCATGTGAAGCCTTATACAATACAATGTTAGAATGATTAACGGAATTGACTACTAAATGTCTATTTATAGACTATCATAAAATGGTCTTTCCATATCCATGTAAAGCCTATTTCAATGATCTAGAATTTGGAGATCTTATAGATAACCAGAATCATTATATCCACATAATCAGATCATGGATTACACCAATACCACATGTGCTATTTAAGATATCAAAAGATATTATTAACTTCAATCCACCAACATTTGGTAGGAGTAGCGCTGCTACTAGATAGCAAATCATTGCAAAAATAATATCAGGCTGGGAACTTTTGCAAGATTTATTAGCGCATAAATAGCACAGAGATAATGGACCACATATCCCAATATCTCATCTCAGTCACTATGGCATAAAACAATCTTCCTCTATCATGAGGTAGAACAACCATATGATATCTTCATATTGAATCACTCAATATGATCTGGATATAGATAGCTTTTCATATAAAATCCTGAGAGAAGATGCTTGGATTATAAACACAAAATGAAATTTTGGTTTAGTTCATATCTTCCATCTCAAACTCCGTCTTTAGATTACAACATGCTATTAATATTTGTTCATCACAAATGATGTCAAGATTATTGACTATCATATTACACTATGAAATCCAATCAAGAACTTCAAAATGAACACCACGTGTAATCAATCTTGTATCCCTTCAGTTTAGGAAATACACAAAGTCGATTGTATTCGACTTAACTGCTTTAAGCCATATATTGACTTAAGCAATACACAATATGTGTTATGATTTTATGTATGAGGGTTGGGTATGTGAAATTCTTCCTGGAAGCTTCACAAATACACCAAATCAAGTGATCGTATAAATATATGCAATCACTACATCTATCAACTATCAACTGCAATGATACATGCTTTTGTACTGCCAATCAAAAGATAGTATCAGAAATTTATAACTTACTATGGAGAATAATTTGCATTGAAAATCAATTCTGGGCTTTGCGTAAACCCCTTGTGCTTCTAGTCTTGCTTTGATCTCACCACCACATTGTTCTTAATCTATTCTAGGACAAAAACATTTTTGTACCCACAGTAAAGGTACCATGAGGTGTTGGCATCACAGCCCAAAACACCTCTTTTCTAGTGAGCAAGACTATCTCTGCTTGTATTACATCACTCAACAAGTTTTAGGAAGAGTGAGCAAAGCACTCTGCCATGGTCTTTTTGACTGAATGACTTGAAATGTTGTATATAGTTTATTCAGAAAAGTATGTATCGACACATGTAGCCTTTCTAAGATATAATTCTCCGGTCCATCAAAACTCAAAATACCCTGAATGACTCATCGTGACTCCCTAAAATGAGAGTTAGGGCTTCCCAATATCCTAGCATCAGCATTTAGTTGCACCTTTGAGCTAGGTTTGTGGATGACATCCATCCACTAGGTCATAACTAAATTTTACCCACAATGTGTCGCCAACCATAGGTTGACATGCATTTACTATCTTATTAGAAGGAAGACCTTCTATTGCTAGCATGCATAATCCTGCTTTATGGCCATACTTCTCCCCTTCTTATTTATAATTGGGAGTTGAGTGGGTTTACTTGGTACCACCACTCTTTCTGGCATATACTTACAATGGATTAAAAAGTTTATAAGACACCTTAGTAATCAGTAAATGCATTTGGCAGTTTATTTGCAATATTATGCAAATCAACAATTCTTTGAACTCAACATTTAGTACATGATCCTGAGCTTGAAATGCCTTATGCATTCCAAAAAATTTCCTGGCATTATGTATGGCACATCAAATCTCCCCCTAATGGCTGGAAATGCTTATTATCAAAATAAAACTAGCATATGGGTTATAAATAGATCCTCCATAAGAGATCTAAATACTTAACAATCAACAGAGATTGAAATCTCACATTGATCTCTAGTTTCCTGTGTTTACCCATCAATGTATGCTGTGGTGGTGAGATTGGTACGTATACAACGTACTCAATCTTACGCAAATAGGAAATCTTCTTGATTCCCACGTACTAAGTGCATATGGGGGATATGCAGTTAATCTCAAATCAGGAGTGTAAATCTACCTGACCTCAACACGAAGTTGGCAAATAGCAATTCACTAACAATGGTCCTGCTATAAGGCTAATGTCATACTCATAGATTCCATTTATCCTTTCGGATATTGATGAGGACATCGTCACGCTGGACACACCGACGCTATGGTCTTCTCCAAGTTGTAATTCGTCCCCAACTCAGCTGCCACGTCACCCTCGGATTCAGCAGACACGTCGTCACTGTTTTGGTCATAACTCTCTCATACGACATCGAAACGGGGCGTTCTTGGATGCGTTGGAAAGGGGACGATGACGCCGTCGTTTTGGATCTGGTCCCAGCTCCAGAAGGTCCGTGGATCATTCTGTGTGACCACGACAAGGTGCTGCATCACCTATTTGGGCCAACTTGGCCTTGTATCGTGTCGGGCCTTAAGCCCAAGTTGTGGGCGCCCAACCCCTGGCCGTCCTCAACCCTAGGTCGAGTCATAGACTATAAAAACAGTTGCCGCCGCTGCTAAACAATTGGGTTTTGTTTAGAGTTTAGTTTTCCATCGAGAAACTGAATCGTTCATTGTAACTGTGGTGACAAATCCTTTTACAGTGATCCAGGGCCCCTGTTCTTGATCTCCTCCACTGTGTCGATTAGTCCTTTGGAACCGAGTTCTTGAACCCTCTATTGATATTCGCATAATTCATATTTGCAATTTCAGATTGCATGTCTTTACCTTCTTGCTTGTGTTCTTCGATTCGCTTGTAGGAAAAGCCTTTTTGGCGAGGTCAATCAAGTTGTGCTTGGTTGATAACCAACGGAGCAGTGGTGTAACGGTTGCAGGGTTCGAATCATGTCTGATTTGAAGCCGGATCGCCAATGTCGAGATCTCCACAAATCGAACTTACCGGTTACCTCTCAGAAGATCGGGCCTGTATCTCATCAATTGGTATCGGAGCTGGGCCCTTGTTTAAGGGGGTGGGAATGACGAGGACATCCTCCACTATTACCCGTTGGCAAAGACGCAACAAAAAAGGGCCAAGTGGCCTAGTTGTAGTCGGGCGGCGACAATGTGAGCCTCTGAATAATCCCACCTTACTTAGCTTGGGAGGAAGAAGCCACCTTAAAAGAGAGAGCCACCCTTCCCCTATCAGACTAGTCTTTTAGGGACATTGGGCCTTTCTCCGAGTGGGCGTGTATAAGAACTGTTGGGGTCCGGGCAACCTTAATTCATTGGGCCTCGGCCAACCCCACCTGGGACGGATGTATCATTTGGATTAAGTTAAAAGGAGGTACTTTTCTTGCTACAACTTCTGCTACTGTTAAGTTATGTGATAATCCTGATGCACCATATTATACTATGTTTTGTCAACCTATTATGTCTGGTGCATTGCCTGCTGTCACTAACCTTTTGCAGGAGTTCGCTGATGATGGGATAAAGTCGAGGACGACTCCAATTCTAGAAGGAGGGGATGATGAGGACATCGTCAAGATGGAGTCGAGGACGACTCCAATTCAAGAAGGGGAGGATGATGAGGACATCGTCACGCTGGACACACCGACGCTATGGTCTTCTCCAAGTTGCAATTCGTCCCCAACTCAGCTGCCACGTCACCCTCGGATTCAGCAGACACGTCGTCACTGTTTTGGTCATAACTCTCTCATACGACATCAAAACGGGGCGTTCTTGGATGCGTTGGAAAGGGGACGACGACGCTGTCATTTTGGATCTGGTCCCAGCTCCAGAAGGTCCGTGGATCATTCTGTGTGACCATGACAAGGTGCTGCATCACCTATTTGGGCCAACTTGGCCTTGTATCGTGTCGGGCCTTAAGCCCAAGTTGTGGGCGCCCAACCCCTGGCCGTCCACAACCCTAGGTCGAGTCTTAGACTATAAAAACAGCCGCCGCCGCTGCTAAACAATTGGGTTTTGTTTAGAGTTTAGTTTTCCATCGAGAAACTGAATCATTCATTGTAACTGTGGTGACAAATCCTTTTACAGTGATCCAGGGCCCCTGTTCTTGATCTCCTCCACTGTGTCGATTAGTCCTTTGGAACCGAGTTCTTGAACCCTCTATTGATATTCGCATAATTCATATTTGCAATTTCAGATTGCGTGTCTTTACCTTCTTGCTTGTGTTCTTCGATTCGCTTGCAGGAAAAGCCTTTTTGGCGAGGTCAATCAAGTTGTGCTTGGTTGATAACCAACGGAGCAGTGGTGTAATGGTTGCAGGGTTCGAATCGTGTCTGATTTGAAGCCGGATCGCCAACATCAAGATCTCCACAAATCGAACTTACCGGTTACCTCTCGGAAGATCGGGCCTGTATCTCATCAGATATGTAACTAAATTCTTGTTATACCAAACAATTGTCATTGTAGGTATAAAAATTCAGTAGTGTTCAGGATAATGAGCTCACAACAAGAGCCATTATTTACCAAATGCATGGCTGAGTGTGGATACTTTCACACACTCTAGATCACTTATAGATGTATCTTTACAACCATAAAATGCCTGAACTGTCCATACAATTTTTGTATCGGACCCATACATATTCTCTTGAATATGATCAAGGAATCTAAGACATTTAATCTGATTTTAAGATAAGAGAGTCTTAAAATCTATTTCCCTTGTGACACCACACTTTAGGAAAATCTTGACCAAAAGAATTGCCACTAATTTTTCACCTCATCCCATATGATGCCAAGTTGTTCATTCCAACTTCAAAATGCATCAACGGTGTGAAAAATTATTTTAAACGCAACATGTTGTACAGGGATGGTTGTATGCATAATACAACCAAAATGAGACTTATCTCATTACTTATATGCCATATCCAATGTTGTCCTTTTGTGTTCACATACAAAAACACATTTGGATATCTCTATAATTTAGTTTGATGCGAGTTGAATTGGGACATAATTTAATATCCTCAATTGCTAACTCAGTATCTAAGGAAGAATGATAGTGGTAAAATAGGCCAAACAATCATTGCATCACATCAGTGATGGCCAAAATATTCCTTCTTATCATAAGAACCAGGAACATTTTGCTTTCTTAGTTCTAGAGTTTGTGGTACAAATGCCCACTAGTCACATATCATTCCACATTGGAATGATTCCTGTACAATCTATTTATGACAAGAGTTTAATGAGATTCTTGTCTAATATATAGAAATCCATAAATATTGCCGAGTATCAAATACATCGATATTATACCCACAATAGTTATGCATTGACAACACAAATATTCCAACATCTTTGATGGACATTATCACATATTATCAATGGACGATGAGATTATCCCAAATCTCAAAACAAATCAATCGAAGCATATTCGATGATCATGTTGTCCATCTATGTGATGTTGTCTTTACGAAAAAAGGAGAAGTGTTGTTATGTGATCCCGTAAGGTCTAGCATAAATAACCAACCTCCTATGTGGCTTCAGATTTTAAGATTGAAGCACCCTTCATATCTTATTTCTGTAGCTCTTGTTTCATCCTTTATAGAATGTTGACATAGATCAACTACAAATTCAAGAGTACGACATTGTTTAGCACTATGCTAAACACAACCACATATATGACATTACTTTGTCATTCTTGGGTTCACATTGCCATCACTCATATTGCACATTAGGCCTTTTGCTTTTACTTGTGGAAGCAAATTGTATGAACAATATAATCATAGTCTTCAATAGTTTGAAAAACTAGAGACATGATCCACTCATGATTAGCCTCAAGCTATATGAGTTTTCTTTATTGTTCATAATACTCCAAAAGAGTATGACACCAATTATGTGCATTTTTTACAAGATAATCTTATCGATGATCTTTATGGACGTAGTACCTTAACTACAGTAAGGCATAATTTTCTTTGATCTATAATGAAAGCAACCCCTAATTGAGGTTCATTAAATGCTTCTATTAGTCCATGGGATAAAACCAATGTTAATGTCTATTGTCCATGTGGGATATTGATGGCATCAAGAGTGAGTTAATCAAACTCCTTTGAAGTCAGTATCCCTAACATACGACAAACCATTGATTTAATTAATTTACACCTAAGGTAAATTAAAATCACTATGGTGATGTTGTGATCTCTAATGCAAAATTTAGGGGGTCCATATCTTGCCATTTTGTTTTGGATTGTTGGAGATAGTCAACAAAACTGTAAACTTTCCAACAATTAGAGGTAATCACAAGACGTGTAAACCTCATGAACAATCATTATTAATGTTGGCACACACATTGAAGATAATCTCTATATCTGAAACATAGAGTAGATCTCTCAGTAGTAGGCAAATAAATTGCTACTATAGGCACAGTCTCTAGGCTGATATATTCGTAGGAATATACCGCAGCCAATGCCTAGACTCCACCTGTGTATAGCCTTTAATAATGAATTATGGTGGTCACCATAAAAGTGTACCATTCTAATATTTCCAGAACACTTATTTAGGACAACACAATGTAAGTAATCATCAAGTTTAAATAAACATGATGTAGACCTTTTAGTAATGGGTGAATACTCACTTCCACAGGCATGGTCTCTAGGTCGAATAATTCAAGATAAATTAAGTGCAGCCAATGCCTAGGACTCCATTACTTGTGTTATGATCCCCAATATATCTAAGATATGCATTGAACAATTTTGCATTTAATTCATCATTAATTAAGAAACGCTTAATTAAGAGGATTTACCATTGTTAAAATGTAATTTATGAAAAAATTACCAAATTAACAAGGTCAACAAAGTATAGGAATAAACACTCTACTATACTAATACTGTTAAAACAAGAAATCTTACTAAGCACATAGTGCTATAGTGGGCTAGTGGCATAACTATGCAAAATCCTGTAGGATCAAAGCAAAAATCCACTTCCTATTTTAGCCACATTAGCAAAATGATTTGGCTGCCATTTTGCTTTTTCGGACTAGGCTCATATGAGCCTAAATCCAGCCATCCTTAATTAACTATCAATTAATTAAGTGGCTATGATTTTATTGCAATTAAAATTAATTGGCAAACAACAAAATGAACAAACTATGTATGCTTAGACATGAACAATTTTCTGGTCTAAAAAACAATGTATAGGAGTAAAAACTATACCGTACTAATATTGTTAGGGTCCATGACTAAAATAGAAAATCATAGACACAAAAAACATATCTAAACATGACAATAGTAAATTTATCTGCAATAATATATGATGATGCAATTTCTAAGGACTCATAAGACTCAAAAACATCTATTTATGCTTGGCAAATAATGTGCATCATAATTTATTTAGACATGAGATCTAAAAACAAGCATTTATATGAGGTATAAATTCAATATATATTGTAGTGATATATAGAGTGATAATCATAAAACCTAAAATATATCAATAATAGATTAGGATTATTATGTAATTCATAGAATATAGATTGACTTTTGTGCAAAACTGCACAATCTTATCCCTTCCCATGGGAAGCCTACGGAGGTACGGACGGTTTCGTCAATCGGGCACTCGGCCTCACGGCCTTTCTTCCATACGTGCAGTTGGTCGGCCTCCATTGCCGCTGACGTGGGTGCAGTGTAGGGCCACCGGCCAAGGGGGCACGGAGGCTACCAGCCACGGGCGCCGAGGGAGCAACCGGCCATTGCCAGCGTGGGGCCGTGAGTCATCGGGCACAGGGAGCGCAGGGGCCGCCGGCCGCCCGGTGTGGAGCAACTGACGCAGGGGCTAGCTGGCCGCCGCGCAGGAGGCACCAGTCGCTGACGCAGGGGCTAGCTGAAAGCCCAAGTTTGGTTTTGGTAGTTAATGACACCAAGTTACTAATGCCATGTGTTAAGTGTTTTGAGTTAGGCATAAGCAACACATGTGATGAAGGTGTATGTGGCAAGGAGTGTGGCCACAAGATCACTAAGAGATGGTGCATGGACATGTAATGATGATCATGGTGGAGATGCACATAAAATGATGGACATGATGATCAAGTAGAGAAGAAGGATCTAAGAGCGCAAGGCAAAGGTATAACCATAGGGTTTTTCCTTTTGCTGGTCTAAGATGAGTAGAGAAGTGATTGACCGGGTTTAGGATACATAGCCGACTATCAAGAGGGGCAATCACGGTTAGCTCGGGAATCAAGTGCCACTAGATCAATGTCTTGAGCATATGCATTAGGATCTAGTAGAGAGCTAACATAACGCCTTGAAAAATGTTTGTGAAATGCTAACACACATGCACTTGGTGGTATACACATGGTGGTGTTAGCACATTTACGAAGGCGGTGGAGTTTAAGCGGTAGAGAGGGGTTTGGGTTCCTCTCTCCTTCCCACCGAGCTTGCGAGGCAGGATTCGGCGCTTTTTGGGGAAGTGAAATGCCTATTTTCTTCTGCACCGGAGGCGGAGAAACGGAGGCGAAAGTCCAGAGTGTTTATCACTGAAAAACGTCAACCGGACGCTGGACCGGACGCGGTCCAGGGTGGACCTGCGCGTCCGGTCAGCTCAAGTCAACGGCAGAGGCGCAGTGCACCTAGGTTTTGTGACCGGATGCTGGTCTGGCCTGACCAGCGCGTCCGGTCAGTTCACCTGGGCGCAGAGGAAAGGTGCACGCAGAACGTGCGACCGACGCGTCCGTTGGTCCTCGGGACCAGAGCGTCCGGTTAGTAACGCGACACGATCGGACACACGGCGCGTCCGGTCACGTGCGATCGGACGTGTCCGGTTGCGGTGGGAGCTTACTGGACTCTGACCGGACGCCAGGTGCAGCGCGTCCGGTCAAATGCTAGAGCACGTCCGGTCACGGCAATGGTAACTTCTGACGCACACTGTTCACACTTGTCCTGTAGTGACCGGACGCGTTCGGTCACCCTGACCGAAGCGTTCGGTCAGCACGATTTGCACTGCGTCGTCCGGTAACGGCTAGCTGTGTACCCCTTCGCTATAAATAGAAGTTGGCCGGGGTTTGAGGGTAACTCTTGCACATTTTGAGACCTAGAGACATCCTTTGAGCTAGAGAACAACCCCTCCACTCATCTCTTTGCATAGTTGCACATCGTGAGTGAGATTGAGTGAGATTCAAGTGCATTGCTTGAGAGTTGCATTCTAGAGGCACTTGATCTTCGAGTTGCTATGGATTTCTTATTACTCTTCTGTGTTTCCCAACACGGTAGACGGCTTAGAGCAGCGAAGGTGATTGAGCTCACAATTGGAGATTGTTGGATCCCTCACCAAGTGTTGTAAGGGGTTCTTGATCCTTCCCCACAGGAGTTCGCAAATTGGATACTCTAGTGGAGCTCGTGGCTTGGAGGATCCCCATCTTGTGTGCGGTTGTGCGGCGCCCGCCGAGGGCTCAACTCTTGATAGTTGATTAGCTCACGAACCGACAAGTGGGTGCATCGCCACAATGAGGAGTAGCTTGCTGGGAAGCAAGTGAACCTTGGTAAAAATCTTGTGTCATCTCTTTGCCGAGGATTTCTCTTGTGGTTGATCATTGTGATTGATTCTTCGAGTGCATTACTTCTCTACATCGTTGGTATAAGAATCAAGTCACTTGCTCTTTATTTTCTTGTACTAGTCCTAGTGTAGTTTGCTTAGTGTAGCTTTTATCACATAGGAGTAAGTAGCTTAGTGACTTAGTCTTGTTGGTGTGTATTAGAGATCATAGCCTTGCTTCACTAGAATTGTATAGGTGGCTTGCTTGGTGTAGTTGAGCTAGTGCTAGAATTAGCTTAGCCATCTTTTATACTAATGTGGTTGTTTAGTGAAGCTTGTAGATTTTTAAATAGGCTATTCACCCCCCTCTAGCCATTTGGACCTTACACTAGCTGGCCGCCACGTAGGAGGCGCCAGTTGCCAAAGTCATGTGCAACCACTGCCATGGAGCCGCATCGAGGCACATGGCTAGGGAAGCTGGCCATGGTGTAAAGGCCATAGGCTTGTGCTGCCAGCCGCGCGGGCCACGTGTGCCCAACCATGTGACACGGAGGATGCCGGCTGCCGCAGGCATGGGGCTATGAGCCGCCATACATGAGGGGAGGAGCACAGGGGCCTCAAGCCACCGTCGTCGTGCACAGCCACAACCGAGCGAAAGCGACAGAGATGAGGACGAAGGATGACATCGACTAGTGTTGTTGCCATAGGTACTAAATGTGGCTGTATTCCATACCTTTGTTCTAGTTCTCGTTCCTGATTTTCATCCTTGAGCATGATGCCGACACTGGTCCTTCAACAACGGATGGCGCTGCATCATCGACGTCGAATCCTTTCGGGCCTAAAACCAGAGACAATGAAGTGATGCAAATGATGTATGTGTTCCCAATAAACAGTGTTACATATATACAGGGCCCATGTGGGTGGTTACAAGTGTGAAATAGAGAGGGGTGAAAAGACACCCCTTGGATCAATCCCTAATTGATCACTAAATAATAATTCTTAACAATATACACATGGGAGTAACTACTCCCTGGGAGTAGGAAATAATTTCCCTATATATATCAGAGTTGTCTCAGATATGGAAGTACAAAGATGGATTACTTTGCCATTTTCCTAGAGGTCGAGGAATGAGGAAGGGGAAGACGGTTCTCCACCCTCAGGCCCTGCTACTACATTCGGAGGCTAACTCCCCAATTTAGTCCGACCAGTCTGTCGTCGCTTGGCGACCATTTGCCATATCAATCGTCCAACATAAGCCATCCTTTTAAAAGTCCTAACAAAACACAATTTTGTCAAGCTATTCAATTTGAAACATAGCGAAAAATGACTTGATGCTACCTATCAAGGTACCACCGACAACGTTCAAATATAGGTACACATAACTAAAATAAGAACTTAATAGGTGACGACGAACCTTGCAATGAAGGTGCTCTACAAGTCAATTTTCACCTGCACAAATAAAGCAGCCTTATTCAACACCGGATGCCAAAACTGTAGATGAGTACTACCTCTGTCTAGAAAAGAATGCAATTATGGGATCCGCGCCTGTCAATATAGCTCAAGTTTGACCAAACCTATAGTAAATAGTATTAGCATTTATGTGTCAACATAAATTTGTTATGAAAATATATTGTATAACTAATTTAATGGTACTTATTTTATATCACTATTGTTTGTACTTTTTTATATAAATTTAGTCAAAGTTCAAATGGCTTGACTTTTTGAAAAGCGAGAATTGCATCCTATTGTGGGCGGAGGGACTACATATAAATGGTAAAGCTGTGACGGATCTACCCATATGATAGTTCTACTTGCAAATCGAGTTCTACAATATGTTATCTTTAACTTCTAGTCCTAAATAAATGGAATGCAAACACAATGAGGAAAAGATACAAGAATCTACCTCTAGGCTGCTGATTTCACTTAATCAACATACAAGAATAATTGATGGATCAAGCTTCACCACTACTCTGCAACTGGCCTGGCCAATCCAAAGTTTATTTACCTCAGATCTGTAGGAAACGACAGCTGGAGAGGTGGGATTCGATGGCTAGGAAAATGGATAGCAAGCTCGACTGCCATCGATGAACGGTGGAGTGGGGATAGCAAATGGTTCTAACCGAACGTAATAGACAGGAGATCGTATGGTCTTTGCCAAGAGCGAATAGATGACATGAACATATGGCATCCTCCACTTTCCCTTGAAACCATCAGCAATCCAGTCCTCCACTCACAAATGAGCAAGTCAACATATCAGATTTGATGTATCCCAAAGAAAGTAGCCGTTGTTGCATGACTGTGATTGCCTCACCAAATCTGGCCCTTGGGTACAACGACTTCTTGAAGACAAGGAGGAGAGCAGTTGAGAGTTGTGTCAACTCTTTCGGTCTCCTCAAAGGACTAAAAGGTTGCCCAAAGATAATCAAAACCATCTCAATGGGTGGTTCCATCCCTCCTGCTAGGACATGATGAGGTGTAACACCTTGAAATTTGACTCTTTAGAAATATAGCTAAATTGATTTAATTTTGTATTTTTGTGATCATAAAACCCTAGGAAAATAAAATTTTTCATTAAATTAAAATTTATCATAGGGTGTAGAAACATTGTTGTGCATACATGCCGGTGCATTTGGATTTTTGCTCTGAATGGCTTTAACACAAACAAAAAAAAGATTCAAATTTCTTTTGAAAATAGCTTTGAAACATAAGAAAAGGAAAAGAAAAGGAATTCATTTAACTTCCTTTCCTCTCTCTCTCTGTTACGTTGACATCTGGGAGCCGCCCCTTCACCCGCTGCCAGCCGGAACCCACTCGTCAGCCACATTTCCCCCACCTGAAGCCGTCTCCAAGCAGGTCTCTCTGCTCGATGGAAAATCACCGCCCAACTCCGATTTTAGCGGGATTCAACGTAATCTCCACGCCTGTACACCTTATATGAAGGAGAGGAACCCGACATGCATCCGTTTCCCATCTCTGAGCTGCTGTTAGCCTTAGCTTCCCTCTGTGCTCATCTTTTGGATCACGCCGACCTTGTAGCGCAGCCGCGCTCGTTGTCCACCGTCTCGCCGCTGTCCATGACCTGTTGCCGAGCTCCACGTAGAGGTGAAGAAGCTAGCGGAGCCATTCCCTTCTTCCTTCTCACCCTCTGTCTTTAGCTCATCACAGCCGAACATTGCAGGAAGGTTCGCCATGTCTGTTTCACCGATGCCCTCGTCGTTCGTTCCCCGTCGTCATTCGTCAAGAACCATTGCCGCCCGCTGAGACCCCGTCGTTGTCGAGTTTGTTGATGGTAGTTAACTATCATTATAAATCGTCAACTAAACATATAAAAAGGATAAAAATATGATTCCCACCTTAGAATAGGGGTTCTACTGACAATTTCCATGAGTTTTGGTGAATTGTGATTTTTCAGGGATTAAATAGGATAATGTAAGAAAAGGATATCTTCCATGAGAAGGAACCCACGCCTATCAGACTTATCTCCATGTCACGGCCATGCAAGGACATTCTAGAAGGCACCAGAGGACTCCACAAGGCGGTCCACCTTGACCTGCTGCCAGGTGGGGCTGACCGGCCCTAACCCTAGGCCAGCCGGCCTCTCCCCACACCGCCACGGCTCCTTCCTTTGCAAGCTGCCTCTACCGCCTCCTATGATGCATCTCAACCCTACCTGAAGGTCGGTTTCATCCAATGGGCCACGGTTGATCCCCCAGGGCTATATAAAGCGACCTTCAGACCCCCAGGCCTCATTCAATCTCTCCAGATCAGAACCTCCAATAGAATTAGAAATCATAGGAGAAGGATTGAAGAGCCAGCGATCAAGAAGAAGACTAGTTCTCCCTCTAGTTTAGGAATAGAATCTAGTCCTGAATTAGAACTAGAAGAGAGAGAGAGAGAACAAGAGATTTAGAAGGAGCTCCGGCCTGTCGGATCTTCTTCAACATCTTGTACCTGTGGATTCAAGTTCTTCAAGATCTTGCATCTAGATCTCTCTGGTAATCAACGTCTATTTTTAAGTTGTTCTTATTGTTCATATTGTTCTTGAGGTTTGTGACTCATTTGAGTACTTTAATTCTAGTAGCGCTAGGATTAGAGGAGCTAGATGGTGTAAGCGTGGTGCTTAGGCTTGATAGCTCATGAATGTACCCTATATTCTAGATTTTAGTGGTAGTTTGCAAGGGTGACTCTTATAGCCTTGCTGATTCTTCTATAGCCCACTATCCCGTTTGTAGGACTAGCAGGATAATTTATTGGTAGGAGAATTCATACTCTGCTTATGACCTCCTATGACAATTTCCCCATCAAGAACACTATTAGCATTTCATACTTGAAGTAGAATTAGACAGCCTTAGTGATCCCCTCTACCTTCAAAATTCTCAGTCCTTGATAGCTACTCAAGGATTAAAGCTTAAGACTTAAGAAGACCATACTCCGTTCCTTTGGGTTCGATATTAAAACTAGGTCATCCTGGTGAAGTGCTACATCGGTAGACGTTATCTGTGCGCTTGCGGATAAAGTAGAGTGTGCATTAATTTATACCAATAGAGTCTCTCCTTGTCCTCATGGAGGACCTAGGTGTGTTCTCCGTGCTAGCTTTCTCATCTCTCCCCATGCATGCTTTTGACGATGTCCGATCTGAGCTCCCGTCCATGGCGCCACCACCGGCACCGGGTCCTAGGTCTGCTGAACGAGCGCGAGCCCCTACATGCCGCCTCCCGGCGCACATGCCCGCGCGCGAACGAACTACACCGCTTCAGCGAGCGGAGCTAGCAGGCAGCCTGGGCGTGCGTTCTTGTTAGCTTGTTGACACCATCATGACATCACACTTGCACTATGGCCGTTTTTTGTTCATAGAAACAATTGTGGAAATAGATGAGAAATCCACATATACGTACCTCACACCATGCGTGCCTAGCTTACTCTTCCTAGCTTGATGACATCACATGATGCCATGATCATGTCACACACAAATTATGGCCGTTTTCTTTTAGAAAAACAAATCAAGAAAATACGGTAGGAATACATCACCCATAATTAGCCGTCAATCTTCACTGATTCTTCATTTTAATTCCGTTTGACTCAGTTTAAGTTGCGTTAGATTTGTGTCGACATGCTCTATGCACTAGTGCTAATGTTTTCATGTTAGTGTTTATGCTTTTTTTATTAATTTAATTGTTAAATTGATTAACGTTTATATAATAATATTTATAATTAAAAGCCATATAGGTTTTATAACTTGGTAATTTATACACAAAATATTAATGTGATTAGTTGCTCACTTACATGTGTTTTTAAAATTCTGTGTTGCTTAGTAAGTACGTTGTATATGTGATAAGCTCAATTAGTTGCTTTCACACTTTTTGCAAGGATAGAGTTTAATTAACTTGATTAAATTATATATATGACATTGTTTATAAATAAAATATGAGTAATTTTAACCAATCTTTTGAAATAAATTATGTTTTGACTAATCTGGTCTAAATAACTTTTTCACGTAGTTTTGCTTAATAAAAATAAATCAAGCATATAGGCTTTTTCCTTTAATATAATATAAGTCTCGGTAGTTGTTTCTTTTTCACTGTAGCTCTGATTAGTGTGTCTATCACGAATGTGTGTAGCCACGTGTAGAACGTCTCCAAAACCTTTTCACTTATTGTTTCCTATGCTTGGTGTATTGTTCTAAATTTAGTCATACTGCTTGCTTTATGTATGATTGCATGGATGCTTGTGTGGTGCTCTACGACCATGTCCAGACGATGAGCTTTGCGTTGGTGATCAAGAAGCAATCGTTTGGAGGTTAAGAACCAGTAGAAGACCTGAGTTTAAGGCAAGTATAGCATGGGACCATCCTTGTTGTCCTATTCACTGAAATTATCATACATATGCATGTGTCCTCCTTGACAACCATAGAGATTATAACTTAGCTGTTGATACCCTGATTCCTTGTCACCTGTGGGTTTTGCATTGGGTAGCTATTGCTAATGCTTATTTATAAACAATGATCTTGTAATATGGCTAATGAATTATGCAACCAGCCTTTTAAGATGACTCTATTACTGTAAAAGGGAGCTAGAGCACTATGTTGTTTTTATGTTGCTCTATTCTCTCTCTGTAAGGACTTATCTGTAAGTGATAACCGGGATTTACAGTACAACTGTGAGGGCTATATGGCTCTGGCTCTAGTTGTTTAAGAGACCTTTTCTAGCTTATTAGTGGCTACCGAAAGGCGCAAGAGGGGTCATGTCTAGTATGATCTCGGCCTGCCAAGGTGGGTGCAGTCTTTTGTAAGTTGCCCCTTGGAGGGGGTTCATGCTTTCCAATTGGGAATCCTTAGCGGCCCTAACTTGTTAGACAAACTTTTAAATGGCTTTATATGATTTCCGGTGTTTTGGGCCTAGCTAACCCATGCATTTGGAAGTCATGACTCACAGTGAAAGTGTACACCTCTGCGCAGAGTTAAAAACTGGTATACTAGCCGTGCCCACGGACACGGGCGGCCTTAGGGATTCTTACATAATAAATGTTCACCATTGTTATATCATGCTTATTATTGTTGATATTATTATGCTTATGTTAATTGCTATTTCATTATTATTATTACAATTGATCATTTGTTTATAATAGGAATTGGTTTACCTTGATGCTACTCAATTGCTAAGAACATGATGATTAAAAGCTAAATGCAGTCAAACCAGTGTCTAGCTTTTTGTGCCTCATGAACCCTGTTGACGGTAGATAAGTATCATTTTTAACCATCAACATAGCATGAGAAATGATCAAAATACAAATACTATCTAGATATAGGGGTTACACTGACAGAATTCCATGAGTTTTGGTGAATATCTATTTCTGCAAGGGGTTATCAGGAAATAAGTAAAGGAGACCCACATGTCAGATTTACATAGAGACAAAGGGGCTATACATAACTTTTCTAGAATGTGAAAGATACGAGAAGACTCTAGAAACAAATGGGAGACGAAACAGGCCTACAGTAGGGGCGCCTGCCCCTCTCCCTTAGGCGCCCGCCCCCCTCTGGTGGCCAATCACGGTCAACCTCGTGGATTATGCCTCCACCGCCTTTAAGAATCAATAATAATCGTTCATCAAGGTCGGTTTGATCCAAGGGCTGTGGTGCTTCCTAAAGGGCTATATATGCAAGGCCCCAGGCCCCAGGAGAAACCCTAATTTTCGAGCCAACACAAAAAGGAATTCATTATTCAGAGAAGCCCTAGAGCCACCATCTCAATTAGATCTCTAGTTTAGCATAGCTACATAGGGTTAGAACTAGAAGGAGCCAAGTATTGCTTGATTTCCGAATCTGTCGGAGAATACTTGGTAATTCTCTCCTACTTTTGTATTTGTTCTTATATTATATTATCTAGTTCATTATTTGTATGAATATGACTTTAGTCTATTCTATCATATTGGATATGACTTTGCTCTATTTGCTTATGTTCTCAATTATATTGTTCTTAGTCTACTTTGATTATATGCTTGGCATAGTTTGATCAGATTTATATTCAAGTATAGGATCGTATAGCGCTTACTTATTGATATCATGGGTAAGTGGTAAACATTGTGTAGGCATGGTGCCTATACCGTATTTACCTGCGATTGTACCCTATATTTCGGATCATGTGGTAGATCGCGGGAGTGACAGTCCTGTTGAGTCCTCTGTAGTCCACCTCCTGAGTATAGGGCAGGTAGAGCACAACTATTATAGGGAAGTTATGGCTATGTTCTTTATCTTCCTTAGTAATATCACTATGCGCAGATATAACCTATTCTTACCATGATTGCCAAGTGTAATTGCACTAATCATCGTATGCTTTGACTTTATAGTTAGAATAACTTAGGATTATCCCGATAGTTCATCCTAATCCATGCTAGTGCTATATATCTAGAGTAGTCTATTGAGATGTTTATCATTATATGGCTATGTGCATATCAATTATCTTTATTATCATTCATATATTATTTATCTTGTGACACTTACCCTGTATGAGAAGAGAGATAAAGACATGGTTATGCTCTCCATTAGCATATGCAGTATTGCTCATTGCTCATTATTCATTATCCTTAGCATCCCTTCCCAGTGGTAAAATATAAATAACGATACCTGGTTTACTCCTGGTTAAAATACTACATCGGTATTATCTGTGCGCTTGCGGATTTCATATTTATTTCTAGAGGAGCATTTGCATTTATTTAATACCACATTTCTGGCGTCATGCTGGGGATGACAACCTAGCTTAAGTGATGTTAAGAAATGCCAACAAGCATTTTTGACGCGGTTGCCGGGGTAGGTTGAATTGCTATCCAAAGGATAATGAGCCATCACTTGCATCCACTAATGTGATCGAGAAACCATCGTCTTTCTCTTCTCATACAGCCTTACCCTTGTCTTCTGTCTATTTTATATATCATATACAGGGTAATGTATGAGCAGGTTTGGCCGTCTAGATAATTTCATCGATAATCCAGAATTGTTATTCAGGAGTGCTAGAGCCAAACTAAAGAGAGTTCAAGCAAAAACATCATCATCCTAGCTTGAAGCTCCACTCTCTGATTTAGAAGGCCAACCAAGCATATTTTGGAACTTAACACCAGAATTCGACGCTATGGCAAATAAGTCACTCCGCGAGTTCTCAGCTCCAACTACAGCTAACATTCGGACTGGACCTGCGGTAGAGATTGAGCAAAACTTTGAGCTAAATCCGGCGTTGATCAACATGGTACAAGCTAGCCAGTTTTGTGGGAAGGCACATGAAGATGCTAGTGCTCATCTCCAACACTTCCTGGAGATTTGCAGCACTTTCACCAACAAGGATGTCCCCAGAGATGCCATACTACTTTGCCTCTTTCCATTCTCACTCTTAGGGAGAGCGAAGCAGTGGTTCTATGCAAATAAGGAGAAGAATACTACGTGGGCACTATGTTCCACCAATTTATTGGTGAAGTTTTTTTCCATGGGCAAGACAAATGCTCTTCGTGGGAAGATATCAAGTTTTTAGCAGCATGATGAGTTAGTCCCAGAAGCATGGGAGCGCTTTCAAGATTACATCCTAGAATGTCCTCATCATGGAATGAAGAATTGGCTACTTATGCAGACCTTCTATCACGGGCTCATCAATAGCACCCGTGAGACTATGGATGCTGCCGCTGGAGAAGCATTTTTATCACTTACAATCAATCAAGCCACAGCTCTTGTGGAAAAGATGGCGTCCAACCAAGGTTGGAATGAAGAAAGAACTCAAACCCGCAAGAGAGGTGGAGGTATGCACCAGTTGAAGGAGGTGGACATGCTGTCTGTCAAGATGGACCTACTTATGAAGAGGCTTGATGAGAGAGCCAGAGAGAAGAAGGAAGTCATGCACATTCATGATTCCCGCATGACTTGTAAAGAGTGTGGAGACACTGGGCACTCAGGAAGCAATTGCCTAGAGCTACAAGAGGATGTGAACTACCTCAACAATAATAGCAACTACTATCGTCCTCAACAGAATCAAGGTTGGAATTAGCAGCAGAGGCCTAACACTCAGGTAACTACTCAGGTAATTATCAAGGTAATAATTCTTTCAATCAACACCCTCTGAGAGAGTTAGTGCTTAATCAAGGAAAATTAATGGATAGCCTATCTAAGAAATTAGCATCCAATGATAAAACGCTAGAAACAATTAATAATAGAATGGATAATTTCTCTACTACCATTAAGAATCAGCTGAGTTTTAATAAGATGCTAGAATCTCAGTTGCAACAGCTTGCCAATATTGTTCCTGCTAACCAAGGTAAAATTTCGGGACAACCGAAAGATCTAGAAACTGCAAATCTTGTAGACATATTTAATGCAGGAAGTTATTGGAGTGACCCTATCTCCAAAGGATGGAACGACGAGACTCTACCGATTAAGAAAGGTGATCCAGAAAGACCTGTCATCCCGATCTCCATTGGAAGCATAAACTTTAACGAAGCTATCTGTGACTTCGGTGCAAGCGTCAATATCATGCCTAAGGTAATCTATGACAAAATGTTTAATTATCCTTTATTGTACACAACCATGTGCTTGCAGCTTGCAGACCAGTCACTTTGCTACACCAAGGGAATTCTAGAAGATATATGTGTACGAGTGGGCAGCTCGTATGTTCCTGCAGATTTTATAGTAATAGATACAGGTGGTGATGAGAAGTTGCCTATCATTTTGGGACAACCGTTCTTGAACACCGCTGGAGCTATCATATACGCCAACACTGCCAAGATCTGTTTCAACATCAAAGGCAAGAGAGAGACCTTCTTCTTCAAGGACAAAGTGTTACAATTCCCTGCACACCTTCAACATTCTTATGAGCCAAAGAAGAAGAACAATCGAAGGAATAAGAACAAGAATAGGAAGCCACAATAGATGGAGTCAGTGAGAATGATCACTACAGTCCATAGAGAGCATGATCATCAGCTCAAGTCCCCATATCTACTCAAGAGAGACGACCCAGGTGTTCCAACTATTGAATGCACAATCAACAGAAGTTTCTTTCAGAAAGCTGTCTGTGACACTGGATCAGGTGTCAACATAATGGCCAATGTAACTTATGAATATCTATATGGTACTATGCCTTTAGACCCAACCTATGCACAGCTGCAGATGGCGGACCAATCATTTCGCTTCATGGACGAAATAGCGAAGAACGTCCCTGTGCAAATTGATGACCACTTCATCCCGACTGACTTTTTAGTCATCGATATGGGAGAAGATGAGTACGATCCACCAATCATCCTAGGAAGACCATTCCTAAGCACTACCAAGGCTATCATTTACATTGCAACAGGAGAAGTACATTTCTAATTTCCCTTAGAAAAGGTACGCCGTTATTTCAATAATAATTATATAGTTGATGAAGAACCCAAGAAGAACAGAATCAGAAGAAGGCGTCGCAACTGCACCCAGAAGAATCAGATCCCCAAGGATGGATGGACTGACTATCAAGGAGAAGTATCAAGATATGAAGATCGATATCCTGAAGAAAAGATTTATCTTGAGAAGGAAGTTGTACCCCCAACAGAAAGTGAACCAGTTACCATGGAGAATAAAGAAGAGAAGATAGTGCAACCAACTCATTCCTCAAAGTCAACCTCACCAACAAAATAGGTATGGAAGGTAAAGGTAAATTCAAAGTCAGATTCAGCACAGTTAGAGGCATCGCTCGATCCATCCGAGGTGCCCTAGAATATTTAGAGCAAATAAGAGGTTATGTTCGGAGAACCCAAATCACCGAACACTGTGCCAAGAGGTAACTTGGTAGTTATCAATATTTCCCTTTTTAGTTCTGCATTTAATTTTCCACATCATATTTACTTTCCTTCATTATATGTTTAGTTATATTTTATTTCTGCATAGAAAAGAAAATAAATATGTTTCACATTGCATTATAAAATTGCTAAGCCCCATGCCAATAAATTTGTGGCATTAAACCCATAAGTCTACTTGCTGTGGTGGCATAAAAATAAAATAAAGAAGCATTCGTCATTTTATTCCTTGCATTATATAAAAATATAAAAATATAAAAATATGGTACAAGAGATCCTGCTAGAAAGATACATCTGTTAAGAGGTTCTAGACGCTCAAGGCTTAGAGGTTTATCACTAACACTTAATCAAGTTCCACAAGCTTTGTTGTCTATTTCAGCTTCATAGAATTTGAAGGAGCAATGAAAGTAAACAGACAAAAAGAACAATTTGTTTCCTGTCAGAGCACTGTCTCAACAATCATCATCATAAGCACTCCAATAAGGGGAAGTACACCTTCATTGTCTGTCAAGCAAGACTATGTCAACATTCAGCTTGGGGGAGAGCATCCCCTATGTATCCAGCTAAGTATTTTCTTACCAACCTATTTTGATATATGAAATAAAATAAAAAGATGCATAACCTATAGAAACCCAAATAAATGTTTTCTTATACATATATATGTTTTCTGTATAATCTTTAAGTAAAATAAATATAGGAGAGTGTGCTAAGTTTCATCTTTCTAAGTGAACCCCTAGAATAAACTCTTATATGGAAATGATGAATAGTTGCTCTACTGTAATTCCTTTCAAGTACCTAGTTTTCAGCCTTGAACTCTTCCGAGTTTTGGATACAATTGTTTTGATTTAAGATTTGCTCTAAACCTAAAACTTGTGGGTAGCAAATGCTTGATCTAAGTCTAGGTAGTTGACGGATATGATATGGGAAGGTTTTGAGCTGCTATCTATCATGTTCCTAGAGATACTAGAGTTCTGGAGAATTTATCTTTTAAAAAATTAACTTGCTACATGATGAGTTCATGTATGACGAGAGTTTAAAATCCTACCACAGCCATATACATGCTTATAGATTAGGAAGCCTTACATTCATATTTAATATTTGTGAGCATTGAGTATGGTCAGGCTGTGTCGATCCTTAGGAACTGGTCATGCGGTTAAAATCGAGATCCACCTATACACTCTACCTATACATGCTGCTTCTACCCTAGAAGTACGCATCCATATCCATATCCACACATATATATCTACCTATATATTCTGCTTCTACCCTGGAAGTACGAATCCACATTCAGATCCACCCCAGAAAATTGTTCTACTCTTACATGGGAGTGAACTGCAAAAATATTCCTATCATCCATTTTATCCCTTGCTAGCCAATAAAGCTCCAAATATCTAGTTATGCTACCTCTTGTTATTGTGTTCTAAAAGAAACTTGGGTATTCTAAAAAAAGAAAAATAAAAAAGAAGGAAAAAAGAAAAAAAGAGGACAAATGTCCCACTCAGAAATAAAGAGAGATATAGAAGCCCAAGTTCTTCTCAAATTCTTCAAGTTTTCTAAGAGAGGTATATGAGAAATTTTCCCGAAGGAGCTAAGTATTCAGCATCATCATCCCTTTACCCCTTATAACCACTTCTACTCCATTTACCATTTACAACCATCTACCATATAGCCCAAGACACATGCATATCTTGATTTGACTTTATGACTCATTTCTTTGGATCCATAGTTTTGATTATGCAATATATGTTTCGCTGTCTCCCCACCTATGAGCTCCACATAAGCCTATTAGAAGTAGGGTGAGAGAGAGAAGGCATAATGTTACTATGCTACCAAAAAATACCACATATTTTGAGAGGAGAGAAAAGGCATACACCATAAATGCCTTGGAGAGGATCCAGAAATACCACAAAGGAGAGACTTGGAAGGGTCATACATAGGAATCTCTGAGTTTTATTTTGAAAATCTTGCAAAACTCTGGAATAATAGTTGATCAAAGAGCTTGAAACATGGCGCTTGACTTGACCGTTCTGTCTTTCAACTACTCAAGACCCAAGTGACGGTTACAAGCCCCATGGTGGAAGGTAATATGAGTAAGTTTTTCATCAGAATAGTTCATTCTAATCCAGAGGAGAGTTCTTGTTTGAACGCATATGTACCTATAAGGCGTGAAAGTATTATAGCAACTCCCGATCCATCACTAAGTCTATCTTTGCTCAGGGACGAGCAAAAGGTAAGGTTGGGGGAGTTTGTTGACGGTAGATAAGTATCATTTTTAACTGTCAACATAGCATGAGAAATGATCTAAATACAAATACTATCTAGATATAGGGGTTACACTGACAGAATTCCACGAGTTTTGGTGAATATCTATTTCTGCAGGGGGTTATCAAGAAATAAGTAAAGGAGACCCACATGTCAGATTTACATAGAGACAAAGGGGCTATACATAACTTTTCCAGAATGTGGAAGATACAGGAAGACTCTAGAAACAAACGAGAGACGAAACGGGCCCACAGCAGGGGCGCCCGCCCCCTCTGGTGGCCAATCACGGTCAACCTCACGGATTATGCCTCCACCGCCTTTGAGGATCAATAATAATCGTTCATCAAGGTCGGTTTGATCCAAGGGCTGTGGTGCTTCCTAAAGGGCTATATAAGCAAGGCCCCTGGCCCTAGGAGAAACCCTAATTTTCGAGCCAACACAAGAAGGAATTCATTATTCAGAGAAGCCCTAGAGCCACCATCTCAATTAGATCTCTAGTTTAGCATAGCTACATAGGATTAGAACTAGAAGGAGCCAAGCATTGCTTGATTTCCGGATCTGTCGGAGAATACTTGGTAACTCTCTCCTATTTTTGTATTTGTTCTTATATTATATTATCTAGTTCATTATTTGTATGAATATGACTTTAGTCTATTCTATCATATTGGATATGACTTTGCTCTATTTGCTTATGTTCTTAATTATATTGTTCTTAGTCTACTTTGATTATATGATTGGCATAGTTCTGCTCTCTGTTTGGAGAGAACATATTTTTGGAACTTTAAGAATTCGACTATGTAAACTTAGGAATCAGGTCTTGAGGTCTGAAAATGATTTGTAGAGCATTTTATAGGCTTTCCAGATTATCTTGTACCATGTAATTTGGATTTGTGGATCTCCAGTTATGGTTGAAATACCTAGCTGCTATCCAGATTCTAGTTTTTGCTGAATTGTGTTAGTGTTTGTGTGAGCATAAGTAATGTTGCTCTTGTTGGTTGTTTAGGTGTTAGGTCCTTAACTGAGGAAAAGCAATTGTACATTAGGTTGTGTAGACTTGGTAAGTACTTCGCTACTGGAGAAGAGATTTGCATGTCTTGTTAAAGTGATTTGAATAGAGTGTTAAGTTGTTGCTGCAGTTCACATTGCATTCACCGAGCATGTTGCATTCATTCTTATGCATCCATGAGATTTATCTGTGCATCCATGCAATAGGTGTGCTGGAAGGGGTGATGCTTCTGGAGTTCGAGGGAGCACATCAGGAGGAGGAGCAGGAGCAGCCAGAGGAGCCCGAGGTGCCTGCTGGCGAAGGAGTTCCCGAAGAAGAGCTACCTGACGATCACCGCCCCTCATCCTTTCTAAAAGGCAAGCCCCGGTGCATGCTAACCCAACTTTTGTATATATATCATTGAGTACTTTTACTTGTTTATTGCATTAAGTTTTAGGAGTCAAGTGAGAAGACTTGCTGCATTATATCTATCCTTGTTTAGATATCGAACTTGAATCCCAATTGAAGTTTAGGCACGTGTTATTGCTTAGCCCTGCTTAGTGCGGTAGAAGTTGGGTGATTTTCGGTCATCCGCGAGCTTTTGGATGAAGTGGGTCACAGTTGGCTATATTTGCTATTGTGGAAAAGAACCATGCTGAAAAATGAATTGAGACCGGGCGAGAGTTTGATAGTGCAGCCGCAAGACACTTCACGTCTTAGGTGCGAAGCTATGCCCGTCTGAGTCATTTAAGGACCGATTCACTGTATGTACTTGAGTCATGTTGAACGTAGTCTAACACTTAGTTGGCCGGATAAGCTATTCCGACTGCGAAGCCGAGTAATACAGTTCAGGCCAGGAATCGGGGGGTCAAGTGCGTATTCTGGAGGAAGTAAGAATGTGCTTGGGGACATTGGCATAAGACCAAGAGAGGGTTAAAGTCCCTATCACCTGGCAGAGTGTTGCCCTTAGGGATGTGGCATCAGTCGAACCCGCGATTCCTAAACTGTACCAAAGGTGACTTGTGCAACCCTGGCACGGGGTCTGCGCGGTGACTGTTAGAAATACCCCTTCAGCTGGATAGGAACTCGATTCGAATCACCGTCACTCCCGGTTAGTGAGCACTTGACTTGAGCAGCAGCAACATAGATTCAATTAATTGAATGGATGGTTAATTGGACAATGATTTAAATGTTGTCTCAATTTATACCTGCTATGGTTATTAATGTTTGCTTAATAATCAGATGATTGTTTAGCACAAGTGCTAAGATAGATGACGGGTTAATGCTAAAAATCACTACTAGCACAAGTTAAAAGAGTTACTATTACTTATGCATTTCCACAAATGAACTGTCAGCCAGCTCCACTTAAGAAAAAGCCTTGCATGATCCTTGGTGTCCTTTATATCCATTTCGATGGGTAAGTATAGCTGAGTACATTCTCATACTCAGGGTTTATTCCCTCCTGTTGCAGATGACATGCTTTACCAGGGCTTCTATAAGAACTGCCTCCACCCAGCGGGTGACGAGGACTAGATCACTTGGGCATGATCGTCTTTTAGTCTACTTTCCTTAATGCTTTTGTGGGAACATGATCTGTAATACTAACAATCGTACTTGAACTAAGTGTGTGTAACTTATGCTTCCACTACTTTCTAAATTTGGTTTGTAATAATTTGTGACTCCGTATTGTTGTAAGCCTCTTTTAAGTACTTGTGAAATGTAACGTGTGATGTGTTATGTTGAATGATGTGATCTTGGTTAGAAACGGGTTGGTTTGAAATCCTTCATGATTTCGATTGTCTACCGGGATTATATGGGCTCAAGTTCAAAAATTTAGGCATTTCAGTGCTTATTTTTGTACTTGTGCTCTTATAATTTGGGCAGTTCTGTTACAGCTGGCATCAAAGCAGAATTCAACACTAAACACATCGTACGGGTATTTAAAAACAAAAGCTTTTGTTTGCAAAAAGTGTTTTTCCACTTACAAAACATACAAGTGTAAATAATCTGAAATTATTTCTATAGTACGCCAGTGATCATATCCTTTAGCGCAAATAAGGACTCTTAGGTGGCTTATTAAAGTACTAACTTGGGGGTTCTTGCTTGTTTTCTGTTTCATCGTCCTTACGGTGTGATATTGTATGGATGTCATCCACTTGGGTGGTAATGTATGGATCAAAATGCCTCTACGACTTGGTAAGTGTGAGTTGTGAGAGCATGACCATCCAACCGTTGGTCTAGGGGAGAGTAGTTGTGGTTACTCGCATACTTACATGCTCAATCGTGTATTTATGAAAGTACTTAATTGTGGGTATATCTGTCGGGTAGCTGTGATACTGAAGTATATACATCAGGAGATGTATATATGGAAAGCATTTAGTTTACTGCTTACTTTGCATACTTTATTGGGAAACTGTTGGGCTAAAATAAAATTTTCTGTAGGTACACTAACAACACATTGTTGTAGACTGATAGTTTCGCCTATATGAGAGAGCATTTGTATACCACCGCCTAGCGCTTGAAGTTTAAAATTCTACTAGGGTGAGAGGACATATGGAACGTACATGCATCATGTTTATTCATGTCATACATATCATATTACTCCCTCCTTAAAATTTGATTGTCCTGACTAAATTAAATTTCGTATCCCCTAAAATATCCTCACCTTAAGTTATACCCTGTTTCTACAGATGGCTCGCACTAGGACTACTGCTCGCAAGTCCACCGGAGGCAGGGTTCCTTAGCACCAGTTAGCTCCTCATGAGCCCCGTCCTGAGCCTACTATGGAGGAAAGGCTGAGGGCAGAGTTGGCTAAGGTGACTGCTGAGAGAAATGTGGTCCAACAACATCTAGAGTAAGTGACATAGGAAACAGATCAGGAAACGCTTGCGGTTCAAAGGTTGACAGTTGCTCATCGCAATTGTGAGCACATGCTGGTCCACGTGCTGAACCAGCGGAATAAAGCCTAGCACGAAGAGAATATCTTGAGGGCTCGGCAGGTTGAGCTTGAGCAGCAGTTAGCAGCTACAGAAGAGTACAAAGACAACCTTCATGAGAAAGTTCATCTACTAAACAATCAGCTCAATCTTCTTCTTCCTCATGACAATGAGGACGAGATGGGCTCTAGTGTCATCATGACTGAAGATGAAAATGACATTGAGATTGATGGACCAGAGGATGTTCCGCCTAAAGAAGAAGAAGATGAGGAGTTAGAGCATGCTAGTGAAGAAGATGAGGAGTTAGAGCCTGCTAGTGATGAAGACGGAGGAGAGATCTTTGACACTGACTCAGAGGAGGATGCGTAGTTTAGCTTATCACATAGCTAATGCGCTAGAGTTATCTTTTGTTGCCTTTCATGCATGGGAGAGTGGCTTTGTAGTAAGTTGATCTTTGGGATGTAACATCGAACCCTATGTTATCCTTGCTATAAGATTTGGAACCTTGAGGGTTGGATGTAACCTATCAGACGTGCTTGTGCTCCATGTATGTGAGCCATTAATAAATTTCATCTAGTTGTCAGTAAACATCGTTGTTTGTTAAGTGCATCGCATGAATGCGTCAATTGATGCGCTTGATGAGGTTGTGTGGTTGTGATGAATTATTGTGCCTCTATTTGTTGTGTGAATTCGTTCCCTCCAATGAAATCAGTTTGGCATAATTACACAATTCATCTACAAATTTTCCACATCGTCAGTGCTCATTGGCTATGTATCACCATGGTTGTGGCGTTGAGGATGAGGAACAACCGCCACCTCCTCTGCCACCACCCACCCCGGCCGAACTGATGCAAATGGTTGTCGAAGTCAGCGCCTGTTAGCTGAGGCCATGCATTAGCTAGTCAACCGGGATGCTCGACATGGTCGTCAGGGACCGGAGTCAAATCAGTTCAGTGATTTCAAGGACTTTCTCGACACCAAGCCCCCGCTCTTTAAGGAGGCAGAGGAACCTCTGCAAGCTGATGAGTGGTTAAATACCATTAAGCAGAAATTCCATCTGATTCGCCTGACAGATGAGCTAAAGACCGAGTATGCTTTCCACCAATTGCATGGTCCAGCTAGTATTTGGTGGAGCCATTACCGCTCTACGCTGCCCCTAATGTCCAAATCAATTGGGACTAGTTCAAGGCGGCTTTCCAAGGAAATTATATCCCTCCTGGTTTGATGGTGATGAAGCACACTGATTTTATGAAGCTGACTCAAGCCAGTAAGAGCTTGACTGAATACTTGCAGGCCTTGAACAACCTTTCAAGGTATGCAACTGAGTTTGTCAATACTGAGACTAAGAAGATTGCTAGTTTCAAGCGTGGCCTTAGTCCCAAGTTGATGAAGACCATGGGCACTAGCAAGTGTGCCACCTTCAATGAGTTTATCAGTGATGCCCTAACCTAGGAGAACAACAATTCTATCTATGCTACTTTTAAGAGCCGCAAGAGGGTCTTTGAGGCGGGTGCTTCGCAGTCCCGAGCTCTAGTTGCACTGAGGGCTCCTTCTTTTCCTCCTACAATGGCTGTTAAGTTTCGTCCCCCGCAGAAGAAGGCTCTAGCCAAGACTGGGTTTCATAAGGCTTATATAGTTTCTCTTCCTAAGGGTAATTCTAGCCAAGGCAGCTCCAGTGTCCCTCCAAGTAACATGCCTTGCTGGAATTGCAACAAGCTGGGTCATTAGGCTAGGAAGTGCCCTTATCCTAAGAAGAATGCAAATCAAGGTGGCCATCAGGGGCAAGTTCATTATACTAGCATTGAAGAAATTCCATCTGGTGAGGTAGTCATTGCCGGTAAGTTCCTAGTTGACCAACATTCCGCAGTGGTGATGTTTGATTCGGGTGCTTCGCATTCATTTATAAGTCCTATGTTTGCATCAAAGTTTCCACACAAATTACACACTGTTGAAAGTGGGGGTTATTGCATTAGAGCTGCGAGTGGTAATATTCCCACAAATCAAGTAGTTAGTGATGTAGAACTTGAAATAGAAGGGCAGAAGTACTTGATTACCTTAGTAGTTTTGCCTGGACTAGGCATAGATGTCATATTGGGTATGAATTGGATGAGCCAAAATGGGGTACTCATTGATACATCAACACGGGTGGTTATGCTCAGAGATCCTACTGATCAGAAAGGTTTTCAAGTGCAACTTCCCTAGAAAATTGATATCTCTGGTGAAGTTCATGCAGTGCAAGCAAAGTCGATAGCTGATATTCCTGTAGTATGCGAGTTTCCTGATGTCTTTCCCGATGATTTGCCGGGATTGCCTCCAGATCATGATGTGGAGTTTAAAATAGAACTGTTGCCTGGCATGCACCGATCTCTAGAAGGCCATATAGGATGCCTCCGAACGAACTAGCTGAACTTAAGGTCTAGTTGAATGAACTTTGGAAGAAGGGGCTGATTCATCCTAGTTCATCTCCGTGGGGTTATCCTGCTATCTTTGTGAAGAAGAAGGATCAGTCGCTGCGGATGTGTGTAGATTATAGACCTCTAAATGTGGTTACTATCAAGAATAAGTATCCTCTACCATGCATCGACATCTTGTTTGATCAGTTATCTAAAGCTAAAGTCTTTTCCAAGATTGATCTAAGATCTAGCTATCATCAAAATAAAATCTATCCTGAAGATGTTCCAAAAACTGCTTTCTCTACAAGATACGGTCTCTATGAGTATCTTGTTATGTCCTTTGGCTTGACCAACGCCCCCGCGCACTTCATGTACTTGATGAATTCGGTGTTTATGCCCGAATTAGACAAGTCCGTGGTGGTATTTATAGATGACATCCTAGTTTATTCTAAGAATGAGGAAGATCACACTGAACATTTGCATATGGTCCTCACAAGACTACGTGAACATCAGTTATATGCAAAATTCAGCAAGTGTGAATTTTATCTTTGTGAACTACCTTTCCTTGGGCACGTGTTGTCCGATGGTGGAATTATGGTGGATCCCACCAAGGTACAGGAGGCATTGGACTGAAAGGCTCCCACCTCGGTGCATGAGGTTCAAAGTTTTCTAGGATTGGCTGGCTATTATCGTTGCTTCATCCCGGACTTCTCTAAGGTAGCCAAGCTAATGACTCGGTTGCTGCAAAAAGACACGAGGTTTGTCTGGACTCCTGAGTGTGATGCAGCTTTTCACAAACTATGAACCCTTCTAACCTCGGCTCCGGTTTTGGTGCAACCGGATATCGAGAAACCTTTTGATGTGTATTGTGATGCATCAGGCATAGGTTTGGGAGGTGTTCTTATGCAGGAAGGCCGAGTGATTACTTATACCTCTCGTCAACTTCGGAAACATGAGGTGAATTATCCAACACATGACTTAGAACTCGCTGCAGTTGTTCATGCTTTGAAAGTCTGGCGACATTTTTTGTTGGGCAATATGTCTAATATCTATACTAACCATAAAAGCCTCAAATATATCTTCACCCAACCGGAGTTGAACATGCGTCAAAGAAGATGGCTCGAGCTGATTAAAGATTACAATCTCCAAGTTCACTATCATCCTAGCAAGGCAAATGTGGTTGCCGATGCTTTAAGCCATAAGTCCCATTGTCATTCCTTGGTTGAAAGTGATTTTTATCTATCTCGTCTTCTACACTCGGCAGTCCTACACCACATCACTGTCAGTTGCACTCTCAAGGGTAGAATTATTGAGCTACAAAAGACTGACACTGACATATTCCACATTAAGCGTAAGATGAAAGAGCAAGAACTTAAGCATTTTCGGGTAGATGAGGATGGAGTGCTGTGGTTTAAAGGTAGGTTAGTTGTGCCTAAGGACCAAGAGCTTAGGAATCAGATTATGTCCAAAGCCCATTCCTCTAAGTTGTCTATCCATCCGGGTAGTAGTAAGATGTATCATGATCTGAAGCCACACTACTGGTGGACCAAGATGCCAAAAGAGATAGCTGCATATGTTGCTAGGTGTGACACTTATTGTAGAGTCAAAGCTATGCACATGAAGGCAGGGTTACTTTAGCCACTTTCTATCCCAGGTTGGAAATGGGAGGAGATAAGTATGGATTTCATTGTTGGATTCCCTTCCACTGTTAAGAATCATAACTCTATTTGGGTAATTATAGACCGTCTAACCAAGTCAACTCACTTTATTCCTGTTCAAGCAGATTATCGTCCTACTGACTATGCTGAGTTATATTTCAATCAGATAGTCCGACTTCATGGAATCCCTCACACTATTGTTTCTAACCGAGGTCCGTAGTTCACTGCTCGTTTTTTGGAGCACTTACACCATCTTTTGGGGACAAAGTTAGTGAGAAGCTCCGCTTATCACCCCCAAACGTCAGGTCAAACTGAACGAGTTAACCAAATCTTAGAAGATATGTTAAGGGCCTGTGTTATTTCATCTAAGGGTTCATGGGAGAAATGGTTGCCTTTAGCTGAATTTTCATACAATAATAGTTATCAAGAGAGTATTAAGATGGCCCCATTCGAAGCATTGTACGGTCGCAAGTGTAGAACACCATTGAATTGGGTAGAAGCTGGGGAAAGAAGGTATTATGGTATTGATTTTGTTGAGCAAGCTAAAGAACAAGTCCATACCATTAAAATACATATGGCTGCAGCCCAATCTAGATAAAAAAGTTATGCTGATCACCACAGAAAACCGATTGAATTTGAAGTTGGAGACTTCGTTTATCTGAAGTTTTCACCTATGAAGAGTGTAAAATGTTTTGGTGTGAAGCGAAAGCTTGCGCCGAGATATGTTGGTCCTTTCCAAATCATAGGAAAAAGTGGAGTGGTTGCATATAAGATCCAATTGCCTCCTGAAATGAGAGCCATTTTCAATGTCTTCCATATATCTCAGTTAAAGAAATGTCTTTTGGTTCCTAAGGAGAGAGTTCTGTTGGGGGATATCAAGCTAGAATTCGATTTGACTTATGAAGAGAAGCCAGTTCATGTGATTGACACTCGAGAGCAGGTAACTCAGAGTCGAGTGGTTAAGTGGTATAAAGTAATGTAGAGTAATCAAAGTAGTGAGAGTGATGCTACTTGGAAAAGAGAAGATTATTTATGAGAGGGTTATAAGGAATTCTATCAACAATGGTACGTTTTCGAAATATCAGGACGAGATTTTTATAAGGGGGGAGGACTGTAACGCCCTGGGTGTTTGGCTTCCACATTTGCACTTGCATTTCATAAGCATGAGCATCATTCATCTCATTTATGCCTTTGTTTTGCTTGAAACATGAGTATGCAACATACTCAAATATGCTTGTTTCATAATTGTTGGCTTATGAAATATGGGTGGTGCAACATGTAGATGTAACATGAGTGTCTTATACATTGAAACATGGCAATGTTAGTAGTATAGCATGACAAGTTTAATTGTTGTAACAAGGGCTTGAAACATATGCAACATGGTAGTGCAACAAAGTAAGGGAATTGTTTGTTTTGCTTGTTTCAACTTATGTGACAATTGGAAATGTGTGTAGCCAATGTGTAGAGTGGTTAATTATGTCCTAATACTTCTTAATTACACTTAGGATCATTAGTGGAACAATGTTCATGTTGACCAAAATGACCAAATTGCCCTCCTAAGTGCTATTGACTGTGTTGACCTATAGAGTGTTTTGTTTGACTGTTTAAAAAGTCCAACCTAGAGGTCTTGCATGAATGTGCACCCTTAAACAAAGTGGTAGCACACTTGTTAGGGACCAAAAGTTGCAATATGGACATCTCATGGAAATGACCAGAACACCCTCAAAAGTGGCCCACTAGTCAGTTGGGGTATTGTTTCCCTAGTAATTTGAGATGTACATCTGCTGAAATGGCAAAAAATGTCCATCTTATACTCCAAATCTGTCAAAGTCATCTATAGAAAAGTTGTGGCAAATTTTATCATCTACCAACTTTATTTTTGGGTCATCTTACGAATCTCCCTCTAACCATCCCAAAATTCAGCTTTTCTGCCTTGCTGGATTCCTGTTATCTTCTCAAACCAGTTTCTGTTCCTTGCCTTATATCTCTCCAACTGTGCCGATCTGGACTTGACTCATTAAAACAAAGTTGTAGAGAATTTTTCAAGCTCTGACTTTGTCAATTGGCGCATCTCGAGATTTAGACTGGATCATGAGATATAGGACAAAGAATGTGCTTCTGTTTTTGGTTTCGTATTGTTGCAATGTTGCAATGCACTGTTGCAAGTGTTGCAGTTCAAACCGAACAAGGGGGGAATGGCCGACCGGCCTCAGGCCGTGACCGCTGCGTGGGCACGCCATGGCACCCATATGCCGGTCGCGGGCCCACCAGTCGGGTCGCGAGCGCCTCTTCTCCCTCCCTCTGTGCGCGCCGAAGCGGAAAAGGGAGCTGCTGCCATTGCCATGAGCTCTGCCACCATCGTGCGCGCTCACCGCCACACCACCGTCTGCCAAACCGCGTACCCGGCTTCGCCACTATCCCCTCTACCTCGTCCTCCCATCCGTGTGCTTATTCGGCCTCAGGTGAAGCCACATTCCTGGATCCGCCGTGGCCGCCATGTGCGGGACCTCACCGGAGTCCAAGCCCGCCGTGGTCAAAGTAGTTAGAAAGCCGTTCGTCCTTTCCTTTCTTCATAGTTAGCTCCGCCTTGGTCTGGTAAAGCTCATATCGAGCTCAAACAAAGCAATGCGGCCTCCCCGTCACTGGCGCACCACCACCAAGCGCCACCATCCGCCTTTGTCGATGGCGAGCATGTTCTGATGAGGTTGAGTGGGGGAAGGTAGTATGCCTAGGTGCGGTTTGGGTTGGGGAGCACGATAGGGTGCTTGGCATCGCCGGAGGAGTCATCAGCAGTGAGCTATCGCTCACCGGAGTTCTCCTCTGCTCCAGTGTGTGGGTGATAGGTGGAGCTGGCCTGTTAGCTCAGCTAGGCAGGAGCATCCGCAGGCCGCACGGTAAACGGGCCAGCCCAGTAGCGGTGTATATTTTGATTTTTGGTTTTTCTTTTTATTATTTTCACAGATTGAATGTTGTTTTTGTAAAACCCATATCTCAAGATTTGTAGATCCAATTGAGGTGATTCCAAGTTTGTTAGGTTTTGTATAAAGTGTAGTATTTAGGACAAATATAAATGTATATGTGTTATTTAAATTCTAGAAGAATTAATTAGACATTTGAAATGTGTTTTAAAATGGATGCAAAATTGTTAATTTTATAACTTGAGTTCTAGTGCTCCAAACATTATGAAATTTGGTGAGTGTGCTGTTCTAGGTACATACTAGCTCTAGTAAAAATTTGAAGGTCAGTGCTTGAATAGTTTTCAAGTTATGCCTTTGTCATTTTATAATAGGTGATACTTGAATGAATTTTCATAATTTTTCTATATGTCCATTAATTAGGAAATTTTGTGGAGAGTGTCCTGGTATCTTAAGATTGCTAGAAAAAATATTGTTTCTGTTGTTTGATACTTTTCAATAGAATTTCTTAATTATGCTAGAATCAGTCTTGCTGGCTTGTGAATTTTGTGTAGGGAGTTCGTATGGGCAACTTTAGCTCAAATTTTTACATCAGCCTCCTAGTAGTGTATAGATCCCTTGTAATTTTTGTAGAATGTTTTTGAACAGTTTGCATATAGGTTTATTTTCCCACTTAATTAACTAATTAAATTAAGAAAGTGATTAAAATAATTGAATTGGGTTGGCATACCTTACTTTATGGTGGTTTTATGTCATGTGGGAACTAGTAGTGCCATTGGTTTGGTCAAAAGGTTAGTTTGGCACATAAGTAAATATTTAATTTTAGCAATATTAGGTCTTTTGGTACTGTTGGTAGCATTTCTGGGATTAGGCTTTGATAATGGTGTTTCCTGGGAATATTGTGAATACCAAAGTTGTAGTAAACTTCTTAAACTAGTTTGTGTCAAAATTTGGTGGCATTTGGCCTAGTAATTGAGTAGTTATAGTGGTTTCAAGTTGCTGTCCAGAAATGGCTGCTCTCTGTTTGGAGATGACAGATTTTTGGAACTTTAAGAATTTGACTATGTAAACTTAGGAATCAGGTCTTAAGGTCTGAAAATGATTTGTAGAGAATTTTATAATGTTTCCAGATTATCTTGTACCATGTAATTTGGATTTGTGGATCTCTAGTTATGGTTGAAATACCTGGCTGCTATCCAGATTCTAGTTTTTGCTGAATTGTGTTGGTGTTTGTGTGACCATAAGTAATGTTGCTCTTGTTGGTTGTTTAGGTGTTAGGTTCTTAACTGAGGAAGAGCAATTGTACATTAGGTTGTGTAGACTTGGTATGTACTTCTCTCACGGAGAAGAGATTTGCATGTCTTGTTAAAGTGATTTGAATAGAGTGTTAAGTTGTTGCTGCAGTTCACATTGCATTCACCGAGCATGTTGCATTCATTCTTATGCATCCATAAGATTTATCTGTGCATCCATACAATAGGTGTGCCGGAGGGGGTGACGCTTCTGGAATTCGAGGGAGCACATCAGGAGGAGGAGCAGGAGCAGCCGGAGGAGCCCGAGGTGCCTACCGGCGAAGGAGTTCCCGAAGAAGAGCTACCTGAGTGCCACGATCACCGCCCCACATCCTTTCTAAAAGGCAAGCCCCGGTGCATGCTAACCCAACTTTTGTATATATATCATTGAGTACTTTTACTTGTTTATTGCATTAAGTTTTAGGAGTCAAGTGAAAAGACTTGTTGCATTATATCTATCCTTGTTTAGATATCAAACTTGAATCCCAATTAAAGTTTAGGCACGTGTTATTGCTTAGCCCTGCTTAGTGTGGTAAAAGTCAGGTGATTTTCGGTCATCCGTGAGCTTTAGGATGAAGTGGGTCACGGTTGGCTATATTTTCTATCGTGGAAAAGAACCATGCTGAAAAATGAATTGAGACTGGGCGGGAGTTTGATCGTGCAGCCGCAAGACACTTCATGTCTTAGGTGCGATGCTATGCCCATATGAGTCGTTTAAGGACCGATTCGTTGTACGTCCTTGAGTCATGTTGAATATAGTCTAACACTTAGTTAGCCGAATAAGCCGTTCCGACCGTGAAGCCGAGTAATACAGTTTAGGCCGAGAATCAGGGGGTCAAGTGTGCATTCTAGAGGAAGTAAGGATATGCTTGGGGACATTGGCATAAGACTAAGGGAGGGTTAAAGTCCCTATCACCTGGTAGAGTGTTGCCCTTAGGGATGCGGCATCAGTCGAACCCACGATTCCTGAACTATACCAAAGGTGACTTGTGCGACCCTGGCGCGGGGTCTGCGCGGTGAGTGTTTGAAATACCCCTCCAGCTGGATAGGAACTCGATTCGAATCACAGTCACTCCCCGTTAGTGAGCACTTGACTTGAGCAGCGACATCGTAGATTCAATTGATTGAACAGGTGCTTAATTGGATGATGATTTAAATGTTGCCTCAATTTATACCTACTATGGTTATTAATGTTTGCTTAATAATCAGATGATTGTTTAGCACAGGTGCTAAGATAGATGACAAGTTAATGCTAAAAATCACTGCTAGCACACGTTAAAAGAGTTACTATTACTTATGCATTTCCGCAAATGAACTGTCAGCTAGCTTCACTTAAGAAAAGCCTTGCATGATCCTTGGTGTCCTTTATTTCTATTTCGACGGGTAAGTCTAGCAGAGTACATTCTCGTACTCAGGGTTTATTCCCTCCTGTTGCAGATGACATGCTTTAACCAGGTTTCTGCAAGAACTGCCTCCACCCGGTGGGTGACGAGAACTAGATCACTTAGGCGTGATCGTCTTTTAGTCTACTTTCCTTAATGCTTTTGTGGGAACATGATCTGTAAGACTGGCAATCATACTTGAACTAAGTGTGTGTGTAACTTATGCTTTCACTACTTTCTAAATCTGGTTTGTAATAATTTATGACTCCGTGGTGTTGTAAGCCTCTTTTAAGTACTTGTGAAATGTAACATGTGATGTGTTATGTTGAATGATGCGATCTTGGTTGGAAACGGGTTGGTTTGAAATCCTTCATGATTTCGATTGACTACCGAGATTATATGGGCTGAAGTTCAAAAATTTAGGCATTTCGGTGCTTGTTTTGTACTTGTGCTCTTATAATTTGGGTGGTTCTGTTACACCCTTTGTCAGCGTCCAGTCCATAGTCTGCACCAAAGACCGCTGCTACAGTTGCAGTGAGCATGTTGGTGGTCCTTATCGATAGATTTATATCGCGAACATAAGCCCAAAAAGGAGAAAAATATACATCTATACACACATATACATGTGCAACTGACCTATTTCCATGTATATTAGTAGAATAATCACAACTTCAGAAATAAGGGCTGGAAACAATGAAACAGAGTCAGAAAGGCGCTTTCTGAAAGGCATAGAGGGGCAAGGAGGAGCAATAGGCCAACTTCGTGTAAAACCAGGCCGAGCCCACTATGCCACGGTGCTCCAGGAGCAGAGGAGAGGCAGCCACGCGAAGACCGGCCCGAGGGGGGCCGGCCCAGGCGCGCATGCCCAGGGCACGGCTGCGCCCCCCCGTGGCACCGCCTTGGCCCACCTCGCTCGTACCGATAGCATTGATGGAGAGGAGGACGGTGCGGGGGTACGCTCAGGAATATTCCCTCTGCAACCGCCTATCTCCACCCTATATAAGAAGGGGGAGGCTCCCCCTAACACACACAACACATACCACACTCCACACTAGCTCAAGAGAGCTCCTTACTCCCTCTCCACCTCTTCTTTAGCTTAGGTTAGATTAGGAGATAGTAGAAGAGGAGAAGAGAATCTATAAGGAGAGCTTGGCTCCTTGGTAGGATTTGGTGAGAATAAAGATGAATCATTTCATTCTTATATTCATCATGTTCTTCCAATTAGCTTTGTTCTTATATTCATATAGTAGATGCTATGAACTAGAGTATAGTCGTGTTGAAATGTTCATGATATGTGTGCTAGTATATGGTTCATATGTTATGCTCATTTTATACTTGGCTATGTATAGTCTACTTAGTCTATATGTGATATTTAGACTAGTCTATAGTTTACATATCATGTATATTCTAAGTTGGCTTAGGAGCTTCACTCTCATATCATGTTCATGAGTAGAGCTATTTGTGTGTTGAGGGGGTGGTTTATCATGCTTTCGGGTACGCCTAAGTCTCTTACCTATCGATTCGTAGGGTCAGGGACTCGAGGGGACTTGGGTGGTCATTATATATGCGGGCGAGGTGCCCAGGTATATAGTGGTGGGTGAATTTATTTCATGTCCCACGGTCGAGGGGTAGGTGGCAGGTGGTGACAGCCTTGTCCGTCCCTTGAATTCCCCCATGTTCGGCCATGGTGTAGGAGTACGTAAATTGTCACATGAGGTTGCTGGTAGACCAGTACTCGGTGGCCTCCTAATCCACCTCACACATACCTAGCACTATTTTATGTACATGTATGATAACTTTGCTCATAGCAATCTAACTATATAGAACCCTCTACTTCTGACTAGGACATTCTTTTATTTTTTATTCTTGAGTGTAGGAATCTCTTGACTAGTATAAGTGTGTGTGTCTACTATCTTGAACTATAACTATTTACCCCTGTTATGATCATTTGGATACTATGCACGTATGTTTGCTTTGTTCATACTCATGTCAGATCATTTGTTATCCCTGCCTTCCCTTGGAAAAATATAAATAACGATACCCTGAATACTTCCGGGTAAAATGCTACAACAATAGATCCGTGCGCTTGCGGATTCAGTCTGTAAACGTAAAGACCTATCGGGGGTTGGCGTTCTATAGTGCTATTGTTAGGGTCCTTCAGGTCCTAACGGTGGCATTATGGGATGTCAGCTCCACCGGCATTTCTGGCGCGGTAGACCATTGTGCCTGCTCTTGGTGGTGACGCTAAGAAATACCAACAAAGCAGCGTGTCTGATCCTAACCCGGCATCAGCATCTGGTCGGTCTTCAGTCTTTGCCATGCATGACACTATTGATCGGGGAACTCAGCGTCCGGTCCTAACACCTTCAGCGTCTGGTCAACCATTTGAGCTTCAAATCACTTCCAATTAGAAATACTCTGCAAATGAAGTTGACTCTAAATGATCTTTGGGCTATCTCTAAGCTACCTAGTGCTAAGTTTGACAAGTGTGCACCACACCTAATACATTAGACTCACCTACACTACAAAACAAACCCCCCTCTCCCAACAGATATCTGGCAATGGAAATTAATTCGCTGCTATCTAATCTAATAATAGTATAAGAGCATCTCCAACAGTTTACCAATTGCACTTGCTATCCTTGTTTTTTTGGCAAAACTAGAAAATTGATGCTCCAACAATTTGGCAAAGCACTTGCCAAATTTTGCCAAGTTGCCATCTAGAAGGTCTCTACGCATATTTGCGCGCGGCTAGGGACTTGCCATCGCGCGTTTCTGCCCACGCCGCCGCTTCTCCCGCGCACGCATGGACTTTTCCTTTCTCCTTCCCGCACGACTCTAGGACTCCTCGCGCGGCATAAAATCCCCGCGCAACCCTTGGACTCATACCGATCAGAAGCAGTCGCTGCGCTCGGGCCTGTCGAGGCGTCGGAGTCACGCCCTGGCGATCTGAAGCCGTCGCGCGCACTGGGATCCGTCCGCCGGCCTCCGTCCTCCGTCGTCCATCCGCGCGCCGGGATCCGTCCGCCGGCCTCCATCCTCCGTCGTCCGTCCGCGTGCCGGGATCCGTCCGTCGGCCTCTGTCCTCCATCGTCCGTCCGCACCGTGTAGGTATGTTCTCCCTGGACCTTGACCTGATAGAGTCCAGATAGGGTTGATTTGTTCTAGGGCTACTCCATCACAATATGGGCAGTAGAGGAGCTGTTTGTTTGATTGTACTGCTCAATTTGGATTACTATTGTCGTTTATGTTGAAGGCCGGTAGCAGTAGGGTTATAGATGGATTGTTGAAGGCATATCTTCATTGCCGTGTGCATGTATCTGCTCCTGTACGGTTGCTCTGTCAGAGGAGATCGATCAGCTCCCGTACTTGGCCTATTGTGCATGTATCTGCTTTCCATCTACTGTCATCTACTTGGCCATTCAATTTTATATAGTCACATGTATAGTGTTCAAGTGAATTGGCAAAATTCAAGGCATATTGTATTATTTGTGTTTATTTCAGCAACGTAGTATTTGATCCCTCCATCCTTTTGTTTTGTTTGTTCAGAATCATGAATATGCCAAGATGAAATTATTCACTTTGTTCAGGCTACTATTCTTTTGTTCAAGCTACTGTCCTTTTCTTAATTTGTTCAGAATCATGAATATTAACATAATTGTAGCCAATCATGAATTGCCATGAAAGAAGTAATGTGAAATTAGTGTTCCTAGTTCTAGTTATTTTTATTGTAGCAACCTATTCTTCCTTATAAATTCTTGTGAATTGTATTTTTTGTAGAGTTATGGAGATGCAAGGAGAAGATGGAAATTTCTTGTCAGACATTCTTCTCAATGGAGAAGATGGTACTGTTGCTGGTTTGGATGACATGAGCTTTGGATTCACTCAAGACACTCAAACTCATGAGGAAGTGCAAGCTAGCAAGAGTACAAAGGGAGCCAGGAGGACAAAGAATTTTCATTGGAAGGAAGATGAAGTTATATGCTCGGGATGGTTGAATGTTAGCAAAGATCCCATTGTCGGTGCAGATCAATCTCGTTCATCTTTTTGGGGAAGAGTTCATGCTTACTTTGAGAAGCACAAGAAAACTACAGCTGTGAGGACAGAAAGTTCCATTATGCATAGGTGGCTGACAATTCAGTACCAAGTGAACAAGTTTTGTTCATGCTATATTAGGCCATTCTACATAGGAATCAAAGTGGGTTAACTATCAAAGACAAGGTATGTAACATGTGTTATTTTACTTTAACTTTGATTATTTGTAATTGATAAATATACTGACAATATCCCTGTACAGATTAACGAAGCAAAAAAGTTGTATGTGGAATGGGACAAGGAGAAAAAACATTTGGTCTTTTACATTGTTATACCATATTGAAGGAGGAAGACAAGTGGAAAGCAAAGATGATAGAACTTGCCGAGCTAGAGAAAGAGAAACAAGCAAGCAAGAAAAAACAGAAGAGTTCCACCAAGGTGTCCAGACCGAGGGATGAAGAAGGAACTAATAATGATCAAGTTGTAGAACTTGATGATGAAGAAACCGTACCAAGGAAAAGGCCAGAAGGAGTAAAGAAGGCAAAAGAAAATTTGAGGCGTGGAGGTGGCGAGGCTTGCATGGAAGCTTTGGATAAGATGATGGCAAAGAAGGAAGTCTTGGACATGGAAAAGGAGAAGGCCAAAGAGGAGAGGTTCATGGCTTCACTAGAGCTAGACAAGGCTGCACTAGAGTTGGAGAAGAAGCGGGTGGAAAATGATGAAAAAAGCAGAAGCGAAGCTACTGAAAGAGGAAAAAGAAATTATGTTAGCGGACATGTCCTCCCTCACCCCGCTGCAGCGTGAATGGCTTGAGACAATGCAAAAGAAGATTGTCGAGAGGCAGTGTCAAAATTAAGTTTAGTTTGTTAAGTTCTTGCTATATTAAGTTCAGTTTATGAAACCTTAAGTTTAGTTGGAACATTAAGTTTAGTTTGTTAGTTCAGCATTGCTTTTGAACTTCTCTTGCCGAGCAGAACCATTATAAGTTCAAGTATGAATTTTATTTCCTTGTGCACGCTTCTATTATTTGGTGATCTAGCCCTTCACAAAGAGGAAGCAGCAGAGCGCCGCCCTTCACGCACGCACGGAAGGTCGATCTCGGCGCCCAGACGAATAGTCACGGTGCGGCGGCCAGGCCAAGAGTCGAGAGAAAACAGTTGATCGGTTGGAAGGATGTGGGCCTCCTTTTCTATTTTACCAAGCCCAAATGCCAAACTATTGGAGATACAAAAATATTTCACTTGCCATTTGTTTTAGCCACTTGCCAAACCACAAGATTTGCCAAGTGCAATTTGGCAAACTATTGGAGATGCTCTAATCTATTCCCATCCCCACCTCCCACCATCTCCCGCAAACGCAGCCTGTGCATAATTGCTTCTGCAAGTAGATTAGGGATTCACCTCCTCCACGTGTTTCTTCTATGGTGGTGGCGGCCGCATGTCATCTATGGATCTGCCCTCACCCTGGGGACTATGGTCTACGTCTACACCATCATCTTCCTCCAATCCTCCTGTTCTGTTTGCTCCGCCATTCATACTTCTGACCCGGCGAATGGCGTTGAGCACACGACTAGTGGGTGAACCTGATTGTGGTACGTGCAATCTTCCTCAGTTCATCCTGTATCTATAGCGAAACTAACTGCTGCCTTGCCCCTTTGCTACGATTCCAAAAAACCTGACTTAGGGCCTGCATCTCCCATTCAAATAATAGGATCCTGAGGTATTACCCTTACCCTTCTCTGAATTTACATGTGGATTTTTTTTGCAATATATGTTCTGGCCTCCACCATCTCTGCTGATAGGCACGTCCCAATCTGAAGCCCTAGTGTCCTGCGCTAGATCCATTGTGTCACCGCACTTCTAGTTGGATCTGGTGGACGATGGTTCCCTCCATCCGATGAACTTCCCGTAAGGAGTACTCCCTACAAGCACTAATTTCAGTTTCAGTTTGTCCTTGCCCAGTTAATCAATTCATCCATGCATGTGTGGTAAACTGGTAATTACAGCAACCCTATACGGTTACCATTGCTATCGCATAATTGAGTAGTAGGTTAGAGGTGCACTACTTGAGTGCCTGGCACTTCATAGAGATGGGGGCAAATGGTTAGGTAGGTCATGTATCTCAATTCCTTAATTTTCCTTCTCCTTGATCTTTTTGTAGATGTTTTGTTATTAAATTTTAGATATTTCATCTTCATTGATGTGTGTGGATGCAGATAAGTAGATGGATTTAATTTAAGTAATCCCAAGGTTTTGTATCAGAATAAAGTTGTACAACCTTTTCTTTCTATTGCAGATTATAATATTCATTCTATGATTGCATCGAGATGTTTACTGTGCAAAGCCCCGGATTCAAAAATTAATACTTCGAACTTTCTTTATGGGTTATTGTATTATGTTTACATAGGTGTATGATTCTGTCATATGGTTGCTAGTGATATTACTTGAGACATCAATATATCATCTAATTAGTTAAAACCACTTGTTGTGGCAGAACAATTCAGGTCGCAGACCTGCTCCTACAAGAACTGTGGTCATCAGGCAAGTGGCTATCAACTGAGCAATGAAACTAGTTGGTAATATTTTTTCTATTAATATTTATCTTTTTTACTGCAGCTAATCCTTGTATTACTATTACTCTAATAACAACCATCATAACTGGTAGAATGTTCCCCTCAAAAAAAACTGGTAGAATGTTATGTTATTCTTTTTTTTTGTATAACATACACTGAATACTGAATTGTCAGCAGTTTTGGTGCTATAATATGGGATCATGGTCATCCTGAGCATAGCCGGTAGCCCGGCACATTAAAAGAATGCTGGCCTCTTCAATTTTTTTGGAAATGATCGTGTATCAAGAGTACAGACTAGTATTGTATAGGGCTCTTTTCAGATATTTGTGCAGGTTACATTCCCCAGTATTCACTTAACCATTTTCACTATCCCTGAAATAGTGATCTAATCTAACTCCACCATTTCACTTTCCAGGAAATAGTGAGCCTGCTTCTTAGGTATTTAAATCGCTTGGGAGGTTTAGATTCATCAGAGAAGTATCACTACTAGATAAGGATTTTCACATGAACATTTCAGATATTTAAATAACACAGAGTTTCTTCTTTGGGCAGAAGTTGGCATCGACATTGTACTGTTGATTTTTTGTTGTGCTATTGCAGTCACCATATTTTAGATTCTATCTTAAATTTCATTGCTTTTGGGAGATAATCTTCAGAGTTAAGAGTGGTATCAACAATACTTTTTACTACCAGTTTACCTTTTATTAGTAATTAGTAATGTACACCTGTATACCATATGATGCTAGTATATAAGACACATCTCTTAAAACTTCTTATTATCCTTTTATTAGTAATTGTTCTTATAGCTTTAGCCTAATATTTCCCATATATGCTTTTGTAGAAACATCAAAGCGGCACGACAACATTTGCCGGTTAGCAATTCAGTGATTTTACTTCTGTAAGTGATATATTATGATTTTACTTGTCTAAGTGACATATTATGAGTAATCCAACATTCAACTGTAGGTGGTTGAGAAGATAAAAGAGTGATGACACAGTGGACTGCTAGACTAAACTGAAGGAATGAGAAAGGAGGGCTGCTAGCATTCTATGAGGGATTCCCTCATGTTTTATATTTTACACCCATAGGAACTTGCACTCCGAACAAAAATCATGTCATGAATTATGTTGATCGTACTCACTGTAATGCAACAAATTATTTATACTATATGGCTGAATGTGCTTATTTCTGTGTTGGATGGTCTTGCAATTTTCATTAAATTGTATAGACATTATCTCTATATTTGTCTCAAATTAAATAATTGTGATATTGATGACCCAATGGTTTATTCCTTGCAACACATATAAGTGTTGCAACAAACTGAATCTATATGTTGCAACAAACCAGTGAAGTCGATCGCCCATGATTTGTACAAACACATATAAGCGTTGCCACAACCCATCATTATGCGTTGCAACTTTGCAACGGATATTAGTATATGTTACCAACACATAAATAAGTGTAGCAATAGATCCTTGCAATGCCACTTTAGGCAACGCATATTAAATGCGTTGGTATAGACCTTGCCAACGCATATATGGACTTTCAGCAAGGCACATTTGCATTGCAAAAGGGGGTGTCATGTTGTAGTGCTAGGTCAAGCTACTAGTTCATACCCCCTTAATAGTATGACCAAAGGAAAAACAAAGTCCTAAACTACTCTAAGTGTCTCTCCAATGCCAATCGACACTTAGAACTAGTCTATCCTTAACCTTGTCGTTCATCCTTTGAAAACCAAAATGATTTCCATCAATAGGGGCATGAAAAGCATAATTGCCCAAACAATCACCATTACCATGACCTAACTCAAATTGCCTCTACAAATAAACATTAGTCATAGTAATCTTGTGTTGTCATTAATCACCGAAACTCAACTAGGGGCCAGATGCTTTCAATCTCCCCCTTTTTGGTGATTGATACCAACACAACCTCGAGTATGAGTATAAGAGAATGGTGAGGTTTTCAACATGCTTGGTTCATATAAACAATTGACAATAAGACCAAGGGGTTAGGAATGCTTATATGACCCAAGCTAACACAATATACTCAAAAGATATGAAGTAAGTATGAGTACAAAACATAGAGCTCATTTGAATCAGAGTATAACATGGAAGCAATGCAAATGAGCATAACCAAGAGACATGATATATATAAATCGAAGTAGAGAGCACACATGTCACATAAGTCTCGCAATCACACATATATCACAATGCATGAAAGTAAACATGATATGTATGAAAGTATCACACACAAAGTAATGAGTCCATCTCACACGCTCCCCCTAACTTTGCATACTCATCCCCTCTTAATCTAACTGTTATCCTAAATTACTTTATTGGACGACATTGTGCTCAATGGAGGTTTAAATTCTTTTATATTTTGAATATTGAGTTTAGGAAAAGCCGTACTATTAAGGGGGACTCAAGGATAGTTGGTCAAGTGTGCAACCAGATGCTCATATTCCATAAATAACATCCTTATACCCTGCCAAAACAGCCATAGAAATATTTCCTACACTTCACTGTTTTGGCTAGGGCGGTAGTGCCACCCATAACGGACAGTTGGGACCCAAGGGGTATTTATACCCTTCAGGTCAGCAACAATGGTCACTACTTCTTCCTCCTCGCATTAGACCATTATAGAATGGACCAAATCTCATCTCTCTCCTCTATTGTTGCTCCTTAAGCTTCTAATCCAGTCCTTGATTTCTACCATCAAAACTTAAGAGAAAAGGCAGTAAACTTCGATTGGTGAGCTAATCCATTGATTCCCAAAGTCAAAAGAGCATTTGGTTAATGTTTGGCCAGCGGTTTTGGGTTTATTACTCTTCGAGCTTTGCTCCTAGCTAGCTAGGCATCGTCCTTAGGCTTGCCAACTTGTGTGGCAGCCTAGGGAGGTTTGTAACCACCCCTTGCAGCTAAGAAATCACCCCTCACTTCAAGAGTTCACTCTCTTGATTTGAGAACGAGGGAAAGGCAAGCCTTGGTGGCAAGCCCTAGCCATTTGTGGCATACCTCAACAACGTGGACGTAGGCAAGTCTTGGTGGTGAGCTGAACCACAGGATAAACAACCGTGTCACCTTGTGCTTCATTTACATTCTTGCATTACTATTGTTGTTGTTGGGGTGCTTCTAGGGTTTGTGGTGAATCTATTTGGAGGCACTTGTTCTGCTATGTACAGCTAGTGTTCTGTGACTAATACTCTTGTAGGAAGCTAGGAATTTTGTCCGATCTAAGTTTTGTTGGTTAAATTTCAAACTATACTAAGTTTCCTCTGTGTAGGTGCAGCAATGCCGTCCTCTAGTCTGATAAGATTTTGAGCTAAATTTTTATAGGCCTATTCACCCCCCTCTAGGCACTCCTAGGTTTACCATAGATCCTACAAGTGGTATCAGAGCAGAGTTGCTTTGTATACGCTTCACTGCGTGAAGTATGGAAGCCAGAGGAGGTCCAAAAGGCACTCGCGTTGATCAGGACGCGGTCAGTGTGCACGAGGGTGAAGGTAGCAAGAGCAAGCTGTCACTCTCGATAGCAAGCAACACTACTCTCAAAGACCTCAAGACGACCGATGCGGAGGGAAAGAAAGAAAGAAAAGATTGAAGAGCCATCAAGACCGCAAATAGAGAGGCAAGAGAAAAGAAGAAAGAAGAAAGGCTTGAAGACAAAAATAGAAAAGAAGCTAGAAGAATCAAGAGAGAAGAACGAGCTAAGAGAAGGGTAGCTAGAGTGAAGAAAGAAGAAAAGAAGGCATACGATGCATCATAAAGTGAACTATCGAGGAGCTCGGACGATGGTGATGATGAGTCATATCACGCGTCCAAGGGTGACAAAAAGAAGAAGATAAAGGACAAGGGCAGTAACAACAACAAGAAGAAATATGCAGCCGTATCCTTTAACTATTCTTATTTGTCTAACTATGATCGCAAGTCTTTCATCAACATTCCCCAAGGAAGTTACCCCATTTCGATGGGACTAACTTCACCAAGTGGAAGCACTTGATGAGAGCTTATCTTACAGGTCTTCACCCTGGTCTTTGGGAGATTGTGGTGAATGGATTTCAGCCACCAGAAGATTCTGAGGAGCCAATAAATGAAGAGCTAGCAGCTGTCCATCTCAACGGCCAAGCCACAAGCATTCTTCTTGGTACCTTGGATGGAAATGAGTATAATAGAGTTATGATTGTTGATGTTGCAAAGCAGATTTGGGACACCTTGCATCTTGCACATGAAGGTGTTGACGAAGTGAGAAGAGCAAAGATTGATTTGTTGATAGCCAAGCTCAATAGATTTATGATTGTTGATGGAGAAGGGCCACAAGAGATGTTTGATAGGTTGATGACCTTGGTGGGCAAGATTAGAGGCTATGGTGGTGATGAGCTCGATGATCACAAAGTGGTGAAAGTTATGTTGGAAGCCTATTCACCAAGAAATGAGACCGCAGTCACCTTGATTAGTGACAAGAAGAGGTTTAAGCACTTCACTCCAAATGATGTGCTTAGAAGATTGTTGATGTTTGACATGCAAAGAGAAGAAGAAAATGAGAGGAAAAAGCTTGGTGAATTGCAAGCCAAGCTAGATGGCATGAAAATAAAGGATGTAGCTCTCAAGGCCAACAAGTCAAGCAAACAAGGCACCTCCACCAAGGCAAAGGGCAGCAAGCAAGCATCAACAAGCAAGCCAAAAGAAGTCAAGCAAGTGCAAGAACAAGAAGAGTCAACTTCATCCTCTAGTGAAGATGAAAGTGATGGCACCGAATATAAGAAGATTGATGATGTTGCTCTCTTTATGAGGAAGCACAACAAGGGCTTAAAGAAGCAAGGCTATAAAGTAGTGAGGAGAAAGTTTCCTAACAAGAAAAAGAGATTGTGCTTCAATTGTGGTAGCACCGAGCATCTTATTGCTAAATGTCCTTATAAGAAGAAAGACAATAACTATAAGAAGGATAAGAAAGAGAGCAAGCATGAGTACAAGAAGAGTCACAAGCAAGTGGGAGAGGCACATATTGGGCATGAGTGGGACTCAACTAAAGAGAGCTCAAGTGATGAGGATGAGAACATTGCAATCGTAGCCATCCAAAAGACATCCTCTACACTAAGGCTCTTTAACAATATGTCCGATGATGATGACCATCTCTTCCCTCACATTTGTCTTATGGCAAAGGGAGAAGGTACAATCAAAAGCCAAACCTTCTCCTCCCAATGACATCTCTAGTAGTGATCTTAGTGATAGCTCTAGTGATGATGAATCAAGTGATGAAGAGATTGATAATATAACTAAAAATTTGGACCCTAAGACCAAACTCTTTATCTCTAAGCTAATGGAGGATTTAGAGAGTGTCCAAGCTGAGTTAGAAGCTAAAGATGATGATCTTCTTGAACTTGAGAAGATGTATGTTACTAACAAGGAAGCTCTTAAGTTATAGAGAAGTGAGGTGGCCTCCTTGCACAAGGCTTTGGCCAAAGAGCAAGAAGACCATGCTCTCACTAAGAATGCGAATGTTGCACTCAATGAAAAGTTTTGTCTTAAATGAAAAGCACAAGGAACTTGAGATGTAACATGGTCAGCTTTGAGAGAGCACCTCACAACCCTCTAATGTAATGGACACATCTACTCCCTCTACTAGCCAAGGTTGTGAAAAATGCTATAATCTTGATTTAAATGTTTATTCCACTAACCTTACTAATATGGAAGCAATGAGAAAGAAGATTGCAAGCCTAAATGATGTGATAGGTAAAGGGTGTATGAATGGCAAGAAGCAAGTAAGTGGCAAAGCGGATCAACCAAAGAAGCCACAATACAAGAATAGAAGACATCCCCACATCAAGGATGGGCTTGGGCACACAAAAGGAGGTAAGACCAATAGAAGAAAGGTCATTAATAGATATGAGTGTGTCTAGTTCATGAGCAAGGGAAAAGTAGGTACATAACAGCCTACACAGAAGGTGGTACAAAAGCAGCCCCGAGCAGCACAGCTAGCCCAGGGCAGCAGTGCTACCCCCATAGAAAAGGGAAGGCTACCTCTTCTTCCCCTACTCATGTCAATCCTAAGAAGAAGGTGTAGCGGCCAAAGAAAGAGCCCTAGAAACCAAAGAAATCAATTTAGGGTAATCCAAACAAGTATGTTTATCAACCGAAGGCTCATGCACCTCGACAAAGCTTGAGTTCTTGCTTTGTGTTGAAGGACAGCAGCAAGGGAGAAGTGATCGCCAAATATGTTGGCAAAGATGCAAATGTTTATCTTAACACTTCTATTTGGGTTCCTAAGATTCTAGTGACTAACATGCAAGGTCCCAAGAACATTTGGGGACCCAAATCAAGGAACTAAACTTGTTTTGCAGGCATACTCCTCTGGTGGGTTAAGTTGGGTGCTTGACAGCGGCTGTACAAATCATATGACCGGAGAAAAGAGTATGTTCTCATCATATTCCCCAACAACAAATTCTAATGAGAATATCATATTTGGTGATAACTCTAAGGGGGAAGTGATTGGTCTTGGTAAAGTTTCTATAACCCTTGAGCATTCAATTATAAATGTCTTACATGTTGATTCCTTGAAGTACAATTTGTTGTTCGTTTCTCAATTATGTGAAATGGGCTACAATTGTATCTTCACGGATAAGGGTGTAGAAGTCTCTAAGAGGGAGGATTCCTCTATTGTCTTTACGGGTCGCTTAAAGAACAAGCTTTACTTAGTTGATTTTAACGAAAGTAAGGCCAAGCTTGAGACTTGTTTAGTGGCAAAATCTAGCATGGATTGGCTATGGCACCGCCGACTAGCTCATGTTGGGATGAGGAACTTGGCCAAACTCTTAAAAGACAACCACATTCTAGGACTAACCGATGTTCATCTTCAGAAAGACAGGATTTACAAAGCTTGCCAAGCCAAAAAGCAAGTAGGCGTACCTCACCCACCAAAGAGCATCATGACCACCACTCAACCTTTGGAGTTGATTCATATGGATCTCTTTGGACTGGCTGCCTACCTTAGCCTCGGGGGTAACAAATATGGATTAGCAATTATTGATGATTATTCTTGTTTCACTTGGGCATTCTTTGTCTATGATAAGTGATAGGTACAAGAGAAGGTAAAGATCTTCATTAGAAGAGCACAAAAGAAGTTCGATCTCCTCATCAAGAAAGTGAGAAGTGACAATGGGACCGAATTCAAGAACATCTAAGTTGAAGAGTTTCTTGATGAAGAGGGCATCAAGCATGAGTTTTCAACTTCATACACCCCTCAACAAAATGGTGTAGTAGAGAGAAAAAACCAGACGACACTCATTGACATGGCAAGAACAATGTTAGATGAATACAAGACTTTGGACCTATTTTCATGTGAAGCCATCAACACCGCTTGTCATGCCATCAATCGCCTCTACTTACATAAGAAACTCAAGAAGACTTCATATGAGCTTCTAACCGGTAACAAACTAAGGTGTCATACTTTAGAGTATTTGGGTCTAAGTGTTTTATACTTAACAAGAGACATAGAACCTCTAAATTTGCACCTAAAGTTGATGAAGGCATTCTTCTTGGTTATAGATCAAATGAGCATGCCTACCGTGTATTCAACATGTAACACCCCAGGTGTTAGGCTTGCATTTTGGCACTTGCATTGCATGAGCCTAAGCGTAATTTGTTCATATATGAGCATGGAACATATGTGATGCACTAGTGAAACATATGGAACATACTAGTGCAACATGTGAAACATGTATATATGGAGTGTGCTTGAAACATCTCCTTGAAACATGTGCAACATACCTTGTTATTCTGTGTTTCCAATGTGTGTATGTTTGGTGCTCATGCTTGGTAATGCAAGTGAGTGTTGATGTCACTTCTTTCATGTGTCTCACATCACTCTCTATCTATAGTGATCCCTGGAAAAGTTTCATGAAGTTTGGAATCAAAAAGTCACATGAAATGATAAGGCATGTATTTGTTTCAATGACTTTACCAAGTGTTGGAATTGCACCATTAAGTGAATAGAATTATAGATCATCAACCAAACCTTGCAACTTTGCCAAAATGGCTCTAGATGAACTCTATAACAAAAGTCATGAAGGGTTCATGTTGAGCAAATGCCAAGAAAATGCCCCAATTGACCTAAAACCCTAGTTTAGGCTTTATTAAGTTGCTGCTTTGACCAAAGCAAAAGTTTGACTTCTGTAGCAGTTATTGTTGACGGTAGATAAGTATCCTTTTTAAACCATCAACATAGTAAGAGAAAGGACTAAAACATGTTTACCTACTAGATATAGGGGTTACACTGACAGAATTCCATGAGTTTTGATGATTGTCTATTTTTGCAGGGGTTATCAGAAAGAGAACCAAAAGAGGTCCACATGTCGGATTTACATAGAGAGAAACATGCATACGTATTAAAAAGAATACTCTAGAAGACTAGAGAAGGCGACCCTACAAACCTAGGCCCACCTGGCAGCCAGCCAGGGGCGGCTGCCCAAAGGGCAGGGGCGGCGGCCTCTCCCCCTTCACCAATCAGAGAGTCTTGCGGATTATGCCTCCACCGACTTTGAGGATGAATAAAAACCGTTCATTTAGGTTGGTTTGATCTAAGGGCTGTGGTGTTTCCTAGAGGGCTATATAAGCAAGGCCCCTGGCCCCAGGAGAAACCCTGGAATCTAATTCAATTCAATTCAAGAGTTCATTCTCTCATCTGAAGAATTCAGAGAAGCCTAGAGCCACCATCTCAATTAGAGCTCCATAGTTTAGTAGCATAGCTACATAGGAATAGATCTAGAGGGAGTCAAGCCTAGCTTGGAGTCCAGATCTATCAGAGTTCTTGGTAATTTTCCTCTACATTCTTGTAATATTCATCATTGTTCTTGCTACTATGAATAGTACTTTATTCTATTCTATTATATCAGAATTGACTTTGCTCTATTTGATTATGTTCTCAATTATATTGTTCTTAGTTTACTTTGATTATATGTTTAGCATAGTTGGACTAGAATTATGTTTATGCATAGGATCGTATAGCGCTTGCTCATTAGATCGATGGGTGAGTGGTAAATATTGTGTAGGTGTGGTGCCTAGACCGTATTTATCTGCGATTACACCCTATATTCCGGATCGTGAGGTAGATCGTGGGAGTGACAGTCCTATTGAGTCCTTTGTAATCCTTCTCCGAATATAGGACTAGTAGAATACCCCTATTACATTGAAGAGATTGCTTTGTTCTTGATCTTCTTTGGTAATATCACTATGCATAGGTATAACCTTTTCCCGCCATGATTGCTAGATGTTATTGCACTAATCATTGTATGCTTTGACCTTATAGTTAGAATAACTTAGGATTTATCCTTGTAGGTCATCCTAGTCCATGCTAGTGTTATAAACTTAGAGTATTCTATTGAGATGATTATCATTGTTTTATGTGGCTATGTGCTCTCATTTATCATATGTCAATTACTATTCATTTCTATATTTTATGTGACACCCGGTATGAGAAGATAGATAAAGACAAGGTTAAGCTCTCCATTATCACAGGCAGTGCTCATTGCTCATTATCCAGCGCATTTCCTTCCCAGTGGTAAAATTATAAATAACGATACCTGGATTACTCCTGGTTAAAATGCTACGATGATATTTTCTGTGCGCTTGCGAAAACCCTTTTATTCTAGTTGTGCATAAGAAATGTCAACAAGCATTTTTGGTGCCGTTGCCGGGGAAGGTTGAAAGCCAATGGATAATGAGCATCACTGCATCCACTAATGTGATTGAGCACCTTCACCATTCTCTACTCATACAGCCTTACCCTTGTCTTTTGTCTATTCTATGTATTATATGCAGGGTAATGTATGAAAAAGTTTGACCTTCCAGATAACTATCTCAACAATCCAGAAGCATTATTCAAGAAGACCAGAGCCAAGTTGAGGAAGACCCAACCATCATCATCATTGTCTCAACTTGAAAGTTCGTCGGATTCAGAAGATCAAACTTTTGTTCGAAACTTGACACCAGCATTTGAAGCCATGGCCAACAAGTCACTCCGTGAGTGCTCAACTCCCACTATGGACAACATCCGTATTGGACCACCTGCGGACATCGACAAGTCTTTTGAGCTCAAGCCTGCGCTGATCAACATGGTGCAAGCAAGTCAGTTCTGTGGGAAGGCCCATGAAGATGCTAGTGCTCATCTTCAACACTTTTTAGAGATTTGCAGCACTTTCACCATCAAGGATGTCCCCAGAGATGCTATACTACTTCGCCTCTTCCCATTCCCACTCTTGGGGAGAGCAAAGCAGTGGTTCTACGCCAACAAGGAGAAGAATAATACATGGGCGAATTGTTCCACCAATTTCCTAGCGAAGTTCTTTCCCATGGGCAAGATAAATGCTCTCCGTGGAAAAATATCAAGCTTTCAGCAACAACATGATGAGACTGTCCTAGAAGCTTGGGAGCGCTTTCAAGACTACATCCTCGAATGTCCTCATCATGGAATGGAGAATTGGCTGCTCATGCAAACGTTCTACCATGGGCTCAGCAACAACACTCAGAGACCATGGATGCTGCTGCTGGAGGTGCATTCTTATCACTAACCATTTCTCAAGATACAGCTCTTATGGAGAAGATGGCGTCCAACCAAGGTTGGAGTGAGGAGAGAACTCAGACCCGCAAGAGAGGTGGAGGTATGCACCAGCTCAAGGAGGTAGACATGTTGTCTGCCAAGATGGACCTGCTGATGAAGAGGCTCAATGAGAGAGCCACTGAGAAGAAAGAAGTCAAGCATGTACATGATGCCCGCATGACTTGTGAAGAGTGTGGAGAAATTGGGCATATGGGTGCCAACTGCCCAGAGCTGAAGGAGGATGTGAACTATCTCAACAACAACAACAATAACTACTACCGTCCTCAGCAGAATCAAGGCTAGAATCAATAGCAGAGGCCTAATACTCAGGTAACTACTCAGGTAACTATCAAGGTAACAACTCCTCTTACAATAATTTCAATCAGCCACCTTTAAGTTAATGGATAGCCTGTCCAAGAAGCTAGCATCCAATGACAAAACTCTAGAAACAATTAGCAATAGAATGGATGGTTTTTCCAATGCTATAAAGAACCAGCTTAGCTTCAACAAGATGCTAGAGTCTCAGTTACAATAGCTTGCCAACTTTGTTCCCTCCACCGATCAAGGTAAAATGCTGGGACAACCGGAAGGGTTACAAACTGCAAATCTTGTAGACATATTCAATTCAGGAAGCTACTGGAGTGACCCTCCAAGAGGATCATGGATTGACTCAACTCTGCCAATCAAGAAGGGCGATCCAGGGAGACCGGTCATCCTGATCTCCATTGGAAGTGTTAATTTCAACGAGGCGATCTGTGACTTCGGCGCAAGCATCAACATCATGCCCAAGGTGATATATGAGAAAATGTTCAATTGTCCTTTATTATACACAACCATGTGCTTGCAGCTTGTAGATCAGTCACTCCGCTACCCCATGGGAATACTAGAAGACATCTGTGTGCGAGTGGGCAACTCGTACATTCCTGCAGACTTTGTGGTAGTGGATACAGGCAATGACGAAAGGTCCCCCATCATTCTGGGATGACCATTCTTGAACACTGCTAGAGCCGTCATGTACTCCAACACTGCCAAGATCATCTTCAACATCAGGGGCAAGAGAGAGACCTTCTTCTTCAAGAACAGGGTGTTACAATTCCCAACACACCCTCATCAACATAATAATCAAAAGAAGAAGACTGTTGACAAGAAGAATAAGACCAAGACTAAGAAGACCAAGAAGACGGAGACAATAAGGATGTTCACTGCAGTCCACATGGAGCATGACCACCTGCTCAAGTCCCCACATTTGATCAAGAAAGATGACCCAGGTGTCCTGACCATTCAATGCTCCATCAACAGAAGCTCCTTCAACAAAGCTGTCTGTGACATCGGATCGGGCATCAACATAATGGCCAAGGTAACCTATGAATATCTATATGGTACGATGCCTTTGGAACCTACCTATGCGCAGCTGTAGATGGCAGATCAAACATTCCACGACCTTCTCTTCTACTGGTTGTATCTGTTCTACTTCTTCCGTGACCTTATCTTGATCCTCAAATCTAGTCACTTCTCCTTCATAGTCAGCCCATCCATCTACTATGACATTCTTCTTGTTCTGGCGACGGGTATGCTGCCTTCTCTTCGATTTGTTCTTCTTGGGTTCCTCACTAATTATATAGTTGTCATTAAAAAAGCGGCGTACCTTCTTAGAGGGGAAGTGGAAGTGGATCTCCCCTGTTCCAATGTAGATGATGGCCTTGGTGGTGTTTAGGAACGGTCTTCCTATTCCGCTCTGCCGTTCCTAGCCCGAAGTCGGCCGCTCCGGGCATCTCCTCTGTTTTCCCCGGCGCCGGAGGAAGAAGACCGCCTCCTCTCTCTCTTTCTCACTCTGTGTGTATGGCACGCAGGCCCAACTGAGCAGCGGGTCCCACGCGTTAGTTTCTTATATGGCTAATCTGAGTGCACAATCGGGTGGATCTAGCATTTAAGTTAGGGTTGGGTTTATTCTGTCTTTTGAATTACAGATTGGTGTTGATCTTTGAAAATCCATATCTCATGCTAGGAAGTTCCAAAAATAGAAAATGTGGACTTTTTAGAAACCTTGAGAAAAGATACATGTATTAGAGTCATAATATGTTATAGGTTTGCAGAAGTTTTCTAGTGTCTTTATTTAACCTTGAAAAGTACTCCAAAAATGCTTACAAACTTGACCAGAGCCATATCTGAAGTATTAGATGTCCAAAAATTTTGATTCTTATTTAGTTGGTCTTGTAATAATATATACTAACTAAGAAAAATATTAAACATACTAGTTGTATACTAGTTTTACAAGGTTTTGATTTAATCTTGGTAAATGAGCAAATCTATATTGTGTTGAATGTCATTTTTATATCTTGAGTTGTGGTGCTCTAATTTAGGTGAAATTTTTATGGTAGTCTCCTGAGGTGATGCGGGAACTGTGGTTAAAATTTCATGAGCTTTAGATGCTGGATGAGTGAGATATGGGGTTAGCTTGCTCTCTAGTGTTATTTTACTTAAGCAAATTGTCTTTTTCTTATAGGCTGTTATACATGTCCAAATTCTCTGAAATTTGTACAGTAGTTTGTTGGGAGTATATGGGAGCTGCTGTAATTTTTGTAGAATTACTATGCACTTTTGGTATATGTCTATAATTCCACTTAGATATATAAATAAATTAATAAAGGCAATTAAATAAATGAATTGGGCTTGGCCATGATGTTGCTAGCATGAATTTGATGGGTACAAACATTTGGTAACATTGGTTATGCCTAGTTTCCACTTATGTGTAGTGAAATGATATTTTGCTCTATAATTGAATTATAGTGACTTTTCTAGACAGTTTCTAGGGATAAGCAAATTATACAGTGAATATGAGGTTTGCCATGAATCTTGTCTATAACAAAGTTGTAGATAACTCATTAATCTAGCTTTTGTTGAATTTTGGTGGCATTTAGCCTAGTAGTTTTTGAGTTATAGCTGTTAAAGTCTGGGTACAGATTTGGTTACTCTCTGTTTGGAGCAGACTAGATTCTGTACTTTCATCTTTTCGACCTATTAAACATGGGAATCAGGCTTAGGTGATTATAAATGAATCGTAGACAATTTCATAAGCTTTCCATAATGTCTTGTTGCACATCATTTGGAGTTGTAGATCTCCAGTCATGATTAAATTACTCAGCTGCTGTTTTGATATCCAGAAAGTGGCAGATTCTAGTTTAGTGCTTTGATTCACTTTGCCATGTTTGTGTGGTGCTAAGTGTGACTCATAGCTTTGATGAAACTGAGTTGATACACCTGAGATCTTGTGTGACTTGGTCATAATTGATGTCCTTATTATCTCCTATGCTGTACTTTAGTGATGATTAAGTTACATAGCTCTAGGTATTTATATTGAACTTGGTGTGCTTGCATAAATGGCTGCTTGTAGTATTTCTATGTATTCATACATATGCATTGTTGCACCTCATTTAGGTACGCTAGCTAAAATGCATGAACGATGTGGTGTTGGAGCAAAACTCAAAGACGGTGTTTGGTGGAACTATCCCGAAGATGGAAGTATGCGGCGAGTGGTGTCTGACAAACACTGACTTAGTGTTGGATCCCAGGCAAGCCCCGGAGCATTATAAGTCTCCTAATTTTTGAAATGCAATTGAGTATTATGTTATATTTTGCTGCATTAATTTATAGGTGTTGGATGAAAACACTTGCTGCATTGATATTCTATCCTTGTCCAGAAAGCATACCTTGAATCCTATGTTGACCAAGATCAAGTAGATGTTTAGCCCTGCTTTAAGCGGTAGAAGTCGGGTGATTTCTTGTCACCTGCGAGCTTTAGGGATATTTATATATGGCATGGTTGTCTATATTTGCTATCATGGAAAAAACTATGTGTTAATGAAATGAAATAAGACTGGGTGGGATGACGATAGTAAAGCAACAAGGCATGGAGGTCTTGGGTGTGGATCTATCCCTGTATGTGTCGATAAGGACCGATTCTTGGAGCCTTTCCTGTTCATGTTGAACGCATGCCTCTCTCTTAGTTGGCTGGGTCTGGTGACCAACCACAAAGCCGAGTAGCTCAACTCAGGCCGGGAGTCGGCAAGTATAAATTGCGCCTCAGAAGGGAGCCGTAGGCGTGAGTCCAAGGGCAGGTGATTTAAAAGTCCTAATCGTCCTGACAGAAGGGTAATCCCTGAGAGTGCTGGCGCTGACCGAACCCGCGAAGTTGGTTCCTGAGTTGTCCTAAAGGTGACCTAATGCTCCTCGATGGGGGAATTCATGGGTGAGAGTTAGGAATACCCCCTCAGCTGAGTTGTAATTCGATTCGAGTCGCCGTCTCTCTCGGTTAGTGAGAACTTGACGGGCTTATCTCCAAAGTAGATACACTAAATAACTTGATAGTTCAGGAATGATGATATGATGATGGCCTTATTATACCTGCTATGGTTAATATTGTTTGCTCCTAATAAAGTGAGTGCTCTAGTATAGGTGCTAATATAGATGACAGGTTAATGCTTATTAACTTGATGCATAAGCAATAAATAGTTACTTATCTGTACTAAGCTTTTATGCAAAATGTTGTCAAGCTAGCCCACTTATATCAGCCTTGCATACTCCTTGGTGTCACTTTATTTCTAGTTTTTGATGGGTAAGTCTAGCTGAGCACCTTCTTGTACTTAGGGTTTATTCCCACTTGTTGCAGGTTATGATGTATCATGGCTACTGCAAGAATTAGTTGGCTCCTGCCGTAGTGGTGGAGTGTGATCATGGGCATGATCCTTCTGAGTTATCTTGTCGATAATGCTTTTGTTGGAATTGACCTTGGCACTGGCATGTATTTGAAATAAGAGTAATGTTAGTTTCAAATTACTTTGCTTTCGCTACTTTTCAACTTAAGTTGCAATAACTATGTTGAACTCCGATGTATATTGAATTACTTGTGAAATGGATGTAGCATATGGCTTGTTATGTTGAATCACTACGATCTTGGCTTGTATGTTTTGGTTTGAAATCCCTCATGATTTCATTGGACTACCGGAGCTATATGGGCTCAAGTGTGAGAATTTGATCACTTCGGTGATTGTTTTTATACTTGTGCTCTTATAATTTGGATGGTTCCGTGACAGCACAAAACCTCTGATAGAGTTGAAGTAGCGGTAGATGTGACATTTGATGAATCTAATGGCTCTCAAGTAGAGCAAGTTGATTCAAGTATTGTAGGAAAGGAAGATCCACCATGTGAGGCAATCAAGCAATTAGCTATCAGTGACATTAGACCACAAGAAGAACAAGCCACTGAAGAAGAGGATCCTCATGCTATTGCTGCACCAATTTTTGCTGACATACTCGATGCAGACGTGCAACACACCCCTACTGCCAGTCAGTAGGGTGGCAGTGCCGCACCTGAGGGCGGCAGTGCCGCCCCTCCTACAACAGCAGTAGCTTATTCTACTCCACTGCCAGGGCTAAACCTAGAGCCCATCTTTGAATAAGAAGAAGTTGAAGGTTCAGTAGATGAACAAGAAGGTGTTAAGCATCCAAGGCTATGAAAAACTATACAATGGGATCACCCATTGATAATATCCTTGGGAGTCTTCGAAAGAGGGTAACAACTCATTCACATTTAGCAAACTTTTGCTAACTTTACTCATTTGTTTCCTCTTTGGAACCTCTTAAGGTAGAATAAGCACTTGGGGATCCAGATTGGGTCATGGCTATGCAAGAAGAGCTCAACAACTTCGAAAGGAACCAAGTGTGGATCTTGCTGGAAAGGCCTAATACCAATGTCATTGGCACCAGGTGGGTCTTTCAAAATAAGCAAGATGAGAATGGCGTGGTGACAAGGAATAAGGCAAGATTGGTAGCTCAAGGCTTCACTCAAGTTGAGGGCTTGGACTTTGAAGAAACATATGCACCAGTAGCAAGACCTGAAGCAATCTAAATGCTTCTAGCCTTTGCTACCTATCATGACTTTAAGCTGTACCAAATGGATGTGAAGAGTGCATTTCTCAATGGCCCAATACAAGAGTTGGTATATGTTGAGCAACCATCGGGTTTTGAAGATCCCAACTTCCCAAACCACGTCTTCAAACTCCAAAAGGTGCTCTATGGGCTTAAGCAGGCACCGAGAGCATGGTATGAATGCCTTAAGGAATTCTTGCTTAAACAAGGCTTTAAAATAGGCAAAGCTGATCCTACTCTCTTTACTTGCAAAGTTGAAAATGATATATTTATGTGCCAAATATATATCGATGACATATTATTTGGTAGTACTAATCATGTGTATTGTGAGGAGTTTAATAGGATTATGACCAAGAGATTTGAGATGTCCATGATGGGCGAGCTAAAGTTCTTCCTCAGATTTCAAATCAAGCAACTAAAAGAAGGAACTTTCATAAGTCAAACCAAGTACATCCATGATACGCTAAAGAAGTTTGACATGGTGAATGCCAAGCCTATCAAAACTCCCATGCCAACCAATGGACATCTTGATCTCAACGAGGAAGGGAAAGCCATGGACATCAAGGTATATCATTCCATGATCGTCTCTCTACTTTATTTGTGCACATCTAGGCCCGATATTATGCTTAGTGTGTGCATGTGTGCTAGATTTCAAGCTAACCCGAAAGAGTGTCACTTGGTGGCCATTAAGAGAATCTTGAGATATTTAGTACACACTCCTAACCTTGGCTTCTGGTATCCTAAGGGCTCTAAGTTCAATCTACTTGGGTATTCGGATTCCGATTACGCTGGTTGCAAAGTAGATCGAAAAAGCACTTCAGGGACATGTTAATTCCTTGGACGATCCCTAGTGTCTTGGAGTTCTAAGAAGCAAAATTGTGTAGCCCTTTCCATGCCGAAGCCGAGTATGTTGCAGCTGGTGCATGTTGTGCTCAACTACTTTGGATGAGGCAAACCATTCGTGATTTTGGATGTCAATTTACCAAAATCCCATTATTTTGTGACAATGAAAGTGCCATAAAGCTTGCAAATAATGCCATAAGCCATTCAATAACCAAACATATAGACATCCGACATCACTTTTTGAGAGACCACAAAGCCAAAGGAGATATGGAAATTCACCATGTGAGCACCAAAAAGCAACTAGCTGATATCTTCACTAAGCCTCTCGATGAGTCAAGGTTTTATGCTTTGTGTAGTAGCTAAATATACTTTATTCTCATAACGTGGTTTGAAATTTAGCACACCAATGTTTGATCAACTAGCGACATAGGCAAATTTTATGAAAACTTCATTTAAAGTGCTTTAAAATATTTTATAAAACTTGATCTATATAGTGTGACCATGGTTTGTAATGTTTATTTGTTTCTGGTCATGATATATGGAGGATATGTGTCCATATCTGAGATAGAGAGAGTCACATAGTTAGTAGCTAAATCCTGCTGTTCTAGTAGGGCGGCAGTGCTGCCCCTAGGGTGCGGCAGTGCTGCCCTCTGGATTTCAATTGAAATCCAGCCCACAACGGTTAGCTCTAGGGGGCCCATTTCTTTCTCCACTTATCCATCTGGCCCCATAGTACTTTCTCTCTGTATCCCTCTTTTCTTCCCCTGATGCCGTCATGCGCGCGCCTCTCTTCCTCTACACGCGCACGCGCTGGCGCCGTCATTCTACCACGCAGCCATCTTCCCCGGTAGTGCCACGCTCAGCCTGGCCATTCTCTGCTTGTCGCTAGTCGTGGCTTTAGGTTTGTGGCTAGAGCCCTTTCTCTTCTTCCCTTCTCACTCAACGGTTTGAGAAGGTATAACCCTAACCTTGCCCAATCTATGCAATGGTGATGTTCTAGCTATGAATTTTGATTTCTATGGATAGTGTAGAGTAGGAAGCAGCGGTAATGATTGATTTGAACCGATTTGTAGTTTCCTTGGTGAAGTGGAGGTTGGCCCGTGTTGACATCTCTAACACGATTACAAATAAGGTAGATCAAACCCTACCTCAGCAAAGGCATTAGAGACATACAGGACATCTCTTAGCATTTCTTAAGCCAGGTTGTCATCCCACCAAAAGATGTGGTTGTACTTATGATCATAGCACTTATAAAATATGAATAAAGGTTATCCGCAAGCACACAGATAAAATATACCTGTTGTAGCATTTCACCAAGGAAAGTTCCAAGTATCATTATTTATAATTCTACCACTGGGAAGGCACTTGGAGGTATCAGGATTAAAAGCTATATCTTACACTTGTGATAAGAGTTCCACTAGATCAATCTCAAAATAGGGATCAATCATAATAAAGGATAATTAATAACAGATCATTGTAATCCTAAAAGGGGTTCCACCGAGCATTTTCCTACTTGGGCGTGACTCTAGAAAGAACTAGAAAATAGAGACTAGCTCCTAGGGTTATTCTAACTATAGGTCATTGAGCTACATCAATTAGTGCAATTACATTTAGCAATCATGGTCAAGGTAACCTTATATTCATACTCAAGAGACATTGCTAAGGTGGATCAGGAACAGAGCAAGATATCACCCCGCAACTCAGCCTTACTAATCCTATATTCAGGGAGTGGACTACAGAGGACTCAACGAAGCTATAATAGTTACCTTCATGATCTACCACATGGCCCAGAACATAGGGAGCACTTGCAGATAGATATTGTCTAAGCACCATGCTTACACAAGTTCTACCGCCCACCCCTTGATCATCGGAATGAGCGCTATATGAACAAGAGTATAAACACAAAACTACTCCAACTATACTAAACATATAATCAACATAGGCAATGAACATTATAATTATGAATCTAGAATTATACCAAGTCCTATCAAGTATTCGACTCATACATAAACTAGAACAAGAACTAGAGGATCAACATGAACTAAATAAGAACACGATGAACTAGATAAACTAGAACGATGAACTAGACAAACTAGACAAGAATATGATGAACTATAAGATGAACAAGATGAACTAGAAGAACAAGTAGACAAACTAGGAGATGAACACAATGAACTAGAAGACAAATAAAAAATAGATTAATAATGTTGAATACAAGAGAGAAGTACAAGGTTATACCTAGCCTTCTCATGACTAGATCTAGAATCCAAGCGTTGCTTGCCTCCTCTAATTCCTATTCTTATATTCTAGCTATGCCCTAGCTGGTGGAGCTCTAGGTTATCCTTTCGAGGGACTACCCTGAACTGAACAATGATGGATGATAGATTAATTATGAGATGATTCATTAAGGGGGGTCTACCTCTGCTTATATAGCCTAGGGGGATGAACCGCAGTCCTTGGATCAAACCGACATGAAACAATGGTCAAGATGCGTCATAGAGATCGATTGGAGGCCGCCACGTGAAGTTGATCTCTCTTGGAGGTGGGCCCAGGCCGGTCGGCCTGACATGTGGGGCCGCCCGGCCCCACCTGGCAGCCGTCGGTCCTTTGCTTCGTTCCTGTGCCTTCTGGTGTCTTCTACGTCCTTCTAGTGCTACTTTCCAATCCATTCACATAATGAGTCATGTCTTGGATGGATTCCTTCCTTCCCAGCTTCTGGATAAATCCCTGGAAAAGATTATTTTGCAAAGCTATGGAATCTTGTTGGTTTAGTCCTTGGTCTTGTGATGATGATGGTTCTAGGGTCTTCTAGAGTCTTCCGAGTTGTACCCATTGAGGACTTTCTCTCCGGTGCTCCAAATATAGCAAATGGTATGTCTGTCTCGATCATCTTGACAAGCTCTTCGCAATGGTGTGCTCAGATTCTTCACTTGAGATACTTTTATATGATGAAATACTACATATCCTACAAAACAAGTGAGAACAACACAACTCGTGGAACTCATTAGAATAAACCCCTATAACACTACTTTTCACATTATTTCAGACCTTTCCATTAGTTAGTTGACGGCTTAAAATTAGAGTTAATTAACGTCAACAAACTCCCCCAAGCTTACCCTTTGCTAGTCCCTTAGCAAATAGTGGTTTGGTTTAATATGATGGATCAGGAGTTTCTACAATCCTTTCACACCTCAAAAGTACACAGATGCTCAAACAAAAACTCTCCTCCGAGTTAGGATAAACCATTTCAACTTCCAACTTACCCATATTACCTTCAACCATGGGGACTGTAACCTTCACTTGGGTCTTGAGTAGTTGAAAAGCAGAATGATCAAGTCAAGCACTATGTCTCAAGCTCTTCGATCACCTTTATTCCGGAGTTTTGCAAGGTTTTTAAAATAAAACTCAGAGATTCCTTCGTATGATCCTTTCAAGTCTCTCATATATGGTATTTGTGGATTCCTCTCTAAGGCAATAATGGTATTCTGCTTTCTCTTCTCTCAAGATTTGTGGTATTTTTGGCACAAGGTAGAGTAGCATCATACCTTCCCTCTTCTCTCCCTATAACTAACAAGCTTATGTGGAGTTGAAGGTATTTCAAGGATGTAGCATACTTACCTGGTATGTATTACCTAATCAAAACTGGGATCCTCGGAGGGGAAATCATACCCTTAGATCATGATGTGCATGTGTGTGGACCTATATATGTGGAATGGGTGTATGGTGGAACAATGGTGATGAAGGGTGTGACATGGCGAGGGTGAAAACATGGTGGAAACCTTATCTTACTTTGCTCCTTGAGGGGATACTTCTCTCTTTTGAACTTTGAAGACTTTGAAGAATACTTGGGCTCAATACTTTTTCTTCTTTTTTTTCAATCTTTTTTCTCTCTTTTTCTAACAAGAACCCAAGCTTCTTTTGCTAGTACATATCAAGAGATAAATAACAAGGACTGTTGGAGCAATTTACTGAATGACAATGAGGACAATGACAAGGTTTAATGGATGAAATGGGAAAAAGGGAATATTTTTGGTTGTTCATTCCCAAGGTAGGAATAGAACATTTTTGGTGGATCTAAGTGGAAAGCATGTTGTTGCATACTTCCAGGGTAGAAGCAGCATATTTGGGTGGAGTGTACATGATCTTGATCTTTGGGAGTATGATGAACCTCTCGACAAGGGTCTTACATGGGTTGATCAAACTCAATACAAAGCAAGTAGCCTATGAGTTGGTTTTCCTAGTCTAAATATATAGCCGTGGTAGGAATTTAATCACTCATCATACAGGAACTCATCATGTAACAATTTTAAGTTTTCAAAAGATAAATCTCCAGAACTCTAGTATCACTAGGAACAAGATAAATAGCAGCTCAAAACCTTCTCATATCATACTCATCAAACACCTAGACTTAGATCAAGCTTTTACAACCCACAAGTTTCAGGTTTAGGGCAAATCTTCATGTCAAGACAATTGTATCCTAAAACTCAGGAGAATTTAAGGTTGAATACTAGGCACTTGAAAGGGATTACGGCAGAGCAACTATTTATCATTTCCATGCAAATAGATTATCCAGAGCTCAATTCCTTTAAGGGTAGGTTAAGCAGACTTGTACACTCTCTCTTTTTATTACCTAATCAATTAATAACTAATATAGATAGTAGACTCTTTTTGTTTTGTTTTCTAAATTATTTATCTTTTTATTTCTTTTCTAAAATAAATCACACATAAGGAAAGAAATACTTAGCTAGATACATGGGGGATGCTTCTCCCCCCAAGCTGGATGTTGACATAGTCGTTCATCTTGAATCTTGACAGCGTAGATGTTCCTTGTCTCTCTAGATTTCCAAAGTGGATGGTCGATGAAGAGGTCCTTCCAGAGTGGATGAAAACTTCTGGCTAATCTTCTCATTGAATACTGCTTAACTCAAAATAGGCAACAAAGCTCGTGGAACAGATTAAGCGTTAGTGGTAAAACCATTTTTGCTTTATCCATTTTTGGAACCTTATGGACTTCCAATTAAGCAATCTTCAACAAGATCTCAATATTTTTGGATTTTCTATTTTTATATGCAGATGCAAAAATTATTTTTTTATGCCTCCACAGTAAACAACCGAAACTTATTCACATGGGGCTTAAGTTTTTTAGATGCAATGATATGATGCAAAATAAATTAATTTTTATTTTCTTTTTAATGCAATGGAGGGAATATAAATATGCTAAATGCTTATGACTAGATGCAGAAAAATAAATATGCTAAGGTAAAACTATGTAGGAAGGTAAATATGAGGATAACTACCGATGTATCCTTTCGGCGAAGGTTCGGAGATTTACGTCCGTCGAACCGGACCTTCTAGCTTGATCACACACTTGAGGGGGTGTTTGAGGGGACAGAGTCCTCCTCTGATTTCTCCTCTTCTGGTTGTACCTGAGTATCTGGTGAGTCGGGAGATAGCGATTCTTCTTCTTGTGTGGGAGTGCTTAGTAGTGTTATCTCTTTCTTTCTCCACACTTTCTCGGTCTTCGGTTTCTGTGGTTCCTTGTCTAGAAACTTCTCTTCTTCTTTCTCCTCTAGGGTAGCTTCTCCTTCAACAGCTTCCTTTTTCTGATCAGCCCCTTGTTCCTTGATGGCTTGCTGTCTTAGACGCTGAGAGCGGTGTCTCCTATTTCTGTTCTTCTTGGGCTTCTCATAAGTAGTATAGCTATTAAAGTAACAATGTACCTTCTCCCTAGGGAAGTGAAAATGGATCTCCCCTTGCTTCATATAGATGATCATGCTGGTGGTATGAAGGAACAGTCTCCCTAGAATAAGGTGGACGTCATCTTCTTCACCCATGTCTAGAACCATGAAGTCGGCAGGAACTTCTTGATCCCTGAACTTAATGGTTACATCCTTGGCTATTCCTTCTGGAAATCGAAACGATTGGTCCACTAGCTGCAGCTGCAAATATGTTGGGCACAAGGGTCTATCACAATATAAATGTTTATATGTTACCGTAGATGTAACAGAACCTACCAAATTATAAGAGCACAAGTACAAAAACAAGCGCCGAAACGCTCAAATTTTTGAACTTGAGCCCATATAATCCCGGTAGTCAATCGAAACCACGAAGGATTTCAAACCAACTTGCTTACAACCAAGATCGCATCATTCAACATAACACATCACACGTTACATTTCACAAGTAGTTCTGAAATCCACTTACAACACACTGAGTCACAAATTATTACAAACCAAGTTCATAAAGTAGCGGAAGCATAACACACACACATTGTTCAAATACTACTGTCAGTCTTACTGATCAACATCCCACAAAAGCATTAAGGAAAGTACTTAACAGACGATCACGCCCGAGTGATCTAGTCCTCGTCACCTGCAGGGTGGAGGCAGTTCTTGTAGAAGCCCTGGTTAAGCATGTCATCTGCAACAGGAGGGAATAAACCCTGAGTACTGGAATGTACTCAGCTAGACTTACCCGTCAAAAACCAGAAATAAGATAACACCAAGGATTATGCAAGGCTTTCATAAGTGGGGCTAGCTGACATCACACTTGTAGAAAAGCATAAGTAATTGAAACTCTTTTAACCTGTACTAGCAGTTATTTTTAGCATTTACCTGTCATCTATCTTAGCACCTGTACTAAACATTCACTTGATTATAATCAAACAAATAATATCATTATATCCATAGCAGGTATAAATTGTGGCAACATTGTATCATTCACTCAACCATCTGTTCAATTTAATGAGATCTACGTTGCCGCTGCTCAAGTCAAGTGCTCACTAACCGGGAGCGACGGCGATTCGAATCGAATTCCTATCCAGCTGGAGGGGTATTTCTAACACTCACCGAGTCACGCCTGGCGAGGGCTGCTCAGGTCACCTTTGGTACAGTTCAGGAGCCGCGGGTCTGACTAATGTCGCATCCCTAAGGGTGACACTCTGCCAGGTGTTAGGGACTCTAACCCCCCTTGGTCTCACGCCAATGTCCCCAAGCACATCCTTACTCTCCTCCAAGATGCAACCTACCATTCGATTCCCAACCTGAACTGTATTACTCGGCTTCGCGGTCGGAACGACTTATCCGACCAACTAAGTGTTAGACTGCGTTCAACATGACTCAAGGACGTACAACGAATCGGTCCTTAAATGACTCAGACGGGCATAGCTCCGCACCCAAGACGTGAAGTGTCTTGCGGCTGCACTATCGAACTCCCGCCCGGTCTCAATTTCATTTTAAGGCATGGTTCCATCCATGATAGCTAACATAGCCACTCATGACCCATTCCTACATCTCGCGGATGACCGGAAATCACCCGACTTCTACCGGACTAAGCAGGGCTAAGCATTGACACGTGCCTAAACCTAATTTAGGATTTAAGTACGATATCTAGACAAGGACAGGTATAATGCAACAAGTGTTTTCACATAACTCCTACAACCTAATGCAGTAAACAAGTAAAAGTACTCAAGATTAATTTATAAAACAATTGGGTCAGCATGCACCATGAAAGCATCTAGGCCCAGAGAGTTGGTTTCGGCAATTGATGACAACACATTATTACCATGACTAACGTGTGTTTTGCAGAAACTTTGGTAAGTTAGGTCATGGGGTTGATAACTGCTTTGGGCACTATGGTATTCATGCCCCTTAATGGAAATCGTTTTGGTTTTCAAAGGATTGACGACAAGATTAAGGACGGTTAGTTCCGGATGTCAAGGTGTTGAGTTACATTCAGAATAGTCGTTAGGATCTTCGCTTTTTCCTTTGGCCGTACTATAAAGGGAGGCGTGAGCGAGTAGCTTGACCTAGGTGAGTCTTTTGTTTAGGTGTGGTGCACACTTGTCAAACTTAGCACTAGGTAGCTCAAGAAAAGCTCAAAGTTCAGTTGGAAGCAACTTGGTTCAAGTTGCGTTACGTTTCGGAGTTTTTAGAGCCGTTTTCCCTTGACCGAACGTGGTCTCTGGCTTGACCGGACGCGTCCGGTCAGTACTAACAGCTTCTGTGTTTCAACGCTGTTGACCGGACGCGGTCCTTGCGAGGACCGAACACGGTGATCAGGCTGACACGTGTCTCAGAGGGGAAATCAACTAACCGGACGCGACTGTGAAGTGATCGGCGTGTTCGATCACGTTCCAGTAAGGTACTCGCATGATCGGATGTGTCCGGTCACCCCTAATCGGTGCGTCTGGTCACTCAGCGAAGTGTTTTAGACTTTCGACCGTTACGATCGACCGGCGTGTCCGGCCACGTCGACCGGCGCGTTCGGTCAACGCGTATTTTGCTGAGTTGGTAGGTAACAGTTGGATTTGACTGTGGGGTGTATAAATACATCCCCTCCACCTCTTTTAGAGGTCTCTTGCTCATTTGTTCAGCTGAGAAACACCTTTGAAGTGCAAGGGAGTGCAAGAGCTCTAGTGAGGGTAGTGATTTGAGAATCAAAGTTTGAGAGTCCCTCACTAGTGACTAGGGAGTAGCAAGTGTGCATCCATCTTCTCATTAGGCTCATTGTGGTTAAGTGAGAGTTCTAGCTTGTTACTCTTGGTGATCGCCATCACCTAGACGGCTTGGTGGTGATTGGGAGTTTGGTGATCATTCGGTAGAGCTTGTGGATGACCCAACTCATCTTGTGAGCGGTTTTGGGTGATTCACCACGACGGAGTGTCGAAGAATCAGCCCGTAGAGAGCACTTGATCCTTGTGCGGATCAAGGGGGAGCTACACCCTTGCGCGGGTGCTCCAACGAGGACTAGTGGGGAGTGGCGACTCTCCGATACCTCAGGAAAACATCGCCGTGTTCCTTGCCCTTACTTTCAAGCATTTACTTTCTTGTATTACTTTCATTGCTTGGTTTACTTTCCTAGAATTGCCATGCTAGACTAGGTTTGGAACTTAGGGTGCAAAAATTTTATCGGTAGAATCACAAGGAACACAAGTAGGCACTAGGGGTGAACTTTGGCTTATAGGATTTAATTCTTGCAATTAAATTTTAGAAAAGCCCAATTCACCCCCCCTCTTGGGCATCTTGATCCTTTCAATTGGTATCGGAGCCGAGTTGCTCCTAAATTAGGCTTCACTGCCTAGAGCAAGATGTCTAACTGGGAAGGACCACCTCCCATCTTTGAGGGAGATGATTTTCCATATTGGAAAATCCGAATGGAGGCGTACCTCGAAGCCATAGATGTTGGGTGTCTTAGAGCCACAACCGAAGGGCTTCCCGCTATCAAAGACCCCGCCAACCCAAGTGGTGACGAGGAGAAGTATGACCGGTGGAATGCAAAGGCCAAAAATGCACTCTACCGGGGCTTAGGCAAGGATATCTTCAATCGTGTGCGTAATGCAAAAAACACTCATGAATTGTGGGAAAACCTTTGTGCTCTCCATGAGGGAACTAAGAGTGAGAGTGAGGAACGCTATCATATTGCTTTAAAGAAAATTAATTCTTTTGAGATGCTTCCTAAAGAAAGTGCTAATGACATGTACACTCGATTGAATGTTCTTGTAGAAGATCTCAATGCTCTTGGGCTCACCAAAATGAGTCAATCGGATGTTGCAAGGAGGATCTTGAGCATTCTTCCCGTTGAGAAGTATGGTCACATTGTCATTGTGCTTCATCAAAGTGATCTCTCCACCGCAACACCGACACAAGTATTGGGAAAGATCAATGCACATGAGATGTACATGCACATCACTCCGAATGATGTAGGTGATGAACCATTGAGGGAGGCAATGAAGAACATGCCAGTGGGAGACATCAAGCCAAAAGATGATGAAGACGATGTACAAATTGTTGATCCACCATCTTCATCACATGTGCCTCAAGATGATGATAAGAATGAGAGAGTTAAAAATAAAGATACTCATGTCTCTCATGAACAAGCCGAGGCACAAGCTTAAGATGTTGGTGCTCCCCAACCCTCTCCTCAAGTGGTTGATAGAAGAAACTCGCCTCTACTTCAAGCACATCCACAAGATCTCATCATAGGGAGTCCTACAAAGGGTGTAATGACTTGATCTCAAAAGCTTGCTTCTTTTGTTGAACATCACTCTTTTGTCTCTTGTGTTGAACCTAAGAATGTAGAAGAAGCTCTTCAAGATCCGGATTGGGTGAATGCTATGCATGAAGAATTGAACAACTTCACCCGCAATTAAGTTTGCACACTTGAAGAGCATCCAAAAGGTGCAAGAGTCATTGAAACCAAGTGGGTGTTCTGCAACAAGCAAGATGACCAAGGCATAGTGGTGAGGAACAAGGCAAGACTAGTTGCAAAGGGGTTCTCTCAAGTTGAAGGGCTTGATTTTGGAGAGACCTTTGCACTCGTTGCAAGACTTGAAGCCATTCGTATCCTTCTTGCATATGCATCACATCATGATATGAAACTATATCAAATGGATGTGAAAAGTGCATTCTTAAATGGCTTCATAAATGAACTAGTCTATGTTGATCAACCTCCCAGGTTTGAAGACCCTAGATATCCTAATCATGTTTATAGGTTGTCCAATGCGCTATATGGACTCAAGCAAGCCCCTAGAGCGTGGTATGAGCGCCTCCAGGACTTCCTCATTGAGAAGGGCCTCACTATTAGGAAGGTCGACACCACACTATTGACCAAGAAGCTTAATGGGGAGATCTTCATTTGTCAAGTCTATGTTGATGATATCATCTTCGGATCAACAAATGAAGATTATTGCAAGGAATTTGGTGGATTGATGTCGAAGGAGTTCGAGATATCTATGATTGGTGAGCTCACATTCTTCCTTGGTTTTCAAGTCAAGCAAATGAGAGAAGGGATTTTCATCTCTCAAGAAAAGTATACCAAGGATCTTCTCAAGAGATTCAAGATGGAAGAGTGTAAGCCAATCAAGACCCCAATGCCATCCAATGGACATCTCGACCTAGATGAGGGAGGTAAATCGGTTGATCAAACTCTCTACCGTTCTATGATTGGTAGCTTGTTGTATCTTACCGCATCTAGGCCTGATATCATGTTTAGTGTGTGCATGTGTGCTCGCTTTCAAGCGTGCCCTAAAGAACCTCACTTAAGTGCCGTAAAAAGAATTTTAAGATATCTTAAGCACACCCCAAGCATTGGTCTTTGGTATCCCAAAGGAGCTAGATTCCAACTAGTTGGCTATTCCGATTCGGATTATGCCAGTGCAAAATTGATAGAAAAAACACATCCGGAGGGTGCCATTTGCTTGGGAGGTCTTTAGTATCTTGGTCATCTAAGAAGCAAAATAATGTGGCTTTGTCCACCGCCGAGGCGGAATACATTGCCGTGGGGGCTTGTTGTGCACAAATCTTATACATGAAACAAACCCTTCTAGACTATGGAGTTGTTCTTGAAAAGGTGCCACTTTTATGTGACAATGAAAGTGCCGTTAAAATTGCTAATAATTCGGTACAACACTCACGCACCAAGCACATTGATATCTGCCACCACTTTCTAAGAGATCATGTTGCTAAAAATGATATATCACTAGAAGGTGTAAGAAGTGAAAATCAATTAGCGGATATCTTCACTAAACCTTTGGATGAGGCTACCTTTTGTAGGTTGAGAAGTGAACTTAATGTGCTTGACTCTAGTAACTTTAAAAAATGAGCTTGTGTTGTCCCTTGCATTGCATTGTATTATATGTCATGTTTAATTCTTCGCAATGCATCTAGGACTTGTCTAACACGGTTACGATAACCCTCCTTTAGAGGAGTGAAGAAGCCTAACCGTGGATCAAACTTGACAAGCAACCTAGTTTTTCTTACTTGTTTTGCATTGCATATGCATGGTTGTTGCTTTGTCGTTTCTTTTCGGTTTGGCTTTGAGCAACCTTTGTGTTCGTCCATGAATAGAGAGAGCTTTTGACGCTCCTAAGGGTTCATAAACTCTATTGCATGGCCATACGTTGCTCCTCGGGTGTTTATTGCCTATTTTCCTAAAAACAATACTAGCCTAAGGCAAAATATTTTGAAAAACTTGAGGGTTTGAGTGAGGTCACTCATATCAGGTTCCAATTGGTGTTTATTTGAGTCTCTTTGAATTGGAACTTGATTGGGAGAAGTCACGTCGAAGATCGGATTGAAGAAAGGTGTTAAACAGTGACCGGACGCCAGACCGAACGCTGAACCGGACGCGGTGCTGCTTCACCACTGCGTCCGGTCCCGGCGACCACCAGCGCGTCCGGTCATCCCGAAGACTTTCTCTTAGACCTGTGATTGGACGCTCGACCGGACGCGTCGTTGTTGACCACCGTGTCCGGTCCCGGACCCCACCACAGCGTCCAGTCATGCACGATGAGTTTCCCGGATGACCTCCGACCGGACTCTGTCCGCGTCCGGTCAGCCCTAACCGGACGCGTCCGGTCATTCTAGGAGCTTACTGGACTATGACCGAACGCTGCCTCACCGTGTCCGGTCAGAGCGTCGCGAGCGGATCTGAGCCCTCATATAACCTCTTCGTTCTCGACTCGTTTTTCATCTAATCCACCGTACGCTGCCGCTTTGAGCCCTAGCCTGCTCTCGCCGACTCGCCGAGCGCCACCGTGCCTGCTCCTCCTCCGCCGCACCTTCTCCTCGCTGAGCCGCCAGCTCTCACCTCGGGCACCGCCATGCCCTAGTGCCACTGCTCCGCACCACCGCGCGCGCCGCCCTCGCCCGCGCCACCGAGCCACGCGCTGCCCCGCTCCTTCGTGCGCCACCGCCGTGCCCTAGCGCCGCTGCACCGGGCCACCGCTGTGTCCCAGCTCTGCACGCAGCCGTGCCTTCTTCCTCGCTGCAACTCCACTTTTGGCCCCGAGTTCTCACGAGCCCCTTGTTTGCCCTAACCCTAATCGTCTCCGGTCTTCCTCCGTCCGCGAAGGTGAAATCGAAATCCTGTTTTCAATCCTTTGATCCTTTCGATTAGGGTTCGTCGTGACGTGTTGTTCAAATTCTTATCACCATTAGTTGTCTCGGCATTTTCAGCTCTCATCCGGTGCTTTCGGGAAACTTTCGCGAGTCAAGGTCGTCTCATCCCTTCACCGGGTTCTCGCCGATCGGAGGTAGCCATCGCTATTCTATTCATATCTTATCTCATATGCTTGCTACCTTTAGGATCTCTTATCTATTAGATAATATATGTTGCTTATAGTAGATCCATCTATTCTATCTTTATAGTGAGTCCTGTCGGTGTGTTGGGTGGCAGTTGATCAGATTTTAATCCGAGGCCAAGCCTGCGGATACGGATTGAGGCCAAGCCTCATGAGTGTTAGTTCACCATCTCTCAGGGTTTTCTCGGCAATAGGTCAGTATGGTTTGCTACAAGAATGCTGGGGGTGCACCTAGTGACGGGGACGAGATTGCTCCCAGACTGACAGAGGTTGCGCGTGGTAAGCGCAAGAAGACCATCGCCAAGAAGAGGAAGAGAACACTTACAGAGGCTGAGATAGCTCAGGCAGTTGCAGATGCAGCAGATCTGGCAGAGAGGGGTGGCAGGAGTAGTGGGATTCACATTGGCGAGCATCGCTTTCATCTTGAAGGTCGACAGCTCGGTACTGAGGCCACCGAGGGGACAGAGGATATACCTGTTGAGCAGCCCACAGAGGACCCAGAGGAAACAGAGGAGCAGACTGTTCACTCTCCACCGTGTTGTCGCTCAGGACGTACGCGAGTTCAGGTGACTCCTAGGCCAGAGGGCCAGCGTCATGGAGGACGTCCACCTCCCAGGGCTCGAGGTCACCCCCCAGTCGAGCACTTTGACTTGAGGGGAGCTACAGCAGTCAGGTGCAGGCCCTGAGGTTTGTTGAGGTTGGTCGGTGGTTCCCACCTCAGCGGGACCCCCGAGCGTCAGAGGGCTTCTACACACCTCTGCACGAGGATTTCTACAGAGCTTATGTTGACAGCGGGATTGCTTTCAGACCTCAGAGAGTCTGTCGACTTGAGGCTCTAGTTGAGGTGGTTGGTGAGCAGCTCCGTCCGCACCTGTCTTTTCTTCCAGGCTTGTCAGACTTTCTGGGACAGACAGGAGCCTACTGCGGCACTTGGGTCAGGGAGTTCTACTCTTCTCTTTGGATTGACCCGGCACATGAGTTCATCCACTTTGCATTCCAAGGCCGTGACCACAGACTCTACAGCACTAGGGTATGGGAGATTCTCAGACTCCCTCCTTCAGATACGAAGATTCACCAGCTGTGCTTTGGTTAGACTGCTCCACCTAGGCGTCCTCATGGAGGTACAGTGCCTCCTATAGATATGATCTGACCCTGCTTTCGTGCCTTTTAGCGAGGGGTCCAGACGTACACCTGCTAGCTTGACACCCCTCGCTAGAGTCTTGGATGCTATTGTTAGACGCACACTTCTTCCGAGGCTGGGGTACAGAGAGGGACTCACTCGTATGCAGCTATGGGTGGTGCATCACCTCATCTCACAGACACCATTCGACATCTAGAATCTTATGCTATGTGAGATGGAGGATACCTTGGCAGAGGGATTCAAGGGTCACCGTCAGCTGCCCTATGCACATTGGATATGCTTCATTATCAGATCAGCATGTGAGCTACCTCCAGAGATTAGAGCTGAGATATCAGATACCACTACTGCTTTTTCAGAGTATGACATTCGTTAGTTGTGGGTTTCTGTTACTAGAGAGCAGGCACCCAGGCTAGGACAGCGGGAGAGACCAGAGGTTCCTGAGACAGCAGCTGAGCAGGACGAGACCGTTCAGGGTCTTGCTGTGGCCGAGCTTGCAGATCTTGATGCTCAGCCTGCTGATCCAGTTGAGGATGAGGCCTCCGACAGCACTGACGAGGACTACCAGCCCATCCCCCGGTATCGCTCTCCTCGGTCTCACGACCATGAGGCCGGTGGTTCAGGCTCAGCCTCCCGCTCAGACCCAGCCATGGTGGCTATTCTTGAGAGGCTGACCGAGGCACAGGAGAGGCAGGAGCTTCAGATGTAGCGACAGGCTCAGGACATAGCAGCTGCGTTTGCTCAGATTCAGGCTCGTCAGGACGAGTTCCAGAGGCAGCAGCTTGAGCTCCAGAGATAGCAGTTCGAGATGCAGAGATAGCAGGCAGCAAACTAGCAGCAGTACCTTGAGCTCCTGCGTCACCTAGTCACAGTTGGGGTTCCTCCTCCAGCATCTGTCTTGACTCCAGCACTACAGTCCAGTGGACTTCAGAGTCAGGGACAACCGAGCTTTCAGTTTACCTCTCCCCAGCAGCAGGTTCCGCAGACTTTCTAGTCCCCGAGCTACACTCCTATTCAGACGGGGTTCACTCCATCAGATCAGCCTCGCCCTCACCTTCTGACAGGCACTCCCTTCGCTGACTTGAGTGCCTCCTACAGCGAGTTGACTGGTCAGCCGACGCCCTCGCACACCACTCTTGTGATTTCTTCAGGGTTGTCCGCTTCAGCGACAGTGGCTCCTCTAGTGACAGGGACTGGCACTACAGAGATAGTACCATCGTCCGTTGCCTCGACAGATCCTCCGGCAGTTGGCATGCTTCATGCTCAGGTGACAGAGACTGCTCCGCTCGTTGCTACATCTTCATCAGTACCTGCTCCTGTTCTTCAGACCCAGACCACTTCACAGCCACGTGCTTCTTCAGAGGGTCAGCCTGACAGCCCAGAGTCCGAGGAGGATACTTCATAGTTTGTGATCACTCCGCGCTCCTCGGCACCCGACACGACTGCTTCTGTTCCCCCGTCAGATCCTTAGTTTAGTTTTTTTGGCGCTTGATGCCAAAGGGGGAGAGGGAGTAGATTCAGGGGGAGAGTTTTGATAGAGGGGGGTTTCATTTTTCTTTGTGTGCTACATTTTTGCATCATGTTTACCTTTCCGCACTTGCATTTTGTGACATGTGTGCGAGATACTTTGAGTCTTTGTGGTCTATCTTGTCACTATTATATATCATGTCACTTAATTTGGTTCTAGCTCATAAGGTTGTGCTTCCGTGCCTTACTCCGATTTGATATGAGCTATGTTTTATGTGTACTAACGCTTCATGTTTTATCTTATGAGTACACCCTATTGGCTTGGGGCACATAAGCAATTCCTAACCCTTTGTGCTTATTGCTTTTTGCTTATGTGAACCAAGCATGTTCGAAAACCTCAACTCTTATCTTCTGAATCTAAGTGTTGTCATCAATCACCAAAAAGGGGGAGATTGAAAGCATCTAGACCTGAGAGTTGGTTTTGGCAATTGATGACAACGCATTATTACCATGACTAACGTGTGTTTTGCAGAAACTTTGGTAAGTTAGGTCATGGGGTTGATAATTGCTTTGGGCACTATGGTATTCATGCCCCTTAATGGAAATCGTTTTGGTTTTCAAAGAATTGACGACAAGATTAAGGACGGTTAGTTCCGAATGTCAAGGTGTTGAGTTTCATTCGGAATAGTCGTTAGGATCTTCGCTTTTTCCTTTGGCCGTACTCTAAAGGGGGGCATGAGCGAGTAGCTTGACCTAGGTGAGTATTTTGTTTAGGTGTGGTGCACACTTGTCAAACTTAGCACTAGGTAGCTCAAGAAATGCTCAAAGTTCAGTTGGAAGCAACTTGGTTCAAGTTGCGTCGCGTTTCAGAGTTTTTAGAGCGGCTTGACCGGACGCGGTCTCTGGCTTGACCGGACAAGTCCGGTCAGTACTAACAGCTTCTGCGTTTCAGCGTTGTTGACCGGACGTGGTCCTTGCGAGGATCGGACGCGGTGATCAGGCTGACACGTGTCTCAGAGGGGAAATGAAGTAACCGGACTCGACTGTGAAGTGATCGGCGCATCCGGTCACGTTCCAGTAAGGTACTCGCACGATCGGACGCGTCCAGTCACCCCTGATCGGTGCGTCTGGTCACTCAGCGAAGTGTTTCAGACTTTTGACCGTTACGATCGACCGGCGCGTCCGGTCAACGCGTATTTTGCTGAGTTGGCAGGTAACGGTTGGATTTGACTGTGGGGTGTATAAATACATCCCCTCCACCTCTTTTAGAGGTCTCTTGCTCATTTGTTCAGCTGAGAAACACCTTTGAAGTGCAAGGGAGTGCAAGAGCTCTAGTGAGGGTAGTGATTTGAGAATCAAAGTTTGAGAGTCCCTCACTAGTGACTAGGGAGTAGCAAGTGTGCATCCATCTTCTCATTAGGCTCGTTGTGGTCAAGTGAGAGTTCTAGCTTGTTACTCTTGGTGATCGCCATCACCTAGATGGCTTGGTGGTGATTGGGAGTTTGGTGATCATCCGGCAGAGCTTGTGGATGACTCAACTCATCTTGTGAGCGGTTTTGGGCGATTCACCGTGACAGAGTGTCGAAGAATCAGCCCGTAGAGAGCATTTGATCCTTGCGTGGATCAAGGGGGAGATACACCCTTGCGCGGGTGCTCCAACGAGGACTAGTGGGCAGTGGTGACTCTCTGATACCTCGGGAAAACATCGCCGTGTTCCTTGCCCTTACTTTCAAACATTTACTTTCTCGTATTACTTTCATTGCTTGGTTTACTTTCCTAGAATTGCCATGCTAGACTAGGTTTGGAACTTAGAGTGCAAAACTTTTTATCGGTAGAATCACAAGGAACACAAGTAGGCACTAGGGGTGAACTTTGGATTATAGGATTTAATTCTTGCAATTAATTTTTAGAAAATCCCAATTCACCCCGCCTCTTGGGCATCTTGATCCTTTCACACCGGGGCTTGCCTTTCAAGAAAGAGGACGAACGATGATCCGGACACTCCAGTAACTCCTCAGTGGCGCCTCCTTCGCTGACTGCTTCTTCGGGCTCCCCCGGCTGCTCCTGAATCTCCTCTGGAATTGCTCTCTTGAACTCGAGAAGAGACACTCCCTCCGGAACACCTATTGCATGAGTGCATAATAAATTTCATGGATGCATAAGAAAGAATGCAGCATGCTCGGGATGAAATGCACTACAACAATTTCTAATGCTCTATTCAAATCACTTCAATAATAAGTGCAAATCTCTTCTCCGGTAGAGAAGTACTTACCTAATCTATACAACCTAATGTATAATTGTTCCTCCTCTGTTAAGGCCCTAACACCTAACAATCACAAGAACAATTTTACTTAGGTTACCACATCCAAGCACAAAATATCAAAGCAACACATTCTGGACAGCAGCTAAGTCTTTCAATCATAACTGGAGATTCCCAAATCCAAAAGACATGATACAAGACAATCTGGAAAGCTTATAAAATGATCTACAATTCATTTTCAGACTTCAACACTTAATTCCTAAGTTTACCTAGTCGAACTTCTAGAGTTTCAGAAATCTATCCTCTCCAAACAAAGAGCAGCCATTTCTGGACAGCCACTTTAAACAGCTATAATTCCTAGACTACTAGGTCAAATGCCACCAAATTTTGACACAAGCTAGTTTATCAAGTTTACTACCACTTTGGTATTCACAAGTTTTCCAGCAAACACTTTTATTAAGAATCAAATCCAAAAATGCTACTAGCTGTCCAGAGAACCTAGAAATGTGAAGATTAAATATTTATTCATATGTCAAACTTCCTTTATGACCAAACCAATGATACTACTAGTTCACACATTTCATGAAAACAGCAGAAAGTAAGGTGTGCCCACCTAGAACATTTATTTTCAACCCTTTCTTAATTTACTTAATTAATTAAGTGGGAAAATAAACTTATATGTAAACTGCTTATAAAATTCTACAAAATTACAGGAGGCTCTCTGACCCATAAAGAGGCTACTGTAAATATTTGAACTAAAGTTATCCAAAGAAACTCCCTACACAAAATTCACAAGCCAAAAAGGCTGATTTTTGTATAAATAACAAATCACATTGAAAGTATCAAACAACAGAAATCATATTTTTCTTAGCAACCTTAGTGTACCAGGACACTCTCCACAAATTTTCATGAATATTGTACATATAGAAAAATTACTAAAATTCATTCAAGTATTTCCTAATATAAAATGATATCAACATAACTTGAAAAGTACTCAAGCACTAGTACCCAAATTTTTACCAGAGCTAGTACATGCATAAAATAACCTACCCACCAATTTTTATAATTTTTGGGACAATACAACTCTAGTTATTCATTTAACAAGTTTGTATAAATTTAAAACACATTTCAAAACCCTAATTAATTCTTCTAGAAAATAAACATCACATACATATTTGATATTTTTCCTAAATACTACACTTCATACAGAGCCCAACAAAATTTAAATCATAATTTTTGGACAAGTCAAACCCTAGATATGAAATTCATAAACATCATTTAAATCTGTGAAATAAAGAAAACACAAATAAATTCCTAACACTACTGCCAGTGGGCTGGCCCGGCCTGCCAGCGCGGCCCACTAAGGTTCTTCCCGCCCTACCAGGCGGGTCCCGCTGACAGAGAGAGAGAGGCAGGGGTGCGTGTGAGCCGCGCACTCCGGCGAGCTCAAGCTCGTCGGAGGGGAGCTCTCCTGGGAAACCGAGCCCATCCTCGTGATCTCCATCAAGCAATGCGTCGATTTGTGTAGGTAGGGCGGCTTGGGTTGGAGCGAAAGGGGCTCGCCGTCGCAAGCAGCGGGCGGTGGCGCTCGGTGACGGAGCGCCGGCGATGGGGAGGCCGCACAGTCTCAACCGAGCTCGGTACGAGCTTCACCACTATGAGGCGGATCGATTGAGGTAGAAAAGGGAGGTTGAGAGAGGCTCTAGCTACCCCGGCCACGGAGCGCCCAACTTCGGCGAGGGGTCACCCATGGCGGCAATGGCGGAATTGGCCCAGGGCTCTTACCACGGCTCGGCTCGCTAGACCAAAGGGTGGAGGAGCTAGAGGGCTGGGTGCTGAAGCTTCGGACAGAGTGGATTGGGCAAGGCCGTGACGACACGGACGGCCGACCTCGTCGGCGGTCGCGGCAGTGAGGGGAGGCGGCGTTTTTCTGCCTCAGGCGCGCGCGGGAAGGGAGAGGAATGGCAGGGCGAGGTCGGCAAGGCAGCAGGGGCTCCTTCTATGCGTTGAGCAGCTGACACGTGGTGGCGACGGCCTGCCACTGTCGGCCACCTCACTCTGAATGTCTGAATCGAAATTGAAATCGTGGCATCAATGACCGACTGACAGGGCAAGTTCAACGATGATTATCTCCTAAACCAGCTCGATCTAGCAAAAGTTGATAAAAGTATAGTTGTAGAGCTACATGAGTGCTACAACTTTGCCAATTGGAGCTTGGCCTAGTTCGACATGGTTTGCAAGTTACATGGCGTTGAAGTGGGATACTTTGAAACTGTAACTTCGAATTTCAGACTTAGAAATTTTCTAAGTGTTGGGCAGCCCCTCAAACTGACTTGTGGGCCATTTTTGAGCATGTTCTAGTCATTTTCATGAGATGGCCGTATTGGAACTTTTGTTCCTTAGGAAATTCTCTACAACTTTGCTTAAGGTTGCTCCTCCATGAAAGATATCTAAGCTGGACTTTTTAAATGGTCAAACCCAAGCATTCCACAGTCAAGTGTTGGTCAACAGCACATTGGAGCGCATTTTGGTAATTTTGGTCAACATGAACATTGCTCCACTAGTTACCCTAAGTGTAATTAAGGTGTTGTAAGATATGATTAGCCACTCTACCCCTTGATTACCCAAAAATACTAGTGTCACACAAATGGAAACAAGCAAAACAATAATTTCACCAAAATGTTGCAACATCATGTTGCACATGTTACAAAACTTTGTTGCATCCAATGAGCCTATCAAGATGTACTAACCACATTGTCATGTTTCATAGTATGAGACCCAAAGTTGTATCTACAAGTTGCACCACTCACATTTCATAAGCAAGTACTTTGTGAAACAAACACATTAAGGCATGTTGCATACTCATGTTGCAAGCAAAATAAAGACATGGATGATATTAATGATGCTCATGCTTATGAAATGCAATGCAATTATGGAAGCTAAACACCTGAGGTGTTACAGCCCTCCCCCCTTATAAAAATCTCGTCCCAAGATTTGGAAAGCGTACCATTTTTGATAGAATTCCGTATAACCGTCACGTAAATAGTCCTCTCGCTCCCACGTAGCATCACTCTCACTACCCTGATTACTCCACATTACTTTATACCACTTAACCACTCGACTTCTAGTTACTCGCTCTTGAGTGTCGATCACACGGACTGGCTTTTCTTTGTAAGTTAGATCAGATTCTAGCCTGATATCTCCTAAAGGAACTCTTTCCTCAGGAACCCGAAGACACTTCTTTAACTGGGATACATGGAAAACTTTGAAAATGGCGCTCATTTCAGGAGGTAACTGGACCTTATACATGACAGCTCCACTCTTACCTATGATCTGGAAAGGACCCACGTATCTTGGTGCAAGCTTTCGCTTAACACCAAAACGTTGTACACTCTTCATAGGAGAAACTTTCAGATAAACGAAGTCTCCAACTTCAAACTCGATCGGTTTTCTACGATGATCAGCATAACTTTTCTATCTAGCTTGAGCTGCAGCCATATGTATTTTGATGGTACGGACTTGTTCCTCAGCTTCCTTAACAAAATCAATACCATAATACCTTCTTTCACCAGCTTCTACCCAATTTAGTTGGGTTCTACACTTACGACCGTACAAGGCTTCGAATGGGGCCATCTTAATACTCTCTTGGTAACTATTATTATATGAAAACTCAGCTAGAGGCAAGCATTTTTCCCATGAACCCTTGGATGAAATAACACATGCCCGTAACATATCCTCCAAGATTTGGTTAACTCGTTCAGTCTGACCTGACGTCTGGGGGTGATAAGCAGAGCTTCTCACTAACTTGGTTCCCATAAGATGATGCAAGTGCTCCCAAAAGCGAGTAGTGAACTAGAGACCATGGTCAGAAACGATAGTACGAGGTACCCCATGGAGCTGGACTATCTGATTGAAGTACAACTCAGCATAGTTAGTGGGATGATAGTCTACTCGAACAGGAATGAAGTGGGCTGACTTGGTTAAGCGATCTACAATTACCTAGATAGAGTTATGATTCTTGACAGTAGGAGGAAGTCCAATAATGAAATCCATACTTATCTCCTCCCATTTCCACCCTGGGATAGAAAGTGGTTGAAGCAATCCAGCTTTCATGTGCACAGCCTTAACCCTACAACAGGTGTCACACCTAGCAACATATGCAGCTATCTCTTTCCGCATTTTAGTCCACCAATAGTATGGTTTCAAATCATAATACATCTTATTGCTACCAGGATGGATGGACAACGTAGAGGAATGTGCTTCAGACAGGATCTGATTTCTAAGCTCTCGGTCCTTAGGCACCACTAACCTATCTTTAAACCACAGCACACCCTCTTCATCTACCCTGAAATGTTTGGTTTCTTGCTCTTTCATCTTATGCTTGATGTGGAATATACCAGTGTCAGTCTTTTGGAGCTCAATAATTCTGCTCTTGAGAGTGCAACTGACAGTGATGTTGTACAGAATTGCTGGGTGTAGAAGGCGAGACCGATGAAAATCAGTTTCAACTAAGGAGTGGCAATGAGACTTACAGCTTAAAGCATCGGCAACCACATTTGCCTTGCCAGGATGATAGTGCACTTGAAGATTATAATCCTTAATCAACTCAAGCCATCTTCTTTGGCGCATATTCAACTCGGGTTGGGTGAAGATATATTTGAGGCTTTTATGGTCAGTATAGATATTGCAAACATTGCCCAACAGATAATGTCACCAAACTTTCAAAGCATGAACAACTGCAGCGAGTTCTAAGTCATGCGTTGGATAATTCACCTCATGCTTCCAAAGTTGTCGAGAGGTATATGCAATCACTCGGCCTTCCTGCATCAAAACACCTCCCAAACCTATGCCTGAGGCATCACAATAAACATCAAATGGTTTCTCGATATCCGGTTGTGCCAAAACCGGAGCCGAGGTTAGGAGGGTTCATAGTTGGTGAAAAGCCGCATCACACTCAGGAGTCCAGACAAACTTGGTGTTTTTTTGCAGCAACCGAGTCATTGGCTTGACTATTTTAGAGAAATCCGGGATGAAACGACGATAATAACCAGCCAATCCAAGAAAACTCCGGACCTCATGAACCGAGGTAGGAGCCTTCCGGTTCAATACTTCTTGTACCTTGGTGGGATCCACCATAATTCCCCCATAGGACAACACATGCCCAAGGAAAGGTACTTCACGAAGCCAGAATTCGCACTTACTGAACTTTGCATACAGTTGATGTTTGCGCAGTCTTGTGAGGACTATACGCAGATGTTCAGCGTGTTCTTCCTCATTTTTAGAATATATCAAGATGTCATCAATAAATACCACCACAAACTTGTCCAATTCGGGCATAAATACCGAATTCATCAAGCACATGAAGTGTGCAGGGGCATTAGTTAAGCCGAAGGACATAACAAGATACTCATAAAGATCGTATCTTGTAGAGAAAGCTGTTTTTAGAATATCTTCAGGATGGATTTTAATTTGATGGTAACCAGACCTCAGATCAATCTTAGAAAAGACTTTAGCTTTAGACAACTGATCAAACAAAATGTCGATACGGGGTAGAGGGTACTTATTTTTGCCAGTGACTGCATTCAGAGGCCTATAATCTACACACATCCGCAACGACTGGTCCTTCTTCTTTACAAAGATAGCAGGACATCCCCACGGAGACGAACTAGGACGAATCAGCCCCTTCTTCAAAAGTTCATTCAACTGCACCTTAAGTTCAGCTAGCTCATTCGGAGGCATCCTATAGGGTCTTCTAGAGATGGGTGCCGTGCCAGGCAACAACTCGATTTTAAACTCCACATCCTGATCCGGAGGTAGTCCCGGCAAATCATCGGGAAAAACATCAGGAAACTCACTCACTATCGGAATATCAGCTAAGGCCTTTGCTTATACCGTATGAACTTCACTAGAAAGATCAATTTTTCTGGGAAGTTGCACTAGAAAACCTTTTTGATCAGTAGGATCTCTGAGCATAACTACCCGGGTGGATGTATCAATGAGCACCCCAGTCCGACTCATCCAATTCATGGCCAGAATAACATCTATGCCTAATCCAGGCAAAACCACTATGGTAAGCGAGTACTTTCGCCCTTCTATTTCAAATTCTAGATCCCTCACTACTTGATTTGTGGAAATATTCCCACTTGCTGCACTAATGCAATAACCCCCACCTTCAACAATATGTAATTTGTGTGCAAACTTTGATGCAAACATAGGACTGATAAAGGAATGCGAAGCACCTGAATCAAATAGTACCACTGCAGAATGTTAGTCAACTAGGAACTTACCAGCAGTGACAACCTCACCAGATGAAATTTCTTCAATACTATTATAATGAACATGCCCCTGACGGCCACCTTGATTGGCATTCTTCTTAGGACATGGACAGTTCCTAGACCAATGACCTGGCTTGTTGCACTTCCAGCAAGGCATGTTGCTGGGAGGGACACTAGAGCACCTTGACTAGAACTACCCTTTGGCAGAGACACTGTATATGCCTTGCGAAACCCAGTTTTAGCGGTAGACTTCTTCTGCGGGGGACGGAACTTAGCATTCGAGGCAGGTGGACGAGGGGGAGCCCTCGGTGCAGCTGGAGTTCGGAACTGTGAAGCACTCGCCTCAAGGGCCCTCTTACGGCTCTTAGAAGCAGCATAGATGGCATTATTGTTCTCTTGAGTTAGAGCATCACTGATAAAATCATTGAAGGTAGCACACTTGCTAGTGCCCATGGTCTTCATCAGCTTTAGACCGAGGCCATGCTTAAAGCTAGCAATTTTCTTAGCATCAGTATCCACAAACTCAGTTACATACCTTGCCAGGTTGTTAAAGGATTGCAGATATTCTGTCAAACTCTTATTGCCCTGGGATAGCCTCATGAACTCAGTGTGCTTTATAGCCATCAGACCGGGAGGAATGTAATTCCCACGGAACGCCGCTTTAAACTGGTCCCAAGCAATCGGGACATTAGGAGACAACGTGGAGCGATAGTGGCTCCACCAAATACCAGCCGGACCGTGCAATTGATGGGAAGCATATTCAGTCTTCAGCTCCTTAGTCAGACGAAGCAGACGGAACTTCTGCTCAATGGTATTCAACCACTCATCAGCTTGCAGAGGTTCCTCCGCCTCCTTAAAGAGCGGGGGCTTGGTGTCAAGAAAATCCTTGAAGTCACTATATTGATTTGGTTCCGGCCCTTGATGACCATGTCGAGCCTCCCGGTTGGCAAGCTAGCGCATAGCGTCTGCTAACATGCGCTGACCTTCAACCACTGTCTGCATCAGCTCAGCCGGGGGTGGGTGGTGGCGGAGGGGGTGGCTGTTCCTCATCCTCAACGCCACGACCACGACGGAGGTTGTACGCCATCTGTAAAATGCATAGCCAATGAGCACTGACGATGTGGGAAATTTGTAGATGAATTTTGTAAATATGCCAAACTGACTTCATTAGAATGAATTCACAAACAATCAAGGCACAATAATTCATCACAACCGCACAATCCATTCAAGTGCATCAATTGACGCAATCATGCGAGGGACATAAAAACAAGATGTCTTCAGATGAAAGGTGGAATTTATTAAAGGCTCACATACAGGGAGCACAACTGTGACAGAACCGTTTACATCAAGATCAACGGAATTTCAACCTTACGTAACAGGTGCTCGAATTCGATCTAAACTTCTAGCCAAATGAGAAAGGCTACTAAGAAATGACCACAAGGAGACATCCCATTGGTAGATTTCCATGGTGGATCATGATTAGCCACCTCAATTCCAGCGCGTGCCAAGCAGCACAGCCTTATGTCACGCGCCACAAGAGGCCCTCGGTTTCATCGCGGCACCGAAGGGTGCTAATCGTGACACCATCATCGAACACAACACAATGAGACATCCATTTGTGATCGAAGTTTAACAGGTTCAAACTAACATCCAGGATAACATAGGGTTCGATGTTACATCCCAAAAGCTAAGTTATTACAAAGCCCCACTCCCACACATGGAGGGCACAAAAGATAAGTCTAATGTCATAGCTATGTGATGACTACTCTAAGAATCATCCTCGGAGTCGGTGTCGAAGATCTCCCCGCCATCCTCATCGCTAGCAGGCTCTAACTCCTCATCCTCTTCTTCTTCTTCTTCTGGTGGGGCATCCTGTGGCCCATTGACCTCCACGTCATCATCACCTTCAGCCATGAAGACTCCAGAGCCCATCTCCTCATCCTCGTCATTGTCATGAGGCAGCAGAGGATTGAGTTGATTGTTTAGGCGGTGCACTTCCTCATGAAGGTTGTCATTGTATTCTTCTACATCTTCCAACTGTTGCTCAAGCTCCACCTGACGAGCTCTCAGGATGTTCTCTTCGTGCCAGGCTTCATCCCTCTGGTTCATCACGTGGACCAGCATGTGTTGATAGTTGCGATTAGCCACAGTCAACCTCTGGACCACAAGTGTCTCCTGATCTCTGTCATGTATCACTTGCTCTAGCTGTTGTTGTGCCGCATTCCTAGCAGCAGTCACCTCAGCCAACTCGGCCCTCAACCTTTCCACCTCGGTGGGCTCAGGGCGGGGCTCACGTGGAGCGAACTGGTGGCGAGGGACCCTGCCTCCAGTTGACTTGCGAGCGGTCCTCTTGGTGCGTGCCATCTGTAGCCACAAGATATGACTTAAGTGAGGATAATTTAGGGGATACGAAATTTAATTTAGTCGGGCCTATCGAAATTTTTAAGGAGGGAGTAAAATGACATGTATGACATGAATTAAACATGATGCATGCACGTTCCGTACGCCCTCTCACCCTAGTAGAAACATAAACTTCTAATGCTAGGCGGTGGCATACATATGTTCTCTCATATAGACGAAACTATCGGTCTACTCGTTTACACTGTTAGTGTACCTGCAGAAAATCTCATTTCAGCCCAACAGTTTCCCAATATAAGCACACAAGTAAGCAGTAAACTAAATACTTTCCATATACACATCCCCGATGTATATACTTTAGTATCACAGCTACCCGATAGATATACCCACAATTAAGCACTTCCATAATTACACGGTTTGAACATGTAAGTATGCAAGTAACCACAGCTACTCTCCCCTAGATCGCCGGTCTTCCATAGTTTTTAACACTTTTCACAAACAAATACTTTTGTTTTCAAATACTCATACGATGTGTTTAACGTTGAATTATGCTCCGGTACTAGCTGTAACAGAACCGACCAAATTATAAGAGCACAAGTACAAAAACAAGCACCGAAACGCTCAAATTTTCGAACTTGAGCCCATATAATCCCGGTAGTCAATCGAAACCACGAAGGATTTCAAACCAACTTGCTTACAACCAAGATCGCATCATTCAACATAACACATCACACGTTACATTTCACAAGTAGTTCCGAAATCCACTTACAACACACGGAGTCGCAAATTATTACAAACCAAGTTCATAAAGTAGCGGAAGCATAACACACACACATTGTTCAAATACTACTGCCAGTCTTACTGATCAACATCCCACAAAAGCATTAAGGAAAGTACTTAACAAATGATCACGCCCGAGTGATCTAGTCCTCGTCACCCGCAGGGTGGAGGCAGTTCTTGCAGAAGCCCTGGTAAAACATGTCATCTGCAATAGGAGGGAATAAACCCTGAGTACTGGAATGTACTCAGCTAGACTTACCCGTCAAAAACTAGAAATAAGATAACACCAAGGATTATGCAAGGCTTTCATAAGTGGGGCTAGCTGACATCACACTTGCAGAAAAGCATAAGTAATTGAAACTCTTTTAACCTGTACTAGCAGTTATTTTTAGCATTTACCTGTCATCTATCTTAGCACCTGTACTAAACATTCACTTGATTATAATCAAACAAATAATATCATTATATCCATAGCAGGTATAAATTGCGGCAACATTGTATCATTCACTCAACCATCTGTTCAATTTAATGAGATCTACGTTGCCGCTGCTCAAGTCAAGTGCTCACTAACCGGGAGTGACGGCGATTCGAATCGAATTCCTATCCAGCTGGAGGGGTATTTCTAACACTCACCGAGTCACGCCTGGTGAGGGCTGCTCAGGTCACCTTTGGTACAGTTCAGGAGCCGTGGGTCTGACTAATATCGCATCCCCAAGGGTGACACTCTACCAGGTGTTAGGGACTCTAACCCCCCTAGTCTCACGCCAATGTCCCCAAGCACATCCTTACTCTCCTCCAAGATGCAACCTACCATTCGATTCCCGGCCTGAACTGTATTACTCGGCTTCGCGGTCGGAACGACTTATCCGGCCAACTAAGTGTTAGACTGCGTTCAACATGACTCAAGGACGTACAGCGAATCGGTCCTTGAACAACTCAGACGGGCATAGCTCCGCACCCAAGACGTGAAGTGTCTTGCGGCTGCACTATCGAACTCCCGCCCGGTCTCAATTTCATTTTAAGGGATGGTTCCATCCATGATAGCTAACATAGCCACTCGTGACCCATTCCTACATCTCGCGGATGACCGGAAATCACCCGACTTCTACCGGACTAAGCAGGGCTAAGCATTGACACGTGCCTAAACCTAATTTAGGATTTAAGTACGATATCTGGACAAGGACAGGTATAATGCAACAAGTGTTTTCACACAACTCCTACAACCTAATGCAGTAAACAAGTAAAAGTACTCAAGATTAATTTATAAAACAATTGGGTCAGCATGCACCGGGGCTTGCCTTTCAGGAAAGAGGACGAACGATGATCCGGACACTCCGGTAACTCCTTAGTGGCGCCTCCTTCGCTGACTGCTTCTTCGGGCTCCCCCGGCTGCTCCTGGATCTCCTCCAGAATTGCTCCCTCGAATTCGAGAAGAGTCACTCCCTCCGGAACACCTATTGCATGAGTGCATAATAAATTTCATGGATGCATAAGAAAGAATGCAGCATGCTCGGGATGAAATGCACTACAACAATTTCTAATGCTCTATTCAAATCACTTCAATAATAAGTGCAAATCTCTTCTCCGGTAGAGAAGTACTTACCTAATCTACACAACCTAATGTATAATTGTTCCTCCTCTGTTAAGGCCCTAACACCTAACAATCACAAGAACAATTTTACTTAGGTTACCACATCCAAGCACAAAATATCAAAGCAACACATTCTGGACAGCAGCTAAGTCTTTCAATCATAACTGGAGATTCCCAAATCCAAAAGACATGATACAAGACAATCTGGAAAGCTTATAAAATGATCTACAATTCATTTTCAGACTTCAACACTTAATTCCTAAGTTTACCTAGTCGAACTTCTAGAGTTCCAGAAATCTGTCCTCTCCAAACAAAGAGCAGCCATTTCTGGACAGCCACTTTAAACAGCTATAATTCCTAGACTACTAGGCCAAATGCCACCAAATTTTGACACAAGCTAGTTTATAAAGTTTACTACCACTTTGGTATTCACAAGTTTTCCAGCAAGAACTTTTATTAAGAATCAAATCAAAAAATGCTACTAGCTGTCCAGAGAACCTAGAAATGTGAAGATTAAATATTTATTCATGTGTCAAACTTCCTTTATGACCAAACCAATGATACTACTAGTTCACACATGTCATGAAAACACCAGAAAGTAAGGTGTGCCCACCTAGAACATTTATTTTCAACCCTTTCTTAATTTACTTAATTAATTAAGTGGGAAAATAAACTTATATGTAAACTGCTTATAAAATTCTACAAAAATTACAGGAGGCTCTCTGACCCATAAAGAGGCTACTGTAAAAATTTGAACTGAAGTTATCCAAAGAAACTCCCTACACAAAATTCACAAGCCAAAAAGGCTGATTTTTGTATAAATAACAAATCACATTGAAAAGTATCAAACAATAGAAATCATATTTTTCTTAGCAACCTTAGTGTACCAGGACACTCTCCACAAATTTTCATGAATATTGCACATATAGAAAAATTACTAAAATTCATTCATTTATTTCCTAATATAACATGATATCATCATAACTTGAAAAGTACTCAAGCACTAGTACCCAAATTTTTAGCAGAGCTAGTACATGCATAAAATAACCTACCCACCAACTTTCATAATTTTTGGAATAATACAACTCCAGTTATTCATTTAACAACTTTGTATCCAATTTAAAACATATTTCAAAACCCTAATTAATTCTTCTAGAAAATAAACATCACATACATATTTGATATTTTTCCTAAATACTACACTTCATACAGAGCCCAACAAAATTTAAATCACAATTTTTGGACAAGTCAAACCCTAGATATGAAATTCATAAAGATCATTTAAATCTGTGAAATAAAGAAAACACAAATAAATTCCTAACACTACTGCCAATGGGCTGGCCTGGCCTGCCAGCGCGGCCCACTAAGGTTCTTCCCACCCGCGCGGCATCTGCTAGGCAGGTCCCGCTGACAGAGAGAGAGAGGCAGGGGCGCGGCGAGCCGCGCACTCCGGCGAGCTCAAGCTCGTCAGAGGGGAGCTCTCCCGAGAAACCGAGCCCATCCTTGTGATCTCCGTCAAGCAACGCGTCGATTTGTGTAGGTAGGGCGGCTTGGGTTGGAGCGGAAGGGGCTCGCCATCGCGAGCAGTGGGCAGTGGCGCTCGGTGACGGAGCGCCGGCGACGGGGAGGCCGCACGGTCTCAACCGAGCTCGGTACGAGCTTCACCACTACGAGGTGCATCGATTGAGGTAGAAAAGGGAGGTTGAGAGAGGCTCTAGCTACCTCGGCCATGGAGCGCCCAACTCCGGCGAGGGGTCACCCATGGCGGCCATGGCGGAATCGGCCCAGGGCTCTTACCATGGCTCGGCTCGCTAGACCAAAGGGTGGAGGAGCTAGAGGGCTGGGTGCTGAAGCTTCGGACGGAGTGGATTGGGCAAGGCCATGACGACACGGCCGGCCGAGCTCGTCGGCGGTCGCGGCAGTGAGGGGAGGCGGTGTTTTTCCGCCTCAGGCGCGCGCGGGAAGGGAGAGGAATGGCAGGGCGAGGTCGGCAAGGCAGTAGGGGCTCCTTCTATGCGTTGAGCAGCTGGCCAAGGTGCTAGGTCGCGCGCGGCGCGTGGAGGACACGCGGAGGCGATGGCCTGCCACTGTCGGCCACCTCACTCTGAATGTCTGAATCGAAATTGAAATCGTGGCATCAATGACCGACTGACAGGGCAAGTTCAACGATGATTATCTCCTAAACCAGCTCGATCTAGCAAAAGTTGATAACAGTAAAGTTGTAGAGCTACATGAGTGCTACAACTTTACCAATTGGAGCTTGGCCTAGTTCGACATGGTTTGCAAGTTACATGGCATTGAAGTGGGATACTTTGAAACTGTAACTTTGAATTTCAGACTTAGAAATTTTCTAAGTGTTGGGCAGCCCCTCAAACTGACTTGTGGGCCATTTTTGAGCATGTTCTAGTCATTTTCATGAGATGGCCATATTAGAACTTTTGTTCCTTAGGAAATTCTCTACAACTTTGCTTAAGGTTGCTCCTCCATGCAAGATCTCTAAGCTGGAATTTTTAAATGGTCAAACCCAAGCATTCCACGGTCAAGTGTTGGTCAACAGCACATTGGAGGGCATTTTGGTAATTTTGGTCAACATGAACATTGCTCCACTAGTTACCCTAAGTGTAATTAAGGTGTTGTAAGATATGATTAGCCACTCTACCCCTTGATTACCCAAAAATACTAGTGTCACATAAATGGAAACAAGCAAAACAATAATTTCACCAAAATGTTGCAACATCATGTTGCACATGTTACAAAACTTTGTTGCATCCAATGAGCCTATCAAGATGTACTAACCTCATTGTCATGTTTCATAGTATGAGTCCCAAAGTTGTATCTACAAGTTGCACCACTCACATTTCATAAGCATAAGCAAGTACTTTGTGAAACAAACACATTAAGGCATGTTGCATACTCATGTTGCAAGCAAAATAAAGACATGGATGATATTAATGATGCTCATGCTTATGAAATGCAATGCAATTATGGAAGCTAAACACCTAAGGTGTTATAGTAGACATGATGTTGACGCTTGAGCCAATGTCACAGAACGTCTTGTAGAAGGTACTTTCTTCGATCATATAATTGATTGTAGGTACTCCAGGATCTTCCTTCTTTTCAAGGTGTGATGGAGGAAAAGCAGGGTCAATAGGTGGTTCAATAGTATTGACCATCAAGACTGGTTATTGAATAGGTTGCCTTGCTTTGCTGTTCCCCTTCTTGTTGTTGTTCTTGTTTGGAGTAGGCAAGATGCCTTCATAAGTGTAGACGTTCTTCTTGACTAGAACCTTACTTTCTAGAATCTTCCTTTCTAGAACCTTGTTCTTCTTTTCTAGGATCTTGTCAAAATCCAAGTAATCGTACAGGTGCTGAGGATGGACTCACGTTGTGAGTGCATGATTCTAGAACCTGAATCTCTCCTTGGTGCCTCCAATGGTGAAACAAATCTTTCGAGGGTTATGAGGGTGCTATGCTAGCCATAAAATTAAAATTTTGAACTCATAAACTAGGATCTACTGCTAGTTACAGGTTACGAAATTACCAATAAACGTGCAGGTGCAGCGGAAGCGACTCGATGTAGTCGAACGTGTCGTAGCAGTGCCATGCAGTTGAGTGGTCATCCTCACGTCCACCCTCCGCTCGCGAATCGTCCCTCTCATGCAGTTCGTCCTTGTGCTTTAGATGCAGCACCTCCAAGGTATCCCACATGTACGGGAAGGAAGCGTTGCGCCTCCGGACTGCTAGGTCCGTGAGGAGCAGTAGGCGTGAGTGTGGGGGGTGACGGCGGCTGCCCAATGGCGTGAGTCACCTGGCCGCACCCCCTCCCTCTCTTATATAGGCGCCTCTAATCAGCCCCAAGTTGGAGGCCCAATTAGAAAACCCTAAGCCTAGTCAAATTCGGGTCCAACACGAATTAGGCTTCCAGCCCCTTAAGCATGCGACCCTATGGGTTCATGCACACGTAGACGTGGCCCGAGTACTCCTACTCGGCCATTAGTTGATAGCGGTCTCTAGCAAGACGTGTCAACTCCTATGTGTACACAAAGATCATATTAGACGAACCACCACAAACCATATACATGTTATTCCTTTTGCCACATGATATTTGGTCCAACTCATAGGTTAACACTTAACCTAAGCACGACCATGCATTTATTGATCCAATCATTAGAGTGTTCTATTGATATCTCTCTCACATAGAGAGGGGCAAATTCCATCTTGATTGTCTATGTCTCACAACATGTTTCTTGACAAACCCGAAGACCACCTTTATAACTACCCAGTTATGGAGTAGCGTTTGATAGTCTCTAAGTTGGTCATTTCACATCTTGAGTACATACAACAATCTCAGGTCTAAGGACATAACGTACATAATGTGAATCGAGAAAATAACAACATCTCACGCCGGGTCAATCCAGCCTACATGTCACACATGTGCCCACATTATTAGTTTGACATCTCTATGTCTATGACTTGTGAAACATAGTCATCAACTAATAATGTGCTGATCTAATATTCATATGTGTCCTAACATGAACTCCGATCAGGGACCATTCTAGAATAACCATACAAGTAAAAGAGTTTCACAAACAATTCACATAATTGCTAATCGATACAAGTTGTCTTTAATGGATATTCAATGGACTCATAATATGTCATGGATACAAGGCAATACAATCATCTCTATGATAACCTCTAGGTCATACTCCCAACAATCTCCCACTTGCACTAGAGTTAATCTCGAAGATATCTAATACCCATAGCTTTCACATGTGCCTCATGCTTAGGCTGTGGAAGAGCCTTTGTCAAAGGATCTGCAACATTTGAATTCGTGTGTATCTTGCACATCTTGATCTCATCTCATCTAATAAACTCTCGAATGAGATGAAATTTCCGCAGTACATGTTTGTTCTTTTAGTGATTCCTTGGCTCCTTAGCCGACGCTATCGTCCCATTATTATCACAATATAGATTGAATGGGCTAGACGCATCAGGAAACACACCAAGCTCAATGAGGAACCTCCTCATCCAAACACCTTCCTTTGCAGCTCTAGAGGCTGCAATGTACTCGGCTACTGCTGTAGAATCGATCGCCGTCTCCTGCTTGGAACTTTTCCAACTTACAACACCACTATTTATTGTGAACACAAAACCTGATTGAGATTGTGAATCATCCGTGTCAGTTTGGAAGCTAGCATCGGTGTAACCATTTACAACGAGCTCCTCCTCACCTCCATAGACTATGAACACATCTTTAGTCCTTCTCAAGTACTTAAGGATGTTTTTGACAAGTGTTCAGTGACTCTCATCTGGATCAACTTGGTACCTGCTCACAACACTTAGAGCATATGAGACATCTGGGTGAGTACATATCATGGCATACATGATAGAACCAATAGCCGAGGCATATGGAACCTTACTCATGCGCTCCCGCTTTTCAGTTATCAAAAGAAACTGTTTCTCGCTGAAGCGCATACCATGTGACATAGGCAAGAACCCTTTCTTGGACTGCTCCATGTTGAACCGTTTCAACACCTTGTCAATGTACGTATCTTGGCTTAAACCTAAAAGCCTCTTTGATCTATCTCTATAGATTTTTATGCCCAAAATGTATGTTACTTCTCCTAAATCCTTCATAGAAAAAGTATTATTCAGTGAAGTCTTTACAGATTGCAACATAGGAATGTCATTTCCAATCAATAGTATGTCATCCACATACAAGATTAGAAATACTACAGCGCTCCCACTTTTCTTCTTGTAAACACAAGGTTCTTCATCATTCTGATGGAAGCCAAATCCTTTGACTGCCTCATCAAAATGAATATTCCAACTCCGAGATGCTTGCTTTAACCCATAAATAGATTTCTTAAGCTTGCATATTTTTCCAGCATTATTAGGATCAACAAAACCTTCAGGCTGTATCATATACATGTCCTCTTCCAAATTTCCATTTAGAAAGGTTGTTTTAACATCCATCTGCCAAATCTCATAATCAAAATAAGCAGCTATTGCTAGAATGATCCGGATAGATTTAAGCATCGCTACCGGCGAGAAAGTCTCGTCGTAGTCAATTCCTTGAATTTGTCGAAAACCCTTTGTGACAAGTCGAGCTTTATAGACGTGAACATTTTCATCCATATCTTTTTTCTTTTTATAGATCCATTTGCACTCGATAGGTTTAACCCCATTAGGCTGGTCAACCAAGTTCCAAACTTGATTTTCACTCATGGAATATATCTCAGATCTCATGGCACTTTGCCATTTCTCGGAATCTAGGTCCATCATTGCTTCCGCGTATGTCGTAGGTTCGTCATCGTCTAACAATAACAAATCGCCATGTAATGCATGGATTCTAGCTAACCTTCGTGGTTGTGGCGGTGTCTCTATTGCCATAGGTATGTCAACATGTTCTGCTACATTAGCATCACTCGTGGAATCATTCCCTATTGGCTCATCCTGAACTTCTTCAAGATACACCTTCTGTCTACTTTTCTCTCTTTTGAGAAACTCTTTCTCTAAGAAAACACCGTTTTGAGCAACAAACACTTTGCCCTCTGATCGGTTGTAGAAATAATACCCTAAAGTTACCTTCGGATATCCCATGAAAAAGCACTTGTCTGACTTGGGTGTTAGTTTATCTGATATAAGTCATTTGACATAAACTTCACAGCCCCAAATTTTCAGAAAAGACAAACTGGGACTCTTACCAGTCCACATCTCATATGGTGTCTTAACTACGGACTTAGGCGGTACCCTATTCAGTGTGAAAGCGGCTATTTCTAGAGTGTATCCCCAAAATGATAAAGGAAGGTCCGAGTGGCTCATCATAGACCGAACCATGTCCAACAAAGTTCAGTTACGCCATTTCTCTGAGGTGTTCCAGGTGGCGTAAGCTGTGGAACAATTCCGCAACTCTTTAGATGATTGCTAAACTCGTGGCTCAAATATTCGCCTCCATGATCAGATCGCAAGGCCTTATTTTTCTTGCCACGTTGATTCTCTACTTCATTATGAAATTCTTTGAACTTTTCAAAAGTCTCAGACTTATGTTTCAATAAGTAGACATAGCCATATCTACTAAAATCATCAGTGAAGGTAATGAAGTATTGAAATCCGCCTCTAGTTGTCATGCTCATTGGTCCACATACATCAGTATGTACAAGTTCCAACAAGTTTGCCGCCCTCTCAGGAAAACCTGTGAAAGGCGCCTTGGTCATCTTTCCCATTAAGCAAGCCTCACACGTCTCGTATGATTCAAAATCAAACAAAGTTAGAAGCCCATCATAATGGAGCCTCTTCATGCGATTCTCACTTATATGACCTAAACGACAATGCCACATATAAGTAGGACTTAACTCATTAAGCCAAGGCCTTTTAGCATTAACATTACAAACAGGTGCATCATCAAGATTTAAAATAAATATCCCATTCACAATGGATGCAAAAGCCACAAACATATCATCCTTGGAGATTACACAACCATTGTCTTTACTCGTAAATGAATAACCATCCTTCATCAAACATGAAGGTGACATAATGTTTCGACTTATACTAGGAACATAATAACAATTATTCTATTCCAAAATAAATCCTGACAGTAGGTGGAGTTGCATCATCCCGACGTTCAACATAGCAACTCTTGTATTATTGCCCACGCAGAAATCAACTTCTCCTTTTCCCACGCTTCTACTTCTTATCATTCCCTGCATCGTATTACAAATATGAGCAACCGATCCGATATCAAATACCCAAGAATTAATATAAGAGTTAGTGAGGAAAATGTCCGTAATATAAACAACAAGTGTATGAGCAACGGTAGTACCTTTACCACCATCCTTCTTTAAGGACTCCAAATACAACTTGCAGTTCCTCTTCCAGTGACCTTTACCCTTACAATGAAAGCACTCTTCATCAGCAGATGGTCCATCCTTGGGCGCAGGTGGGTTTGGCTTAGAGGTCTCACCTTTGGCCTTGCCCTTGCCCTTTTGCTTCCTCCAAGCATTGCCCTTCTTCTTAAAGTTAGGCTTGTTTTGGTCCGCCATCACATGGCTAGTGCCAGCACCTTTCTTAATATTAGCCTCAGCTGTATTAAGCATGCCACACAATTCATTCAAGCCCTTCTGCCCCATGCATATGGTAGTTCGAGATGAAGTTCCCATAGCTGGGCGGAAGAGACACGAGAATGAAATTAGTAGCCAACTCTGGACCAATTGGGAAGCCCAGCTTCTCCAACCTCTGAGTGTGACCAACCATTTTGATCACGTGTGGCCCGACAGGTGTGCCCTCTGCTAGCTTGGTTTCAACAAACACCTTAGAGACATTGAACCTTTCAGTCCTAGCTTGAGTTTGGAACATATCATTCAGCGCCACGATCATATCGTGCGCTGCATGGTTATTGTCAAACTGCATCTGCAGATCTGGTTCCATACATGCAAGCATAAGGAAACTCACTTCAAGATCAGCGTCACATGCCCTTTTGTAAGCGTTTTTCTCAGCAGCGGGTGCATTGTTAGTAGGTGCTTCAGGTAATGGGTTGTCTAGAATTTCTTCCTTTTTCTCAGCCCTGAGAACAATTCTCATGTTGCGGATCCAATCCGCATAGTTTGTTCCATTCAACTTATCTTTCTCAAGAATTGAACGCAAAGTAAATGGTTGATTGCTAGGCGCCATTTATCTACAACCAAAGTAATGCAAAATACTAAGACAAAGTATCCAAGATATAGTAAATCATATTAAAATCTTAATAGAATCTACTCCCACTAAAATCAATATCCCTCAATTGAAACTTAGTGATTCAAGACCCACAACTAACAAGTCTACTAGTGAGCTTTAACATCACCGCTAGAAGACATGGTAGATCAGTAAGAAACTCTTTGCTAATCATATCACATATGACTCTTGTTGTTGGGTAGTATCTCTATGTTGTGGTGCCCAACTCCTTATGCTCCAAGGTCCCTAACCGTTAGGATGACCTTGTTCAAGTAACCAACCCTTCTGCAGTAAGTATTCGATACGAACCTGCCTAGTCAAGGAAAACTAGTGGCACCCTAATTTCATAGACCCACCACCAATTGTACAAGACACATGACAGTGCAAGGTTTGGGGAAGCATATAACTTAAACATTGCTGAGGGATAGTTCTACTTCACTATCGCATATGTAGACAAAAACATTATCACATGAAAGTAGAACATAATAATAAGAACGGCATTATCACATATATGACTTGGTATAGCCCATTATCACTTTGGGGATCTCCATCTCCATCAATCTGTACATCATGATGATCTCCATCTCCATGATCCATGTACGCCGTCCATCAGTGATGAATCCACCAAGACTATCTATCACTAACGCAAGGCAATGAAGTAATATTACACAGTCACGGATAGGATCATCACAGTTTGGCACGCAGGCCATTACATCAAAATGACAATATCTATGTGGCACCAGCCATATTGTCATACTCATGACATGCAAGCCATGAATTAATTACATACATGCATCACATACACATAAGGGCTATACCAGTCATAAAATCCTGCAAAACAGAGTTAACCGATTCTGACGTCCAATCTTAAAACGCTAAAAACACCATCTTCCCAGACTTTTTTTGCAAATCTAATTTTGGCAAACCCAATGAAGTGGGGGAGAATCGGATGTAAAAATTTTTGTAGATCAATTTTCATATATAATGCATCTCAATCCGAGGTCGTATGCAAAAGTTATGGCCGTTTTACCGAACAACACTTTTCCTGCACCCCGGCGCCCGGTAGTAGATCCAATCTACCACCACCGCGCATCATATGCACTCGGTACTTGACCTAGGTTCTATTCGATCAATCTGATTGATCTCCATCTCGCCATAACTGGGTTTACATGTATCACTTAACTCGAATGGCGGAATTCCGACCGGTACGAGTAGATCATTACAAGACCAACACAGTAAGATCACGAACCATGATCAGAGACTCATCTACAACTGTGCATATCTCCATATGCATACAATCGAATATATAACGAAGCAACTATGGCTCTAATAGCACTGTAGGGTTATGAGGGTGCTACGCTAGCCATAAAATCAAAATTTTGACCTCATAAACCAGGATCTACTCCTAGTTACAGGTTACGGAATTACCACTAGACGCGCAGGTGCAGCGGAAGTGACTCGATGTAGTCGAACGTGTCGTAGTAGTGCTATGCAGTTGCATGGTCATCCATCACGTCCACCCTCTGCTCGGGGATCATCCCTCTCGTGCGGTTTCATCCTTGTGCTCCAGATGCAGCACCTCCAAGGTATCCCACATGTACGGCGAGGAAGCGTTGCGCCTCCGGACTGCTAGGTCCACGAGGAGCAGTAGGCGTGAGTGTGGGGGGCGACGGCGGCTGCCCAATGGCGTGAGTCACCTGGCCGCGCCCCCTCCCTCTCTTATATAGGCGCCTCTAATCAGCCCCAAGTTGGAGGCCCAATTAGAAAACCCTAAGCCTAGTCAAATTTGGGTCCAACCCGAATTAGGCTTCCAGCCCCTTAAGCGTGCGACCCTATGGGTTCATGCACACGTAGATGTGCCCCGAGTACTCCTACTCAGCCATTAGTTGATAGCGGTCTCTATCAAGACGTGTCAACTCCTATGTGTACGCAAAGATCATATCAGATGAACCACCACAAACCATATACATGTTATTCCTTTTGCCACATGATATTTGGTCCAACTCATAGGTTAACACTTAACCTAAGCACAACCATGCATTTGTTGATCCAATCATTAGAGTGTTCCATTGATATCTCTCTCACATAGAGAGTGGCAAATTCCATCTTGATTGTCTTTGTCTCACAACATGTTTCTTGACAAACCCGAAGACCACCTTTATAACTACCCAGTTACGGAGTAGCGTTTGATAGTCTCTAAGTAGGTCATTTCACATCTTGAGTACATACAACAATCTCAGGTCTAAGGACATAACGTACATGATATGAATCGAGACAATAACAACATCTCACGCTGGGTCAGTCCGGCCTACATGTCACACATGTGCCCACATTATTAGTTCGACATCTCTATGTCTATGACTTGTGAAACATAGTCATCAACTAATAATGTGCTGATCTAATATTCATGTGCATCCTAACATGAACTCCGATCAGGGACCATTCTAGAATAACCATACAAGTAAAAGAGTTTCACAAACAATTCACATAATTGCTAATCGATACAAGTTGTCTTTAATGGATATTCAATGGACTCATAATTTGTCATGGATACAAGGCAATACAATCATCTCTATGATAACCTCTAGGGCATACTCCCAACAATCTTGGCGGTGTCAGCATAGATGATGGCTTTGGCTGTGCTGAGGAATGGTCGTCCCAGAATGATGGGTGCTCTATCATCTCCTCCTGTTTCTATCGCCATGAAGTCTACTCGTAGAGTTGAGTGTCCAACTCCCACAAGAACATTTTCAAGTATCCCCTTGGGGTAGCACAATGTCTGATCTGCAAGCTGCAAACACATGGTTGTGTACAACAAAGGTTGACCATGAATTTTCTCATAGATTACCTTAGGCATAATATTGACACTTGCTCCCAAATCACAGACGGCTTTGTCGAAAGTGTGAGCTCCGATGCGGATGGGGATGATGGGTCTTCCTGGATCTCCTTTCTTTTCTAGCATGTCCTCTTCTCCCCATACTGGTCTTAGTGGTCTGGGTGGTGCAACAAAGTATTCTCCTGCATTGAAGATGTCTACAAGATTCGCAATTTCTAATTCTTCCGGATTCCCCAGAATCTCACCTTTTTCAGCCATAGGTACTGAAGCGGCTAGCTGAGAGATTTGTGATTCTATCATCTTATTAAAGCTGAATTGATTCTTTATGGCAGAAGTAAAGCTATCCATTCTATTGTTTATAGTTTCAAGCACTTTATCATTGGAAGCTATCTTTCTGGACAAATTATCAATAACTTTATTCTGATTAACAATCATCTCTCTCAAAGGTGGTTGGTTGAAATTGTTACCTTGGTAGTTACCTGAGTAGTTACCTAGGTAGTTAGATCTTTGTTGCTGATTCCACCCTTGATTCTGTTGGTTCCATCCTTGATTTTGTTGAGGACGATAGTTGGTGTTGTTGTTGATATAGTTTACATCCTCTTGGACTTCAGGACAGTTGCTTCCTATGTGGCCAGTGCCTCCACACTCTTCACAAGTCATGTGAGAATCGTGGATGTACATGACTTCCTTCTTTTGTTGATCACGTTCGTCAAGCTTCTTCATGAGCAGGTCCATCTTGGCAGATAGCATGTCCACCTCCTTGACTTGATGCATTCCTCCTCTCTTGCGTGGTTGAGTGTGTTCTTTGTTCCATCCCTAGTTTGAAGCTATCTTCTCAACAAGAGTGGTGGCTTCACAAATAGTGAGTGACAAGAACGACCCTCCAGTAGCTGCATCAATATTCTCACAGGCACTTGTGGTGAGCCCATGATAGAATGTCTGCATGAGTAACCAATCCTCCATCCCATGGTGAGGACATTCTGATATGTAATCTTGAAAGCGTTCCCATGCCTTAGGGATGGGCTCATCATACTGCTGCTGAAAAGTTGAGATCTTTGCACATAGGGCATTGGTTTTTCCTATGGGAAAGAACTTTGCTAGGAAAGCAGTGGAGCAGATATTCCATGTAGTGTTTTTCTCTCTGTTGGCGTAGAATCATTGCTTTGCAATTCCCAAGAGTGAAAATGGGAAAAGGCGGAGTAGTATGACATCTCTTTCAACTCCTTTGATGGTGAATGTGTTGTAGATCTCTAGGAAGTGTTGGAGATGGGCACTTGCATCTTCATGTGCTTTCCCACAAAACTGGTTGGCTTGCACCATGTTGATCAAGGCTGGCTTGAGCTAGAATCCTTCTTCTCCCACATTGACTACTGGTTCAGTCCTGATGTTGGTAGTAGTTGGAGCGGAGAATTCACGGAGAGTCTTATTGGCCATGGCTTCGAACATTGGTGTCAAACTTCTTCTTGGTTGGTCTTCTTGTGACAAAGTGGTTGGGGATTTCTTTTTCCTGAGCTTGGCTCTGGCTTTTCTGATTATTTCCTCAGGATCCTCAACATAGTTTGTCGGATGAAGATATCTAGACATACATTACCCTGTAATAAGATATTCACAAATAGACAAAAGATAGGGTAAGCCTGTTTGAGTGAAAGATCAATAGTGTGTCTCGATTATCACATGTGTAAGATTATTCCTAGATATTCAATATGTATTATTCTAAACCTCCTTTGCCTTTCCCGGCAACGGCGTCAGAAATGCTTGTTGACATCTCTAACACAATACCAAAAGATGTGGTTGTACTTATGATCATAGCACTTGTAAAATATGAATAAAGGTTATCCGCAAGCGCATAGATAAAATACACCCGTTGTAGCATTTCACCCAAGAAAGTTACAGGTATCGTTATTTATAATTCTACCACTGGGAACACACTTGGAGGTATAAGGATTAAAAGCTATATCTTACACTTGTGATAAGAGTTCCACTAGATCAATCTCAAAACAGAGATCAATCATAATAAAGGATAATTAATAACAGATCATGGTAATCCTAAAAGGGGTTCCACCGAGCATTTTCCTACTTGGGCGTGACTCTAGAAAGAACTAGAAAATAGAGACTAACTCCTAGAGTTAATATAACTATAGGTCATTGAGCTACATCAATTAGTGCAATTACATTTAGCAATCATGGTCAAGGTAACCTTATATTCATACTCAAGAGACATTGCTAAGGTGGATCAGGAACAGAGCAAGATATCACCTCGCAACTCAGTCTTACTAATCCTATATTCGGGGAGTGGACTACAGAGGACTCAACGAAGCTATAATAGTCACCTTCGCGATCTACCACATGGCCCGGAACATAGGGAGCACTCGTAGATAGATATTGTCTAAGCACCATGCTTACATAACTTCTACCACCCACCCCTTGATCATCGGAATGAGCGCTATACGAACAAGAGTATAAACACAAAACTACTCCAACTATACTAAACATATAATCAACATAGTCAATGAACATTATAATTATGAATCTAGAATTATACCAAGTTCTATCAAGTATTCGACTCATACATAAACTAGAACAAGAACTAGAGGATCAACACGAACTAAACAAGAACACGATGAACTAGATAAACTAGAACGATGAACTAGATGAACTAGACAAGAATATGATGAACTATAAGACGAACAAGATGAACTAGATGAACAAGTAGACAAACTAGGTGATGAACACAATGAACTAGAAGACAAATAACAAATAGATTAATAATGTTGAATACAAGAGAGAAGTACAAGGTTATACCTAGCCTTCTCACGACTAGATCAGGAATCCAAGCGTTGCTTGCCTCCTCTAATTCCTATTCTTATATTCTAGCTATGCCCTAGGTGGTGGAGCTCTAGGTTATTCTTTCGAGTGACTACCCTGAACTGAACAATGATGGATGATAGATTAATTATGAGATGATTCATTGAGGGGGGTCTGCCTCTGCTTATATAGCCCAGGGGGATGAACCGCAGCCCTTGGATCAAACCGACATGAAACAATGGTCAAGATGCGTCGCAGAGATCGATTGGAGGCCGCCACACGAAGTTGATCTCTCTTGGAGGTGGGCCTAGGCTAGCCGACGTGACATGTAGGGTCGGCCGGCCCCACCTGGCAGCCGTCGGTCCTCTGCTTTGTTCCTGTGCCTTCTGGTGTCTTCTACGTCCTTCTAGTGCCACTTTCCAATCCATTCACGTAATGAGTTGTGTCTTGGATGGATTCCTTCCTTCCCAGCTTCTAGATAAATCCCTAGAAAAGATTATTTCGTAAAGCTGTGGAATCTTGTCGGTTTAGTCCTTGGTCTTGTGATGATGATGGTTCTAGGGTCTTCTAGAGTCTTCTGAGTTGTACCCATCGAGGGCTTTCTCTCTAGTGCTCCAAATATGGCAAATGATATATCCGGCTCGACAAGCTCTTCGTAATGGTGTGCTCAGATTCTTCACTTGAGATACTTTTATATGATGAAATACTGCATATCCTGCAAAACAAGTGAGAACAACACAACTCGTGGAACTCATTAGAATAAACCCCTATAACACTACTTTTCACATTATTTCAGACCTTTCCATGGGTTAGTTGATGGCTTAAAATTGGAGTTAGTTAATGTCAACAACCAGCGGCAGTGCCATGGCTAGGAGGCAGCAGTGCTGCCCTTGACAACTATAGATCCACTATTTTGCAACTTCATTCGATCAAGGACACTTCAAATGGATTGGATTCAATCACCAACACTGTGGGCTTATTCCTTTATGCAAAGTTATTTCAAATCCATGACTAGGTCACCATATTTTTTTTCAAATATCTTGATGTAGAGATTGTGCTGAAGCATAGAGGTAGTTGACGGATAGATTTAGCAAGAACGAGAAAGTGGTCTGAGATATTGTGCAGCACTTGAGAGCGGCAGTGCCGCCTTGACTGGACTGCTTGTCCAATTGTGCTATATATATCACAGTCCAAAGTCTCTTTCTTGTTAAAACTAACCTGCAGTCATCTCTAAAACTTTGTGTTACATAGTTTCTTATCTATATCCTATCTTCTTGCATAGATGGAGCATGGAGATGATGGAGGTAGGGGAAAGAGAAAGATGTTGACCAAGAGCTGTCCCATCGAGGCAGGGGAAGGGGCACTAGCAGTAGTGCTGCAGCACCTCCTGCATATGATAGAGATTCTCATCAGCAGTACATTGAGAATGAGAGGCTTCAGCAGCTAGGGCACACCATTAAATTTGGTGGCTGCCCTCACACCCCTTTGCACCTCACTGAGTTTGATGACAGCTACATGAGGAACAGCAATGATGAGTTCACCTTCTGTGCTCCAAATGCACAGTTGCACATCCTGTGGTGAACTATTCCAAGAGCTAGAAAGGAACAGAGAAAGCAAGAGAAATGGATCCCTATGCAACACAGAAGATCATGGGGATTGATTATAGATTTTGGAATGTCTTTCATTCCAACTTCTATGTCACTTCCATCCTCACTAGCAAGAAAGGGAAGATATGCAAGATGCAATACATTGACTTCAATGAGCTGTAAGACAAGGAAGAGCCTGAGTTCAACACTGCCATCAGGATCTATGATAGGTTTGAGCTGTTAGATCTCATGTCTTTTAGGTATGATTGGAATGAGGAGATCTCAGCTCAGTTCCATGCCACTTACTATTGGAACAAGGTCACAGATGAGCTACATTGTATGACTAATGGTCGCCACTATCACATTGACTTTGTTACCTTCAGTTGGATTCTTGGTCTTAGGAGGGTGCACAGGACTTACTCCCGTATTCATGATGAGAATCGTGCGGAGATTAGTGATAATAGCTACATGTGGAGGGATCCTCACATAGCAGATGGCAGGAGGAGTGGACTCTAGAGTTTCTACTATGTCATGAACAACCTCATTAGGAGTACTATCAACCCTAAAGATGGAGCAGCATCGAACATCAATGGCTATGTGAGAAATGTGCTTGCTCGCCTTCCAGATGGGGACAAGTTTAATGTCCCTTGTTTCATTTGGGTTGAGCTCAGTCTTGCTATGGATGATGGGAGGAGGGGGCTGCCCTACGCTCCCTATCTCATGTTCATGATTAAGAGGGTCATAGGATTGAGATTTCCAAAGGACGGGATTCACACCGTCTACAAGATTGAGAAGACCAACACAATAGTTGCAGCAACCACTCAGTGAGCGGGGAGCTCCTACACCCATGAGGACATACCTGAGGGTTCCCACTCTAGGTCCAGGAGGAGTGGTAGTTGGAAGAAGAAGATTGGATCATGGATGAAGGCCATCTTTGGGAAGTGCACCTATGCTGCAGAGCGTGCTTATGAGACTCAGAGAGAGTAGCGAGAGCTTCAAGGAGAGCACCTTCCCCATCTCTCGGACACAGATGATGACAATTGTGATGATTAGGGTGATGATAGTGAGTCTAAGGAGCAGCCACGAGGACCGCTAGCTCAATGGAAGGAGACACTTCATGACTATAGATAGAGGGTTGCCCCACCAAGATGCTCCATGCGCATTACATGCTACACCGCCACTACACCGTCAGGGGCGTGCACGTATCGACACTGACTTGGATGTGGAGTTGACTTCTTTTCTTTTCTCCTCTTTTTGGTACTAGATGCCAAAGGGGGAGAAAATTAGGGGGTCAATTTTTTTCGATGCCATGGTCCTGATGCAGCAGCACTTCATGTCCTATTCGCTGAGAGTAGATTGTTAGGTTGTGAGTTTGAGGGTCACTCAAAACTCTATTTTGTGTAATAATGCTACTATGTGACTCTATTTGTATCGGATATGGACATGTATCATTTATGTGAATTAGATGTCATCTTATTGTGCTAGGTTGCATATCTTTTTACATGTGTTTTATCTGCGTGGTGGCTGTCCTCTGCCTCGCTAGTACAATAGGTGCGGCAGTACCACACTCAGTGCAGCAGTGCCACACTTAGCTGCAGCAGCAAGCGCTTGTGTGCATGATCTGTCATATGCATCATGTTTATACATGTAACATCCCGGATTTTTGGGGCAACCAAAAATACAAACTTTTTAAAATTTTCCTGCAAGTGTGTGAAACATTTAGATTTTAGGTCTACTCGAGTTTAACTTACTAACAAGACAATGCATTCATGTAGAATTGTTTGTAGAAGTGCGACGGAGTTCCATAGTTGGTTTAGGGTTACGTGTCGGAGTGCACAAATCCGTAGCAACTTCCATTCAATCCTTTCTGAATTCTCTCATCACCTTTGAATTCCTCTCAAATCTCCATTTACATCTCTCAAAACTCCCGGGGTCAAATTCATTAGATCTTCAAAAAGAAAAGTCCTTTTTACTTTTTGCTCAAACCCTTTTCGAATTCCTCCCAAGCATCTTTGAATTCATCTTAAATCTCTTTGGAAATTCCCCTCAAATTTTCCCCATGAAAATTTGTTGCAAATTTATTTTGATGGCCATCTAAAAATTCTTGAAGTACAAATAGGAGAACCATCCTTTCTCTTCTTGATCTCAAGGCCCTATGAATGCCCTTCTTGGATCTCCTAGGAATCTGATCTCAATTCAAATTCCTCTTAGATTTCTTTTGAATCGCGTCTCAATTTTCCATCCCAAATCCCCCTTGAAGTTTATTTTAAATCTCCTTTGGATCCACTCAATTCTAAAGCAATAAAAGGAAAATCTATTTTCCTATTCCATTCTAAAACCAGGCCACCATCCTTCTTTCCCACGCCAGGCCTGGCCTCCCACCTCCGCTCGGCCCATGCGGCCAGAATGCGAGCACAGCAGAGCCGCCTGGCCCGTTCGACGCCCCGTGGGCCTGTGCCTCACCAACATGGCCCGCCAGGCCCAGCAGCCGCACACCCCCGCTTCTGAACCCTGGGGAGCACGCGCTCCATCAGACATCTCCGCCGCTCGCTCGAGCGTGGAGCCTTGCCCTCCTGACACAGCCGCGCGATACGCGCCGCGTGTTCCACCTCGGGCGCGGACGCTGAGGATGGACGGAGTACTAGAAGCCCTAGCCGCTCTCCTATAAGAACCAAGGCCGCTGCCCTCTTCTCCATCTTCCCCAATCGCGCCGCCACCCTCAATCCCTCACCCTGCTCCTTCCCATGGAGCCTCAGGTCAGCGCCGGAGGGAGCCACGTCGCCGTGGGCGCGTCGTGCCAGCTGGTAGCCACGTCGCCGAGGCCGCGACGCCACCGCCCTACGACCGCGCCCTTCGCCTCCTCACCATGTGATGACGTCGACCGCGCATCTCCACGGCCACGCGCACCGGCGCCGAGCTTGCCCACTTGCGCGACCGCGACGCCGTCAACTCCTACCGCGTCCGCGATCATCACCACCCCGACAAGCTCCTCCTGCTCGCCGAGTCAAGGAGCAACCCCGTCCTCCTCACTGCAAGAGCGCGTTTCGCCTCATCAACGTCGTCGCTGCCCCCTCCATGAGTCTGTGTTTGGGCAGCCGCGCCTCTGCCCTGCACATGCGTCCGCGCCGTGCTGTTCGCTCCCACGGCCACGCCATCAGTAGTCCACGTCCGGGTCGCACGACTCCATCCTCGCCGCATCGAACCGAGGCCACGGTCACCACCCCAATGTCGGTGCCTCTCCTCACCACCGAGCTGTGTGTCGCATACCCTGGTCGCCTCCACCCCGTCGGTGTCTCCATGGACACGGACACCCAGGGACCGAGAATGTCGCGTCCATCTCCTCGCTGGGCCCTGCAGCTACCCTCACCGGACTTCGTCCCCACTGCCGAAAGTGCAGGACGCTGCCGCCGCTACCAAGGGCCATGCTATGGGTGTGAAGCACCTTCCGGTGTTACGGTAGGAGTCGTCCCCAACCTGGGACACCACTGCAGTGCACCATGGGCCCCAGCAGCAGCCATGTCGGAGACCCGACACCTCACCGTCGATGCGGTCATCTTCATCCAGCATGGGTTGACCCACCCCTGCATCTGGGACCGCTAGCCACACCGACCGTCTCGGTGCAGAGCAGCAGCAGCACCTCTCCGGAGTTCCTCTCTTGCCGGTGAGCCACCGACATCAAAAAGCCCTCCCCTTTCTTTCGATTCATGTCACTGTTCTGCTAAAAGTCAACCTCCGCGCCGCCCTTCATCACTGTTGCAGGGCCTTGCTCCTGCTCCGAACCACCGACTAGCAGCACCCCGGCAATCCAACGCCTCGCCGTTCATCTTTATGTCCAGCCTTCGAGCTGTGAAATTTGTTTTGCAGGAACGCCGCGGCACCGCCGATTCAACCCGGCTGCGCCTAGCCTGCAGCAGCCCTCACCCAACCGTCCGCTGGCGCGTGCAGCCCACCGCGGCCTTCTAGAACGTACCACAGCAGCCATCCACCATCCCTGCAGCAAGGTTAGACCCTAGTCGATGAAATCGCTTTTTCCTAGCTCTCCATTTATTTGTTCTTGCATACCCTATCACACTTGATCATTATCATCTATATATATCCTATGTCGTGCCTTCGCCGCCGGTCTATCATCTATGTATTTCTCTCGGTCGCTAGGGGTATGTGCTACTCCGTTCGTTGTGGTCATGTGGTTTGGTTCTTGTCTACCGGTCGTGTTTGGGTCATCAGTCTGTTGTGTTTTGGTTGTTGCTTGAGGACCGTGCCTTCGAGCCGGTCGGGAGAACGAGTGTTCGAACGTTGCGATCGCGAGCTCATCTCGCCATGGCTGTAACGCCGAGCATGTCTTGTCTCTCATGCTTTGGTTGACCCCGTCAGATTATGAACGTTAGATCCTATCTTGGTCCCTAGGATGTGGTCATTTGGGACTCGATATCGATACCGATGCGGTTATCATCCGCACCACTGAGTCCTCTATGACCTACCCTAGTGGGATAAGGATTAGGAAGTGACCATTGTAAGACTGTTGGAGGCTGACTCGTGTGGGTTGAGCCTGTGGCCGCGAGTTGCCTCGCCATGACCATCGGGCTTTACCCTTTTGCTCGCTTGTTTATCCTAACTACCTCGTATGCTTGTGCCACTTTGACCATAGCGTTCTTTCGGATCTAGCGGTGACAACCGCATCGCTATGGACCTTAGGGATAGCCTTGTGCCGACTTAGTTGCACAGTCGTGGTGCCCTACGGGTGGGTTTGGATTGTGGAATCGTATCTCCTTTCTTCCAATCTTCGTCCGTCGACACTATGCAACTTGTAATTGATAATGTGATGGATATAGGTGTGTTAACCAGTGTTGTAAAGCCTTGTAACTTGTAATTCTACGATGTATGACTATGATATCAGCTGATAATTGATAATGTGATGGATTGCTCTCGTGATCTACTACATTATAAATCATATCTGTGGATTTTCCCGTCGAGGAAAATCAAGATCGTTTCAGTTGGTATCAGAGCCATACTTGACCCTAGGACGAGACCTTTAGGACCAGACACTAGTTTAGAAGCCAAAACATCATGTCTGGAGTCAAACTATGGGTACTGATGAGGACATCGCCAAGATGGAGTCGAGGACGACTCCAATTCAAGAAGGGGAGGATGATGAGGACATCGCCACGCTGGACACACCGACGCTATGGTCTTCTCCAAGTTGCAATTCGTCCCCAACTCAGCTGTCACGTCACCCTCGGATTCAGCAGACACGTCGTCACTGTTTTGGTCATAACTCTCTCATACGACATCGAAACGGGGCGTTCTTGGATGCGTTGGAAAGGGGACGACGACGCCGTCGTTTTGGATCTGGTTCCAGCTCCAGAAGGTTCGTGGATCATTCTGTGTGACCACGACAAGGTGCTGCATCACCTATTTGGGCCAACTTGGCCTTGTATCGTGTCGGGCCTTAAGCCCAAGTTGTGGGTGCCCAACCCCTGGCCGTCCTCAACCCTAGGTCGAGTCTTAGACTATAAAAACAGCCGCCGCCACTGCTAGACAATTGGGTTTTGTTTAGAGTTTAGTTTTCCACCGAGAAACTGAATCGTTCATTGTAACTGTGGTGACAAATCCTTTTACAGTGATCCAGGGCCCCTGTTCTTGATCTCCTCCACTGTGTCGATTAGTCCTTTGGAACCGAGTTCTTGAACCCTATATTGATATTCGCATCATTCATATTTGCAATTTCAGATTGCGTGTTTTTACCTTCTTGCTTGTGTTCTTCGATTCGCTTGCAGGAAAAGCCTTCTTGGCGAGGTCAATCAAGTTGTGCTTGGTTGATAACCAACGGAGCTGTGGTGTAACGGTTGCAGGGTTCGAATCGTGTCTGATTTGAAGCCGGATCGCCAACGTCGAGATCTCCACAAGTCGAACTTACCGGTTACCTCTTGGAAGATCGGGCCTGTACTTTCATCAGGTACAGACACTTGTTTCCCTCCCCGCCTTGAATTTTGCCACTAACTGGCCTTCCCAAACATGGAAAGTTGACCTTTATGAAACATACCCCTTACCGCCCACGCTAGTCGGTACATGTGTGAGGCTTGAAGGTTTAGGAGTCGCCTTCTGTCAACACTATGCATATAGGAATTGTAATGCTGCCTGATTTCCTGGATCTTGTGCTTGTTGTGCTTCTTATGCTCCTTATTGTTTGAGTGTAAGTTGTAGAAGCTATTTTGTGTACGTGAGACTCCAGATACTGGATAACCTAGCCGGCCAAACCCAATGCCGTCCTATGACTGGATAAGTGACCCCTGACTAACAAGAGTTAAAATATGAATCTGATGCATCAGGTCTTTTCCAACTCTGTTCCAAAACTGTTTTTGACTTTCAACTAAATGCATATTCAAAGTACCCTCCCCTTTTCTGGTTAAAAAGTCTCTCTTTGACAAAATCATTGCTATTCAAAGAAAATGGTTTCTAAACATCTCAAAAAGTTTCTCCTCTTTCAAAAGAAAAGCAGTTTAAAAATCTCTTCTCAACTTGATTTGATTTCAAAAGCCATTTGCGAAACAGTTTGAAAACCGGTCTCCTTTCAAAAAGTGTTACAATTTCACTTTTGAAAAACAAAAGTTTTGCTTTTCAATCAACAAAATGCTTTCAAACCAAAATCCTTGGCTTAGTTTTGTTTTAAAAGCTTTTGATTTCAACCTGGGAGCCAAATTCTTTTAAAAAAAACTCGTTTTCAAAAAAGGGTTTGCAATTGATTTATAAACAAAACCCTGGTGAAAAGATTTTATTTGTAATCCTTCTAGAAATTATAGCAAAACCAAAATTAACCTTCCAAATCTAGTTTCAAAGTGTTGCTTTGGAAAAAGGTTTCTAAAAACAAAAATTCGATTGCAAAAGCTTTATCTTTCAAATGAAAAACGATTTGAAATCATCTTCAAACTACTATTGTTTTCAAAAAAAAGGAAAGGAAAGCAACTCTTTGTTTTCAAAACAAAAATGAGTTTCAAAATCCTTTTGATTTGAAATCTTTCAAAGAAAAGTGTTTTGATTTGGAAAGCAAAAGCTTTCAAAAGATTTTGTTTCCAAGATATGCATGGATTTCAACATGTTTTTCAAAAGTTTTGCAACTCACCCTCCCTCATCATTCAAATAGAATTTCAAAAACTGCTTGTCTTGAAAAGTTTTGGAAAAACCCTGGTATTTGCAAAATGTGTTCATTAAAATGATTTCAAATTCTGTGTACTCGCAATTTCAAAACGTCTTTTCCAAAAGGCCCATTTGGAAAAGTATATAAACCTGGATTTATTTCTAAAACTTCCCCTTTCGAATGGCTCAAATGTTTCTAAAAAATCATTTTGAAAGAGGTTTTGGAAAAATAAAAACCCTTCTATAAAAGTTTTGATTTGAGTTTCAAACACCAACGCGGGTTACAACCTATTTCAATTATCTTTGTGAAGATTTGATTTCAAAATCTAAAGGTTGTGACCTTCCTACTTGCAAGAATTGCGAAACAAAAGATTTAAAACTATGTTTTCCAAAACATGACTTCCAAAACCATTTTACAAAGGCTTTTCCTCGTCCTTTCATAAAATTCTCCCCTCCCACTAGCTTGGGATTTCGAGTTGTTGCCGGGGACTAATTGGTAGTGGGCCGTGATCATAACCCTTGGTGCCGGTATGAAACTTGGGGCCCCATGTGTGATGCATCCACATGGCTGCCGCCGGGCGTACGTAGGTATTGAGGTATGTGACTGTGACCGCTTCCAAGTGGTACCCGCATACAACTCTAATCCTAAACTTAGGTTTTCAAAAACCCTACTTCAAAACAACAATTTGAAAAGAGTTTTATTTCAAACAAAAGATGTTTTGGATTTCAAAAATTTTGAGAAAAGGCGGTTTTCTTCAAACAACATTTTCAAAAGTGCATTCTTATGAAAACCCATTTCCAAGGTCCCTTAAAAATGCATCATGCAAAAGGATTTTTGGTTTAAAAATTTAAAACCAACTTCAAAAGAGATTTTGTTTTCAAAAGGTAAACTATTTCAAGTTGCTTCCCTATCTTGCAAAAAGAAAAAGGGATTTTGTTTCAAAAACAAGACTCCTTCGAAAGTGTGATGCTTCAAAAAAACCCTTGTTTAAAGAAAAAGAGTTTTCCCAACTGGTTTCCAAACTTGCTTTATAAAAATTTTGGGTGCGTGAAAATGTTTCCAACTGATCTTTAAACTTGTTTCCTCAAAACCCTCGATTACAAAAGTAAAATGATTTCAAAAGAAATTTTAACTTGGTTTGTAGAAGTTTCAAGAACTCTCTTGTGAAAAAGTTTTCCTCCCAAAAACTAATTTGTGAAAGCAAGACTACTTCTCCCTTCTCGGTTCAAAAGGTTTTATGAAAACTACTTTTCAAAGGCCCTTCATTCAAAAGCTCCATTGCAACATCATGATGCACTAATACATGTTGAACATGCAGTGGAAGCCATCAACCTTAGGTAAACCTATCTGCCACCCTTCAGGAGTAACGACCCTTAAATCTCGGGGATGAGATTCCTGTAAGGGGGGTGGACTGTAACATCCCAGATTTTCGGGGCAACCAAAAATATGAACTTTTTAAAATTTTCCTGCAAGTGTGTGAAACATTTAGATTTTAGGTCTAACTCGAGTTTAACTTACTAACAAGATAATGCATTCATGTAGAATTGTTTGTAGGAGTGCGATGGAGTTCCTTAGTTGGTTTAGGGTTACGTGTCGGAGTGCACGAATCCGTAGCAACTTCCATTCAATCCTTTCTGAATTCTCTCGTCACCTTTGAATTCCTCTCAAATCTCCATTTACATCTCTCAAAACTCCCGAGGTCAAATTCATTAGATCTTCAAAAAGAAAAGTCCTTTTTACTTTTTGCTCAAACCCTTTTCGAATTCCTCCCAAGCATCATTGAATTCATCTTAAATCTCTTTGGAAATTCCCCTCAAATTTTCCCCATGAAAATTTGTTGCGAATTTCTTTTGATGGCCATCTAAAAATTCTTGAAGTACAAATAGGAGAACCATCCTTTCTCTTCTTGATCTCAAGGCCCTATGAATGCCCTTCTCGAATCTCCTAGGAATCCGATCTCAATTCAAATTCCTCTTAGATTTCTTTTGAATCGTGTCTCAATTTTCCATCCCAAATCCCCCTTGAAGTTTATTTTAAATCTCTTTTGGATCCACTCAATTCTAAAGCAATAAAAGGAAAATCTATTTTCCTATTCCATTCTAAAACCAGGCCGCCATCCTTCTCTCCCGCGCCAGGCCTGGCCTCGCACCTCCGCTCGGCCCACGCGGCCAGAATGCGAGCATAGCAGAGCCGCCTGGCCCGTTCGATGCCCCATGGGCCTGTGCCTCGCCCACGCGGCCCACCAGGCCCAGCAGCCGCATGCCCCCGCTTCTAAACCCTGGGGAGCACGCGCTCCATCAGACGCCGCCACCGCTCGCTCGAGCATGGAGCCTGGCCCTCCCGACACAACCGCGCGATACGCGCCGCGTGTTCCACCTCGGGCGCGGACGCCGAGGATGGACAGAGTACTAGAAGCCCTAGCCGCTCTCCTATAAGAACCAAGGCCACTGCCCTCTTCTCCATATTCCCCAATCGCACCGCCACCCGCAATCCCTCACCCTGCTCCTTCCCGTGGAGACTCAGGCCAGCGCCAGAGGGAGCCATGCCACCGTGGCCGCGTCGTGCCGGCTGGTAGCCCACGCGCAGCCGGCCCGCTGCCGAGGCTGCGATGCCACCGCCCTACGACCGCGCCCTTCGCCTCCTCACCACGTGACAACGTCGACCGCGCGTCTCCACAGCCACGCGCATCAGCGTCGAGCTTGCCCACCTGCGCGACCGCGACGTCATCGACTCCTACCGCGTCCGCAAGCATCACCACCCCGACAAGCTCCTCCTCCTCGCCGAGTCAAGGAGCAACCCCGTCCTCCTCGTTGCAAGTGCACGTTCCACCTCATCAACGTCGTCGCGGCCCCCTCCACGACTCTATGTTCGGGCAGCCGCGCCTCCGCCCTGCACATGCGTCCGCGCCATGCTCTTCGCACCCACGGCCACGCCGTCAGCAGTCCACGTCCGGGTCACGCAACTCCATCCTCGCCACATCGAACCGAGGCTGCGGTCACCACCCCAATGCCGATGCCTCTCCTCACCACCAAGTTGCGCATCGCATACCCCGGTCGCCTCCACCCCGTTGGTGTCTCCATGGACACGGACGCCCAAGGACCAAGAATGTCGTGTCCATCTCCTCGCAAGGCCCTGCAGCTACCCTCACCGGACTTCGTCCCCACCGCTGGAAGTGTAGGACGCTGCCGCCGCTACCAAGGGCCATGCTATGGGTGCGAAGCACCTTCCGGTGTTGCTGTAGGAGTCATCCCCAACCTGGGACACCACTGCAGTGCACCATGGGCCCCAGCAGCAGCCATGTCGGAGACCCGGCACCTCTCCGTCAATGCGGTCATCTTCATCTAGCATGGGTTGACCCACCCCTGCATCTGGGACTGCTAGCCACACCGACCGTCTTGGTGCAGAGCAGCAGCAGCACCTCTCCGGAGTTCCTCTCTTGCCGGTGAGCCACCAACATCAAAAGCCCTCCCCTTTCTTTTGGTTCATGTCACTGTTCCGCTAAAAGTCAGCCTCCGCGCCGCCCTTCATCACTGTTGCAGGGCCTTGCTCCTGCTCCGAACCGCCGACTAGCAGCACCCCGGCAATCCAACGCCTCGCCATTCATCTTTGTGTCTGGCCTTCGAGCCGTGAAATTCGTTTTGCAGGAACGCCGCGGCACCGCCGATTCAACCCGGCTGCGCCCAGCCTGTAGCAGCCCTCTCCCAACCGTCCGCTACCGCGCGCTGCCCACCGCGGCCATCCGGAACATACCACAACAGCCATCCACCATCCCTACAGCAAGGTCGGACCCTAGTCGACGCCGTTTCCAACGTCGACGAAATCCCTTTTTCCTAGCTCTCCATTTATTTGTTCTTGCATACCCTATCACACTTGATCATTATCATCTATATATATCCTATGTCGTGCCTTCGCCGCTGGTCTATCATCTATGTATTTCTCTTGGTCGCTAGAGGTATGTGCTACGCCATCCGTTGTGGTCATGTGGTTTGGTTCTTGTCTACCGGTCATGTTTGGGTCGTCAGTCTGCTGTGTTTTGGTTGTTGCTTGAGGACCGTGCCTTCGAGCCGGTCGAGAGAACGAGTGTTCGAACGTTGCGATTGCGAGCTCATCTCGCCATGGCCGTAACGCCAAGCATGTCTTGTCTCTCATGCTTTGGTTGACCCCGTCAGATTACGAACGTTAGATCCTATCTTGGTCCCTAGGATGTGGTCATCTGGGACTCGATATCGATACCGATACGATTATCATCCGCACCACTGAGTCCTCTATGACCTACCCTAGTGGGATAAGGATTAGGAAGTGACCATTGTAAGACTATTGGAGGCCGACTCATGTGGGTTGAGCCTGTGGCCGCGAGTTGCCTCGCCATGACCATCGGGCTTTACCCTTTTGCTCGCTTGTTTATCCTAACTACCTCGTATGCTTGTGCCACTTTGACCATAGCGTTCTTTCGGATCTAGCGGTGACAACCGCATCGCTATGGACCTTAGGGATAGCCTTGTGCCGACTTTGCACAGTCATGGTGCCCTATGGGTGGGTTTGGATTGTGGAATCGTATCTCCTTTCTTCCAATCTTCGTCCGTCCCATGACGTGTTGGACAAAGGAGTGCGGGTTCCATTCTTTCTTCCTCTTTTGTTCTCAATCCCCATCGATCTAGTATGGTGTGGATTGAGCTCTTCGCTAGTTTGGTGTTTTTCGCTCTCTTGATTCCATTCCTCTGATTCCCGTCGTTACAATGGTGAGTGGATTAAAGGAAGATGAACCTCGTGTCTCCTGTCATCTTTTGGCTCTTCCGTGCATGAGCCCTTGTATGCTTGTACCTTCTAGACCGTAGCGTCTCTTTAGTTCTTGCAGTGACAACCACACCGCAAAGAACCCTAGGGATGTCCTAGTGCATTTAGTGCACCTAGGTCATGGTACCCTACAAGTCGTTTAGGCACTCGTGTTCTTTTGCGTGTCTCTTCTTTCGATGCCCCGTCTCTTGCCATGGCATGTGTATTGGAAGTAGACCACCTCTCTTCCCTTCTCTTCCCGTTCCACCCTCTCTTGGTTCTCTTCAAGTTATAGTGGTGTTTGGATTGAGAGAGAACGGAACTTCTCTTGCTTGTAGCCCTTTTGGTTCTCGTCAATTTCTATGACGATTGGATTGAAAGCCACAAGCCATGGTGTTTGCTTAGGATGAGCTAAGGCCTATGCCATTTCTATTTAAGCCGTACAGGTCAACATGATCGACCCGGGAAGTACTAGCTAGGCTAAAGCTCAAGCTCGTGCTTAGCAAATCAATCACTCCTATTCTTTTGGCCCAGGGATCGGATATCCGCCGAGAGGGCTAAGTCGTTTTCCTCTTTTTGTGTTCTATCGGCGTTATCACTCCTTCTGTGCCTTGTTGCCTCTCTTTGCGTAGTCTTTCTGGGTTTAGTGGTCTGATTGCTCTTTTGCTTGTCGCTATATCGAGGTAGTTGTGTCAAGGTTAGCGATGATCGAATCGTACACGTTGGAGGATGGAGGAAGGACCTTGGAGGAGAACAACCACAAGGACGCTGAGGATCTCAGATATGACATTTAACAGGTGTTCCACGTCCCACCCAACCTCATAGAACCTATTAGACATGCTACATGTAGATACTAGAGCTTTACTTTCTTTGCAATTGAACTGTGATAGGTTGCATGGTAGACTGCTTGTAAGCCATTACCTTATCGCAACCTATTCCCCTGCACACCCGTTGTAGGGCTAGATGCTCGCATTCTACTTACTGCTTTACTTTCACTATGCATTATACCTGTGATGTGATGCTTGGTGAAGGAATAACGTGAGTGGATAAGGCACGTGGTGCCGATAACTTGGTAAAACTGGATAATGAACTTGGGGAGATCTTGGCGTGCGTCTTGGGTGTGTGGTGAGGGTTGAGTCGATCGGATAGGATCCTACGATGAGTCTTTGGGGCAAGTCATGCCGGAGGGGTGCGACCTGGGCATCCCTCGTGAGAGGTACCTGTGGCGGGTGCATGTGAGAGCAGACGGGGTGTTGGTTATCCCCGGTGGCGGTGCCGTCGAGGCACGGGGTGTTGGTTATCCCCTTGAGACGATATCCTGTTCGGTCCCCCTAAGGACTGGTATGTCTTGAGAACCAGAACCATGGGACCCTTCGTGCACACCACTCGCTCCCGATGGGCGGGAGACGATTACCCGACTGACTAGGGCGGTGCCACTACTACTAGGTTGGAAGGTGATAGTGTAGGGAGGTACGGGCATGGGGGCCCACACCCTCCTAAGACAGCATAGTGACCTTGGGGGCCTGGTACTACGTCTCACAGTCTCAGTGTTTCGATGGACTCCGGGGTAGCCCAGGGCTGAGTGGTAGGGTGGTACCGTACCGGTTGGGAGGCAGTCGGCATCAGCCTAGGCGGGGCATCGCTGATGATGGTGATCTTGTGGGTTACCAGGCGTACACGCTCTGTAGAGTTGATTGATCTATACGTATAGTCGCGTCCGCGGATATGGACATTCCCATGACCTACGCTTCACTTCATTAGTGAGAGGAGTCCTTTCTACCTTCCCCTGGGATTTGGTGTTGGACCCGGCTTTGGCCGTTGAGGCAAGGTACGAGCGGGAGTCATCCTTGCCGCCTAGAGAGAGGGTGAGATGAGATGAGATGTGTGTTGGGATGGGAGAACATGTGGATGAGATGGGTTAAAACTTGATGAACTATTATTATAAAAATCTTGTTGAACTTGCATAGGAAACCTACAGCCATATATAGGCCTTTCTTCTACCCTTGCATTCCACTTCCCACAAAGCATACGCAAAAAGCATAGGGTGGGAGACAGTGGCCAGTACAAATCGTACTGATAGATTTTGGACAGGTTTGGATGGAATCTACAACGACCACGAGGACTGGGATTAGGAGTAGATGGTCTCGTGCCTACACTCAAGTGTTGTTGAGAAGATGGAGTCTACGCCCGCTGACATTCTACACCAACTCTGATGACTGCTATGAAGGAGGAGCCTTCACCTGCCGATGCGCTACAACGACTCTGATGAAGATGTGTGTGCGTTTTCACTAGATTAATCTATGTAATAGGTGTGTTAACCAGTGTTGTAAAGCCTTGTAACTTGTAATTCTACGATGTATGACTATGATATCAGCTGATAATTGATAATGTGATGGATTGCTCTCATGATCTACTACATTATAAATCGTATCTGTGGATTTTCCCTTCGAGGAAAATCAAGATCGTTTCAATATACTCTTGACACTATATGCAGCACCCCACAGGAGGCATGGATGTAGGGGGAGCCCTACTTCACTTCACCAAAATGTGAATCTTGGCCTTTTTATGCCAATTTGAGAATTCAATTCTCCATTCACATATTTAGGGGGAGCCTCTACACCCATCTCTCGTAAAGCTCAGTTCTTTATTTCATATCTTTTGTAAGCTCTAATTGGGTTATCATCAATCACCAAAAAGGGAGAGATCGTAAGTGCAGTCAAGCTCTATTGTGGGTTTGCCATTGATGACCACCTAATTACAGAACTAATGAACTTTACTAAGATTGGCAAGTAGGGAACTCATGTAGGAGATTGTTTAAATGGAAAGGAGGAACCCTGTGAAAATCAAAAGTTCTGGTCCCCTATTAGAAGTTCTGATGTTGGGTGCAACCTTGGGAAACTCAAAGGTTCTAGTCCCGTATCAGAAGTTCCGGTATTCGCAGAAACGGTCAGAGTTGAACTGGACCTTTGCATCTTCATCCCCTCTCAATCTAACCGTTATCCTAAATTACTTTCTTGGACAGCATCGTGCTCAACGGAGGTTTAAATTCTTTTATATTTTGAATATTGAGTTTAGGAAAAGCCGTACTATCAAGGGGGGCTCAAGGACAGTTGGTCAAGTGTGCAACCAGATGCTCATATTCCATAAATAACATCCTCATACCCTGCCAAAACAGCCACATAAATATTTCCTACACTTCACTGTTTTGGCTAGGGCAGCAGTGCCGCCCATAACGGACCGTTGGGACTCAAGGGGTATTTATACCCTTCAGGTCAGCCACAACGGTCACTACTTCTTCCTCCTCGCATCAGAACATTACATAATAGACCAAATCTCATCTCCCTCTCCTCCATTGTTGCTACTTAAGCTCCCAAGCCAATCCTTGATTTCCACCATCAAAACTTGAGAGAAAAGGCAGCAAACTTTGATTGGAGAGCAGATCCATTGATTACCAAAGTCAAAAGAGCATTTGGTTCATGTTTGGCCAGTGATTACTCTTGGAGCTTTGTTCCTAGCCGGCTAGACATCACCCTTGAGCTTGCCAACTTGTGTGGTAGCCTAGGGAGGTTTGTAACCACCTCTTGCAGCTAAGAAATCACCCCTCACTTCAAGAGATCACTCTCTTGATTTAAGAATGATGGAAAGGCAAGCCTTGGTGGCAAGCCCTAGCCATTTGTGGCATACCTCAACAACATGGACATAGGCAAGCCTTGGTGGCGAGCTGACCCATGAGATAAACAACCGTGTCACCTTGTGCTTCATTTACATTCTTGCATTACTATTATTGTTGTTAAGGTGCTTCTAGGGTTTGTGGTCAATCTATTTGGAGGCACTTGTTCTGCTGTGTATATAGTGTTCTGTGACTAATACTCTTGTAGAAAGCTAGGGATTTTGTCTGATCTAAGTTTTGTTGGTTAAATTTCAAATTGTACTAAGTTTCCTCTACGTAGGTGTAGTAGTGCCACCCTATAGGTGCGACAGTGCCGCCCTCTGGTCTGATAAGATTTTGAGCTAAATTTTTATAGGCTTTCACCCCCTCTAGGCACTTCTAGGCTTACCAAAGATCCTACAGTCAGTCGGCGAGACAGGAGCAGACAAGGCGGGCACTAAGATGTTATGAGAATTCTCAAATTGAGTAGCATCATCATCTGACTCTGGACTTAGAACTATCAAACTCGCTGGAGCTAACTATGGCTAACCCTGTGACTCTGAAACTATAAGTGAAGCATCTAGGTCTTCTTCATGATCTCAGTAACTTGGTCGGCTAGCTAAGAAGCAGAAGCTAAAACTATAACTAGACCCTGTGGCTCTGAAGGTGTCTCTGTAGGAAGTGGAGCCAGGACTATCGCTGTCTCTATCATTGAATCCTCAATAACTATCAAAGGCAGCTCAGACAATGCAACAAAAGATGGGATCATCTCTGTAGTCCTCATGACTAGAGCTATTGTAGTAGTAAGTGACACTCTAAGCTTCGGAGGTGTAGGCTATCCTGTAAGCTCATTGAAAGTCGCACCCAAACTCTGGGAGACTAGGGTGTCTGTCACTAGCACTGACTCTGACTAAGTAGGAGTGAAGCCTGTGACAATAGGAGTAAAGCCCTGATTCTGCTCGGTCGTTGTGGAGCAAACCACTGTGAAAACCTGCTAGGCGAGTGAAGCAAGCTGTGCAACCAGCTATCCCTAACTCTGAAGCCCGCTGGGCTATAACGTTGGAGTCACTGGGGTAGTAGTAATTGGCACAACTAGCTGCTGCATCGACTGATAAGGAGCAACACCTGTAGAAGTCAGGATGTGCTGCATGAATCCAAATAACTACTGCTAAATAACCTGCTGCTACTGCTGTAACTAGTTGTGCCAAGTCTGCATATGAGTCAGAGCTACAGCTGTGGCCTATGTCCGACGTGTTAGCCCCTGCTACGTCTTGTTAAGTATCGCTATCAGAGCAGGGTCAGTCTATGGTGGCTAGGGTGGAGCTAAGCTAGAGCCACTAGCCTCTCTGTCATGTGGTTGTGGTGGCATATGTGGGATGGGCTGGTAGTCCTCATTCAAGCTATCAGTTAGGTCATCCTCGACCTCGTCCTACTGTGCCTCTAGCTGCTGAAGCTCTATCTCTGCAATGGCCCTGATGGCCTCGTCCTACTCAGCTATAGTCTCAGGAACATCTAGTCTATGATGCTATTGGCTAGGTGTCCTCCCATGACTATGATGTATGAGCTAGCTCAAGTCATACTCTGGGAACTCTGTAGTGGTGCCACTCCACTCTGCCACTGCCTCTAGGGACATATGTGAAGCTGCCTTCCAAATGATGAAGCAAATCCAATGAGCATATGGCAACTATCAATGGCCCTTGAAGCCCTCTGCTAAGATGTCCCCCATCTTTGAGAGCATCACATCCCATATATCAAACTCAATTTGAGAGACAAGGTGATAAACTAACCAAAGCTGAATACACATCAGTCCCTCATAGTAACCACTCCTCAGAAGCACTATCCACCTCATAACCTCATTTAGGATGTGAGCCATAGGTGTAAGGTCACATGGAGTGCAGCTTGATCCCTCTCTGAAAGGCTCAGTGAAGCAAGCTCTCACTTTGTCTATAGGTGGTACCACTCTGCCGTGAGGGCGTCTTAGTGGTTTTCTCTACATAGCAGATCTTGTGAATCCAAGTAGAAGTGTCGGGTACTAGCAAAATATGGTACCCCATTTTCACCGCAAAAACCACCCACCAAGACAAAATTATGGCCCACGGCCCATCACAGCCGGCCCAGGCCTTACTCTGCTCAAAACCAAAGCCAACGGACAAGCACCCGAGCGCCCCCAGCGCTCTTCTGCTTCGTTCGACCCCTCTCCATCTCGTCTGACTCTCGTGACGTCATCTAGGCTCCCGAGCCCTATGACATCATCAAGGCACTCGACCCCTTTGCACAGCTACTGCTTCGCTCGACCCCCCACTGTAACACACTGCCACGGGTATGCACGGGCCCCTACCCATTCCTGTTAAGGAACAGGAGCTCACCGCATCATGCAAGATCGCCTGGGAACTTGTAACACCTAATTCATAAATACGATCAAGGCTCTGTTGGGTATTTTAAACGTGAATAGGAAAAGATCCACAAGCGCACAGATACCGATGTAACTTTCACCCGGGAGTATTCCAGAGTATCGATTTTCATGGGGAACGTGAAGTGTACTAGAAGAATTAGGAACGTCCAAGGAAAGGATAATTATAGGGTAGAGAGGGTTTTTAGGGTTTTCTAAGTGGTTCTATCTTGTCGAAGGCTTACTCTACTTTACTTACTTCGGAGCAGCAGGTCCTTTCCAACTCTCAAAAAAGACTAGAAAAATAGTAGTTGGGAGAAGGCTGCCAAAAGCTCTACAGAAACACCAACCCTAACGTGGTGGATTACAAAGGCCTAACAGAGCTGTCACCTCTGGGGCTACCACAACTATTCGGAGGATTAGGCACAAACTCAAGTAAACCCTAGTCTAGACGCCACGTCTACACCAACGCTTACTACTCTAATTACCTAGGATAACTAGAGCACTCAATACGAGTGGAGATCCAGTAAATACAATAAAGCAAGAACTAAAACTAAACAAAATACTTAGAAATAAATGTTAAAGAACCTAAAGATTGCTCAAGATGAACCAGATGCTGCAGAAGTACAATGTCGAGGAAGATCCGATAGATCCGGCTCCTCCTCAGCTCTCTCCTCTCCTCTCTCTCCCTCTTCTCTAGTTTATAACTAGATGAACTAGAACTAGAACTAGAAGTTGAACTAGAAGAACTAGAACTAGACGATCATCTAGAGGGATCTCAACTTCTACTTGGATGGAGGGGTGAAACCCTAGCTTTTGCTCTAGATGTAGCTAATGAAGATGGAGATGCCTGAAGGGGGAGGTCTGCCCCTATTTATATAGCCTGGTGGGATGAACTACAGCCCTTGGATCAAACTGACTTGAATTAACAACTTAGATTGGACCTCAAAGGCAGTGGAAGGCCGTGAGATGAAGCGTGCTGACAGGTGGGTCTGGAGCAGGCCGGTCGGTGTTACATGTGGGGCCAGCCAACCTAGATTAATGATAGGTGGGCCACTCTTTTAGTGGGCCGATATATCTCTTTGTTAGCTTTCAAAAGAGTCCTGGATCACTAAAAACGGAGTCCGGATGAAGGAGATATGCCCAATTTACTTCGGACTGCTCTAGAAGCCCATTTACAATCTTCCGAATGGCGTAACTTTGTCGTTTGAACTCTGATTTGGGTGAACCAAAACTCTATTTCATGTGTCTTGATGAGCTCTTAGCAATGGTGTACTCCAATTCATCACTTGAGATACTTCTATTTAGTAATTCTGGTCCTTTTCTAGTTTAACCCCTGTAAAACATAGATTCACAAAAACTCGTGGAACTCGTTAGTTTCAATCCCTACAACTATGCTTGGTAGTTCATTTCATGCTATTTTATGCAATAGTTGATGGTTAAAAATGAGCATTAGTGATTGTCAACAAGTTTCCCCAAGCTTAACCTTTGCTAGTCCCTGAGCAAAGCAAATCTCAATAATGGATCAGGAGTTGCTACAATGCTTTCACGCCTCAAAAGTACACATGCGTTCAAACAAGAATTCTCCTCTGGATTAAAGCAAACCATTCTGACTTCAAACTTAGCGATTATCTTCAACTATGGAGCTTTTGGCCATCACTTGGGTCTTGAGCAATTGAAAGACAGAACAATCAAGTTAAGCATTGTGTCTCGAATTCTTTGATCATCCTTCATTCTAGAGTTTTTATAGATTTTCAAAATAAAACTCAGAGATTCCTTTGTATGACCCTCTCAAGTCTCTCATATGTGGTATCTGTGAATTCTCACCAAGGCAATGATGGTGTTTTGCCTTCTCTCTTTCACTATGTGGTATTTTTGGAATAAGGCAGAGTATCATCATGTCTCCTCTCTCTCTTACCCTATAACTAATAGGCTTATATGGAGCTGAGGGTATTTCAAGAATGTAGCATACTTACCTTGCATGTATTGCCCAGTCAAAACGAGATCCGAGGAGGGGAGTGTCATACCCTTAGATCAAGGTGTGCATGTGTGTGGGAATATTTGGTGGCTAACCTAATTCTACTTTGCTACTAGAGAGACTCCCTCCAACTGAAGAATTTATGAAGAACTTTGTTGTGGAGGTCTTGGGATATCTTCTTTCTTCTTTCTTTGATGACAATAATGAACTTCTTGGCATAGAGAACATAGACTTCTTTTTTTCTCTCTTTTTTTCTTTCTTTCTCTTTTTTTACAAAGGATCTCCTGCCTCTTGCAATGAACTTGGAGAAGAGATAAATCGTAATCTTGGAGCATTTATTTAGAAACCTAATAATCTTTTTGGATCCTCTCCTAGGGTAGGAGATAGATTTTGGGGTGGAAAGTCATGTTTTTGCGTACTCCCAAGGTAGGAGCAGCAGGATATATGTGGGTGTAAGTGATCTTGATCTTGGGAGCATGACCATCCTCTCGATAAGGGTCTCACACGGGTTGACCAAACTCAACACAAAGCAAGCAGCCTATGAGCTAGTTTTCCTATTTCTAGCAAGCATGTATATATGGCTGTGGTAGAAATTAAAGCTCTCGTCATACAGGAACTCATCATGTGGCAATTTTAAGTTTTTCAAAAGATAAATCTCTAGAACTCAAGTTTCTCTAGGAATAAGATAAACAGCAGCTTAGACCTTCTCATATCATATCCGTCAATCACCTAGACTTAGATTAAGCATTTGCAACCCACAAGTTTGAAGTTTAGAGTAAATCCTAGGACAAAATAATTATTTCCAAAACTCAGGAGAGTTCAAGGTTAAAAACTAGGCACTTGAAAGGAATTACGACAGAGCAACTATTCATCATTTCCATACTAGAGATTATCTCCAGAGTCCATTTATTTTAATATAAAAGCAAACTTTTATACACACTCTAATTAGCACACACTAATACGAAATAACACAATATAGAACGAATACTCGACAAGATAAGTGTGAACCTTCATGTGCTCACTTTTTTTATTTTTGGATTAATTTATGTAAAAAGAAAACATAAGAGGATAAAGATACTTACCTGGATACATGGGGGTGCCCTCCCCATGCTGAATGGTGACGTAGTCATTCGATCTTGTGATGTAGCAGACTAGCAGTGGAGCTATACTTCGTCTATCGAAGTATTGATTGATGTTGATGATGGATGAGACAGTGCTCCAACAGTAGATGGAACATCCACTTGCTTGTCAACTCTTCTTGGTCCTTCGAATCCTGTGAAACTCAAATAGACAACAAAACTTATGGAACAGGTTAAGCGTTAGTGGTTGGCCACTTAAGCCTCAGTTGTCCAAAACTTTTCTTCTAGGCAGAGTTTCAGTGAGATTTCTTTCTTGATATTTTTATATTTTCTATGATGCAAGAGAAAATGCAATAGGACGAATGCATGCATATTTATTTTTATTTTTGTGCCACCACGGTGAATATTTCTATGGGTTCTTACACACCACAAAATTACTCACACAGGGCTTTAGGATTTATGATGCAACATATAAATATTTTTATTTTCTTTTTATAATGCAATGCTAATGCAGAAAAGTAAATATGCTAAAGGAAAATGATTATGCAGAAAAGACAAATATGGTAACTACCGATTTTACCTCCTAGCGAGGGTTCAATGTTTCAAGTCCTCTGAACAAGACTTTTCACCATGTTTATTTCTTAGGTGACTCATCTGACCCCAAGGTGGAGATCATGATATGTGCACTTCTTGATATGGTGTCACCCATGTTCTTCGTTCGTCCAGCACCCGTTTGAAGTGAAGCATTAATTGTGGAAGCTGACCGCGTCTTGCTTAGTGTGCATGTTCTTGTAGATTCAGGACCTTCACTTGTAGAATTTAGGAGTTGACCAACTCCATGTTTTGCTCGAAGTGTTTTCTGCTCATAAAGACAAGGTAGAGATCAAGTGCATGGGCTCTGTTGGTGGAAAAACACTAATAGAACCAAAAAGTTTTGTTTATTCTTCTCTAACCTCAGGCATAGTGAACAAGATAAAGTTGAAGTCCATGACATGGGTGATAAGATCAGAAGATGAGCATGAAAGTTGCATTTTAAAAAATATTTGACAGATCAGATTGCTTAACCCATGGAAGGATTGTCTAGGATTATGATTATCATCTTGCAAAGGTTGGATGCGCAACATTTTAGCTCCTTGGGTGATATTATGAGATCAAAAGAGTGAAGCTAAGAAATGATTAAAGAACTGAACATGTTAAGTTAATCAGGATGGGTCAAGAGGTTGCAACTTAAACATGTTTGGTTCTTCATTTATGTGCATACCAAGATCGAGAAAAGCTTTTTAAATAGTGATTATGTACCTCAAGATAGTTACCTTATCATTTGAAGGGTGATAGTACCGAACCACCTTGTGGAAGCTTCTCTTACTCAGCTGGTTGTGCTTGTGAATGGCTTGTCTTCTCTTGCTTATCTCATAGTGTGCTTTAGTGATGGGAGCATCTTTTTGTTCTCCTGATCTTGATATTCTTGACAGTCCTTGTGCTCCCTTCATTGTCTTGAGAATTTCCCCATGATGGCCTTTGTCTTGAAGGGGCTTGATGGAGATTTGTTCACCCTCTTTCATGGAGTGAGTGTAGATCTTGTTTTGTGGCACTCATCTTCTTGTTCCATGGATCTCTCTATGATGCATGAGCCATGTTTTCCTTGTGCAAGGTTGATGAAGTTCATGTATCTCTTTTCTCTCCGTGTGAGTTCATCTCAGGACTTCCTAGTTTGACTTTTGAAAGTTTTTCCTACAGGAGTTAGTCCGACAAAAATATACAATGTGTACACAAGCAGTTTTTAGTTCAATAACCAAACTAGACCCCATGTCTAGTTGGATTAAGGAAGGTTGTTTAACCTAAGCACCACGCTTACATTAAAAGCCAATAGAAGTATGTCTAGTACTTCTAAACCAACACTTACTTATGATGGGCAAAGGTAGCATGAAGGCATTATAGAGATTTACTCCAATGGTGATGGAAGAGAACATGACTAGTGTATAGCAAATTGAGCATGTCTTAAAGGTAGGGACAACCAGAATAGCAACATGGCAGGGGATGTTCTTAGAAAGTTATCCCCAAGCTTGAATTTTTGTAAAATCGAGATTGGATGAATTTAATTCAATGTTGCATGATGATTGGTTAGACATACCTTGTGCTTGTTATTCCTTCGATCTTTTTGCTCTAATCCTAGAGAGGTTAGTGACAAGAATACTCAAAGAAATATTTTTATAATTAAATCCCTAAGCTCGTTTCACAAGGGCAGCGTAGCAGAAAGGTGAACACTTGTGTTAGAATTTGAAAAGTGCTTGTTTTAGGACACTAAGCTTGTCCTTGGGAAACCTTCAAAATGCGATTTGGTGAAGTGTTTTCCCCTCCAACACCAACTTAAGTGTACCTATCTCAAGATTCAACACAACGAGATTTGCCATATTTATGATAAACATATGCATCGACAACCACCCTTTTAAAGTTTTTGCAAACAGAGAGGATAAGGGGGTTGGAGATCTCGAATGTGATGGGGTTGGAGAGACCAATTGAATTAGGAGATGTCTCATATGAGCATGGATTTAATGAGGTCGTTATGGAATAGGTTTCATGCTTATTGATGTCATCTTCGTCTCCAATCTGAATGTTCAGAATTTGGCTTGGATTAGTGACTCTTGAATTGGTCTTGTCTAGGGCCTCTTCCATAGATGGATGAGTCTTGTCTTCAAAGGGAGTTGAAACCTCACCATTTGAAGCTAAGTCAAGGTTGGATTCCATTAAGGCTTCTTCCTTTTCCATCCATTCTATACATTCTAGCCACTGTAGTAGCCTCTCTTGGTCATCCTCGTGGTCTTCATGACTTCTATGGTTTGGTTGTCTTAGTGGATTTCTAGGAGCATCATGAGACTCAAAAGGACGAGCATAAGGGGGATCTTCGAAGACAAGGATGGGTTTAGAGATAGGTCCAGAATTTGTGTCATCTATGAACACAATAGGACAGCAGATAGGATTTTTTGTATGGCAAGGCTGTCCTTCATGGCATCATTCGACATGCCATCCTCGAATTCTTCCTATTGGGAATAAGGACATTTTATAAGAGATCCCTTCTAGAGAGGATTTGAATTATATTCGCTTGAAGGTCTCTTATGAAACTGGAAGTCATCAGTATCAGAAAGATCAGAGCTTTCCAAAGGTGGAATTTCTTCTTCCCTTGGAGGATTTTGGGGTGATGGTTTAGAATTGATAGCTAAATCTTGGGATTGGAGTGGTTGTGATTTGGCTATGAAAACTTTCTTTTCTTGTCCAGAAATTGATGCCTTATCTTTTGGTTCAGGGTTGGGCTCAATTTCTTTCTCTTCTTTGGGAAACTCATCAAAAATGCTAGTGTAAGGGGTGTTTTCAAGGATTTTCTCTAGAATGGCGCCACTACTAAATTTTGACCCTGTTTCAACGCCTGAAAAGTGTTGCAATAGGCCCAAAATAGTTGCAATATCAAAAATAGCAACACTTTTTTCGTTGGGAGGCGTTGCAGGCGCTTGCGTGGGTAAAGCTTTGGACAACGCTTTTCTGCTTAGCGTTGCAAAATGCGTTTTGGATTTGCAACACCTAGGCGTTGCAACATAAGCTTTTGCTATGGTTGTAGGTGTGGCAACAGCAACTAATGCAACGCCTTAGACGTTGCTAGACCTTGCAATGGCAACTTGCCCATGTCGTAGCAAATGGTGCACTAACAACAACGAACTTGTGTTGCAAGACAATGTATTGCCACGCATAACGCGTGTGGCAACATGATTATGTCACAACACCAAGAAGTGGTGGCAACTTGTGCAATTGCCATGCCCAAGGTTTGGTTGCTATAAGGTGCAGTCTCTATTGCATCGCATAACGAGTGTAGCAACAAGACCTATATAGCAACACCTAAAAGTGGTGGCAACATGTGCAATTGCCACATCCAAGATTTGGTTGATATAAGGTGCAACCTCTATTTCTACGCATAGCGAGTGTGGCAACAAAACCTATGTCGCAACACCAAGAAGTGGTAGCAACATGCACAATTGCCACGTTCAATGTGTCGTTGCTATAAGGTGCAACCTCTATTACTACGCGAATTGTTCATTGCCATAGAATATATTGCCACAAAAAATGTAGTTGCCAAAAGCCACTTTTACAACGCTTTTGGTTTAGTGCCACTAAACAATATTACAAAACCATTAATTAATTAGAAACTCAATAGCCATCAACAAAGCATTTGAATATATTTCATTAAACCAAAATATTTACTTGTTTAATATTAAACGATCCAATATCAAACCATCCCAGAACAAAGATATTCAACATATTTGTTCTTAAACAGCAACATCTAAAATGCCTAGACAACACTGAAGCTTGGCTTGGCTTCGCTTGATTTGGACCATCCCATCACTCGTGCGATCCACTCAAGCTACGTTCATCCTGAAAAAAAAAACAAAAAAAAACATTGACATTTGGCGTAAGCTTCAATTTTTCAGCACTGTGACATTGCAAATCACATGTTAATAAGGATATGTAATTGACATAGGAAAAATGAAGCTACAAAAAGTCACCTCTATATTATCGGCCTGTACATTAAATTTGTTTTGCTGAGCATGATTCAATTGTATCACAGAAATATAATTCAGTACAGTATTCCCTTCTTTGTTTTAAGAATGATTTCGGTTAAGACTACCGCTAGTGGTGCGCAGAGGTACCTGCAGGTGTCAAAGCTACAAGTTGTGTTTTCTGATTCACTGGTGGGTTACTCTGCAACTCTATAAATTACATGAAAAATATTAGGACTCGCACTGTGCACTAATTCATGATGGCTGTATACAAGTTGCAATATGAAATTACCTACTGCGATGTTTCTTCAATCTGTGGAGTCATTTCATTTCTTTCCCACAAGGTTGGTTTCGTTGGTACCTTGGTTAGCCAGCGTTTTAAAAGTTGATTATTAATAATTAGCTCTCTTACAGTTTACTGGAATTGGTTATGGTTTTAACATACTATTGAAATTCATGGAAACCGTACTAATCAATGCATCAATGCAAGGCTGCAAGGCAAATATATCTTTGTACTAATCAATTCCTATTTTGCAGCAACACAGGTATATCAGGTTGCCAATTCCAGAACTAGTAAACTGGTTAAAGCATACATCGATTTATATAAAGAGCTGAAACTAAAATGCTGTTGTTAGGAAGATAATTGACTATACTTTTTATATGCCATTTCAGTAAGAAAATTATGTAGATGAATGTCAACTGAATCTAGCAAAAAACTAATTATATATAAAAAAATATTAAATGTAAGTGAAGGAACGACTCCACAAACTAATTAAGGAATTTATTGAAACCTCATGGATTTTAGCAATTTGTGAGTAACTCAATTGCTATTACCTTGTATTCTGAGTGAGTCCTACTTCAACCAAATATCGCCTACAAAGTGATTCCAATTTCAACCATCTCGCCTACAAAGTTTACTATTAGTACTCTGAATCTGCATTGTAGAACATATATTGAAACTGAAAAGCTAAATAATAAGTATGAACAGTCCAAATTGCCCATTTATCATTGTTTGCAAACACCAAAAGGTAGGATGACGTTTCATGAGTTTTCCCATCCCATCTACTGAAAATCTGAAATTGAATGACAAGGAGCCACATGTCAAACTATCACATTTGCTCAAAGCATATATCATGAGAAGCATGAACAATTAAACTAATAATGTATTTAGGAAAAGCATGCCATTTTGTAATTTTTTGAATAGTTCCCAACATCAATCTTTTGCTTTGTTGAAGACCCTCGATAACACATAGGTAGGCATCAATGCATTAGCTTGAGACATTTTTCTATTTTTAGTTTTGATTCTAACCTATTAGATTTTACCAAATTAACAACTACTGTAACACTGAGCATTTTAGCAAAGCACTTTCACAGCAATAATACCAACTCTGCCATTTAGAAAATGATGAATTAACAAATGAGATGCTGAGATCATGCATAAGATAATGCCATTGATGGATCATAGGTACCTTGAAATGGCATAAGGCCTGTGATAGCTTGCCTACTACAGGCATACTTTCACCGGCAACAATTAAGCAAACTAGAAGTCAAACTGAGCTGCATATAACCGGCAGCAGGTTCAGGCAGCACTGCTTGAAGGTAAAAATAATAAAGAACAACATTTTACTGCAACACTCCAAAGATGATTCAGCACTTGCTGATGCATCTCTTGGTCCAGGTGATTCCAATCATTCTTGAGAAAGGTATGATTAGCACTGTGTAGATGAAGCGTCTCAAATTAAAGAAAAAAAGTAATGTTCAGTTCAGTCAGCACTCATGGTGCTAATTGTATTAGTAGTTCCATCTCTGGAAAAGAACTGCAAAAAGCATGGCCTACATCTCTTGACCAGCGGTAGATGGAACCTAGCAGCAAAACAATTGAACAAGAATGTAGTGACAATACTTCGTCTCGGCAATGGTCATGATGCTAGGACTTACCACAACACCAACCTCAGTATCAGAGCGACAGTCTTGCCTCCGCAAGAAGCTACGATGGGCTGCGCCATGCTTCCTGTAGATTTGTGATTTGTCCTGTTGAATGGAATGAGAGACGGAGGGGGAAAAAGGATAACTTCGTTAAAAAAAAGAAAAAAAGATAACCAACCGTGTAGAGTCGTCGTTGTGGCCAATCGTAACGCTAGCGCCAACGCCGCGTACCGCGCACGCACGCGAGCTCCGGGCCGGGACCTCCGCGCCCGCGCCGGGGCTGCCACCGGGGATGCGCCTTTGTGCTTGCCGAGGCCGTGCATCCGCGCTGGGACATGCCTCCACGCCTGCGCCGCCGAGGACGTGCCTCCGCTCCTGGGTCAGGACCTCCATGCCTAGAGCCAAAGCATGGCGGCGGGTTGAAACGATCCACGATTTCTTCGAAGGGAAATCCACAGATTACAACATAATATGATAATCTCAGAAAGACTAAGTTATCACATTATCTTTATTCAACTGATATCACAATCATACATCGCGGAAGTACAAGTTACAAGTCATTACATCACTGGTTAACCACCTAATTACATCGTGGATCTAGCGAAAACGCACACAGATCTTCATCAGAGTAGACGTAGCGCGTCAGCGTGTGAAGGCTCCTCCTTCACGAGCAATCATCAGAGTTAGCGTAGAATGTCAGCTGGCGTAGACTTGATCATCTCAACCAAACTTGAGCGTAGGAACGAGACCATCTAATCCGAATCCATCAGGTCTTCATTGTTGTCGTCGCAGATGACATCTAATCCTGCTGAACAATTATCAGTACGATTTGTACTGGCCACTAGCTCCCACCCTATGCTTTGCGTTTGCTTTGTGGTAAGTGGAATGCAAGGGTAGAGCAAAAAGGCCTATATATGGCTGTAGGTTTCCTATACAAGTTCATCAATATTTTATAATAATAATTCATCAAGTTTTATTCCATCTCAACCGCACATCTCCCATCCCATCACACACATCTCACCACACTCTCACACTCTCTAGGCGACAAGGACGACTCCCGCTTGTACCTTGCCTCAACGGCCAAAGCCGGAAACCAACACCAAACCCGGGGGAAGGTAGAAAGGACTCCTCTCTCTAGTCAAGTGAAGCTGTACTTAGGAAAGGTCCATAGCCAACAAGTCGGCATATGTATCGATCGATCAACCAGAAACTCTACAGAGGTTTACACTACCCACAAGATCACCATCATCGACGATCCGGGTCGTCTAGGCTGATAACGGGCCATCTTCCAACTAGACACGATGCCACCCTATCACTCAGAACTGGGGCCGTGTCAGAGTACCTCGTACACCGGCACGCTGAGACTGTGAGACGTAGTACTTGGCCCCTCGGGTACTACGCTGTCTTAGGAGGGTGTGGGCGCTCGACGCCCGTACCTCGCTACACTATCCGCTAACCTCCCAATAGTAGTGGCACCGTACCAGCAAGTCGAACGTCCGTCTCCTCCCCATAGAAGTGAGTGGGCATGTAAGGCTTCCTAAGACCCGGTCCACAGGACATATCAGTCCTTAGGGTGACTAAGCAGGATATCTTCTCAAGGGGTAACCGTTTCCCGCTCGACGGGACACCCGGCACCCCGTGCCATCACAGCACCTCCCATCCCGAGGCTTCATCCCACGAAGACACTCCACCCCGGGACCTCTCCCTGTCACATTGCCCGCCACAGGCATCTCACATGGCGAACGCCCAGGTAGCGTCCTCCGGCAAGACTCGTCCTCATGACTCGTCGTAGATCCTGCTCGGTCGACTCGACCCTCACCACACACCCAAGATGCACGCCAAGATCTCCCCGAGTTCAGTACCAAGTTATTACCGTGTTCTTGGCACCACATGCCTTATCCACTCACAAACAATCATCCACCATGCATCACATCACAGATATAATGCGTAGTAGAAAAGGTAGTAAGTAGTAAGCGAGCGTCTAGCCTAACAACGGGTGTGCAGGGGGAATAGGTTGCGGCAAGGTAAAGGCTCACAAGCATTTCTACCATGCAACCTATCTCAGTTCATTTGCATAAAAGTAAAGCACTAGCATCTACATTGTAGCATGCCTAATAGGATTCTACGAGGTTGGGTGGGACGTGGCACCTGTTGAATGTCATCTCCGAGATCCTCGGTGCACTTGTAGTCGTTCTCCTCCAAGGTCCTTCCATCTGCATGTCCTTCCTCCATCGGGTCTCGGCTCGTTCATCGCTACCTCGATGCAACTACCTCAATACAATGACAAGCAAAAGAGCAATCAAACCACTAAACCTAGAAAGACTGCGAAAAGAGAGGCAACAAGGCAAGAAAGAACAACTACACCGAAAGAACACAAACAGAGAGAATGACTTAGCCCTCTCAGTGGATGTCCGATCCCTGGGCCAAAAGAACAGGAGTGGTGGTTTCCCAAGCATAAGCTTAAGCCTTAGCCCAGCCAGTACTTCTTGGGTCGATCGTGTCGACCTGCATGGCTAAAAATAGAAATGGCATAGGCCCTAGCTCATCCTAAGCAAACACCACGGCTCGTGGCTTTCGATCTGAGCATCATGGAGACTGACGAGAACCGAAATGACTATAAGCAGGAGAAGTTCCATTCTCTCTCAATCCATGCGCCATTATAATTGACGAGAACCGAGAGAGGGTGGAACGGGGGAGAGAAGAGAGAGGTGGTCTACTTCTTCCAATACACATGCCATGGCAAAGGACATGGCATCGAAAGAGCAGACACATAAAAGAACACAAACACTCAGTCTACCCGTAGGGTACCTCGACCTAGGTGCACTAAATGCACTAAGACATCTCTATGTTCTGAGGCGGTGCGGTTGTCACCACGAGAACCGTAGAAATGCTACGGTCAACTAAGGTACAAGCATACGAGGGCTTGAGCACGAAGAGCAAAGGACAAAAGAAACATGGGACTCCCCTTCCCTCGATCCACACGCCATAGCGACGACGGGAATCAGGGGAATGGAATCAGAAGCAATAAGCACCAACAAGCTAAAGGCTCAACCCACACCTTACTGGATTGGTGGGGATTGAGAACGAAAGAAGAAAAAGAATGGAGTCCGCACTCTTTCACCCAACTCGTCATGTAACGAGCGATGGTTGGAAAGGAGACACAGACTCAAGATCCAAACTCACTCATAGGGCACCACGACCGTGCAACTAAATGACACAAGGTTATTCCTTCGGCTCATAGCGATGCGGTTGTCACCGCTAGATCCGAAGGAATGCCCTGGTGGAAGCGGCGCAAACATACGAGCTGATTGGAGAAGAGCGAAAAGAGGCAAAACAATGGAGGTAAAGCCCCAATGGTCATGGCGAGGTGACTCGTGGCCATGAGCTATACCTACACGAGCTGGCTCCGTAGTCTCGCGATTGTTGTTACCCAACTCACCTCTACTAGACCGGCCACGGAGGGCTCGTTAGGTGCGGATAAGAGCTGCATTGTTGCCGAGTCCGTAGTGGCTAAGTCCAAGAGCCGAACCGGGTTACCAACGATCGTGGCCGAACAGAGACAACTAAACATGGGGAAGCGAGTTAGGCTCGGCATTGCGGCCATGGCAGGACGAACCCACGACCGAATGGACAAGCGAACTACGAACCCCGACCAGCTCGACGGCACGACCCACAGACAAACAAACACACGGGAACCCGAACACGACCACACGAGAACAGAACAACACCACCCAGAGTAGCACATGTCCATAGAAAGGGAGATAGATAGATTGATAGACCGACGGTGAAGGCACGGCTCAGGCACAAGATATATATTTAGATTACATGTAACAAGATAGATCATGCAACAAGTATATCAGGATGGACCACGATGATGTATCACGTGTAAGAAAGAACAAAGATAATAAATTGGAGTTTTGTCGACGTCGCGAACGACGTCAACTAGGTTGGGAGGTTCGACCTTCATGTTAGCGGGGAGGGCGTGGCTTGCTATGGAATGCCCGGGCTTGCTACAGACGGCTGCAGCAGGCGTCCGAGAAGCGGCCGAAGCAGCTGCATTATAGGGCTGGGCACCCAACACCAAGAGAATCGAGGCGTTGCCTCCCTACAAAGTGAACATGGCTCGATGGCCGGACAGGGCAGCGCGGTGGCTATAGCTTGCTGGACGTGGCTCCGCCGGCAACGGTGGTGGCCGGAGAGGCCGTGGAGCTCCGGTGGGGTGGCAGCGACGCTCTGCTCCCCGACGGTGGCGAGTTGGATGTCCAGCTCCCCTGCAGTGGTGGAAAAACCATGGCACGAAGGCCGGTTTCAGACGAGAATGCCGGCGAGGATCTTAGTAAGAAGTAAAAGCGCTGTTTTGGGGGCTATGGCTCACCGGCAATGAAGGAGCTCTGGCCAGGTAGCGCCTAGGAAGCAGAAAGGTCCTGACTTGGTCACGGGAACGTGACAGGGTGGCCGTGCTCCTTGGTGAACGGAGCGGGGGTGAGGTGGATTCGGTGGCCACGTCACGGGCATGGTCGATGAGGCAGCGGAGGAACTCGGCCTCCGGCTCGATGTGCGGCATAGGACCGAGGTGGAGCGGCTCGGAGAGTGGATATCTGCCGCGGCGAGGATGGTGGCCGAGGTGCTGATGGAGCGCGGCAGTGCCCTATGGACCACCGCGCCATGGCGAGAGAGGCGCTGATGGTCGCAGTCACCATGGCCGGCTACGATGCTCCCGTCGCTCAGCGCGTGGCGAGGACGCCACCGTGGTGCTGGTGGAGCACGGTTGCGACACGGGGCTCTGGCTCGTCGCGGCCATGGCAGGCTTGGCGCTTGGTGGAGTCGATCTCCCGAGGCGGCGCTGAGCTAGACCGCGGCCGGGCGGGAGGCGCTCCCGGTGGTGGTGCTTGGAGCTATGGCCGTGGCTCCCGAGGAAGAGGTGGAGGGGAGCAGAGGAGTGGCGGTGGCGATGGAGGAGAGTAGAGGAGTGGTGGCGCCTTGGCTTTATAGGCGTGGCGCCTAGGGTTCCCTAGGCGTGGACGGCGATGCGCCTCGGCGTCCGTACCGCAGAACGCGTGGCGAGCATCGGGAGGCGTGCGAGGCGTCGAGGGCGCGAGCGTGGTGCGCAAGCAGCGGTGGCGGCGTCTGGGAGCCGAGTCGCACGGCTCCTAGGGTTCGGGTGAGGGCGTGTGCAGCTGGCGGGCCCACGGGAGCCGACGTGGACGGGCCTGCGGGGGCTGAGCGAGCAGGCCGACTGGGTGACGGACTGGGTCGCGGCACTGTGGGCTTGCTTGGCTTGTTGGGCCATCGGTTGGAGAGGAGGTGGGCCGGCGGAAGAGGCCAAGGCCTGGTGACGACTGGCTCGGGCCAGAGCGAGGAGACACAGGCTAGACAGGCCAGGAGGGGGTGCTGGGCCACGGGGAAAAGAAGGAGAAAAGGGAGAGAAGGAAGTTGGGCTGGGTTTGGAATATAAAAGGAAAAGGGATTTTCCTTTTATGAATTTAGGAATTTAGGGATGGAAATTTTATGGCGAATTTGAGGGGAAACAAAAAGGGAATCTCATGGGAAGTTTGGAAGAAATTCGATTGGATTTGAGATGTAATTCGAAAAGAGGTGGGAGAAGAATTCAAAGGAGATCCGAGAGGAACTCAAGGGGAAGTATTGGAGAAGGGGGAAAGGATTTATCCTTTTGTGACTTGGTAAATTGAGATATATTCAAAAGAAATTCAAAAGGGGTTTGAGATGAATTTCAAAGGAGAGCTAAGATAGAAAATCCCTGAGAGGAATTTGGGGAAAGCCCAAATGGAATTTGAGAGGGGACCTGCTATGGACTTGTGTACTCCAAACTCTGGACAAACTCAATCATGAAAACTACACAAGAGCACACACACCTCCTACAAGCAATCTAAATGTATGCAATGACTTGTTAGTGAGTTAGACTCAGGTTAGGCCTAGGAACTACATGCTTCACACAATCATAGGAAAAATTTTAAAAAGTTCATATTTCTGTTTACTCGAAAACCCGGGATGTTACAGTCCACCCCCTTACAAGAATCTCGTCCCCGAGATTTAGAGGTTACTGGTCTTGAAGGATGGTCGATAGGTTTACCTGGGGTTGATGGCTTTTACCAGGTGTGCTTCGTGCATTAATGCATCAGGTTTTTGCAATGGAGCTTTTGAGGCAAGAGCTTTGGGAAACATTTTTCATAAAACCCTTTTAAATGGAGAAATCATTTTCATTTCATTCTTTTTATAAGAGTGTTGAAAGCACTTTTGCCTTAATCAAATGGGTTTTTAGGAAGGGTTATTTCTCAAAGGGGCTTTTGAAATTTCCACAATCCAAGTTTAAGTTCCCTTTTTAAAGTCATTTTGTTTTTGTAAACCAAGTTTTTTGGGAAAATTATTTAAATACCAGTTGAAAACATTTTCATGCGCCAAAATTTGTAAAGCGAGTTCAAAGCCATTTGGGAAAACTATTTTTCTTTAATCAACGGTTTTCCGTTAGAGGTAGTTTTCTTTTGAAACGAAATCCTTTTTTTGCAAGATAGGGAAGCAACTTGAATTAGTTTTCATTTGAAAATAAATTCCCTTTCTGAAGTTGGTTTCAATTTTGGTATACCAAAACCTTTTGCAAATAAAGTATTTTTAAGAGGCTTTGAAAATAGGTTTTCATAAATCCATTTTTGGAGAACGTCATTTGGAGGAGGCCGCTTTTCTCAAGATTTTCAAAAACACAACAAAAGGGTTTGAAGGATCTTTTCACAAAGCATTTTGAAATTGGTGCAAGGTTTTCAAAACGTTTGAAATAGGTCAAGAGTCTTGACGGCGAAGGGGTTTTTCACACAACAAAACTTTTCCAAATTCTTTTCCCCCAAAAGTTGTTTTATTTTAAATAGAAGTTTGTTCTTGCAAAGATTTTGGGTTTAGAATCTCTTTGTTTTTAGAACATAATACGGTATCTGAACGGAGATTTTTGAAATCCATCTTTTCCTTTGTTTTAAGTAAACTCTTTTCAAGCGGATGCTTTTGAAGTAGGATTTAGAAAAACTAAGCTTAGGATTACTATGGTATGCAGGTACCACTTGGAGCGGTCATAGTCACGTACCTCAATACCTGCATACGCCCGGCAGCAAGCTATGTGGATGCATCACAGATGGGGCCCCAAGTTTCGTAGCGGCACCAATGGTTATGATTATGACTCACTACCAAATATGTTACCGACAGCACCCCGATATTCCCAAGCTAAAGGGAGAGGAGAGTTTTATGAAAGGATGAGGAAAAGCCTTTGTAAAATGGTTTTGGAGGTCATGTTTTGGAAAACATAGTTTTAAATATTTTGTTTCGCAATTCTTGCAAGGAGAAATGTCACAACCTCTAGATTTTGAAATCAAATCTTCACAAAGATAATTGAAATAGGTTGTAACCCGCTTTGGTGTTTGAAACTTAAATCAAAACTTTTGAATTTTTGAGTCGAAATAGTTCATTAGAAGAGATTTCTGGAAACACTTTAAATAGATTTTTAGTTTGTGAAATCAAAACTTTTATAGAGGGGTTTTTATTTTTCCAAAACCTCTTTCAAAACGATTTTTCAGAAACATTTGGGCCGTTCGAAAGGGGAAGTTTTAGAAATCAATCCAGGTTTATATACTTTTCCAAATGGGCCTTTTGGAAAAGACGTTTTGAAATAGCGTGTACACGGAATTTGAAATCTTTTTGATGAAAACGTTTTGCAAATACCAGGATTTTTTTTTCCAAAACTTTTCCTGACATGTAGTTTTTGAAATTCTATTTGAATGATGAGGGAGGGCGAGTTGCAAAACTTTTGAGAAACATGTTGAAATCCATGCAAGTTTTGGAAACAAAATCCTTTGAAAGCTTTTGTTTTCTAAATCAAAACACTTTTCCTTTGGAAGATTTCAAAAACAAAAGATTTAGAAACTCATTCTTGTTTTAAAAACAAGGAGTTTCTTTCCCCTTTTATTTTAATCAAACAAATTAGTTTTGAAGATGACTTGAAATCATTTTTTTTCACTTTGAAAAGGTAAAGCTTTCGCAATCAAATTTTTGTTTTCAGAAACCTTTTTCCAAAGCAACACTTTTGAAACTAGATTTCTGAAACTCATTTTGGTCTTTGCTAAAACTTTGGAAAGGTTATAAACTAAATCTTTGTGCAAGGATCTTGTTTTATAAATCAATCGCAAACCCTTTTTGAAAGCAAGGTTTGTTTTGAAAAAGAATTTGGCTCCCAGGTTGAAATCAAAAGCTTTTGAAACAAAACTAAGGCAAGGACTTTGGTTGAAAACATTTTGTTGATTGAAAAGCAAAACTTTTGTTTTCGGAGGCAAAATTTTTAACACTTTTGAAAGGAGACGGATTTTCAAACTGTTTCGCAAATAGCTTTTGAGATCAAATCAAGCTGAGAAGAGATTTTAAACTATTTTTCTTTTGAAAGAGGAGAAACTTTTAAAGAAGTTTAGAAACAATTTTCTTTTGAATAGATATGCTTTTGTTAAAGAGGGGCTTTTTAACCAGAAAAGGGGAGGGTACTTTGAATATGCATTTAGTTGGAAGCCAAAGACATTTTTGAAACAGGGTTGGTGAAGATATGATGCATCAACTTTTATGTTTAGCCCTGTTAGTCGGGGTCATTTACCTAGTCAATGGGTGGCCTTGGGTTTAGCCTAATAGATTAGTTGGGGTCCTAGAGTCACACGCGAAAACAGGTTCTATAGCCTACATTCAGGCAACAAGAAGCATGAAAGAACAACAACTCAAGATCCAGGCATTCAAACAGCATTACAACTCCTAATGCATAGTGTTGACTTAAGGCGACTCCAATGCCTTCGAAGTCTCACAAACTACTGATCTAACGTGGTCGACAAGTTGGGAGAGGGAGTTCTACAGGTCAACTTTCTGAAATAGGGCTCAGTTAGCACCAGAGTTCAAGGCAGAGGGGAAAACAAGTGTTAGCATTTATAGCCCAACAACAGACAGGATTTTTTTGGCTTCTATACTAGTGTTTGGTCCTAAGGGTCTCATCCTAAGGTCAAGTATGGCTCTGATACAAACTAAAACGATCCACGATTTCCTCGAAGGGAAATCCACAGATTACAACATAATGTGATAATCCCAGAAAGACCAAGTTATCACATTATCTTTATTCAGCTAATATCACAGTCATACATCACGGAAGTACAAGTTACAAGTCATTACATCACTGGTTAACCACCTAATTACATCGTGGATCTAGCGAAAACGCACACAGATCTTCATTAGAGTTGACGTAGCGCATCAGCGTGTGAAGGCTCCTCCTTCACGAGCAATCATCAGAGTTGGCGTAGAATGTCAGCTGGCGTAGACTTGATCATCTCAACCAAACTTGAGCGTAGGAACGAGACCATCTAATCCGAATCCATCAGGTCTTCATTGTTGTCGTCGCAGATGACATCTAATCCTGCTGAACAATTATCAGTACGATTTATACTGGCCACTGGCTCCCACCCTATGCTTTGCGTATAGTTTGTGGTAAGTGGAATGCAAGGGTAGAGCAAAAAGGCCTATATATGGCTGTAGGTTTCCTATGCAAGTTCATCAATATTTTATAATAATAATTCATCAAGTTTTATTCCATCTCAACCGCACATCTCCCATCCCATCACACACATCTCACCACACTCTCACACTCTCTAGGCGACAAGGACGACTCCCGCTCGTACCTTGCCTCAACGGCCAAAGCCGGAAACCAACACCAAACCCGGGGGAAGGTAGAAAGGACTCCTCTCTCTAGTCAAGTGAAGCTGTACTTAGGAAAGGACCATAGCCAACAAGTCGGCATATGTATCGATCGAACAACCAGAAACTCTGCAGAGGTTTACACTACCCACAAGATCACCATCATCGACGATCCGGGTCGTCTAGGCTGATAACGGGCCGCCTTCCAACTAGACACGATGCCACCCTATCACTCAGAACTGGGGCCATGTCGGAGTACCTCGTACACCGGCACACTGAGACTGTGAGACGTAGTACTTGGCCCCTCGGGTACTACGCTATCTTAGGAGGGTGTGGGCGCTCGACGCCCGTACCTCCCTACACTATCCGCTAACCTCCCAATAGTAGTGGCACCGTACCAGCAAGTCGAACGTCCGTCTCCTCCCCATAGAAGCGAGTGGGCATGTAAGGCTTCCTAAGACCCGGTCCACAAGACATATCAGTCCTTAGGGTGACTAAGTAGGATATCTTCTCAAGGGGTAACCGTTTCCCGCTCGACGGGACACCCGGCACCCCGTGCCATCACAGCACCTCCCATCCCGGGGCTTCATCCCACGAAGACACTCCACCCCGGGACCTCTCCCTGTCACATTGCCTGCCACAGGCATCTCACATGGCGAATGCCCAGGTAGCGCCCTCTGGCAAGACTCGTCCTCACGACTCATCGTAGATCCTGCTCGGTCGACTCGACCCTCACCACACACCCAAGACGCACGCTAAGATCTCCCCGAGTTCAGTACCAAGTTATTACCGTGTTCTTGGCACCACGTGCCTTATCCACTCACAAACAATCATCCACCATGCATCACATCACAGATATAATGCGTAGTAGAAAAGGTAGTAAGTAGTAAGCGAGCGTCTAGCCTAACAGCGGGTGTGCAGGGGGAATAGGTTGCGGCAAGGTAAAGGCTCACAAGCATTTCTACCATGCAACCTAGCCCAGTTCATTTGCATAAAAGTAAAGCACTAGCATCTACATTGTAGCATGCCTAATAGGATTCTACGAGGTTGGGTGGGACGTGGCACCTGTTGAATGTCATCTCCGAGATCCTCGGTGCACTTGTAGTCGTTCTCCTCCAAGGTCCTTCCATCTGCATGTCCTTCCTCCATCGGGTCTCGGCTCGTTCATCGCTACCTCGATGCAACTACCTCAATACAACGACAAGCAAAAGAGCAATCAAACCACTAAACCTAGAAAGACTGCGAAAAGAGAGGCAACATGGCAAGAAAGAACAACTACACCGAAAGAACACAAACAGAGAGAACGACTTAGCCCTCTTGGTGGATGTCCGATCCCTGGGCCAAAAGAACAGGAGTGGTGGTTTGCCAAGCATAAGCTTAAGCCTTAGCCTAGCCAGTACTTCTTGGGTCGATCGTGTCGACCTGCATGGCTAAAAATAGAAATGGCATAGGCCCTAGCTCATCCTAAGCAAACACCACGGCTCGTGGCTTTTGATCTGAGCGTCATGGAGACTGACGAGAACCGAAAGGACTATAAGCAGGAGAAGTTCCGTTCTCTCTCAATCCGTGCGCCATTATAATTGACGAGAACCGAGAGAGGGTGGAACGGGGGAGAGAAGAGAGAGGTGGTCTACTTCTTCCAATACATATGCCATGGCAAAGGACATGGCATCGAAAGAGGAGACACGTAAAAGAACACGAACACTCAGTCTACCCGTAGGGTACCTCGACCTAGGTGCACTAAATGCACTAAGACATCTCTATGTTCTGAGGCGGTGCGGTTGTCACCACGAGAACCATAGAAATGCTACGGTCAACTAAGGTACAAGCATACGAGGGCTTGAGCACGAAGAGCAAAGGACAAAAGAAACACGGGACTCCCCTTCCCTCGATCCACACGCCATAGCGACGACGGGAATCAGGGGAATGGAATCAGAAGCAATAAGCACCAACAAGCTAAAGGCTCAACCCACACCTTACTGGATTGGCGAGGATTGAGAACGAAAGAAGAAAAAGAATGGAGTCCGCACTCTTTCACCCAACTCGCCATGTAACGAGCGATGGTTGGAAAGGAGACACAGACTCAAGATCCAAACTCACTCATAGGGCACCACAACCGTGCAACTAAATGACACAAGGTTATTCCTTCGGCTCATAGCGATGCGGTTGTCACCGCTAGATCCGAAGGAATGCCCTGGTGGAAGCGGCGCAAACATACGAGCTGATTGGAGAAGAGCGAAAAGAGGCAAAACAATGGAGGTAAAGCCCCAATGGTCATGGCGAGGTGACTCGTGGCCATTAGCTATACCTACACGAGCTAGCTCCGTTGTAACACCCTAGGTGTTTATCACCAAATAAGTGGTGGGTTTAAGATCAAACATGATAGATTAAGTGGAGATGACAATGGCAAAGTTAAACCTATGGACATAAGCCCGAACCTAAACTTGGATATTGCACCCTCGCTTACATATAGGCTCAATTAAAAGATATATGCTTGGGTGTGGCTATCAAAGTATCTTCACATGTCCCACATCAATAACTATCTATAGTGATCCCTGGAAAAGTTTCGTAAAGTTTGGAATCAAAAAGTCACATGAATTGATAAGTTATATGCTTGTTTGGATTATAACAAAAACCTGCCTTGCATCCCATGGGAACTAGTGTTTATGCAACATACAAATGCAACACGTGCAACACATCTTGGACACATGTGGAACACCCTAGTGAAACATGTGTAGCATGTACCTTGAAGCAAACACAGGAAACACTTGTAACATGGCCTTGAAACAAGCACTATAATTATAGTGACTTCTATGTTTCAATGCATGTGAGGTCTACACTTTTGTGCAACCTATGTATGGTGTGTATGTTTGGACTCTACGACACCTTAACTACACTTAGGACACTTAATGGAACAATGTTCATGTTGATCATTTTGCCTAAATGTGCTCCTAAGTGATGGTTGACCATGTATGGACCCTAGAACCTTTTTGTTTGACCATTTCAAAAGTCTGACCTAGAAGCTTTGCATGACTGTGCACCCTTTTACAAAGTTCTAGAGGATTTTATAAGGAACAAACTTTGTTTAAGAGTCAAGTCATGAAAATGTGTGGAACATGCTCAAAAAGGGCCCACAAATCAGATTGAGGGCTGTTTCCAACACTTAGAAATTTCTAAGCCTAGAAATTCATCGTCGTCGACATTTGCATCTCACGTTCTCTGAATTTTGTTGAGTAACTCAAGTTGACCCAAAAACAAAAGTTGGAAACGATTCATTGGAGAACATGATGTAAAAATTTGGGACCAATTTGACCAAGTTTGGCATTGCAAAGTCCCAAAAACCGAGCCCTAGTTTAGCATGTTGACGCTGGTGATTTGGGGACCGATTATCTCCTAATCTATGGTCCTAATGATCTAGGTGCCTTAATGACATTTGTAGAGCGTGGTATGGGCTACAACTTTGATTTTTGGCCCATAGCCTAGTTCGGCCCATAGCTAGCCCAAACATGGCCTCCAAGTCGGACTGCTGCACGCACACCACGTGCTCGAGACAATGCACGAACGGTCGACACGTCCTCCTCTGCGTGGCGGCCATGCCCGGCTCCGCACCCACCGTGCCGACGCGCGTCCGCACCGATGCCGCGTGCCCTGCCCTTCCTCGCGCCGGAATGGGGAGCTGAGCCCGTCCTCACTCTCGCGTGCCCTCACTGCCCAGCTCCCGCTCGCTCGCCCTCGCTTCGCTCGCAGCACGCGCACGCGCGGGCACAGACGCCGCCGTGGCCGCCATGGCAGCCGCCGAGTAGAGCTCCGGCCACCGCTGTGTTCCCGCCGCTTCGAGCAGCTCCGCGGGCGTGCGTGAGCCCCCTTGGGCTTCCGCGTCCCTCGTCCGCCACCGGCATTGCTTCCCCCCGCGCGAACGCGGCCGCTGCCGCCATTGCCGGCTGTCGGGTCACCGGTCATCGTGGCCAGACCACCTCGAGTCACCACGGCCACAACTGTGAGCTCCACCGCCTTCACTTCGTTGCATTCCAACCCCCGCGTGCAACCATGGCGGGCCAGCGCCGTCGGAAGGCCGGCGTCGCCAGCGCGGCCGCCACCGACCCGCCTGCTCGTGTGGCCAGGAGGCCTCGGTCCATCTCCGACCATGATTCAACCATCCACGGGTGCGGGTAGGCACACGGGTGCTCATGCCGCCTTCGCCATCGCTGCCGACGACCCCGTCGTCGGAGACCGGGCCGACCCCGCCGTCCCCTGTTTCTCCCGGCGGACAGGGGAAGAAGACCGCCTCCGTCTCCTCTCTGTCTCTCGGTGTGTGAGCATGACTTGTGGGCCCGGATGAGCAGCGGGTCCCACCCGTCGGTTATGCGGTGGCTGTTTTGGGTGTGCTTTCGGGTGCGCCTAGCAAATTCAGTTAGGTGGGGATAATTTTGATTTTGAATTTTAAATCGGTGTAAATCTTCTAAAATTCATATCTCATGCTAGATAATTCCAAAAATAGCAAAAGTAGACTTTTTTGGAAACCTTGAGAAAAGATCTATGCAGTAGAGTCATAAAATATTACACATTTGTAGATGTTTTCTGATGTTTTTATTTAAGCTTTAAAAAATGCTCTAAAATGCTTATAAACTTGACCAGAGCCATATCTTAAGTTTTAGAACTCCAAAAATAGTGATTCTTGTTTTGTTAATTTTGTGATGACATGTACTTGCTAATAAAAATATAAAACTTATAGGTTGTTTCCGGGTTTCAGGATGTTTTACCTAGACCTTGTTAAATGGAAAATAAATGCTTGTTTTTCTTGTTATTTTTATATCTTGAGTTGTGCTGCTCCAATTGATGTGAAATTTTTATGGTAGGATTGTCATGCTATGGATGTACTGTGGTATAAATGTCATGGCCATTGCTTACTGTATGCTTAAGTTATCGAGTTAACTTGTTTATGGCTTGATAAATGGCTTATAAATAATATATAAGTGATAAAATAGAAAATGTTGTCCCATCACCTTATTATGATGTTGCTCTATGATGTTGGTTCATTCTATGGCCATATGCTCACAGAAAATCTTGAGTTTTAGGTTTAACTTGCTCTCACATGATTTATCTCAATAGCTATTTGTCTTTTTCTTAGAGGTTGATATACATGTCCAAATGGCTTGAAATTTGGACAATAGACTATTGAGATCATTTGTAGGTCACTGTAATTTTGGTAGAATTTATTGAGCATTTTTGGTAGGTGATCATAATTCCACCTAATTATCTAAATAAATTAAGAAAACGTATTAAAAGAATTGATTTAGGAATGGGCATTATGTTTTCTGGTGTTCATTAGTCATATGTGATATGTTGGTAAAGTTAGTTTTGTCCAAGTATATGTTTGCAACATAAGTTAATAATTATTTCTTGCAAATGAGGTTTCTGGACAGATCTGGGAACTTAGCAAAGTTCTTCATGATAATGTGCTTTATTGTAAAACTTGTTTATACAAAGGTTGTAGATAATTTATGTATCTAGCTGCTGTTAAAATTTGGTGGCATTTGGCCATGTGGTTTAGGAGTTATAGCTATTTAAAGTTGGGTTACAGAATTGCTTGCTCTCTGTCTTGCTAGACCAGTTTCTGTGTTTGTGTAAATTCGACATGTGAAACTTTGGAATCATGCTGTGATGATTATAAATGAAATGTAGATAATTTCCTAAGCTTTCCAGAATGTCTTCTTGCAAGTCATTTGGACTTATGGAACTCCAGATATGATTGATTTATGAAGCTACTGTTTGTAAGTCCAGAAATTGACATATTCTAGTTATAGTTGTTGCTTCACCTTGACTTGCTTTGCTATGTTGATTTCTAAAGAGTGATATACATCTTGTTGTGTTATTTCATTTCTAAGTATTCATACATATGCATTATTGCACCTCATTTAGGTACGCTAGCTGAAGCACGTGAAGGACCTGATGTGGAGCCAAACCTGAAAATGGAGTTGGTGGAACCATCCCGAAGATAGAAGGACCGGACAAGTGGTAGATTGGAGGTTGCTCGCCAAGTGACTTCATCTGACATACTCTAACTTGAGTCGGATCCCAGGCAAGCCCCGGAGCATTATAAGCCTCCTACTTTCAAAGCAATTATCTATCTATACATGTTATATGTATTGTTGCATTACGTGATAGGAGTTGGTTGGAAACCCTTGCTGCATTGATAACACTCCTTGTCCAGCAATTCGAACCTTGAATCCTAAGTAGACAGGATCGTATCTATGCTTAGCCCTGCTAAATTAGACCGGTAGAAGTCGGGTGATTTCCTGTCACCTGCGAGATATAGGGCTTTATCAGGTCACGGTTGGCTATACTTGCTATCGTGGAAGTGAACCATGTGGTAATAAAATGAAATGAGACCGGGCGGGATGACGATAGTGAAGCAACAAGGCATGGAGGTCTTGGGTGTGGATCTATCCCCGTCTGTGTCGATTAAGGACCGAGACCTGGAGCCTTCTATGTCATTTTGAACGCATGCCTGACATTTAGCTGGCCGGCCTGAGGTTGCCGACCGCGAAGCCTAGTAGCTCAACTCAGGCTGCGAAGTCGAAAAGTGAAAGTCGCCTCGGAAGGGAGCCAGAGGGTCCAAGGGCAGGTGAGTTAAAAGTCCTGAGCATCCTGGCCACTGGTATCCCCGAGAACGCGGCGCTGTTCGGGCCCACCCTGAGTTGTACCAAAGGTTATCTACGGCTGCCTTTAGCGGGGTTTGCCGGGTGAGTGTCAGGAATACCCCCTCAGCTGAGTTGGAATCGATTCGAGTCGCCGTCTCTCCCGGATAGTGAGAAACTTGACTAGTTATCTCCAGCGTAGAAACACTAATTATAATGATGGTTCGGAATTGATGATAATGATGATGATAGCCTTATTATACCTGCTATGGTTAATATTGTTTGAGCTTAATAAAGTGATTGCTCTAGTACAGGTGCTAATTTAGTTTTCAGGTTAATGATGATCAACTTGATACTTAAGCATATGATGGTTACTTAATGGTATTAAGCATTTCTGCAAATGAGTCAAGCTAGCCCACTTATAAAGCCTTGCATAATCCTTGGTGTCACCTTTGTTTCTGGTTTTTGACGGGTAAGTCTAGCTGAGTACCTTCTCGTACTCAGGGTTTATTCCCACCTGTTGCAGGTAGCAGATTCATACTTGTTGCTGCAAGTATTGTCTTCGCCATGTGGGCGTGAAGACTAGACCATATGGGCATGGTCACTGTAGAATCTCTTCTGGTATGCTTTTGCAGGATGTGACTATGTACTGGCAGTATTTGACTCAAAATGGTTTCAGAAATTATGTTGCTTCCGCTAATCTTTACTTTGGTTTTGTAATAAAAATAATTGTACTCCGATGTATGAGATTACTTTTGAACTGTTGTAACAAGTGTTGTGTTATGTTGAATCATTACGATCTGGTTGCTCTCGGTTTGGTTTGAAATCCCTCGTGATTTCGTGGACTACCGGAGTTATATGGGCTCAAGTGTGAGAATTTGATCACTTCGGTGATTGTTTTTATACTTGTGCTCTTATAATTTGGACGGTTCCGTTACAGCTGGTATCGGAGCAAGATTCAACAGTAAACACATCATTTGTGTATTTAAACAAAAGCTTTTGTGAAAAATCTTAATTCTAATCTAAAGAGTGCCAGTGGTCATATCCTATATGCCCAATTAAGGACTATTAGGTGGCTTATTAAGGTACTAACTTGGGGGTTCTTGCTTGTTTTCTATTTCGTTGTCCATACGGCGTGCTATTGTATGGATGCCATCCGCTTGGGTGGTAATGTATGGATCAAAATACCTCTACGCCCTGGTAAGTGGGAGTTGTGAGAGCATGACCGTCCAACCGTCGGTCTAGGGGAGAGTAGTTGTGGTTACTAGCATACTTACATGTTTAATCATGTGATTATGAGAGTACTTAATTGTGGGTATATCTGTCGGGTAGCTTTGATACTGAAGTATATACATCGGGGGATGTATGTATGGAAAGTATTTAGTTTACTGCTTTCTTGTGTGCTATATTGGGAATTGTTGGGTTGAAATGTAATTTTCTGTAGGTACGCTAACCACGAATGCGTAAGTCGAATGTAGTTGACGACTAGCTATATATCGAGAGAGTGCGTGTTATGCCACCGACATAGAACGTGATTTCCACCTTAGGTTGGCAATCTTGTGAGGACGAATAGGACGAAGCATGCATCTTCATGATTGTTGCCCTATGCATAGCTATGCTCATCTCATCCTTGTTCTATAGTGAGTAACTTGTGAGTGATATGGTATACTATCTTTCTTGTGTGAAGCTAAACAAGAATGCTTTGTTCCATGTTTCTTGAATAGGAAATGCTTGAGAAAAATGTGTGCTTAGCCTTACTAGAAATGAGTGTGGCTACGTGCTTGAACTTAGAGTTATCTTCTAGTCTAGCAAAGTGATGAATATGTTGTTTACCCAAGCGTTTGCCAATGCTTTAGACCTCACTTAAGTAATTATGGATTCTCGTGAATGAATTAAATTCATGATGGTATAAGGTAACAAAATTTAGAGCTACTAGAATAACATGTTTGTACGCTCTCTTGTTAAGTAGAACAAAGACAAACTTTGTTTTGCTTGTTGCACGTTGGCTGCTAGAATGATTGTTGTTGTGGTGATGCTTTCGTGGTCATCTTGGTGTTTTCTGGGGTTATGGAGAATACCAAATTTTTAGCTAACTTACTTTTCTAGCTTGTACTAAAATTTTATAACCCTAGGTCTTATGGTTTGGGAGTTATAAGTTTTAGAAGTTTGTTGTCAGAATCTACTCATGTTCAGAACAGATCTGAATGTTTGCTTTATTTGACCTGTGTGAATATGGAATCAAGTCTTGGAGATAATAGAAGAAGTGTAGTACTTTTTCTAAGCTTTTCAAAATGTCCTATAGCACTAATTGTGGTGGTCTAAATCTCTAGTTATGAGCTTGCAAAATGGAATGACAGAATCTGTCCAAATCAGGACAGAGATGTCTTCTTTATCTTGTTTGGCCTTGTTAGCTATAGAATCATCTTAATATGATAATAAGAAAGTTATAGAAAACTTAATAATATTTACATAAAGTTAAGGCTCGGCCTCGTTGTGTCTCTAGAACTCCAGTTATGCATTTTTGAAGTTCTTGTCAGTTTTCTGTCCATATTGGTACAGATCTGAAACATTAGCATTTTTGGTCATGTTAACCTATGAATTTGCTTTTGGCATGAATAACTAAAGTGTAGTCATCTTCCTAAGCTTTCTAGAAAGTCTAGGATCACCTTTGTGGGATGTCTACAACCTCAGTTATGGTTGGAACAAGTAACTGCTGTGCTAATGTCTAGATTCTGTGCCCAAGCTACGTTAGTCACCTTAGCCAGCGTTTGTTTTGAGCTAAACTTGTAGTTAGTTCATGCTTGAGATAAATGCTTGTTTGGGTGAGCCTTGTGCTTTGTATTGGTTGCTTAAGCCCATTTGTTGAATTTTCTAAAAATGACTGCTTGATTGTGATGTTGTGGGTATGCTTGTTAGTTGATTAGTGCCATAGTTGTCACTTCGTTTGTCCTCGGTGAGCATACGAGGGTCACATAGCTTTATCCTAGAACAAAGTTCACGTATGTAATTGTATGGTTGTTGTCTTCAATTAGGTTCTCTTTTAGGAGTCTGAGCCTGTAGACTTGGTGGTTAGCCCTTGATTGTTTGTATCCATGCCTTTGCTTGACCGAAAAGTCCAAAAGTTTAGTTCTCCTATATGTTTGCATAAGCCGTGGATGTTTTGCAACTTTTTTTTTGTGAAGACCCTCGTCGACTGACCCACCAAGTTAATTTCCATCAACGCTAGCCTTTGACCATGGTTCGTACGTTGCCAGTTGTGGAGACCGTACCCAAATCCATGTTGGACCTCCTGGTTGCCTCTCCCAAAGGTTAGATAGTATGATGTAACGTCTCTCTGCTATGGCATGTAAATCGTTTGCTTGTAAATTCATGCATCTACCTTATCAACTCAATCTTTGGTTGACATATCGGTTTCTGCTTTAAAGTTGGTTAATCCGTCCCCAACCTTCTCAGTCTCGAGATGTTTCTCAGTCTTGATCTCATGTTGTTGCCCAACATGAATGAATCTCCTATTAATCTTTTATCTAGAACTCATCTCGGTGGGCGCAAGTCATACGTAGAATTTAAGCAAGAGTCTTTTGCTCAGTTATCCTTGGCATTTGTGTGATGTTCTCTTGTGCTATATTTTGATCTTCGGATCATTTTCGTGTTGATTTTAAACCTTGTGACTACCTTTGCTTGCTATCCCTCCTTGTATGGCACTTGCTCTTACAGCCCATTGGTGCCACTTGAAATTTCACCTTGGTGGTGTGATCGGTAATGGTGTTATGAGTAGCAACTAACGGTGCCGCGACGAAACCGAGAGCCTCCTGTGGGCGGCCGACACAAGGTTGTGCTGCTCGGCACGCGCTGGTATCGTGGTTTCTAGTCATGATCCATTGCGGAACAACATCAACGTGTTATTCTCAGGTGAACTCTTCCTTGGTTATCTTCCCATATCTTATCATCAAATCCATATCTTAGACCGAAAGTAGTGGAGTTTTCTTCTAAAGTTGCTAAGAGGATAACCTTTGAAGAACCAGTCACCGACATAAACATTAACAGACTGCAATATGTGGTAGCCCAATGACTCTAATTAGTTGTCCCAATATTGACGACCACCATCTAGTGAGAAAAATATCTCATCTCTGTTGGATAAAAAGGACACACAACACTTAATGTTGGACAAGTCATCTGTTGGATAAGAAACAATTGCCACCTTATGCAAATCTTAACCCTTGTATGCCTAATGATCATACCATCAAAATCAATCATCTCTGGTGTGACTCCATATCTGCTGACCCCAATGGCAACCATTCGTTCTGCGTTAACCACCATCATTGTGGTCAAGAGTGAAGGTTGGGAACTTTTTAGTGTTGAGAGACAACTGATTAGTTACCAATAGAAAGGTTAATCTCCAGCTAGGTAACGACTCTTTGGTAGCTATGAAGGCTATGTCTTACAGAGCAATAACCAACAAAAAGTTAATCAACTAGCCCGCAACTTGAGTGCTACTCTATCTTCCACAGCCATTGTGATCAAGTCAATTCCGTCTTGGACAATCACACAGATAGTGCAAGGTGTTCTATCAGCTAAAGTGAAGAATCAGAGAAAGCATGACCTAGTTTCAAATTAGTATCCACGTGCCCTTAGGTGCCACAAATGGTTTGTTCATCACTCTATGGGACGATCTCTTAAGTGGTCTTAAGGATCCTGTTGTACACCCTTTCGCCTTGATTTTATGTCCTCTCATCAATAATTATTGGGACAATCAAGGGTTCTCCGAGTAAATTTGCAAATCAAAAGCAAATTGAAAAGAGTCAAACAACAGATTTCCCAGCTTAGAGTTGATGTTGATCCTAAAGAGGATGCCTCACGGTGAAAAGTTAGCCTGACAAAGCTAGTTTCACTATGTTGCAAGTCAAACTCAACTTACTGTGCAACTGCCTCACGAAGGGGATTGTACTCAACTTGCTCGGTAGTGAGTTAATTACCGAAGTTGGTAAATACTTGCAATTTTTGCTGTCTACCAGACCTTGCTATATCTTTCTTTAGCAATAATTACTAATACTCACTGATCTTTGGTACCTTAAGTTGTTCTTACCCAAGAGGTTGCATCTGATTCAACTCAGATAATGGTTGCCTTTGGATAGAAGAATCTTCTTAGATAACTGTTGGCAGAAATAGGAAGCCGACAAGTCAGCTATCACATTCATTGACCATCGATAGACTCAGATAATACAGTGTTGTCGTCAGAGAAAGAGAACTGCACGCATGGAACCGCAAGTAGTTTTTCATTAGTTGGTGTCTAAATGAATGAACATTTACGACCAACATAGACTTTGTCTATTGGTTAGTCAGTATCCTATGGCCTCAGAGAATGTTTGTCGTCTATGATCTCACCCTTTTGGAAGGTTGTGCTCAAGCCATTTTTGGTAGAAAACTGTTTTTCAAACTTGGTGAACATAGGATCACTTCAATGAGTATCTTTTTGAGGATGTAACATCCCGGCCCGGGGCTTAACAGGATTAATAGAATACTCGTACCAACAAGTTGCAACTTCTTTTCCGGAAGCCCATCTCGAAAGAACTCTAAAGTTAAGCGTGCTTGGCCTGGAGCGATGGGTGACCGACCGGGAAGTTCTTCCCGGGTGCACACGAGTGAGGACAAAGTGCGCAGAAAAGACTTGTGTTGGTCTGTGAGGGTAGTCTATGTCTTAGAAAAGCGGCCAGATGTAAGCGGGCCCGGCCTCGAGGAGGCGGGACGTTACAGACGGTCTAGTGTAAAGTTCATACGGACTATGCTGTGCTCACTTAAGAATCAGATACTTGTGAGTTGTCAGCTCACGGACCGAATGATCTCCGTACACTGAGAATGCAGTACGTGCTATCTTGGATTCCTCCCAAAGTAACAATGCTTCATGGAAGTCAATGAAGGAAATTCTTCAGACAAATTTTACTATAAAGAGTAAGTATCAGAAAGTGCCTTTGACCAAATTGTTCACCAATGTTGAAGCTTTGTGCTTGAATATTATAGCACATGTTGGGAACTAGACAATGCGACTCTCTTCCTTAAAAGGTCTTCCATTCCGAATCTCGGGACGCGATTCTTTTAAGGGGGGAGGGCTGTAACACCCTAGGTGTTTATCACCAATTAAGTGGTGGGTTTAAGATCAAACATGATAGATTAAGTGGAGATGACAATGGCAAAGTTAAACCTATGGACATAAGCCCGAACCTAAACTTGGATATTGCACCCTCGCTTACATATAGGCTCAATTAAAAGATATATGCTTGGGTGTGGCTATCAAAGTATCTTCACATGTCCCACATCAATAACTATCTATAGTGATCCCTGGAAAAGTTTCGTAAAGTTTGGAATCAAAAAGTCACATGAATTGATAAGTTATATGCTTGTTTGGATTATAACAAAAACCTGCCTTGCATCCCATGGGAACTAGTGTTTATGCAACATACAAATGCAACACGTGCAACACATCTTGGACACATGTGGAACACCCTAGTGAAACATGTGTAGCATGTACCTTGAAGCAAACACAGGAAACACTTGTAACATGGCCTTGAAACAAGCACTATAATTATAGTGACTTCTATGTTTCAATGCATGTGAGGTCTACACTTTTGTGCAACCTATGTATGGTGTGTATGTTTGGACTCTACGACACCTTAACTACACTTAGGACACTTAATGGAATAATGTTCATGTTGATCATTTTGCCTAAATGTGCTCCTAAGTGATGGTTGACCATGTATGGACCCTAGAACCTTTTTGTTTGACCATTTCAAAAGTCTGACCTAGAAGCTTTGCATGACTGTGCACCCTTTTACAAAGTTCTAGAGGATTTTATAAGGAACAAACTTTGTTTAAGAGTCAAGTCATGAAAATGTGTGGAACATGCTCAAAAAGGGCCCACAAATCAGATTGAGGGCTGTTTCCAACACTTAGAAATTTCTAAGCCTGGAAATTCATCGTCGTCGACATTTGCATCTCACGTTCTCTGAATTTTGTTGAGTAACTCAAGTTGACCCAAAAACAAAAGTTGGAAACGATTCATTGGAGAACATGATGTAAAAATTTGGGACCAATTTGACCAAGTTTGGCATTGCAAAGTCCCAAAAACCGAGCCCTAGTTTAGCATGTTGACGCTGGTGATTTGGGGACCGATTATCTCCTAATCTATGGTCCTAATGATCTAGGTGCCTTAATGACATTTGTAGAGCGTGGTATGGGCTACAACTTTGATTTTTGGCCCATAGCCTAGTTCGGCCCATAGCTAGCCCAAACATGGCCTCCAAGTCGGACTGCTGCACGCACACCACGTGCTCGAGACAATGCACGAACGGTCGACACGTCCTCCTCTGCGTGGCGGCCATGCTCGGCTCCGCACCCACCGTGCCGACGCGCGTCCGCACCGATGCCGCGTGCCCTGCCCTTCCTCGCGCCGGAATGGGGAGCTGAGCCCGTCCTCACTCTCGCGTGCCCTCACTGCCCAGCTCCCGCTCGCTCGCCCTCGCTTCGCTCGCAGCACGCGCACGCGCGGGCACAGACGCCGCCGTGGCCGCCATGGCAGCCGCCGAGTAGAGCTCCGGCCACCGCTGTGTTCCCGCCGCTCCGAGCAGCTCCGCGGGCGTGCGTGAGCCCCCTTGGGCTTCCGCGTCCCTCGTCCGCCACCGGCATTGCTTCCCCCCGCGCGAACGCGGCCGCTGCCGCCATTGCCGGCTGTCGGGTCACCGGTCATCGTGGCCAGACCACCTCGAGTCACCACGGCCACAACTGTGAGCTCCACCGCCTTCACTTCGTTGCATTCCAACCCCCGCGTGCAACCATGGCGGGCCAGCGCCGTCGGAAGGCCGGCGTCGCCAGCGCGGCCGCCACCGACCCGCCTGCTCGTGTGGCCAGGAGGCCTCGGTCCATCTCCGACCATGATTCAACCATCCACGGGTGCGGGTAGGCACACGGGTGCTCATGCCGCCTTCGCCATCGCTGCCGACGACCCCGTCGTCGGAGACCGGGCCGACCCCGCCGTCCCCTGTTTCTCCCGGCGGACAGGGGAAGAAGACCGCCTCCGTCTCCTCTCTGTCTCTCGGTGTGTGAGCATGACTTGTGGGCCCGGATGAGCAGCGGGTCCCACCCGTCGGTTATGCGGTGGCTGTTTTGGGTGTGCTTTCGGGTGCGCCTAGCAAATTCAGTTAGGTGGGGATAATTTTGATTTTGAATTTTAAATCGGTGTAAATCTTCTAAAATTCATATCTCATGCTAGATAATTCCAAAAATAGCAAAAGTAGACTTTTTTGGAAACCTTGAGAAAAGATCTATGCAGTAGAGTCATAAAATATTACACATTTGTAGATGTTTTCTGATGTTTTTATTTAAGCTTTAAAAAATGCTCTAAAATGCTTATAAACTTGACCAGAGCCATATCTTAAGTTTTAGAACTCCAAAAATAGTGATTCTTGTTTTGTTAATTTTGTGATGACATGTACTTGCTAATAAAAATATAAAACTTATAGGTTGTTTCCGGGTTTCAGGATGTTTTACCTAGACCTTGTTAAATGGAAAATAAATGCTTGTTTTTCTTGTTATTTTTATATCTTGAGTTGTGCTGCTCCAATTGATGTGAAATTTTTATGGTAGGATTGTCATGCTATGGATGTACTGTGGTATAAATGTCATGGCCATTGCTTACTGTATGCTTAAGTTATCGAGTTAACTTGTTTATGGCTTGATAAATGGCTTATAAATAATATATAAGTGATAAAATAGAAAATGTTGTCCCATCACCTTATTATGATGTTGCTCTATGATGTTGGTTCATTCTATGGCCATATGCTCACAGAAAATCTTGAGTTTTAGGTTTAACTTGCTCTCACATGATTTATCTCAATAGCTATTTGTCTTTTTCTTAGAGGTTGATATACATGTCCAAATGGCTTGAAATTTGGACAATAGACTATTGAGAGCATTTGTAGGTCACTGTAATTTTGGTAGAATTTATTGAGCATTTTTGGTAGGTGATCATAATTCCACCTAATTATCTAAATAAATTAAGAAAACGTATTAAAAGAATTGATTTAGGAATGGGCATTATGTTTTCTGGTGTTCATTAGTCATATGTGATATGTTGGTAAAGTTAGTTTTGTCCAAGTATATGTTTGCAACATAAGTTAATAATTATTTCTTGCAAATGAGGTTTCTGGACAGATCTGGGAACTTAGCAAAGTTCTTCATGATAATGTGCTTTATTGTAAAACTTGTTTATACAAAGGTTGTAGATAATTTATGTATCTAGCTGCTGTTAAAATTTGGTGGCATTTGGCCATGTGGTTTAGGAGTTATAGCTATTTAAAGTTGGGTTACAGAATTGCTTGCTCTCTGTCTTGCTAGACCAGTTTCTGTGTTTGTGTAAATTCGACATGTGAAACTTTGGAATCATGCTGTGATGATTATAAATGAAATGTAGATAATTTCCTAAGCTTTCCAGAATGTCTTCTTGCAAGTCATTTGGACTTATGGAACTCCAGATATGATTGATTTATGAAGCTACTGTTTGTAAGTCCAGAAATTGACATATTCTAGTTATAGTTGTTGCTTCACCTTGACTTGCTTTGCTATGTTGATTTCTAAAGAGTGATATACATCTTGTTGTGTTATTTCATTTCTAAGTATTCATACATATGCATTATTGCACCTCATTTAGGTACGCTAGCTGAAGCACGTGAAGGACCTGATGTGGAGCCAAACCTGAAAATGGAGTTGGTGGAACCATCCCGAAGATAGAAGGACCGGACAAGTGGTAGATTGGAGGTTGCTCGCCAAGTGACTTCATCTGACATACTCTAACTTGAGTCGGATCCCAGGCAAGCCCCGGAGCATTATAAGCCTCCTACTTTCAAAGCAATTATCTATCTATACATGTTATATGTATTGTTGCATTACGTGATAGGAGTTGGTTGGAAACCCTTGCTGCATTGATAACACTCCTTGTCCAGCAATTCGAACCTTGAATCCTAAGTAGACAGGATCGTATCTATGCTTAGCCCTGCTAAATTAGACCGGTAGAAGTCGGGTGATTTCCTGTCACCTGCGAGATATAGGGCTTTATCAGGTCACGGTTGGCTATACTTGCTATCGTGGAAGTGAACCATGTGGTAATAAAATGAAATGAGACCGGGCGGGATGACGATAGTGAAGCAACAAGGCATGGAGGTCTTGGGTGTGGATCTATCCCCGTCTGTGTCGATTAAGGACCGAGACCTGGAGCCTTCTATGTCATTTTGAACGCATGCCTGACATTTAGCTGGCCGGCCTGAGGTTGCCGACCGCGAAGCCTAGTAGCTCAACTCAGGCTGCGAAGTCGAAAAGTGAAAGTCGCCTCGGAAGGGAGCCAGAGGGTCCAAGGGCAGGTGAGTTAAAAGTCCTGAGCATCCTGGCCACTGGTATCCCCGAGAACGCGGCGCTGTTCGGGCCCACCCTGAGTTGTACCAAAGGTTATCTACGGCTGCCTTTAGCGGGGTTTGCCGGGTGAGTGTCAGGAATACCCCCTCAGCTGAGTTGGAATCGATTCGAGTCGCCGTCTCTCCCGGATAGTGAGAAACTTGACTAGTTATCTCCAGCGTAGAAACACTAATTATAATGATGGTTCGGAATTGATGATAATGATGATGATAGCCTTATTATACCTGCTATGGTTAATATTGTTTGAGCTTAATAAAGTGATTGCTCTAGTACAGGTGCTAATTTAGTTTTCAGGTTAATGATGATCAACTTGATACTTAAGCATATGATGGTTACTTAATGGTATTAAGCATTTCTGCAAATGAGTCAAGCTAGCCCACTTATAAAGCCTTGCATAATCCTTGGTGTCACCTTTGTTTCTGGTTTTTGACGGGTAAGTCTAGCTGAGTACCTTCTCGTACTCAGGGTTTATTCCCACCTGTTGCAGGTAGCAGATTCATACTTGTTGCTGCAAGTATTGTCTTCGCCATGTGGGCGTGAAGACTAGACCATATGGGCATGGTCACTGTAGAATCTCTTCTGGTATGCTTTTGCAGGATGTGACTATGTACTGGCAGTATTTGACTCAAAATGGTTTCAGAAATTATGTTGCTTCCGCTAATCTTTACTTTGGTTTTGTAATAAAAATAATTGTACTCCGATGTATGAGATTACTTTTGAACTGTTGTAACAAGTGTTGTGTTATGTTGAATCATTACGATCTGGTTGCTCTCGGTTTGGTTTGAAATCCCTCGCGATTTCGTGGACTACCGGAGTTATATGGGCTCAAGTGTGAGAATTTGATCACTTCGGTGATTGTTTTTATACTTGTGCTCTTATAATTTGGACGGTTCCGTTACATCCGTAGTCCCGCGATTGTTGTTACCCAATTCACCTCTACTAGACCAGCCACGTTGGGCTCGTTAGGTGCGGATAAGAGCTGCATTGTTGCCGAGTCCGTAGTGGCTAAGTCCAAGAGCCGAACCGGGTTACCAACGATCGTGGCCGAACAGAGACAACTAAACATGGGGAAGCGAGTTAGGCTCGGCATTGCGGCCATGGCAGGACGAACCCACGACCGAATGGACAAGCGAACTACGAACCCCGACCAGCTCGACGGCACGGCCCACAGACAAACAAACACATGGGAACCCGAACACGACCACACGAGAATAGAACAACACCACCCGGAGTAGCACATGTCCATAGAAAGGGAGATAGATAGATTGATGGACCGGTGGTGAAGGCACGGCTCAGGCACAAGATATATATTTAGATTACATGTAACAAGATAGATCATGCAACAAGTATATCAAGATGGACCACGATGATGTATCACGTGTAAGAAAGAACAAAGATAATAAATTGGAGTTTTGTCGACGTCGCGAACGGCGTCAACTAGGTTGGAGGTTCGACCTTCATGTTAGCGGGGAGGGCATGGCTTGCTGTGGAATGCCCAGGCATGCTACAGACGGCTGCAGCAGGCGTCCGAGAAGCGGCCGGAGGAGCTGCATCGTAGGGCTGGGCACCCAACACCAAGAGAATCGAGGCATTGCCTCCCTGCAAAGTGAACACGGCTCGATGGCCGGACAGGGCAGCGCGGTGGCTGTAGCTTGCTGGACGTGGCTCCGTCGGCAACGGTGGTGGCCGAAGAGGCCGTGGAGCTCCGGTGGGGTGGCAGCGACGCTCTGCTCCCCGACGGTGGCGAGCTGGATGTTCAGCTCCCCTGCAGTGGTGGAAAAACCACGGCACGAAGGCCAGTTTCAGACGAGAATGCCGGCGAGGATCTTAGTAAGAAGTAAAAGCGCTGTTTTGGGGGCTATGGCTCACCGGCAATGAAGGAGCTCCGGCGAGGTAGCGCCCAGGAAGCAGAAAGGTCCTGACTCGGTCACGGGAACGTGACAGGGTGGCCGTGCTCCTCGGTGAATGGAGCGGGGGTGCGGTGGAGTCGGTGGCCACGTCACGGGCATGGTCGATGAGGCAGTGGAGGAGCTCGGCCTCCGGCTCGATGTGCGGCATAGGACCGAGGTGGAGCGGCTCGGAGAGTGGAATGGTGACCGCGGTCACCGCTATCTGCCGCGGCGAGGATGGTGGCCGAGGTGCTGATGGAGCGCGGCAGTGCCCTATGGACCACCGCGCCATGGCGAGAGAGGCGCTGACAGTCACAGTCACCATGGCCGGCTACGACGCTCCCATCGCTCGGCGCATGGTGAGGACGCCACCGTGGTGCTGGTGGAGCACGGTTGCGACGCGGGGCTCTGGCTCGTCGCGACCATGGTAGGCTTGGCGCTTGGTGGAGTCGATCTCCTGACGGCGGCGCTGAGCTAGACCGTGGCCAGGCGGGAGGCTTCCGGTGGTGGTGCTTGGAGCTGCGGCCGTGGCTCCCGAGGAAGAGGTGGAGGGGAGTAGAGGAGTGGCGGTGGCGATGGAGGAGAGCAGAGGAGTGGCGGTGCCTTGGCTTTATAGGCGCGGCGCCTAGCGTGGTGCGCGAGCAGCGGCGGCGGCGTCTGGGAGCCGAGTCGCACGACTCCTAGGGTTCGGGTGAGGGCGTGTGCAGCTGGCGGGCCCGCGGGGGCCGGCGTGGACGGGCCTGCGGGGGCTGAGCGAGCAGGCCGACTGGGTGACGGACTGGGCCGCGGCACTGTGGGCTTGCTTGGCTTGTTCGGCCATCGGTTGGAGAGGAGGTGGGCCGGTGGAAGAGGCCAAGGCCTAGTGACGACCGGCTCGGGCCAGAGCGAGGAGACAGAGGCCAGACGGGCCAGGAGGGGGTGCTGGGCCACGGGGAAAAGAAGGAGAAAAGGGAGAGAAGGAAGTTGGGCTGGGTTTGGAATATAAAAGGAAAAGGAATTTTCCTTTTATGAATTTAGGAATTTAGGGATGGAAATTTTATGGTGAATTTGAGGGGAAACAAAAAGGAAATCTCATGGGAAGTTTGGAAGAAATTCGATTGGATTTGAGATGTAATTCGAAAAGAGGTGGGAGAAGAATTCAAAGGATATCCGAGAGGAACTCAAGGGGAAGTATTGGAGAAGGGGAAAAGGATTTATCCTTTTGTGACTTGGTAAATTGAGATATATTCAAAAGAAATTCAAAAGGGGTTTGAGATGAATTTCGAAGGAGATCTGAGATAGAAAATCCCCGAGAGGAATTTGGGAAAAGCCCAAATGGAATTTGAGAGGGGACCTGCTATGGACTTGTGTACTCCAAACTCTGGACAAACTCAATCATGAAAACTACATAAGAGCACACACACCTCCTACAAGCAATCTAAATGTATGCAACGACTTGTTAGTGAGTTAGACTCGGGTTAGGCCTAGGAACTACATGCTTCACGCAATTATAGGAAAAATTTTAAAAAGTTCATATTTCTGTTTACTCGAAAACCCGGGATGTTACACGGGTGGTAGTGGCCGAAAATCTGCTCGTGAGCCTGGCGGCGGCGGACTGGGGACTGGAACACCGGTCGGATCTGAGGGCGGAGTGCGGGAGATGAAGAAGAGTGCAGCACTGCAGATATTTAAGAAAAGGAATTTGGATTTCATGGGCGCCAATTTGGCCGCCAAAAGTTTTGGCACCTTCTTTCTCAGCGGCCGTATAAAACTTTCTATTATTTTATTATTTTCCATTCATAGGTTTTCTTAGTTAATTGGTTTTAACTTTTTAAAGATATTACGAAACAAAATTATAACTAAATTTATTTTACATAAATAAATGTGCAAAAGTAAGGTTATACTCCTCCATTTAAAATTATAAGACGTTGTGTCTTTTCTAGATATATTGCTTTCACTATATATCTAGATTCTTAAGATTTGTTTTAATGATCGTTTTCGAAAAATACCATATTTAGTCAATAATCTACCGTCGATAATTACCGAACTCAGGCAGAGACACACGATCTCATCTCTGCTGAGCACCCAGGCCCATTGGCCAAGCCCGCTTATCATCCTCAGCCTTTGAGGCCTTGAGGGCACCTGACATCTTCACCCTCTGACTCCATCCCAGTGCACATCCTTTCTGTCTTGTCATGGTATTGCTATATAATATGTGTGTCTGGCCTCTTGTGCCATGGATCATTACTAATACACTATTATTTTTTTATGTGATCTGGATTAATCTATATAGCTATTGTCATGCTATGCATATAGGTGTGTTTATTGTATTTTAGATATTGCTTTCATAATTTTCGATCATTATCGATGTACTTTTGATTGAATAGTTTCGTTTCTGAATTTACCGGAATATCAATGCCGTTCTCGTTTCTGACAATATAGTATCGATTTTATTTTTGGAAAAATAATGTGAAACTGAAAATGATTTGACCTTCTATCGATTATTTCCGACCATTTTCAGCCCTATTCCAAACTAAGTACCTTATTGCCAAAATATTAAAGTTACTTAAAATATATTTGAAATAAAAGGTTTTATTATTTTTATATAGGAACAAGTGCTTTCAGTTGGAGGTCAAACGAAGCATATGACTATCTTAGTTACAATTTCTTAGTAAAACCTTTTTGAAATGTTATGAAGATGAATGTCGATCCACCATGAAAATTCAAAAATTTCAAAGAAGATTTGGGGATTATTAAAATTATGAAAAATGTAAAGTATTCTTTCAATTATAAATTATAAAATGTTTTGGCATTTAGATATACTTTCGGCAAATCCTACAAAACAACTTAGACTAACCAAAACTCGTGAAACTTGTCAGACAAAACCTTATCATGCTAGATGTAGCATTGATTGTTGCTCCTTTTAAATACTTTGACAAGTTGACACAACAACGTATTTTGGGTCCATATGCATTCCATAAAAATTCCACGTAATCAAAATAAAGTGGGATTATACATTGTTCACAAATAAATACATCTCTCACTAATCATACAACAATGTGATAGATGTATCTATTATTTTAGGTCCATATTTATTTTATGGTAATTCCACAAATATTAATATCTAAATATTGTCTGAAAATTCTACAAATTTTTTGGGCCTATAAGCTTGTTATAAAAATTTCAAATTATTTTAATACAATGGGACTGTACATTTTTTTACAGATATGTACATCTCTCACATAGCTCCATATAACTATGGAATGATGTATCATTTTTTGAATAATATATATTATCACTCTGTTAAAATAATCTAAAATCTTAAATGCACACACACATAGCGCGAGTGGAAAATCCCCCTACCTTATTGTCTCACCGTCTCATGCTGCCCCGACCCAGCCGTGTCATTGCCGCCCGCCCACTCGATTGATGTTTGCGCAAGGTTCCATTGAGAAGGCGGCTGGTTGAGCATGCTCTAGATGCTTGCGCTCAGATAGAGAAAAACCAAAACCAATGCTGAGATCAGTAATGTTGTACTTGATGATTTTTCATTTAAATTTATGGTTCTAAAATTATATTTAATGTTCTCACATCCTAAATTTCAAAAAATCCAAATTACCTCGGATAAAAACAAAGAGAAGCAAAGTTGTAGATCTTGGTGAGATCTATAACTTTGGGAGATGGTGACTTTTTTAGAATTTAGGGGGTGTTTAGATGCAAAAAATTTAGAATTTGGCTACTGTAGCACTTTTGTTTGTATTTGGCAATTAGTGTCCCATCATGGACTAATTAGGCTCAAAAGATTCGTCTCGTGATTTATAACCAAACTGTGCAATTAGTTATTTTTTTATCTATATTTAATGCTCCATACATGTGTCTAAAGATTCGATGTGATGAAGAGAGTGTAAAAATATGGAATTTGGAATGCATCTAAACAAAGCCTTATTTATGATCCCTAAAGTCTATTTGAAGTTGTCACATGTTAATATTCAAAATTTTAAAGTAATCTTAGATGGGAAAATAATCTGAAGAAAGAGTGCATATTTCCAAGTGCCTTGTAACTGTACGCAGGTTCTCCGTCCCAAAATTTTTGGCCGCCGCCGATTTTTTTATTTCTCTCCCGCCATGCCGCGTGCGTTTCAACCCACAAGTGCGCTCAAAAATTCTCACCGGCCCCAACCAAATCCACCTCCTTCGTCCGCTCGCATCTCGCAAGACCCACCCACCGCACTCCTTCCACTCACCATTGCAAACCAAACCGCCGCCAACCTAGCCCCAGCCCCTTCCGCTGCCGCAGCCCTCCCCCAGCGCCATCCACGCCTGAGGCCCTGACGTCGACCCCCCGCACCTGCCCCTCTCTTCCTTCTCTACTTCCGGCGAGATGAGGTGCAGATCCACCATGAAGGCCCCCTTCGTGGGGGAGTTTATCGAGCATCTACACAACGTGCTGCCAGGGAGGGGCTGGTGGCGCCTTGAGGACGGCGATGAGGCGTACTGGGCCAGCCACGGCGAGGGGAGCGGGACCACCGTCGTCTCCACGCTCAAGCGGATGCGGAGAGGTGGATCCGGTGGAGGAGAGACTGATCTCGGCGGAGGAGCAGCAAAGGAGCTGCGGAAGATGGAGAGGACGTCGGCAGCTACAGGGTTCTTGCGACAAGGTATGCAGGAACTGAACTCCAACTTGGCAGCTTTCCCTTCCTCTCCAAACTTGGCAGCTGCAGTGTGTCGAGTGCTCATCTGATGGCAATGCAGATCGACGAGAACGAGCTATGGGAGATCATCAACCACCACTTGCTCAGGTGGGGAGTGCTTCGAGCGCATCTGCAAGCAGACCGGTTCGGCGATGATGAGGTGCCTCTCCTGATTTGACTGTTTGCCGGACAAAGTCTGTGGTGTCAATTGTTTATATGCTCATTTCGGTCGAATGGTCGATGTTGACTGACTTCTTGTGTATGTTTAGATTCTGATTTCCGTGTTTAGCTACTGCCACTCATGTTATATCCCTTATCTCCCAATTATTACCTGGTCTCCTTTTCCTTCATATAAGTTCTCCTTTTGTGTATGGCTCAAATTGCTCTGTGTCATGATTCGTGGAGTTGGAAAGCAAATTCAGACATTGAACGTCTAATGGAAAATAGCAACTCATGGGACATTTGAGGTATACTTGCTAGTTGTGACATATGTGATGGAATTAATCTGCAAAAGGTTGCATGTAGTGTTGACTAGTACCTCATCTCTGGTAAGTGAGATCGCTTCTCATGGCATGTAACTAATAGACAAAATTTTCTCTCATAACACATCCTATTAGGTTTAGACAAAATTAGATGCAATTTTTAATTTTCTCTGTTGCAAGATGCAGTTCGTGAGATGCATGAGCAATGACATGTTTAATCTTGCAGCATCCTAAGCTATACTAATCATATTCAGAACTGAGCTAAAGCATACATGAAAACAGTCAATTCAATAATGTGATATACCCTTGATTGGCTCTGTCATTGCAATCTGCCTGATTTAGATTTGTTATTTACTCTGTATGCGTTTGCTTTTGCTAAGAGAATTGGTTTTGAAGTGATTATGATAGTATAGGATGTTTAGAAAGCTGAAGCCTCTTTGCATTCTTTCTTATTTGGTTACTGTACCCTCTCTTCTTTTTCTTTTGCCATGACTGTAGCACATCTCTCTTCTGTTTAATTCCTTGTTCTACCTTATCTATAATATGTTCAGCTTATGAATTTAATTGTTCCCTGTGTTCTGTTTTCACGGATGCTAGCCATAGGCCATAGCTGATTTTTTTGTTACTGTACATTTCAGATTTTGGATTTTCATAAAACAAGTGCAATATTCTATTTACAAAAAAAGTGCACTATTTTGTATCACCAGTAACTTGGTACATTTGAGCATACCATCAGTAACTTGGTACTTTTGAGCATGCCATCAGGTGTTTTACAGTGTGCATTATGACCTTCTAAGCAAATGAATTATGTGCAGTTGAGGTCATATAGTATCATACCTAATAAGTTAGATTCATATATCTCGCTTTCAATTCATTTTTTTTGGATTGGAAAAGCATCTAAGGATTTTTACTGTAGTAGTTTTTTTGGGGCCACTGTCTATGAGTTCTTGCAGCATAAATTTGTCGGTTAGTTCTAGCTTATAAATTTGTTGTCTAACAAAAGTTCAGACATCAGTAGTGTTAGTTTATAGTTAGTATGGCAGCTCATAGGAAAAACATTATATTACTGCATCACTTTTCTGTTGACTCCAATTGGTAAAGCATTTGAGCCTACTTATTTATATGGTGTGGAGAAGGTTAGCTAATATTGATGCCCGTAACCATTCTAATTTGGTTCTTGCTATTTTGTTGTCCAGAGACCCTCCTTGGGCCAGCAATGCAAGGAAAAGACATTATTGGTCATGCTCGAACAGGGACTATAAGACTTCGGCCTTTGGTATTCCTAAGCTACTGATAAGTGGTGTGTCGATGCCTTCAGTTCCTTCTGCTTGCTTCAGTTCAGTTCACAGTTCTCATGTCCATTAGTCTTTAGTTTTTTATCTATCAAATTGCTACTTTATGTAGTTGGCTATGCTTATATGTTAGGAGCACCTGCTGTTCACTATCGGCCGGCCAACAAATTTAGTTATGATCATGGATGGCTTAAAGGGGCTTCTGTGCTCCAATAGGTGGTACACCAGATTTCCAAACTTGTGCTGAATTTGCTGATAGATTATTAATAAAGTCATCGTTGTACTGAACTAACTGATGGGATACAGTTCCTATCCCAACTCATGGTTGAATAAATCTAGTATGCTATTTGGTTGAATTTGTTGCGCAAAAAATATGTGTCCAATAGTATATAGAGTTTATGTGATCCATGATTCCTATCCCGACTTATTGTTGTGTACCATTTTTTTTCCTGAAGTCTTAAGGTGCTCTGTACACTACTGATTTGGATAAACACTTAAATATTTAAATAGATGTAATTTTTGTATATTGTAGTTTCATGATGTTATTGGATAGATTTTTCCTACTGTTATATGCTGAACTGGGGGCTTGGTTCTGTCCAGTACATATGCATGAACCTAATCTTTACATTTTTGACTAATGTTTGTAGTTTGTGGCTGCAGGTGGCTGCCTTCGGAGAGGTTAGTAGTGTGGCCTATAGGTGAAAAGCTGCGGTAATGTTTAGTCGCCTTTGTGTTTTGTGGTGCTTCTACATGTTTCGAGTACTTTTGACTTGTATTTTGTAGGTATGTAGATGCCAGCTTGCTCTTGTGCCCATTGGTTCATATTTATATACCTGCAGTTTTTAACTGAACATTATGCTCAACAAATGGCAGTACCAAAAAACTAGGATCAGAATAAGTTTTTCTATATGAGTTCCATGTAACTAGGATAATGAACAAACTGGGTCAAGAAACTAGGATACTTACACGTAGAGATTAAGGGCTTGTTTGGATGGAGGGCTATGCAAATGCATCCTGGCCCTAGGCGCCCAAAATTGGACGCCTAGGATGGATGTTTGGCCCAAGCAGCAATGACTAGCTCTAGTCCAAACGATTGAGTATTGTCAACTTTTGAGTATTGTCAACTTTTGGATGTTTGCATAAATGTTCAGTAGCACACGTACTGCAATAAAGTTCTCACATCACTATTGAGTATTGTCAACTTTTGGATCTATTTGAATTGTAGCATGAGATGGGGCATTCTAATAGCATACATTGTTATGTCAGAAATACCGTATCATTGTGATGTATTGTCTCTCTTTATTTCTGGCTCACTCTAGTATACCACTATCATTCATCCCTAATAATTTCTCTATGATAATTGATTCTTGTGTTACTTTCTATAGGTGAATGACAACTTCATAATGAACCTAATATTGTGATTCACATACTTAAAAGCATGCTTAATGGTATTGCTTGTTGTCTTAATTTGGATAATATGATAATGTCTTTGTCCGTTCTAACCTACAAATGATATTTGTAGGAGGTTCACCAAGCTGCACAACACAATCATGGATGACCAGTAGGTAGCTGAAGCGATGGAGTGCAACACGAAGAAGGGCGCCTTTCACAACAAAGGGATGATCGATGTAGATTTTGCTATTATCGTTTGTAGTGGCCAGTAATTAGTTCATTGCTTGTATGAATCATGATGTATATGTGTATATATGACCTGGTAGTTGGCATGGAAGCACTATATGTGTTGGTAGTTGGTTTGTATGAACTAATGTTAGTTTTTGCCTTTGTGACTATGTTCGGAACCATGATATATATGTATGTATGACCTAGTAGTTGGTGTGAACTAATGTAAATTTCATGGTTATGTTTGCCCTAAAAAATTTGACTAAATACATACTAGTATACTTAAGCAAGCAATTATAGGCTGAGAACTAGAGTACCCAAGTATACTAATAACATGAATTGAATTAGAATTGCTTAAGTTTGCAGCATGGAGAGTATGTAATCACAAGATCGTTAGGACTTCACCAAAGGCAAGATGAATCAGGGTGCAAGCATTGTCAATGCAGATGGTGTGTGTTAAGTATTGTAGTGTCGATGTCCTGATGATCAAGGTTGTGGAGTTGTCGTTTCTCGATCTCTAGGGCACCACTGTCTTCTGTTCATGTTGGCGGTTGGTGCAGTTTTCCTAGCCCTTCACATCTAATGGCCCACCAAACCATATTGCAACAACACATGTTATTCTATAGCAACCAAGAACACTTGTGGCAATAGCAACATACTATTGCATCACTTTAGGTATTTAGTTGCAATAAATAGCTATCTATTGCAATGGTTGTGAGAAATATTACAACCAACAAAAACTATGGTAATAACAACAAACTATTACATCGCCTTAGAAATTTAGTTGCAATAAACAACTACCTATTACAATGGTCGTGAGAAATATTACAACCAACAAAAATTGTGGCAATACCAACAAACTATTACATCGCCTTAGAAATTTAGTTGCAATATACGGTCTACCTATTGCAATGGTCATGAGAAATATTACAACCCAACAATACTATGGCAATATTTTCAAGCAATAGCAACACTGTTTCATTTGGTTGCAAGAGCACAGGATAGTTGCAACACCAATCAATACTAATGCAACTAAATGTCATCATGGTAATATTATTAACCCATAGCAACACTTTTCAAAAAAGGGTTGCTATAGGTCTCACCTCTTGCAACGCTGAGCGTAAAAATTGCAATGCACTATTTTTGTGGCAACACAGTCCCCCCCTATTGCCACCTTTTTAGAAAAATGTTGCAAAACACACCCCTATTACAACACAATTTATGGTGATGCAAATAGCGTCAAGTGGCAATAGGGTCAAAATCTAGTAGTGGACTTTCCCTTCACTAATGAGTTTATATGAGAATGAACCTCCTGAAGCGATGTCGAGATGTAGAGCAGCTTCCTTGCTAAGATCACGATAAAAGTGATAGTGTAGGACATGGTTAGGCAAGGCAATGTTTGGACTGGAATTGATAAGGCTTGTGAACCTAGCCCAAGCTGCTCCTAGAGTCTCCTTCTCTTTTTGTTTAAATGTAAGAACTTCTATTCTAAGATCAGCGATTCAAAAAAGAGGGAAGAACGCAAGACAAAATTTGTCTCCGAGTTCATCCCAATTTCCATTTACGTCTCTTATAGAATGAGCATACCACTTTTTCGCTCTTCCCAATAGGGAGAACAGAAATAATTTCCATTTAAGGGTCTCTTGTGTCATACCAGCAATATTCTGACAAGAACACAATTGCTCAAATTCCCTAAGACGGGTCTATGGATCTTCGTCTGCTAACCTAGAGAAGGATTTCTCCTAAACCATGGCTATGAAAGCAGGGCGAAGCTCATAGCCATCTGTAAGAATGGGGTGTGATGATGGTGGAGGCTCCAACAAGTTGCCCTTTGGAGCAAAGAAATTATAAATAGGCATGAAATCCATGTGGTATGATGGTGGTGATAAAAAGGTAGTAAAAAGAAAAAAAAAGAAAAGGATGAACTTTGGCTCGAAACTAGCACAGCTACCATTCTCCGACAATGGCACCAGAAAGCTTGTTGGGTATTTTAAACGCAAACAGGAAAAGATCCGCAAGCACACAGATACCAATGTAGCTTTCACCCGGGAGTATTCTAGAGTATTGATTTCCATGAGGAATGTGAAGTGTACTAGAAGAATTAGGAACGTCCAAGGAAAGGATAATTATAGGGTAGAGAGGGTTTTTAGGATTTTCTAAGTGGTCCTATCTTGTTGAAGGCTTACTCTACTTTACTTACTTCGGAGCAGCAGGTCCTTTCCAACTCTCGAAAAAGACTAGGAAAACAGTAGTTGGGATAAGGCTACCAAAAGCTCTACAAAAACACCAACCCTAACGTGGTGGATTACAAAGGCCTAACAGAGCTGTCACCTCTAGGGCTACCACAACTATCCAGAGGATTGGGTGCAAACTCAGTAAACCCTAGTCTAGACACCATGTCTACACCAACACTTACTACTCTAATTACCTAGGATAACTAGAGCACTCAATACGAGCGAAGATCCAGTAAATACAATAAAGCAAGAACTAAAACTAAACAAAATACTTAGAAATAAATGTTAAAGAACCTGGAGATTGCTCAAGACGAACCAGATGATGTAGAAGTACAATATCGAGGAAGATCCGATAGATCCAGCTCCTCCTTAGCTCTCTCCTCTCCTCTCTCCCTCTTCTCTAGTTTACAAGTAGATGAACTAGAACTAGAACTAGAAGTTGAACTAGAAGAACTAGAACTAGACGATCATCTAGAGGGATCTCTACTTCTACTTAGATGGAGGGGTGAAACCCTAGCTTTTGCTCTGGATATAGCTAATGAAGATGGAGATACCTGAGGGGAGAGGTCTGCCCCTGCTTATATAGCCCGGTGGGATGAACCGCGGCCCTCGAATCAAACCGACTTGAAACAATGGCATAGATTGGACCTCAAAGGCGGTGGAAGGCCGTGAGACGAAGTGTGCTGACAGGTGGGCCCAGAGCAGGCCGGTCGGCCTTACATGTGGAGCCGGCCAGCCTAGCTTAATGCTAGGTGGGCCACTCTTTTAGTGGGTTGATAGATCTCTTCGTTAGCTTTCCAAAGAGTCCTAGATCGTTGAAAACGGAGTCCGGATGAAGGAGATATGCTCAATTTACTCCGGACTGCTCTAGAAGCCCATTTGCAATCTTCCGGAAGGCGTAACTTTGTCGTCTGAACTCCGATTTGGGTGAACCAAAAATCTATTTCATGTGTCTCAATGAGCTCTTAGCAATGGTGTACTCCAATTCATCACTTGAGATACTTCTATTTAGTGATTCTGGTCCTTTTCTAGTTTAACCCCTGTAAAACATAGATTCACCAAAACTCGTAGAACTCGTTAGTTTCAAACCCTACAACTATGCTTGGTAGTTCATTTCATGCTATTTCATGCAATAGTTGATGGTTAAAAATGAGCATTAGTGACCGTCAATAGGCTCCCATGGTTCTTTCTCGCTCCCATGACAGTAATAGGAAGAAGCTATGCTACGCCGCACCCTATCATGTCCACCTCAACGGGACAAGGAGCAACGGCCATCCAGACCCCCTACCTTTTCGCCGGTGCAGCTTCAGGGCCATGAAATCTTCTCCATCATGACACTGTGTCAGGGTATGGCCTCGCCGCGTCATCTACAGCCATGGCATGCCACCACCGCGATGATGACTATGCGAATGCAGAAACTGAGAGGAAAGCTAGGAATAGGGAGCACCTTAGGGCATTCTCTTTCTATTTTCGTACATCCAAATGCTGTAACCTGACCCCTTCCTTTGCATACTCTAAAAGGGGAGGGAGGGACCCTTGACAAAGGAGACAGTGAGACGACACCACACAATGGCAATGTACTAAGCGCACACTCCAACACCCAAACACACCCACACACAGAGACCTGGGAGCTATCCCTCTCTCGACCAGCTTGTATCCTCCTACTACATGCACTTCGGTGCAAAGCAACAGGAGCAGCAGCGAGCACTGAAAGTAGGAACATTCAGCCCAAACTAGTATACATCTTGTGTTTGCCTTGCACACCATCAGAGGCTCCGACGCATAACTTCATTCACTTGTCCCATCTCTAGACACCCCTCGTTCTATAATACCGACAGTTGGTGCGCCAGGTAGGGAAACTTTGCGCATCACGTTCCACTCCGCGAAGCTTCCGATGGCTGACCCCATCAGCCGGTTCGCTCCTGGCACCCGAATCTGTTTTGGGGTCCTAGACTTCATCTGTGGCCAAGAGGGCTAGAGGTTGGAGATGCTTTGTAACACCCCAGGTGTTTATCACCAATTAAGTAGTAGGTTTAAGCTCAAACATGAGTGGAGATGATGATGTCAAGGTTAACCTATGGAGGGGAGTCTAACCTAAAGTTGGTTGTTGCACCATTGCTTTACATATAGGCCCCTTTTCAAGATATATGCTTGAGTAGTGTTATTGCAATACCTTCATGTGTCTCACCTTGGTACCTATCTTTATTGATCTCTGGAAAAGTTTCATAAAGTTTGGAATCAAAAAGTCACATGAAATGATAAGTTATATGCTTGTTGGGATTATAACTAAAACCTGCCTTACATCCCATGGAAACTAGTGTTTGTGCAACATACAAATGCAATATGTGCAACACATCTTGGACACATGTGGAACACCCTAGTGGAACATGGGTAGCATGTATCTTGAAAACAACCACATGAATCAACTATAGCATTTCACTTGAGCTCTATGTTTCAAGGCATGTGAGGCCTATACTTTTGTGCAACCTATGCATGGTGGGTATGTTTGGCCTCTACAACACCTTAACTACACTTAGGACACTTAATGGAACAATGTTCATGTTGATCATTTTACCTAAATGTGCTTCTAAGTGATGGTTGACCATGTATGGACCCGGGAACACTTTTGTTTGACCGTTTCAAAAGTGTGACCTAGAAGCTTTGCATGACTGTGCACCCTTTGACAAAGTTGTATAGAATTTTATAAGGAACAAACTTTGTTTAAGAGTCAAGTCATGAAAATGTGTGGAACATGCTCAAACAGGGTCCACAAGTCAGTTTTAGGGCTGATTTCAGCACTTGGCCATTGTTAAGCCCTAATTCCGGTAACGTCGGCGTTGGCATTCCGCGTTCTCGTGATTTTGCTAACCAACATGATTTGACCCCTTAACAAAAGTTGGAGTTTATGTTATGGAGAAGAACATTCCAGAATGTGACACTTGTTGGATTTCAAATTGCCCGTCAATTTTGGATAGTTTGCTGATCTTGTCGATGCGTTGACAGTGCTATATTGGCATTCGATTATCTGCTAATCTATTGCCCTAATGACCATGACCATTAAATAGGAAATATAGAGCATGGTACGGGCTACAACTTTTCTTTTAGGTCCAAGACCTAGATCGGCCCAGATCAGGCCCAAATTGGAGCTCCAAATGGTCCACTTCGCTGCCCGCCACCTGTTCGTGTTTTTGCTCCAAAGGACGACGCGTGGCCAAGCGCGTGGCGACCATGCCAGCGTCGCGCCCCCATCGAACCGCCGCGCGTCCATGCCTTCTACCCCGCCCTGCTGCTCCCTCTCGCGTTTGGCAAGCCGAGCAGCACCAGAGCACTCCCCATCTCCGTCCGTGCTCATGCGCGCGCACACCACCGATGGCCGTGGCCACCATTGCCGGGCGAATTGAGCTCCATGGCCGACAACCAATCCGCTCCGCCATGCCTTCCCCATCCTAGCCTTGTACCGCGGCACCTTCACCGCCATCCGCCACCCTCGACGCGCCCTTCATCTGGCTTTCGCGCGCACTGCAGACGGCCGCCGCCGGAGCTGCTCGCGCGTCGTGACCCGCTTCCATGGCCAGCCAGCCATGGGTCACCTCAAGCTAAGCTGAGCCATTTCTCAGTTGCACCGGGCACCACCGGTACTCGCGCTGCCATTCCCCTCGGCCCGCCGCTACCGGTGCTTGCCTGCCGCCGATGGCCGCGGCCGCAGCCGCCTGCCTCCGTGGCCAAGAGGCCATGGACCACCTCTGGCCGAGCCAAGACCTCTCAGGGATGCGCGCGGGCCTCCTGCCGCTCCTCCACTACCGCTCGTCGCCGGAGCGCCGCCCCGGCCGGCCGGAGCCACGGGCCGGCCGCCTCCTCTGTTTCCCGGCGAACGGGGGAGGAAGAAAGCCTCCTGTCTCTCTCTGTCTCCCTGTGTGTTTGACAAGTGGGCCAGATGGAGCCATGGGTCCCACATGTCAGTTTCAATTGTGGCTGATTCGGGTGTACAACCGGGTGTGTCTAGCATATTGGTAGGGTGTGTTATTCTGGATTTTGAATTTCAAGTTCATGTTAAATCTTCAAAAATTCATAATTCATGCTAGGAAACTCCAAAAATAGTAAATGGGGACTTTTTGGAAACCTTGAGAAAAGATCTATGCAGTGGAGTCATAAATGTTAGATGTTTGTAGAAGTTTTCTGGTGTTTGTATTTAATCTTGAAAAATGCTCTAAAAATGCCTTTAAACTTGACCAGAGCAAGATCTGGAGTTTTAGAACCCCAAAAATAGTGATTCTTATTTTGTTAATTTTGTGATGACATTTACTTGCTAGGAAAAATATTAAACACACTAGTTGTTCACTGTTTTCTTAAGGTTTTGATTTGACCTTGATAAATAAGGAAATCTACATTAAATTGCTTGACATTTTTATATCTTGAGTTGTGTTGCTCCAAATGATGTGAAATTTTTATGGTAGTCTTGTCATGATATGTATGTACTGTGATATATATTTCTTGGTCACTGCTTATTGTATGATCAAGTTATCAATTTAATTTTTTACGGCTTGATAAATAGCTTATAAATAATGTATAAATGATAAAATGGAAAATGTTGTTCCATTACCTTGGTATGATGTTTCTCTATCATATTGATTCATACTATGGTCATGTGTTCATAGAAAATATGGAGTTTTAGGATTAACTTGCTCTCACATGATTTATTACTATAGCCAATTGTCTTTTTCATAGAGGTTGATATACATGTCCAAATGGTTTCAAATTTGAACAGTAGACTTTTGGGAGCATGTGTAGGCCTCTGTAATTTTGGTAGAATTTATTGTGCAATTTTGATAGGTGTTCATGATTCCACCTAATTATCTAAATAAATTAAGAAAATGTATTAAAAGAATTTATTTAGTAATGGGCACTATGTTTTCTGGTGTTCATTAGTCATGTATGAAATGTTGGTAAAGTTGGTTTTGTCCAATTATATGTTGACAACATATGTTAATAATTATTTCTTGCGATTTTTAGTTCTGGACAGTTATGGAGGCAATGTAGATTACCCTATGATAATGATGTTTTCTGAGCCCCTTGTCTTTAGCAAAGTTGTATATAATTCATGTATCTAGCTTGTGTTAAAAGTTGGTGGCATTTGGTCAAGTAGTTTTTGAGTTATAGATGTTTAAAGTCAGGTCTCAGATTTGGTTGCTCTCTGTTTGGAGCAGACCAGATTCTGTAGTTTCATCTTTTAGACCTATTAAACTTGGGAATCAGGCTTAGGTGATATTAAATGAATTGTAGAAAATTTCATAAGATTTCTATAATGTCTTCTTGCAAGTCATTTGGATTTGTAGAACTCCAGATATGATTGATTTACTCAGCTACTGCATGTATGTCTAGAATTGTTGAAAATACATGGATGCTTGGTTACTTTGCTTGCTTGTTATTAAGTGTGATTCATGTCCATGGTGATGAAGTTAGTATACCTAAGACTTTGTAAATCTTGTGTCATGTTTGGTATTGCTTTCCTTGCTATCTTAGCATGATAGGTCGTGTAGTGTTTAATTAAGCAATGTGAAGTGCTTATGTGTATTTAGTATAACCTTGTACTTGCCTTGTTTAGTGTGTGATGCATCATCCATTGTATTTCCATGTATTCATACACTTGCATCTTGCATCTCATCTAGGTACGCTAGATGCACCACGTGAAGGACGAGATGTTGGAGCCTAACCCGAAGATGGTGTTTGGAGGACCTATCTCGAAGACGGAAGGACTGGACAAGTGCTAGAATGAGGGAATGCTCGCCAAGCGAGTTTCATCTAACAAACTCTGACTTGAGTCGGATCCCAGGCAAGCCTCGGAGCATTATAAGCCTCCTATCTTCAAAGCAATTAATTCTATATATGTTATAAGTATTGTTGCATTAGGTGATAGGAGTTGGTTGGAAACTCTTGCTGCATTATATCATTCCTTGTCCAGATATATGAATCCTTGAATCCTACATAGACTAGGATCGAGTAGATGCTTAGCCCTGCTTTAAGTGGCAGAAGTCAGGTGATTTCCTGTCACCTACGAGATGTAGGGATATTCATATATGGCACGGTGGGCTATATTTGCTATCGTGGAATGGAACCATATGTTAATAAAATGATTTGAGACCGGGCGGGATGACGATAGTGAAGCAACAAGGCATGGAGGTCTTGGGTGTAGAACTATCCCCATCTGAGTCGTTTAAGGACCGATTCGCTGTACGCCCTTGAGTCATGTTGAACGCAGTCTAACACTTAGTTGGCCGGATAAGTCGTTCCGACCGCGAAGCCGAGTAATATGGTTCAGGCCGGGAATCGAATGGTAGGTTGCATCTTGGAGGAGAGAAAGGATGTGCTTGGGGACATTGGCATGAGACCAAGGGGGGGGGTTAGAGTCCCTATCACCTGGTAGAGTGTCGCCCTTGGGGATGCGACATCATTCGGACCCGCGATTCCTGAATTGTACGAAAGGTGGCTTGTGCGACCCTGGCAGGGGCCTGCGCGGTGAGTGTTAGAAATACCCCTCCAGCTGGATAGGAACTCGATTCGAATCGCCGTCGCTCCCGGTTAGTGAGCACTTGACTTGAGCAGCGGCAACGTAGATTCCATTAAATTGAACAGATGGTTAATTGGATAACGATGGAAAGGTTGCCTCAATTTATACCTACTATGGTTAATATTGTTTGCTCCTAATAAAGTGAGTGCTCTAGTACAGGTTCTAATATAGATGACAGGTTAATAATAATTAACTTGATGCTTAAGCATTAATGATTACTTATCCATATTAAGCTTTTATGCAAAATGTTGTCAAGCTAGCCCACTTTATATCAGCCTTGCATGATTCTTGGAGTCACCTTATTTCTGGTTTATGACGGGTAAGTCTAGCTGAGTACCTTCTTGTACTCAGGGTTTTATCCCCACTTATTGCAGGTTGTGATGTATCATGGCGACTGCAAGAGTTGGTTGGCTCCTGCCTTAGAGGCGGAGTGTGATCACGGGCATAATCCTTCTGAGTTATCTTCTCTCCAATGCTTTTGTTGGAAGTCGACCTTGGTACTGGCATGTATTTGAAATAAGGGTGTGGTTAGCTTTCAAATTACTTTGCTTCCGCTACTTTTGAACTTAAGTTGTAATAACTACAATGAACTCTGATGTATATTGAACTACTTGTGAAATGGATGTAACATATGACTTGTTGTGTTGAATCACTACGATCTTGGCTTGGATGTTGGTTGGTTTGAAATCCCTCATGATTTCATTGGACTACCAGAGTTATATGGGCTCAAGTGTGAGAATTTGATCACTTCGGTGATTGTTTTTATACTTGTGCTCTTATAATTTGGACGGTTCTGTTACAGCTGGTATCAGAGCAAGATTCAACATTAAACTTGTCGTATGTGTATTTAAAACAAAGGTTTTGTTTTATAAAATTAGTTTTATCAACTTATAGCTATATATAGGTTTGTGAAAACTGAATTCTAAATCTAAGTATGCCAGTGGTCAATTTCCTTATGCCCATATAAGGATTATTAGGTGGCTTATATAAGTACTAACTTGGGGGTTTTCATTTATGCATCTACGCCTAGGCCAAGGTATGTATGTGTGATGACTCTCCCACACTATGCTACCCGGTGTGTTAGATTGGTGGTAGCCTTCTGTTGATATTTGGTAACGCAATTAGGAAATGATCCACAAGCGCACGGATATCGGTGAGCACTTCACCCGGGATGTTATCCAGAGTATCGTATTTATTTTTTTACCACTAGGAGAAAGCGTGCATCTGACTAACCAAATCTATTACTACTAACCTTTAGGCTACAACCACTGTGATTTGATGTGAGCGATGTATAGAGAAGACTGCAACTGCACTCTCGTTCTAACCTTGGTAAGGATGATCTACTGCTCTATTGGGGAGGCTCACGGAATCTAGACACCTCAAAGGATGTTCGACCCGCACCTATAAACCCTATCGATCCTGCTAACGGGATATGGAATACAAAGGTAGCTACGGAAATGTCACGTTCCTCGCTACTACCACGGTCCGGCTAGACAGGGGATATCTATGAGTATCCTAGCCCAAACACCACGTTTACGCTAGAGATGATTACTCTAAACTCTACGCGAAGAGATTAAAGTAAACTCATAAACCAAAGAACAATAAAACAAAGAACTTACTAGAATTTAGAAGCCGAAATACTGAAGAATCCTAGGAGCAAGCCTCGGGTTAGGAGAACTTGATCCCACAGGTACAACCTCGAAGTAGTCACCGACAGGCCGGGCTTCCTTCGATCTATACCTCCACTCTATCTCTCTCAATCTAGAAGAACTAAGTCTAATCTCACATTGGATGCTAAGCCCTAATGAGGTGGGAACCCTAAGGGAACCTCTCTCTCTGAATCCTCTCTGGAAAATATGAAAATAATGGACTTGGATTCCCCTCTCCAGGGGCCAGGGGTCCTGCTTATATAGTCCCTTCAAGTGAACCTGGGCCGTCGGATCAAACCGACATTAATCGCACGGTTTTCCTTGATCCTTTAGGTCGGTGGGGCATAATCCGCGAGACTCATCCTGATTGGTTGCAGACCTAGGGCGGGCGCCCCAGGGTCCAGGGCGGGCGCCCTGGTCCCGGGCCCGTTCGGCCTCCCAATCGATCCCGTGGCTTCTGGAGTCTTCTAGATGATAGAAAATCGGTGAACACGTTAATATCTCTATGTAATTCCGACGTGTGGGCCTTTCCTTTGTATTTCCTGATAACCCCTGCAGAAACAGATAAACAACAAAACTCGTGGAATTCTGTCAGATCAAACCCTAATTCTAGGTGTTGCTTGCATATAGGTCCTTTTCCTTATTTATTGGATAATTAAAATTGATACTTAAGAACTGTCAACAAACACCCCCATACTTAGGCTTTTACTCGTCCTCGAGAAAAGGATGGTTTAGAAAAATAACTGGGGTTGAAACATTGTAAAGCATTCTTTTTATACCTGCAGGGTGTTGTGAATGTCCACTGTGCACTGTAGTCAGGGAAATATATGGTTGAAGTAGAGATCCTTTCTTCTCATCCTGTCACTTGGAGTTTTTATATATTTTTGAATAGAAAACTTAGCATACCTTTATCCTCATAGGGGCTCTCAGATCACTCATTTATCTTTTGTATATCTCACTGAGGCTGTTTTAATTTGCAGAAATTCTCAAGCATACTTACTTTGCATATATTGCCTGGGTCAAAACGGGATCCGAGGAGAGGAATGCCATACTCTTAGATCAAAGACTTTGAAAATTAAAACTTGTCAACTCTTACTGGCATATTGCTTATTAGAGGGACCATGGGCTATCATTTTCTTTTTTTTACCATATATATTTTTATCATCTCATTTTTTTTTCAGGTGGATACTGAGGTACCCCTAATTCTACTTCCGGACACTTGTCCATTTTTCTGCGAGGTTGTCGAGCACTTGCTCCTTTTTATTTCCTCGAAATATATTTTTGCATAGCCCATGCCTCTAATGCAATAATACTTCGGAAGAGTGAATCTTTCTGAATAAAAATGTCTTGATCTTGGGAGCATGATAAATCTCTCAACAAGGGTCTAACTCATTTTGCACAAACTCAATACAAAGCAAATTAATATTTTTAGGTTTATCAGGCATATAAAATATTGAGGATGGTAGCTATATTTTTGAAGTTTTTGAAAAGAAAATCTCCAAGCGACAAAGATTTCAAGAATAAGATACTCATATTCTACCATCTCACATTCCACAATGACTTGAGTAACACATGGTTTTTAAAATGATTTTCAATAAATGCAGGTTTTCAGAAATATCACAGAGTGAGATTGATCATGATTAAAAATATTTTTGTCTTTTTAAATTATCATGTTAGGAACAATATTCTACACAGCCCAATATGTATTTGTATATATGTAAATAAAGCGTGCAGAGTATGTACCTGAATCGTGGAGTGGTGCAATCGAAGTGCATTTACCATGTCGAGGGGATTCCCCATACTTGTTTCCTGCTTTCTTGCATAAAAATAAAGTGGAGATACACGAGGCATAATAATAATAATAATCTTTATTTGTCTTGAGGCATTTATTACACTGACTAATGAAGCGAACTAATCTAAACTGAATTTAATCGAATCTAATTGAATCTAATGATGAAGACTAAGACACACTGCCTCAAGGTCTAATCTAGATAGCTCAGTGTTGCTCTAAATCCCTGATCCTAGCAAGGGCATCAGAAAGGTCACGTTTAAGCACGAGCACAGTAGTGTTCAGGTTGGAGACCTGCCTACTAAGGGAGCTAACTGTGGACTGAAGTTCCATAATATGTCTATTTGCTGTCCTGATGTCCTCATCCACATCTGCTATGGTCCTGCGGCGCTTCGGTGGCGTCTCAAACGAATTGAGAGCGTGCTTAGGAGCTTCCTTTGGTGGGATGAAGCGAACTTTTGCTGTCTTAACTCCTTCGAAGCGGGGCCTCTCCTTCTCCGTAGTGTAGTGGACGCTGCTGATCTCGCCGCTCCGGTTGGTCTTGACGATGGCTTCTTGCTTGGACGACGGTCCCTTGAGAAGAAGGGGCTGCGGTGGTGCAGTAAGAACTGGTTGGGCGTAGTAAGATGAGATTGAGCTGCGCTGGTTTGATGGTGGGGCTGCTAGCTGTCGCTCTGTGTTGGCCGGGACGAGAGCGTAGGCGTCGGGGTCATCCTTGGGCTTGCGGTTGAGGTCGTAAGGGACGATCTCCCAGTTGCGGTGGGTCTTGTCGGCCATTGGAGAAGCAAGGAACTAGACAAGCTCTAATCGAGAAGGAGAGAAGGATTGAATGAATTGGTGTTGAAAGCTGACGTCAGGGGTCTGTTTATATAGGGGTCAAAAAGTGCCTCTAGGGTTTCCATAGATCCATCCCGCTGCCGGGCGTGCGTAACAACCCATTCATGGAATTTTCTGGATAACTATAGATGAGGAAAGCACGTCAGAAGAGGCCGGGGCCGAGGGGACACCAGGGCAGGGTGCCCGCCCTCATCCTCAGGGCGCCCGCCCTGGGTCTGCCTCCTCTGCAGGCCCGCTTGCTCGAGCGTGTTTCTAGAAGTATTTTTATCCCGAAAAATATATACGTGGCCCAAAAACGTCAGATTAAAAAGGTCGGGCTTTAATTCTCCATCGGAAGGTAAAAATGGATCACGTCTATTTCTTCTAATTCTTTATTGGGTTCTAAAAATAATTTAAGACGTTGACCATTTACCTTGAATAATGTACCTTCGTTGTTTTGAAGTGTAATAGCTCCGTGGGATGATGAATTGACTACCTTGTATGGTCCTTCCCATTTACTCCGGAGTTTTCCATGCCCGAAAAGCTTCACCCTGGAATTAAAAAGTAATACCTTATCTCCGGGTGAGAACTCCTTCTTGTTCGCTCCTGGTGGTACATACCCTGAAACCATAAAATTAACAATATCTGCATACCAGGGGTCAGACCTGTTGATTCCATAGAGCATATCGTCCCGGAGTGAATCATTAATGGGTGTTTCCTGTGGATCCTTAAAGTGCATTCTAGCAACAGAATTTTCTACTCCCTTTTATCTTTTATTTCTAAGTCAAATTTTTGGAGTAACAAGATCCATCTAATTAGGCGAGGTTTAGCATCTTTTTTAGTGAGCAAATATTTTAGTGCAGCATGATCAGTGTAAACAATTATTTTAGCTCCAACTAAATAAGATCTAAATTTATCAATGGCAAAGACAACAGCCAGAAGCTCTTTTTCAGTGGTTGCATAATTAAGTTGAGCTCCTGTCAAAGTTTTACTGGCGTAAGCAATTGCATGATGCTTCTTGTCTTTTGTTTGCCCCAAAACTGCCCCCACAGCATAATCACTAGCATCACACATAATTTCAAAAGGCAACGACCAATCAGGGGGTTGAATGATTGGTGCAGAGATGAGTGCATTCTTTAATAATTCAAAAGCTTTTAAACATGCATCATCAAATTCGAAAGGAGCATCCTTGGCTAGCAAAAGAGTGAGTGGTCTAGCAATAAATGAAAAATCTTTTATGAATCTGCGATAAAAACCAGCATGGCCAAGAAAGCTTCGAATTCCTTTTATATTCACAGGTGGAGGTAGTTGTTCTATTACTTCAATTTTAGCTTTATCTACCTCAATACCTCTTTTAGACACTAGGTGTCCTAGCACTATTCCTTCCCTAACCATAAAATGACATTTTTCCCAGTTAAGGACTAAGTGCTTTTCTTTGCATCTTTGCAAAACCTTGTCTAAGTTTTCAAGACAATTATCAAAAGTTTTTCCATAAACAGAAAAATCATCCATGAAAACTTCCATAATCTCTTCAATCATATCAGAAAATATAGACATCATGCATCTTTGAAAAGAAGCTGGTGCATTACATAGCCCAAAAGACATTCTACGATAAGCATAAGTTCCGTATGGACAGGTAAAAGTGGTTTTGCTTTGATCATCAGGATGGATCGGGATCTGGTGGTACCCTGAATATCCATCTAAGAAACAGAAGAACGAATGGTTCGCTAACCGCTCTAACATCTCATCTATAAAAGGTAAAGGAAAGTGATCCTTTTTCATGGCTTTATTCAGTTTTCTATAGTCAATGCACATCCGCCACCCTGTGACGGTGCGTTGCGGAATTAGCTCGTTCTTCTCATTTGTAACAACAGTCATGCCTCCCTTTTTAGGCACAACTTGAACAGGGCTCACCCACTCACTATGCGGCACAGGATATATAATCCCTGCATGCAGCAACTTTATAACTTCCTTTTTAACTACTTCTCTTATCGCGTTGTTGAGTCTACGTTGGGGTTCCCGAGAAGGTGAAACAGAAGGATCTGTCGGAATGCGATGGGTGCAAATCATAGGACTGATTCCTGTAAGATCTTGGAGTGAGTAGCCAAAGACTGAGTGATGTTTTTATAAAACGGTCATTAATCGCAGAGTTTGTTCCTGAGTGAGTTTATTACTAATGATCATAGGAAACTCTGGATTATTGTTTAGGAAAGCATATATAAGACCGGGTGGTAAAGTTTTAAGCTCTATAGGAGGTCTGGGTGTTTCTGCAAACTCATCTAAAGGTTCAGGTTCAGAAGGTTCAGCTTCCTCTTCTATGAAGAAAGGGGCTTCTTCTTCTAAGTCTGATTCATTTAAAAGCTCTAGAGACGCAGCTTTTACCTCTTCCATAGGATCAGGCAAAAGAGATGACTCGATCTTATTATTCAAGGAGTGAGAAATTGTCATAGGGAATTTAAAATCCTTTCCAAAAAAAATGTGTAGCTTTCTAGTTTGACCTTCATAAAGGAGTCTTCTAAATGGTTGTCCTATCAACAGGTCGAAGTCCCATGTATCAAAGATATAAAAGTTCAAATGAATCATGGAGCCTTCTACCATAAAGGGTAGGACATTCACAATTCCAAGACTGGGGACCAATCGTCCCGAAGATTCCTTCATGAACTTTGTTGTGGGGGTTAAAATTAATTTTCCAAATAATTTAAGTGCAAAAGCTTTAGACATGATATTGATCCCCACAACAGGATTATAGAGAGCATCAAATTGATCAGAATCATAAGCACAGCGTATAGTGATAGGAGGTGTATCCAAACGGATCACTTCAGAGGAAAGCTCTGACTCCTCCAACCATTCGCTACTCATGACTGAGATAAGCTCTCTCAATTGATATTCACTTGGTAAACAAATGCTATAATGGCCGCTTTGGGGTTTGTCTATAGAATGGTAGTTTGAAATGTTTCCAAAATCGGCAAAAAGATCTATATCCAGCATGAAATCCGGTGGTGGAATTTCTTCCTTTTGTGGCTCAAAACTTGGGATAGCTGAAGTAGGTGAAGAATTCGGCAGAGTGTCTACTTCGGCTTCGTAGGTTTCATCATGGAGGGTATTATCCATCTCAGCTTCTAGGATTCTATCTAGGATCGCTCTAGCTTCATCAATAGGGATACGAAAGAAAGAACCTCTAGACATTGTATGTAGCATTTGTTTATGATCTTTCTGAAGACCTCGAAAGAAATGAAAAAGGAGAATAGGGTCTTCAATATTGAGTTTTGGACCATATTCTAAAAGATCAGAAAAACGTTTCCAGGATTTTCCCAAAGTTTCATTTTCTTTTTGTTTAAAAGATAGAACTTTGAGTCTAAGGTCGGCGATACGATCGAGGGAATAAAAATCTAAATAGAAGTTGGCTCGTAAGACTCCCCATTCACCTCGTTGTTGACTTACCTTCTGACTATACCATCGTCTAGCTTCTCCTCTTAAGGAAAAAGGAAAAAGCTTCCAACGTAAAGTCTTATCAGAAATGCCTTCAATGCGAAGACAATCGCATGTTTGCTCAAAATCTCTAATATGAAGGTAAGGATTTTCGTCTTCCTTTCCCAAAAAGGATAGGTTCTCAATCATGGCAATTAACCTTGAACTTAACCTATACTGGGATGTTTGGATAGGCTGTGATGACTCCCATGGTAAAAGGTCAGTTTCCGAAGGTGTTGCAAATTGATAGATTGATTTAGAATCTTGGTTCTCCATAAGGTAAGAATAAAGAATATAAAAAGATAAGGAATAAAAAGATAAAGAAAGATAAAAGTATAGGTACAAGCTAGTAGTAAGATTCAAGGTTATCTCAGCAAACCGTCTTTCTCCCCGGCAACGGCGCCAGAAATGCTTGTTGATATTTGGTAACGCAATTAGGAAATGATCCGCAAGCGCACGGATATCGGTGAGCACTTCACCCGGGATGTTATCCAGAGTATCGTATTTATTTTTTTACCACTAGGAGAAAGCGTGCATCTGACTAACCAAATCTATTACTACTAACCTTTAGGCTACAACCACTGTGATTTGATGTGAGCGATGTATAGAGAAGACTGCAACTGCACTCTCGTTCTAACCTTGGTAAGGATGATCTACTGCTCTATTGGGGAGGCTCACGGAATCTAGACACCTCAAAGGATGTTCGACCCGCACCTATAAACCCTATCGATCCTGCTAACGGGATATGGAATACAAAGGTAGCTACGGAAATGTCACGTTCCTCGCTACTACCACGGTCCGGCTAGACAGGGGATATCTATGAGTATCCTAGCCCAAACACCACGTTTACGCTAGAGATGATTACTCTAAACTCTACGCGAAGAGATTAAAGTAAACTCATAAACCAAAGAACAATAAAACAAAGAACTTACTAGAATTTAGAAGCCGAAATACTGAAGAATCCTAGGAGCAAGCCTCGGGTTAGGAGAACTTGATCCCACAGGTACAACCTCGAAGTAGTCACCGACAGGCCGGGCTTCCTTCGATCTATACCTCCACTCTATCTCTCTCAATCTAGAAGAACTAAGTCTAATCTCACATTGGATGCTAAGCCCTAATGAGGTGGGAACCCTAAGGGAACCTCTCTCTCTGAATCCTCTCTGGAAAATATGAAAATAATGGACTTGGATTCCCCTCTCCAGGGGCCAGGGGTCCTGCTTATATAGTCCCTTCAAGTGAACCTGGGCCGTCGGATCAAACCGACATTAATCGCACGGTTTTCCTTGATCCTTTAGGTCGGTGGGGCATAATCCGCGAGACTCATCCTGATTGGTTGCAGACCTAGGGCGGGCGCCCCAGGGTCCAGGGCGGGCGCCCTGGTCCCGGGCCCGTTCGGCCTCCCGTTCGATCCCGTGGCTTCTGGAGTCTTCTAGATGATAGAAAATCGGTGAACACGTTAATATCTCTATGTAATTCCGACGTGTGGGCCTTTCCTTTGTATTTTCTGATAACCCCCTGCAGAAACAGATAAACAACAAAACTCGTGGAATTCTGTCAGATCAAACCCTAATTCTAGGTGTTGCTTGCATATAGGTCCTTTTCCTTATTTATTGGATAATTAAAATTGATACTTAAGAACTGTCAACACCTTCATATATGAGATAGTCATATATGTCGCTAGTTTACTTTTATGCAACATCGCACCTGCGCTCAGGTAAGTGTGAGTTGTGAGAGCATGACCGTACAAACTGCGGTCTAGGGGAGAGCTAGTTTTGGTTACTGGATTATTTACATGTTACACACATGTATATATGAAGGTACTTAATTGTGGAAGATTGATGATTCGGGTAGTTTTGGTACTACATGTACATATACCAGGGTATATGTACATGGGAGTACTTAGAATTTTACTTCTTTGTTTTTATTGTGTGCTATATTGGGAAATGTTGGGCTGCAATGAAACTTTTCTGCAGGTACGCTAACCACGAATGTGTAAGTTGAATGTAGCTAACGACTAGCTATATATCGAGAGAGTGCATGTTGTGCCACTGACATAGAACGTGATCGCCACCTTAGGTTGGCAATCTTTTGAGGACGAATAGGCCGAAGCATGCATCTTCATGATTGTTGCTTTATGCATAACTATGCTCCTCTCAACCTTGTTCTATAGTGAGTAACTTGTTATTGATGTGGTACACTATCTTCCTTGTGTGGAGTAAAACAAGAATGTCTTGTTCCATGTTGCTTGAGAAAAATGTGTGCTTAGCCTTACTAGAAATAAGTGTGGTTACATGCTTGAACTTAGAGATATCCTCTAGCTTAGCCAAGTGGTGGATATGTTGTTCACCCAAGCGTTTACCAATGCTTTAGACCTCACTTAAATAATTATGGATTCTAATGAATGAATTAAATTCATGTTGGTCTAAGGTAACAAAATTTAGAGCTACTAGAATAACATGTTTGTGTGCTCTCTTGTTAAGTAGAACAAAGGCAAGCTTTGTTTTGCTTGTCGAATGTTGGCTGCTAGAACGTTTTCTGTTGTAGTGATACTTTCATAGTCATAATGGTGTTTTCTGTAGTTATGGAGAATACCAAAGTTGTAGCTAACTTACTCATCTAGCTTGTCCTAAAATCTCATGACACTAGGCCTTATGGTTTGGGAGTTATGAATTTTAGAAGTTTACTATCAGGTTTTGCTTATGCTCTGAGTAGATCTGAATGTTTGGTTTGTTTGACCTGTGTGCATATGGAATCATGTCTTGGAGATAATAGAAGAAGTGTAGTACTTTTTCTAATCTTTCCAAAGTGTTCTATAGTGCTAACTTTGGTGGTCGAAAATTCTAGTTATGAGCTTGCAAAGTGGAATGACAGAATCTGTCCAAATCTAGGCAGAGATGTCTTCTTTGTCTTGTTTGGCCTTGTTAGCTGTAGAATCATCTTAATCTGATAACAGTAAAGTTATAGACAACTTAATAATCTTTACATAAAGTTAAGGCTCAGCCTTGTTGGGTCCCTAGAACTCCAGTTACGCATTTTTGAAGTTCATGTTAGTTTTCTGTCCATATTGGTACAGATCTGAAACATTAGTATTTTTGGTCATGTTAATCTATGAATTAGCTGTTGGTATGAGTAACTAAAGTGTAGTCATCTTCCTAAGCTTTCTAGAAAGTCTAGGATCACCTTTGTGGGATGTCTACAACCTTAGTTATGGTTGAAACAAGTAACTACTGTGCTGCTGTCCAGGTTCTGTGCACATGCTAAGTTGGCTCCCTTAGCTAGTGTTTGTTTAGAGCTAAACTTGTAGTTAGTTCATGCTTGAGATAAATGCTTATTTTGGGTAAGCCTTGTGCCTTGTATTGGTTGCTTAAGCCCATTCGTTTGACTTTTCTCAAATGTCTGCTTGACTGTGATGCTGTATGTATGCTTGTTATCTAGGTAGTGCCCTAGTTGTCACCTCGTTTGTCCTCGGTGAGCATACGAGGGTCGCATAGCTTTATCCTAGAACAACATTTACATTATGTAATTGTATGGTTGTTGTATTCAATTAGGTTTTCTCTCTTAGGAGCCTGAGCCTGTAGACTTGGTGGTTAGCCCTTGAATGTTTGTATCCATGCCTTTGCTTAACCGAAAGTCCAAAGTTTAGTTCTCTTATATGTTTGCATAAGCCGCGGATGTTTTGCAACCCTTTTTGTGAAGACCTTTATCGACTGACCAACCAAGTTAACTTTTATCAATGCTAGCCTTTGACCATGGTTCGTACGTTGCCAATTGTGGAGACCGTACCCAAATCCATGTTGGACCTTCCGGTTACCTCTCCCAAAGGTTAGCTAGTATGACGCAATGTATCTCTGCTATGGCCTCTAAATCGTGTGCTTGCAAATTCGTGCATCTACCTTATCAACTCAATCTATGACTACATATCGGTTTTTGCCCTTGAAATTTGCTTAATCTGTCCCCAACCTTCCCAAGTCTCGAGATGTTCATCAGTCTTGATCTCATGTTGTTGCTCAACATGATTGAATCTCCTGTTAATCTTTTATCTGGTACTTCCCTCGGTGGACGCAAGTCGTGCATAGAATTTAAGCAAAAATCTCATGCTTAATTGCCTTCGGCAATTGAGCTATGTTCTCTTGTGCTATGTTTTGATCTTTGAATCACCTCCTAGTTAATTCCAAATCTTGTGACTACCTTTGCTTGCTATCCCTCCCTTGTATAATGCTTATTTTTACAACCTAAATTGTGTCACTTGAAATTTCACCTTGGTGGTGTGATCGATAATGGTGTTATGAGTAGCAACTAATGGTGCCGTGACGAAACTGAGAGCCTCCTGTGGGTGCACACACAAGGTTGTGCTGCTCGGCATGCGCTGGTATCGTGGTTTCTAATCATAATCCATTGCGGAACAACATCAACGTGTTATTCTCATGTGAACTTTTCCTTGGTTATCGTTTCCATATCGTATCGTAAGATCCATATCTTAGACCGAAAGTAGTGGAGCTTCCTTCTAAAGTTGCTAAGAGGAAAAATCTTTGAAGAACAGGTCACCGACATAAACATTAACAGACTGCAATAGGTGGTAGACAAGTGACTCTACGTAGTTAATCCAGTATTGATGAACGTCATCTAGTGAGCAAAGTATCTCATCTCTGTTGGATAAAAAGGACACACAACACTTAATGTTGGACAAGTTATCTGTGGGATGAGAATCGATTGTCGTATTGTGCATATGACCGAAGCTATCCAAGTCTCAATCTTGTGTGCATAATGACCATACAATCAAAATCAACCATCTCTAGTGTGACTCCTTATCTGCTGACTTCGATGGCAACCATCTGTTCTGTATTAACCACAATTATTGTGGTGAAGAGAGAAGATTTGGAACTTTTTAGTGTTAAGAGATAACTGATTAGTTACCAATAGGAAGGTTAATCTCCAGCTAGGTAATGACTCTTTGGTAGCTACGAAGGCTATGTCTTACAAGAGCAATAACCAACAAGAAGTTAATCAACTAGCCAGCAACTTGAGTGCTACTCTATCTTCCACAGCCGTTGTGACCAAGCCAATTCCATCTTGGGCAATCACACAGATAGTGCAAGGTGTTCTATCAGCTAAAGCGAAGAATTAGAGAAAGCATGACATAATTTCAAATTAGTATCCATGTGCCCTTAGGTGCCACAAATGGTTTGTTCATCACTCCATTGGACGATCTCTTAAGTGGTCTTAAGGATCCTGTTGGACACCCTTTCGCTTTGCTTTTATGTTCTCTCATCAACAAGTATTGGGACAATCAAGGGTTCTACGAGTAAAATTGCAAATCAAAAGCAATTTGAAAAGTGTCAAACAACATATTTCCCATCTTAGAGCTGCTGTTTGATCCTAAAAAGGAAGCCTCAAGGTGAAAGTTGGCCTGACAAAGTTGCTACATTGCAAGTCAACTCAACTTACAGTGCAACTAAGTCACAAAGGAAAATTTTACTCAATCGCTTGGTGGTAGACTACTCCCCGCGGTTTAGTGAATATTTACAAATTTTGTTGTCCTTTAGGCCTCGCTACATCTTTCTTTGGGAATTATTTTCCAATGATGACATACTTTGGTACCTTATAAATGTTTTTACCCAAGAGGTTGCATCAGATTCAACCCAGATAACTGTTGTCTTTGGATAAAAGAATCTTCTTAGGTAACATTTGGCAGAAATATGGAGCCGACAAAGTCAGCTATCACATTCACTAACCCATCGATAGACTTAGGTAATACAGTGTTAGGTATACTAACTTAGCCCTGCTTTAAGCGGTAGAAGTCAGGTGATTTCCTATCACCTGCGAGATGTAGGGATATTCATATATGGCACGGTGGGCTATATTTGCTATCATGGAATGGAACCATGTGTTAATAAAATGATTTGAGACCGGGCGGGATGACGATAGTGAAGCAACAAGGCATGGAGGTCTTGGGTGTAGAACTATCCCCGTCTGAGTCATTTAAGGACCGATTCGCTGTACGTCCTTGAGTCATGTTGAACGTAGTCTAACACTTAGTTGGCCGGATAAGTCGTTCCAACCGCGAAACCGAGTAATATGGTTCAGGCCGGGAATCGAATGGTAGGTTGCATCTTGGAGGAGAGAAAGGATGTGCTTGGGGACATTGGCATGAGACCAAGGGGGGTTAGAGTCCCTATCACCTGGCAGAGTGTCGCCCTTGGGGATGCGACATCATTCGGACCCGCGATTCCTGAATTGTACGAAAGGTGGCTTGTGCAACCTTGGCAGGGGCCTGCGCGGTGAGTGTTAGAAATACCCCTCCAGCTGGATAGGAACTCGATTCGAATCACCGTCGCTCCCGGTTAGTGAGCACTTGACTTGAGCAGCGGCAACGTAGATTCCATTAAATTGAACAGATGGTTAATTGGATAACGATGGAAAGGTTGCCTCAATTTATACCTACTATGGTTAATATTGTTTGCTCCTAATAAACTGAGTGCTCTAGTACAGGTTCTAATATAGATGACAGGTTAATGATAATTAACTTGATGCTTAAGCATTAATGATTACTTATCCATATTAAGCTTTTATGCAAAATGTTGTCAAGCTAGCCCACTTTATATCAGCCTTGTATGATCCTTGGTGTCACCTTATTTCTGGTTTATGACGGGTAAGTCTAGCTGAGTACCTTCTTGTACTCAAGGTTTTATCCCCACTTGTTGCAGGTTGTGATGTATCATGGCGACTGCAAGAGTTGGTTGGCTCCTGCCTTAGAGGCGGAGTGTGATCACGAGCATAATCCTTCTGAGTTATCTTCTCTCCAATGCTTTTGTTGGAAGTCGACCTTGGTACTGGCATGTATTTGAAATAAGGGTGTGGTTAGTTTTCAAATTACTTTGCTTCCGCTACTTTTGAACTTAAGTTGTAGTAACTACAATGAACTCCGATGTATATTGAACTACTTGTGAAATGGATGTAACATATGACTTGTTGTGTTGAATCACTACGATCTTGGCTTGTATGTTGGTTGGTTTGAAATCCCTCATGATTTCATTGGACTACCGGAGTTATATGGGCTCAAGTGTGAGAATTTGATCACTTCGGTGATTGTTTTTAGACTTGTGCTCTTATAATTTGGACGGTTCTGTTACATGCTTCCTGTCTCCCCACTTCCCAACTCAAAGGTGGGGAAAAGGGACTCCACGCACCCACCTCCGACGACTTCACCGACATGATGAGCAACCTCGACAACATCACCGAGGCCCTAGCGGGTTTCCATTTGCTGGACCAGGACGCATCAGAGCCTGGAGAGGGCCAGTCCACCTGGCCCTATGGTCTGGAAGGCATCACTCGGTCCTACCAGCACTAGATCAAGCTCATGCTAGGCACTCAGGCATTGACCTAGGTCCATGCACTGGGTCCCTTATCGGAGTCATCCTCGGATGACCAGGAGGAGTCCTTGGCTGACTCCGACGAGAGCCAGATATCCACTGCCTATGCCAGGTTTGATGGCTTGGAAGACTTGCGTCACTTCCTCGACAATGACGACCTCCTTGGGGGGACCGATTCCGACTCTAACCACTACATCGACCCATCCTGAGAGTGCTTCAAATGTGATGGAGACCCTACCACCAGGGATTCCGAGGAGACACCTAGTTTCCACACTCCCATCAACGTTGTAGCTACTCCCATGGTGCAGGGTGGGGCCCCTTTGGCTCCATAGCTGGGGGAGTCCCACCTCCAACCGGAACAACTCTAGGAGCTCGAATAACCAAAGCATGAATAGATATATCGATCATACACATGACACTTTGGAGCAACAGTACCTTTCCGACTCTCGAAAAAGACTGGGAAGAAAGTAGTCAGGGGAAGGCTGCCAAAAGCTCTATGAACATCAACCCGAACATGGTGGATTACGAAGGCCTTACAGAGTTGTCACCTTTGGGGCTACCACAACTATCCGTGGGGTTGAGCGCAACCTCAGGTAACCTATAGCCTAGACACCATGCCTAAACTATCGATTACTACTCTAGCTATGCGCAATAACTAAAGCACTCAATACGAGCTAAGATCCCATGCCAAGGTCTAACAACTATACTAACTATACATAATAAAGGCATAAAGTAAATAGAGATGATGAAAATATATAAAGCATAAGTCTTGTAAAGAATAGATACAAAGACATACCAAATCTCTGAAGACTTCTCCAGAACCAGAGCGCAGCTCCGCTCTCCCTAACTCTCATCTAGATCTAATCTACTACATTGGAATGTCTAGCCCTAATTCTCTAGGGAGGAGAGGTCATCCTTTCATGGGACACCTCTGCCTCTGATCCTAGCTGTGAGATAATGAAATTAGGGTTTATGGGATGCCTCCTCCAGGGGGCCAGGGGCCTTGCTTATATAGCCCTCTAGGAAGCACCACAACCCTTGGATCAAACCGACCTCAATCAATGACTTTTTATTAATCCTCAAAGGCGGTGGAGGCAGGATCCGCGAGATGGAGCCTGATTGGTGGAGCCACTAGGGTGGGCGCCCAAGGAGGGGGGCGGGTGCCCCACTTCCGAGCCCATTTCGCCTCCCGTTTGTTTCCAGAGTCTTCTCATACCTTCCACATTCCAGAAAAGTTATGTGTAGCCTGTTTGTCTCTATGTAAACCTGACATGTGGGCCTTCCTTTGTTCTTTTCAGCTGACCCCCTGTAGAAATAGACATTCACCAAAACTCGTGGAATTATGTTAGTAGACCCCCTATATCTAAGAGATAATTATGTTTAGGTCCTTTTTCATGTTTCGTTGACGGTTAAAATTGACACTTATCTACCGTCAACAGGCATCCCATTCACGGTGGATCGTGTGACACTGTTGGAATAACAAGTCTTGGTCAGCAAGAGCACGCTAGTGCTCTCGATGGATGGAGATGAGACTAGATCGGAGTGCCCCATTTTCTGCCAGCAATGCCTCGCGGACGGTCGACGCTTCTTGAGCCACTTCGGTAGCTTGACGAGCGCTCTCGGAGGAAGCCGCCGTGGCCTTCGCCTCTCCTTTAGCCCGAGTGATGGCCTCCTGAAGCTGGGCATGGAGCTCTATCATCTTGCCCTCAAGGGTGGCCAACCGCTGCTGAGCGGCACTCAATTATGATTCAATCGCAGTAGTCCGCTGAGTCTCTTCATCCAGCTGCGCCCACGCCTCTTGGCCTTGGCAAATGAGGTTGGACTTTGCCCGGCTGCACGCAAGGAGCACCTGTGCAAAAGAATCACATAAAAAACATATTGCACATGTCAGGCAGAAGCAGTAAAGTCAAAAAGCACCGCCAATCAACCTGACCCGACACTTGCATCTGGTTCCAGTGCCTCTGCTCCTCGGCATCATCCAAAACAAAGGAGGGCAGTAGCCCGGGCACTCCCTGACGCGGCTCATCTTGACGGTAGGCCTCGGGTTCCATCCTCACTAAGGATAGGAGACTGATGGGAAGGTGCCGCTGCTCCACTTTCGACGAGGTTGAAGCCTCGGCGGGACAGGACGATGTCCCGACTGGTTCAAAAACCTCGCCGGCTTCGCCCCGCATCCTTGGCGTAGGCTTCTCACCGTCAGTAGGTGGCCCTATGTCGTCTCTTGATCCGGTGTCACCAGTTGCATTAGCTATAGATATTGCGGCTGTGGTAGCCGGTGGCACCTCCCGAGGGGTGGCCACATCATCATCCAGAACGATAGCCTCAATGGTAGGGTCAAAAAGGCCTGGCTGTACTGCTCCCTCCGGAGCAATCGCGGCAGGTGCCATGACTGGATGGGAAGGACCGAGAAGAGGCTGACCAGTGGAGGTGGCGCCAGGTCTGATCCCAGAAGGGCCTTGGACCTGACATTTCAGCCTCTTCCATGATGCAAGCGACGAGGTGTGAAAGCCCGCCCCACTGCGTAAAATCGAGCATTAATGCGATGCACATCCAACTACCAGCATTCGAAGGAGGAGAGCATGAACGTTCTTGGACACCTTTGGATGCCCATACTTCTGAGAAGCCTTGGAGGACTGACCTCCTCCCTCCAAAGCACAAGGAGTTCGCCCCACCCCCATGGTACTGGGGTCTGCCCCAGTCATCGTAGGGATGGACCCCACTGCCATCATGATAGCACCAGAATCTGTCCTTTTCGCCGGGATGGCAAAACCAGGCGCCGCTGTGGCCCCAGCACCTTCCCTGGCAGCCTCGGGGGTAACTGTCTCTGATGAAAGGGGAAGCAGAGATGGAGGAACGAACAGCCAACGGGGACCAAGCCTCTTCATTCCGCCCTAGAGCGGCTGAAACTGCTCGGGGACCCACGATGTCGGGATGGGGAGGCACCCCAAAGGTCCAAATCACCGGACCCATGGGGCACCGCCTGGGTGGAGGAAGATGGCCCATCAACATGTTGGTCCTGTCCTTCGGCATGGACTGTTCGTGAACCGCCATCATCGCCATCATCATCATCCTCCTAGTCTGTCTCCTCCTTGGTGGACTCTTCTTCCTCCTCCCCAGCGGCCCATTGCTTCTTCTATCGCATTTCACGTTCCTCGTGCTTGCGAGCCCTAGCAGCGTTGTCCAGAAGTCGCTTTTGTTTGCGACCCCGTTCTGCTTTAGCACGGGCCCGATTCTGCTGCCGAATCGCCGGGTCTGGGAGTAGGGGATCCAGCACACGCACCATACAAAGCTACCCCTATTCAAATATCACACAGTGAGGCATATGGAAGAAATTGAAGGAGACCACAAAATCGCAAAAAAATGCCTTACCAAATCAATAACGTTGTGGTCAGGACGCTTAGGGGTATGGATGTCAAGCTCAGTGTCCGTAATCGTGATCCCCAATGCAGACTTAATGTGCTTCTTGACCTTGGCACAATCGAGAGGTGCTGCCACAAGCACCGTCCCCTCCAGGGATGTGTAACATCCCGGGTTTTCGGGAAAACCAAAAATACAAACTTTTTAAATTTTTTCTTGCTAATGTGTGAAGCATGTAGTTTCTAGGTCAACCTGAGTCTAACCCGCTACCAAAACATTGCATACATTTAGAATTGTTTGTAGGAGTGTGCCGGAGTTCTTTAGTGGTTTAGAGTTTTGTGTCGGAGTGCACAGATCCGTAGCATCTTCTCTCATTTTTGCCGAATCGATCTTAATCTCTCTCGAGTATTCCTCAAATACCATTCGAGATTCCCATCAATCCTTGTTCCACTCTCAAAATCCTAGATTCATAAAAGGAAAGAGCCTTTTTCCTTTTTCCCCTAAATTTTTTTTGAATTCATCTTGGCTCGCCTCTACTTCTTCCTCAAATTCTCTATCTAATTCCAATTCACAAAGGCATAAGAGGAAATACTTTCCCTTTTCATTCCCATCTCAAATTCCTTTGGTTTCATCTCAAAATCTTGAAGTATAAATGGGAAAACCGTTAACCTCTCCTTATTCCTTGGCCAGCCAGCAAGCTACGTGAGCTAGCTTAGCACCTGTGCTCAAATGTTTGATGACGTGAAGCATCCATGTAGCTCATTCATGCATGCTCCTGTGTTCCGTATGCTAGCTACGTGAAGCATGTGGGGACTAACCAAGCAGCTAGCAGTACATAATCGTGATCATGCATGGTACTGTGGTATGTCATGGCAAGTACGTGAGCTCCTACTATCCCTGAAGTCCTCCAAATCGGAGCAGCCACGACCAGGCAGGGCTGTGTATAGACGTATATATATACGCGTATACTAATACTCCAGCGGCGACTACCGGAGCCCAGCCCCTCTTCCGGCCCAACGCCAGCAGCAGCCCCTGCGCCTCACGTGCGCTGCACACGGGCGTGGAAGCGCCGCGCCTGCGCACTCACGCGCGTGGCACGAGCAGGACCCGAAGCTGGAGGACCCACACGGCAGTGGTAGCGATGCACCCAGCACTGGTTTCCGTCATTTTCCGCCGCACGCCCTTGGAAACCGTCTCAACTCCACGCATGCCCCTGTGCGGCTTCGGTCACCGAGGCCCCACAGGTCAGCCGCATGAGAAGGAAGAGCCGAGGACGCCGTCTTCTTTTCCGTCGCTCCCTCCGTCTTCGTTTTTCTGCGTACGCGAGCCGCTCCTCTGCCGCCGTTCCGAAGCAGAGCCGCGCCGTCAAGAATCACAGCGCCTCATCGGATGCCTCTCGCGCCTACACCAGCAGCGGACCCCGCCGAGCCGCGCCCCGCGCCGCGAGATGCGGACGAGCGCCCTTGACCGCGCGGACCGGCACCGTGACCCGCAGCCTTCTGGAAGCTTCCCAGACTCGCTACCTGCTCGCGCTCTGGATGCACGCCACGTCGCACCGGCCGTCACATCCACCCCAGGACGCCAGCGCCTTCGCCTGGAACCCTAGCCGTCGGGCTATAAAGCCCAAGCCAAGGCCTCGCCTTCACCCACTCCCTCCTGTCCGCCGCCACCCATCCTTTCCCTCTCTCTGCTGCTCGGCTCCTTAACTGATTGGCCTTCGTGCTTTGTTCGTTCACCGCAAGGAAAACTGCACCGTGCTCCCTCCTTGGCTCAGCAGACCAGAGCCCGCCGCAACCTTGTCACCGAGCACGCCGTGACCAGGAGAACGCCGAGCGGCTCCCTCACGCTGCACCGTCGCGGTCACGTTCTAGCCCGTCATCGACATGGTCCGCACGACGTCGCCGAAGCCGAGACGCCTGCACCCACGCCACGCCGGTGCACTCCTTTTTCCGGCCCCGATTCTTCCGGGCACCGCACGAACCGCCCTTCCCGAGCCTCCGGTGAGCACATCCGACCCGAAGCACCCACCTTTTGCCATGTTCGTATATTTATGCTTGTCCCGGCTGTCGTGCCAGCGAGTTTCCCTGCAGGGGTGCCATACCGCGCCGGTGGCCACCCACGGTCAAGCACCATCACGCACGCGAATAGCGCACTCGCTCACGCACATCATGCACGGCGACACAGGGCTGCCGGCGCTGGTCACCCACGACCGCGGCAGCGCGACGCCACACAAGACGCGGCCTTTTTGTGAACGCCATTACCATGTGTTCAGCCCTTTGTGTCGCTGTTCTTGCAACGAAAGCACAAAGCCGCTGAGCGCACTACGCACATCACGCGTTGCCGTGCCTCCGGCGGCTGACCAAGCCACGCACGCAAACTGGCTTCAGGCACACCTCGCTTCGTCGGCCTCTCGCCTAGGCCACGAGCACCGGATCACGAGCTCACTGCGTTGACCTCATGGACATCGGCTACCCTGCAGCTAGCATCCAAGACCGGCCCTTTTGCCATCTTCCCCGGGGCGGCCGCCATGACCGCGACCTTGCGTGCACACATGCTCTGTCTGAAGGCGCAACCTTGGTCGCCGCCTGAACTCAGCTACACTAGCCCGGGGATCTCGGCCACGACGACGCCGACCAACCATGACCATGCCGTCGACCTTGCCCCGGCACTTGCGTGCTCGCGCAGCCGCACCCTCACCACAACCCACACGGCCGCCGTGCAGCCAGAGCGCTGTCACGCATGCGCACCTGGACGCGGTAACACGCAGCCATGCCTTCGCACACCGCCGTGCGAACTCTGGCACATCACCATCATCGCGGACTGCTCACGGTCGCGACCACGCACTTGAGCATCACACCCACACAAGCACGATCGAGCACAACCACTACACTGGTCGCCACCATGGTTTGAAACTAGTGTTGCTCGGCCGAGACGCCACCAGCACGCGAGCGCTCCATGCCATGCCCTTGGACGATGCCGCAGCATGAGCGCGCACGCGCAGCGCGGCGGCCATCGTGGCCTTGCTGCCGCCGCCCGAGCACACTTTGTCCATCCAAAGCTGAAGCCTTAGAGGGTACACGGGACACCACCAGCACGCCGGCGCGCTCACGCACAAGCACCGAGCTGCGTGCACCGCCGACAGCCACCGCTTGGAAGCACGCACGCACACAGGTTGCGGTGTCTCAGCAATCAGCACGTCGATGCACAAGCCACAGACGTATGACCACCGCGACACCAGCATCACCTTGACCGAGGAGCCGAAGCCGGTGAACGAACCGCAATCATGGCCAACCCCTACTTCCTCTATGACAAGCCCTGAACAAAAACCCCACGAAGTGTCTACGACGATGTTGCTACGCTGCCGGCATTGAGCCCTACCCGCATCAAGTGACCTGCATCCACAAGCCCCTGGGATCTCGTTGATCGCGTGTTAACAATAGCCGTAGATACATGGCACATACACCTAGGCCGCCCTCGCTAACCTTTGTTAAGCCGACCCTTGCCCTCCCACTTGGGAGGCATGCGTCTGTGTCTCAGCTCTGCTCGAAACCTGCACGTGAACCACCATGACTTGGTCACAACACGACCAAGTGGATCTGCATATATCCTACAATTGTGTAACCAACCTTCGGCATGGAGCATGGTAATGCTAGGACCGACCTACTTCCAACCCTTAGAATAGTTCAACCTCCACGTGATAAGCCCCGCTTTTACCCAAACCTAGCTTGACATATTTCGGCAATCCAACCCCTATTGCCATGAGAACCTGACGCCATCATAAGGAGCCCATCGACCATGTGTCTAGGACGAACCTAGTTCCACCATGGCACCATAGCCATGACCTAAGCCACCTTGTGCCTACCCTGTTCCCTAGCCATCCTTGAATTCATAGCCATGTATGAGTGGATTTGGTTCTTCTTTTGGCTCTTTGTGATGATCCGTAGATTATAGGGTTTTCGGTTGGACGTACGTCAGCTCTGGAAAAGGTACCGTGGAGTGAAGCTAACCCTGGAGGTGGATGCCCCTGCCGATCGTCTACACCGACACATGGAAACGACCAGTCAACAGGTGCCACGTCCCCCCAACCTCGTAGAATCCTATTAGGCATGCTACAATGTAGATGCTAGTGCTTTACTTTTATGCAAATGAACTGTGATAGGTTGCATGGTAGATTGCTTGTGAGCCATTACCTTGTCGCAACCTATTCCCCTGCACACCCGCTGTTAGGCTAGACGCTCGTATTCTACTTACTGCTTTACTTTCACTATGCATTATACATGTGATGTGATGCTTGGTGAAGGGATAACGTGAGTGGATAAGGCACGTGGTGCCGATAACTTGGTAAAACTGGATAATAAACTTGGGGAGATCTTGGCGTGCGTCTTGGGTGAGTGGTGAGGGTTGAGTTGATCGGACAGGATCCTACGATGAGTCTTTGGGGCAAGTCATGCCGCAGGGGTGCGACCTGGGCATCCCTCGTGAGAGGTACCTATGGCGGGTGCATGTGTGAGCAGACGGGGTATTGGTTATCCCCGGTGAAGGTGCTGTCGAGGCACGGGGTGTTGGTTATCCCCTTGAGAAGATATCCTGTCGGGTCCCCCTAAGGACTGGTATGTCTTGAGAACCGGAATTATAGGACCCTTCGTGCACACCACTCGCTCCTGATGGGCAGGAGACGATTACCCGACTGACTAGGGCGGTGCCACTACTACTAGGTTGGAAGGTGATAGTGTAGGGAGGTACGGGCATGGGGGCCCACACCCTCCTAAGACAGCGTAGTGACCTTGGGGGCCCGGTACTACGTCTCACAGTCTCAGCATTTCAGTGGACTCCGAGGTGGCCCAGGGCTGAGTGGTAGGGTGGTACCGTACCGGTTGGGAGGCAGTCGGCATCAGCCTAGGCGGGGCACCGCCGAGGATGGCAATCTTGTGGATTACCAGGTGTACACGCTCTGCAGAGTTGATCAATCTATACGTATAGCCGCGTCCGCGGATATGGACATTCCTATGACCTACGCTTCACTTGATTAGTGAGAGGAGTCCTTTCTACCTTTCCCCTGGTTTTGGTGTTGGATCCGGCTTTGGTCGTTGAGGCAAGTTACGAGCGGGAGTCGACCTTGCCGCCTAGAGAGTGTGAGAGTGTGGTGAGATGTGTGTGATGGGATGGGAGAACGTGTGATTGAGATGGATTAAAACTTGATGAACTTTTATTATAAAATATTGATTAACTTTCATAAGAAACCTACAGCCATATATTGGCCTTTTCTTCTACCCTTGCATTCCACTTACCACAAAGCATACGCAAAAGCATAGGGTGGGAGACAGTGGCCAGTACAAATCGCACTGATAGATTTTGGACAGGTTTGGATGAAATCTACGACGACCACGAGGACTGGGATTAGGAGTAGATGGTCTTGTGCCTATGCTCAAGTGTGGTTGAGAAGATGGAGTCTACGCCCGCTGACATTCTACGCCAACTCTGATGACTGCCGTGAAGGAGGAGCCTTCACCTGCCGATGCGCTACAACGACTCTGATGAAGATGTGTGTGCGTTTCCGCTGGATTAATCTACGTAATAGGTGTGTTAACCAGTGTTGTAAAGCCTTGTAACTTGTAATTCTACGATGTATGACTAGGATATCAGCTGATAATTAATAATGTGATGGATTGCCCTCATGATCTACTACATTATAAATCGTATCTGTGGATTTTCCCTTCGAGGAAAATCGAGATCGTTTCAGGTGGTATTAGAGCCATACTTGACCCTAGGACGAGACCCATAGAACCAAACACTAGTTTAGAAGCCAAAACATCCTGTCTGAGGTAGAACTATGGGTACAAACACTTGTTTCCCTCTCCGCCTTGAATTCTGCTGCTAATTGGCCTTCCCAAACATGGAAAGTTGACCTTTATGAAATATACCCCTTACCGCCCACGCTAGTCGGTACATGTGTGAGGCTTGAAGGTTTAGGAGTCGCCTTCTGCCAACACTATGCGCATAGGAATTGTAATGCTTTGTTTGCCTGGATCTTGTGTTTGTTGTGCTTCTTATGCTTCTTATTGTTTGAGTGTAAGCTGTAGAAGCTATTTTGTATATGCGAGACTCCAGGTACCGGATAACCTAGCCGACTAAAGCCTAAGGCCTTCCCATGACTAGATAAGTGATCCCTGACTGACAGAGTTAAAATATGAATCTGATGCATCATGTCTTTACCAAACTGTTTCAAAAACAATTTTTTGTTCCAACTAAATGCATTTTCAAAATTACCCTCCCTCTATTGTTTCAAAAAGTCTCCTCTTTAGCAAAAGAGTTTCAATTTCAAAGGAAATTGGTTTCAAAACCTCTTGAAAGGTTCTCCGCTTTCAAAAGAAAAGCAGATTTAATTCCTTTCTCAACCCGATTTGGTTTCAAAAGCTCTTTGCGAAATAGTTTGAAAACCCGTCCCCTTTTCAAAAGTGTTACAATTTCACTTTTGAAAACAAAAGTTTTGCTTTACGATCAACAAAATGTTTTCAAACCAAAGTATTTGGCTCAGTTTTGTTTTAAAAGCTTGTGATTTCAACCTAGGAGCCAAATATCTTTCAAAAATAAACTTCACTTTCAAAAAATGGTCTGCAAGTGATTTATGAAACAAAATTCTTGTGAAAAGATTTTGTTTGCAACCTTTCCAAAAATTTTAGCAAAAACAAAAATGAGTTTCACAAATCTAGTTTCAAAAGTTTGTTTTGAAAAGATGTTTCTAAAAACAAAGTTTGAATGCGAAAGCTTTACCTTTCAAATGAGAAATGATTTGAAATCATTCTCAAAACTAGTTTTATTTTCAAAAAAAAAGGAAAGCAACTCTTTGTTTTCAAAACAAAAATGAGTTTCAAAATCTTTCAAAAGAAAAGTGTTTTGATTTACAAACAAAAGCTTTCAAAGGATTTTGTTTCCAAAACTTGCATGGATTTCAACATGTTTTTCAGAAGTTTTGCAACTCACCCTCCCCCATCATTCAAATAGAATTTCAAAAACTGCATGTTATGAAAAGTTTTGGAAAAACCCTGGTATTTGCAAAACATTTTCATCAAAATGGTTTCGAATTCCGTGTGCTCGCTATTTCAAAACGTCTTTTTCCAAAAAGCCTGTTTGTAAAAAGTGTATAAACCTGAATTGATTTCTAAAACTTCCCCTCTCGAAAGGCCCAAATGTTTCTGAAAAATCGTTTTGAAAGAGGTTTTGGAAAAATAAAAACCCTTCTATAAAAGTTTTGATTTCACAAACTGAAAATCTATTTAAAGTGTTTTCAGAAATCTCTTCTAATAAACTACTTGGACCCAAAAATTCAAAAGTTTTGATTTGAGTTTCAAAAACCAAAGCGGGTTACAACCTATTTCAATTATCTTTGTGATGATTTGATTTCAAAATCTAAATATTGTGACCTTCCTCCTTGCAAGAATTGCGAAACAAAAGATTTAAAACTATGTTTTTCAAAACATGACTTTCAAAATCATTTTGCAAAGGCTTTTCCTTGTCCTTTCGTAAAACTCTCCCCTCCCACTAGCTTGAGATTTCGAGTTGTTGCTGGGGACTTAATTGGTAGTGGGCTGTGATCATAACCCTTGGTGCCGCTACAAAACTTGGGGCCCCATGTGTGATGCATCCACATGACTGCCGCCGGGCATATGTAGGTATTGAGGTACGTGACTGTGACCACTTCCAAGTGGTACCCCCACACAACACTAATCCTAAGCTTAGCTTTTCAAAAACCCTACTTAAAAAGCAACAATTTGAAAAAGAGTTTTATTTCAAACAAAAGATGTTTTGGATTTCAAAAATCTCCACTTAAAAACCCTGCCTTGTTCTATCAAAAGTTTTCAAAACTCAAAGCTTTGCGAAATAAACTATTGTCTTGGAGTAAAAACGACTTTTGAAAAAATGGAATTTTGAAAAGTTTCGTTCCATTCAAAACTCTTGGCCTCTTTCAGATATTTTAAAAATCTTGCTCCTATTTCAAAATGCCTCGCGAAAAGATACTTCAAAACCATTTGTGTGTGTCCTTCAGAAGTTTGAGAAAAGCGGTTTTCTCCAAATAGCATTTTTCCAAAAGTGGATTTTATGAAAGCCTATTTCCAAAGCTTATTCAAAATACTTTGCAAATTGATAAAAGTTTTGCTTTCCAAAATCCAAAAGTCGACTTCAAAAGGGATTTTGTTTTTAAAGGAAAATTATTTCAAGTTGCTCCCCAATTTTGTAAAAATAAAAAAGATTTCGTTTCAAAAAGGAAACTACTTCTAGTGTCTTAATTCAAAACCCGTTGTTTAAAGAAAAAGACATTTCACAAATGACATTTAAAACTGGCTTTACAAAATTTTGGTGCTTGAAAATACTTTCAATGGGTATTTAAACTTCTTTTCCCAAAACCTTGGATTACAAAAGAAAAAGTTTCAAAACGGAATTTTTCAACATTGGTTGCGAAAATTTCAAAAAGGTCTTTCGTAAAAAGGCTTTCTTCCAAGAACCAATTTGAGAAAACAAAACTACCTTCTGCATTTAAAAAGTTTTACGCAACTGACCTTCAAAAGCTTCCTTACAAAATCATGATGCATTAATGCATGAAGAACATCCGGTAAAAGCCATCAACCTTAGGAAAACCTATCGGTCATCCTTCGAGATCAGTGACCCCTAAATCTCGGGGACGAGATTCTTGTAAGGGGGTGGACTGTAACATCCCGGGTTTTTGGGAAAACCAAAAATACGAACTTTTTAAAATTTTTCTTGCTAATGTGTGAAGCATGTAGTTTCTAGGTCAACCTGAGTCTAACCCGCTAACAAAACATTGCATACATTTAGAATTGTTTGTAGGAGTGTGCCGGAGTTCTTTAGTGGTTTAGAGTTTTGTGTCGGAGTGCACAGATCCGTAGCATCTTCTCTCATTTTTGCCGAAACCATCTTAATCTCTCTCGAGTATTCCTCAAATACCATTCGAGATTCCCATCAATCCTTGTTCCACTCTCAAAATCCTAGATTCATAAAAGGAAAGAGCCTTTTTCTTTTTCCCCTAAATTTTTTTTGAATTCATCTTGGCTCGCCTCTACTTCTTCCTCAAATTCTCTATCTAATTCCAATTCATAAAGGCATAAGAGGAAATACTTTCCCTTTTCATTCCCATCTCAAATTCCTTTGGTTTCATCTCAAAATCTTGAAGTATAAATGGGAAAACCGTTAACCTCTCCTTATTCCTTGGCCAGCCAGCAAGCTACGTGAGCTAGCTTAGCACCTGTGCTCAAATGTTTGATGACGTGAAGCATCCACGTAGCTCATTCATGCATGCTCCTGTGTTCCGTATGCTAGCTACGTGAAGCATGTGGGGACTAACCAAGCAGCTAGCAGTACATAATCGTGATCATGCATGGTACTGTGGTATGTCGTGGCAAGTACGTGAGCTCCTACTATCCCTGAAGTCCTCCAAATCGGAGCAGCCACGACCAGGCAGGGCTGTGTATTGACGTATATATATACGCGTATACTAATACTCCAGCGGCGACTACCGGAGCCCAGCCCCTCTTCCGGCCCAACGCCAGCAGCAGCCCCTGCGCCTCACGTGCGCTGCACACGGGCGTGGAAGCGCCGCGCCTGCGCACTCACGCGCGTGGCACGAGCAGGACCCGAAGCTGGAGGACCCACATGGCAGTGGTAGCGATGCACCCAGCACTGGCTTCCGTCGTTTTCCGCCGCACGCCCTTGGAAACCGTCTCAACTCCACGCATGCCCCTGTGCGGCTTCGGTCACCGAGGCCCCACAGGTCAGCCGCATGAGAAGGAAGAGCCGAGGACGCCATCTTCTTTTCCGTCGCTCCCTCCGTCTTCGTTTTTCTGCGTACGCGAGCCGCTCCTCTGCCGCCGTTCCGAAGCAGAGCCGCGCCGTCAAGAATCACAGCGCCTCATCGGATGCCTCTCGCGCCTACACCAGCAGCGGACCCCGCCGAGCCGCGCCCCGCGCCGCGAGATGTGGACGAGCGCCCTTGACCGCGCGGACCGGCACCATGACCCGCAGCCTTCTGGAAGCTTCCCAGACTCGCTACCTGCTCGCGCTCTGGATGCACGCCACGTCGCACCGGCCGTCACATCCACCCCCGGACGCCAGCGCCTTCGCCTGGAACCCTAGCCGTCGGGCTATAAAGCCCAAGCCAAGGCCTCGCCTTCACCCACTCCCTCCTGTCCGCCGCCACCCATCCTTTCCCTCTCTCTACTGCTCGGCTCCTCTGTGTCCACGCTGAGGAGTTCGCCCAGTCCGCGCCGCGCCGCAGCCATACGTCGTCGAGTCGTTTGAAGGACCAGGCCATGGTGGAGCTGCGTCAGCCGACGCCTTCCTCTCCACTACCTCGCCTCTGGTACGCGATGCGCGACATCGACGCCACCGTCTCGGCCTTGAACCGCCGCCATGCGGAGCTGCTAACGCCTGTCCATGAGCCATCATCTATCTCGGCCACGATCCTCTCTGCGTCGACCGTTGAGCAACCTGCGTGCCAGTGAGCATCATCCATGCCAAAGCTCCCATTTTTTCCCCCTTTCCCTGTCATCGTCCTTAACTGATTGGCCTTCGTGCTTTGTTCGTTCACCGCAAGGAAAACCGCACCGTGCTCCCTCCTTGGCACAGCAGACCAGAGCCCGCCGCAACCTTGTCAGCGAGCACGCCGTGACCAGGAGAACGCCGAGCGGCTCCCTCACGCTGCACCATCGCGGCCACGTTCTAGCCCGTCATCGACATGGCCCGCACGACGTCGCCGAAGCCAAGACGCCTGCACCCAGGCCACGCCGGTGCACTCCTTTTTCCGGCCCCGAATCTTCCGGGCACCGCACGAACCGCCCTTCCCGAGCCTCCGGTGAGCACATCCGACCCGAAGCACCCACCTTTTGCCATGTTCGTATATTTATGCTTGTCCCGGCTGTCATGCCAGCGAGTTTCCCTGCAGGGGTGCCATACCGCGCCGGTGGCCACCCACGGCCAAGCACCATCACGCACGCGAATAGCGCACTCGCTCACGCACATCATGCACGGCGACACAGGGCTGCCGGCGCTGGTCACCCACGACCGCGGCAGCATGACGCCACACAAGACGCGGCCTTTTTGTGAACGCCATTACCATGTGTTTAGCGCTTCGTGTCGCTGTTCTTGCAACGAAAGCACAAAGCCGCTGAGCACACTACACACATCACGCGTTGCCGTGCCTCCGGCGGCTCACCAAGCCACGCACGCAAACTGGCTTCAGGCACACCTCGCTTCGTCGGCCTCTCGCCTAGGCCACGAGCACCGGATCACGAGCTCACTGCGTTGACCTCATGGACATCGGCTACCCCTGCAGCTAGCATCCAAGACCGGCCCTTTTGCCATCTTCCCCGGGGCGGCCGCCATGACCGCGACCTTGCGTGCACACATGCTCTGTCTGAAGGCGCAACCTTGGTCGCCGCCTGAACTCAGCTACACTAGCCCGGGGATCTCGGCCACGACGACGCCGACCGCCCATGACCATGCCGTCGACCTCGCCCCGGCACTTGCGTGCTCGCGCAGCCGCACCCTCACCACAACCCACACGGCCGCCGTGCAGCCAGAGCGCTGTCACGCATGCGCACCTGGACGCGGTAACACGCAGCCATGCCTTCGCACACCGCCGTGCGAACTCTGGCACATCACCATCATCGCGGACTGCTCACGGTCGCGACCACGCACTTGAGCATCACACCCACACAAGCACGATCGAGCACAACCACTACACTGGTCGCCACCATGGTTTGAAACTAGTGTTGCTCGGCCGAGACGCCACCAGCACGCGAGCGCTCCTTGCCATGCCCTTGGACGATGCCGCAGAATGAGCGCGCACGCGCAGCGCGGCGGCCATCGTGGCCTTGCTGCCACCGCCCGAGCACACTTTGTCCATCCAAAGCTGAAGCCTTGGAGGGTACACGGGACACCACCAGCACGCCGGCGCGCTCACGCACAAGCACCGAGCAGCGTGCACTGCCGACAGCCACCGCTTGGAAGCACGCACGCACACAGGTTGCGGTGTCTCAGCAATCAGCACGTCGATAAACAAACCACAGACGTACGACCACCGCGACACCAGCATCACCTTGACCGAGGAGCCGAAGCCGGTGAACGAACCGCAATCATGGCCAACCCCTACTTCCTCTATGACAAGCCCTGAACAAAAACCCCACGAAGTGTCTACGACGACGTTGCTACGCTGCCGGCATTGAGCCCTACCCGCCTCAAGTGACCTGCCATCCACAAGCCCCTGGGATCTCGTTGATCACGTGTTAACAATAGCCGTAGATACATGGCACATACACCTAGGCCGCCCTCGCTAACCTTTGTTAAGCCGACCCTTGCCCTCCCACTTGGGAGGCATGCGTCTGTGTCTCAGCTCTGCTCGAACCTGCACGTGAACCACCATGACTTGGTCACAACACGACCAAGTGGATCCCCATATATCCTACAGCTGTGTAACCTACCTTCGGCATGGAGCATGGTAATGCTAGGACCGACCTACTTCCGACCCTTAGAATAGTTCAACCTCCACGTGATAAGCCCCGCTTTTACCCAAACCTAGCTTGACATATTTCGGCAATCCAACCCCTGTTGCCATGAGAACCTGACGCCATCATAAGGAGCCCATCGACCATGTGTCTAGGACGAACCTAGTTCCACCATGGCACCATAGCCATGACCTAAGCCACCTTGTGCCTACCCTGTTCCCTAGCCATCCTTGAATTCATAGCCATGTATGAGTGGATTTGGTTCTTCTTTTGGCTCTTTGTGATGATCCGTAGATTATAGGGTTTTCGGTTGGACGTACGTCAGCTCTGGAAAAGGGACCGTGGAGTGAAGCTAACCCTGGAGGTGGATGCCCCTGCCGATCGTCTACACCGACACATGGAAACGACCAGTCAACAGGTGCCACGTCCCACCCAACCTTGTAGAATCCTATTAGGCATGCTACAATGTAGATGCTAGTGCTTTACTTTTATGCAAATGAACTGTGAAAGGTTGCATGGTAGATTGCTTGTGAGCCATTACCTTGTCGTAACCTATTCCCCTGCACACCCGATGTTAGGCTAGACGCTTGTATTCTACTTACTGCTTTACTTTCACTATGCATTATACATGTGATGTGATGCTTGGTGAAGGGATAACGTGAGTGGATAGGGCACGTGGTGCCGATAACTTGGTAAAACTAGATAATGAACTTGGGGAGATCTTGGCGTGCGTCTTGGGTGAGTGGTGAGAGTTGAGTTGATCGGACAGGATCCTACGACGAGTCTTTGGGGCAAGTCATGCCGGAGGGGTGCGACCTGGGCATCCCTCGTGAGAGGTACCTGTGGCGGGTGCATGTGTGAGCAGATGGGGTGTTGGTTATCCCCGGTGAAGGTGCTGTCGAGGCATGGGGTGTTGGTTATCCCCTTGAGAAGATATCCTGTCCGGTCCCCCTAAGGACTGGTATGTCTTGAGAACCGGAATCATAGGACCCTTCGTGCACACCACTCGCTCCTGATGGGCAGGAGACGATTACCCGACTGACTAGGGTGGTGCCACTACTACTAGATTGGAAGGTGATAGTGTAGGGAGGTACGGGCATGGGGGCCCACACCCTCCTAAGACAGCGTAGTGACCTTGGGGGCCCGGTACTACGTCTCACAGTCTCAGCGTTTCGGTGGACTCTGAGGTGGCCCAGGGCTGAGTGGTAGGGTGGTACCGTACCGGTTGGGAGGCAGTCGGCATCAGCCTAGGCGGGGCACCGCCGAGGATGGCGATCTTGTGGATTACCAGGTGTACACGCTCTGCAGAGTTGATCAATCTATACGTATAGCCGCATCCGCGGATATGGACATTCCTATGACCTACGCTTCACTTGATTAGTGAGAGGAGTCCTTTCTACCTTTCCCCTGGTTTTGGTGTTGGATCCGGCTTTGGCCGTTGAGGCAAGTTACGAGCGGGAGACGACCTTGCCGCCTAGAGAGTGTGAGAGTGTGGTGAGATGTGTGTGATGGGATGGGGAGAACGTGTGATTGAGATGGATTAAAACTTGATGAACTTTTATTATAAAATATTGATTAACTTTCATAGGAAACCTACAGCCATATATAGGCCTTTTCTTCTACCCTTGCATTCCACTTACCACAAAGCATATGCAAAAGCATAGGGTGGGAGACAGTGGCCAGTACAAATCGTACTGATAGATTTTGGACAGGTTTGGATGAAATCTATGATGACCACGAGGACTGGGATTAGGAGTAGATGGTCTTGTGCCTACGCTCAAGTGTGGTTGAGAAGATGGAGTCTACGCCCGCTGACATTCTACGCCAACTCTGATGACTGCCGTGAAGGAGGAGCCTTCACCTGCCGATGCGCTACAACGACTCTGATGAAGATGTGTGTGCGTTTCCGCTGGATTAATCTATGTAATAGGTGTGTTAACCAGTGTTGTAAAGCCTTGTAACTTGTAATTCTATGATGTATGACTAGGATATCAGCTGATAATTAATAATGTGATGGATTGCCCTCGTGATCTACTACATTATAAATCGTATCTGTGGATTTTCCCTTCGAGGAAAATCGAGATCGTTTCAGGATGCCCCTGGCACCATGTTGAAAAGGCACCGCTCTCGACACATTAGGGGCAAGACCATCCGCTCATGGTAAGTGGCGATGACTCTAGCGCCCGTCATGCCGGTGTTTACTAGGTGCCACACGGCCTTGAGGAGAGATTGGATCCTCTCCATCTTCGGCTATGGGGGTGTACATCCATTTCTTGGGTGTGTCCTTGTATCAGTGGCCCGTGAAACAGGGAAGGGGCGCGTCACCATGATTTCTAAGGTAAAACCACTTCTGGTGCCATCCCTTGTTGGAAGAAACCCCCTTCATGGGGATGTACTCATTGGACTTGGAATAATGAAGTTGGAGCACACAACTACCAATATACACTGGCGACGAACCCCCCTTCTTCGAGTATTAGAGGAAGACGGACCCGAAAAAGTAGTACTTCCACAAGATATGGTTGGGCTCAATGCCCAAATAACCCTCGCACAAAGCGGCAAAGGCAGCGGCTTGCTGAATCGAGTTTGGATTTAGGTTTTGCAGCTCGAGCTTGTAGTGATGAAGGATCCAGTAGATGAATTTATCTGCTGACGTCCTGATTCCACGCTCGTGAAATCGAGCAAAACTAACCACATACCTAGGAGGACAGTCCGGTTCCCGCTCATCACCGGGAACAATCGACTTCGGCCGATTCGGGTCGACATTGGGGCGAAGGAAGCCCTCCTCCACAAGCTTCTGGGCGTCCTTGGGAATGAAAGAGGAAACTGGCCATGGCTCCATTGGAGAAGGCTAGGAGGCATTTTGGTGGCGGCGATGGCGATAAGAAGAAAGGGTAGAGGAAACAACTGTGCAAGGAAAAGAGATGGGTTTCAGATTGCAAAGAGGGCGACGCAAGGCACACGGGGCACCAAGCCAGTGCTATTAACCTCCCTTTGATAATCAGGGACCCACCACCACCATGAAAACCTCAGAAGCCAAGCCACTGCTCCTATCTACCATAACAGAAACCACCACTGCACCCTTTCACCTTCCTTTCCACACAATCGATCACCGGTGCATCCATGGGCTGATCATGGGCCGCGGTAAGAGGAAAAACACCTTTCACCAAGACTCACCTAGAAAGGCCTTCCTTGGGCCCAACAGAATACACAAAAACCAGACCAAGAGTCGGCGGATGGTGATTGGGACCACCCACATACTTCAAGCCAAGTTTTAGAGGCCCACGGAGGAAATCGAAGGACTTGGCATGAAGAACCATTGCAAAGAGAAGAGGTTTGGGGGCAGACCACACCGCGACTAGCCAACGGCTGGTCAAGGACTCCCGTTCTCTGAAGCATTCCAATTTTCATAGAGCAAGGGCTCGGAGGCTGACCCCACCTTGTTAGCCAAGCAAACGGCCAAGGTTGCCCATGACTCTACGATCGCATCTCATCCCTTGAAGGGGTACACTACCCCTCCAAAGCCTCAGGGGCAATACCCGGTAGGTGCGCTCACGCGCACCCACCGGAAAAATCCTCGAGAACACAAAAACAAATCACTCGCTCATCTCTAAGCCTTTGGAGGAATAAAACTTATTCCTCCAAAGGCTCGGGGGCTACTATCGGGTACCAGCAAAATAGGGTACCCCATTTTCACTACAAAAACCACCCACTAAGGCAAAATTATGACCCATGGTCCATCACAGCCGCCCAGGCCTTACTCTGCTCAAAACCAAAGCCAACGGACAAGCGCCCGAGCCCCTCCAGCGCTCTTCCGCTTCGTTCGACCCCTCTCCGTTTCGTCCAACCCTCGTGACGTCATCTAGGCGCCCGAGCCCTATGACGTCATCAAGGCGCTTGACCCCTTTGCACAGCTACTGCTTCGCTTGGCCCCCCCTCCCCACTATAACACACTACCACGGGTATGCACGGGCCCCTACCCTTTCCTGTTAAGGAATAGGAGCTCACCATGTCATGTAGTATCGTCTGGGAACTTGTAACAACTGATTCATAATATGGTCAAGGCTCCCACGGTTCTTTCTCGCCCCCCATGGCAGTAACAGGAAGAAGCTACGCTACGCCGCACCCTATCATGTCCACCTCAACGGGACGGGGAGCAACGGCCATCCAGGACCCCCTACCTTTTCGCCGGCGCAGCTTTAGTGCCATGAAATCTTCTCCATCATGACACCATGTCAGGGTATAGCCTCGCCGTGTCATCTATAGCCACGGCATGCCACCACCGTGATGACGACTGTGCGAATGCATGAACTAAGAGGAAAGCTAGGAACAGGGAGCACCTTAGGGCATTCTCTTTCTATTTTTGTACATCCAAATGCTATAACCCGACCCTCCCTTTGCATACTATAAAAGGGGAGGGAGGGACCCTCGATAAAGGAGACAGTGAGACGACACCATGCAATGGCAATGTACTAAGTGCACACTCAAACACCCGAACATACCCACACACAGAGACCTAGGAGCTATCCCTCTCTCGACCAGCTTGTATCCCCCTACTACAAGCACTTCGGTGCAAAGCAACATGAGTAGCAGTGAGTACTAGAAGTAGGGACGTTCAGCCCGAATCAATATACATTTTTGTCCGTCTTGCACACCATCGGAGGCTCCGACATGCAACTTCATTCACTTGTCCCATCTCTAGACACCCCCTGTTCTAGAACACCGACAAGAAGACTCAGAAATCCTCAGCATCTCTCTAGCCCTCGATCTCTATAGCATGTAGTCATGTCCTCTAAAAGCAAAGTGAATATACCTGTGCCCTGGGTCAATCCACAAGGAAGCATAGAACTCTCTAATCCATGATGGAATGTATCAACCAGTCTACCCTAAGAGATCTGCTAGACCTAGCAGGTAGGTGAGGTGGGGATGAATCTGCTCACCTCCAACTGCTACTATGGCCTCCAAGTGGCACACTCGCTAAGACCTCAATGCCACACCACTATTGAGGTAGGCATTATAGAAGTCCTCCTACAACACTGTGTAGAAGTTCTCTGAGGCTCTCTCATCCCGCCTAGGTGGAAACCACTGCTCAAACTCTACAAAGCGAAGCTATTGAACCTGCCTCGCTATGGCTGCCCTCAAGTCTAAGTGGACCACTAGTGGTAGACCATGTGGTCTATGAGGTGGATGAGAGCTATGTCTCTGTGTCTTAGGCCACGGCAACACCTGAGTGCGAGTATGACTGGAACAACAAAGCTATGGCTGCTCTGCCTGCTCCTAAGACTGGTCACAATGCTGCTCTGTCTGTGGTGTAGGCTCCTCTGCCACTGGTTGCTCTATCTCCTTAGTGCCTAGCTCTCGGCCCTCGAGGTGAATCTAGGCCTCACCTATGTGAACACCACTACCTCTGCTGCCTCTCTTAGCACACTCAGCTGCTATTGCCACTGCTGCTGCCCTCTCTGCCTCTATATCACCATGCTTGTGCTTCTTCTTTCAAACACCTTCTTCGGTCCCTTCTCCTTTTGCTACACTATCAGACAAGGTGGACACCCCTCGTCATTGCCAGGACCAACCTGACATTCTTACACCTAGCCATGATTGACAACTGAGAGAACAACTACCACTAAAGAATAACTACCACACAAATGCTCCCCCTGACTCACTACCACTGAAAGAGAGATCCACTGTCACTGAGAACCACTGTCAGCTAATGTTCATGAGGCTTGGCCTCACTCCATACTCATGGGATTGGCCCCAAGTTCAATTTCCACTGCCAAACTAACCAAGCACGGCCACATGACCCAACTCGCTATAGTAAATAGATAGGGAGATATACATAAGCACATAGTAATCTAGAGATAAGTGAAGCCCTAGTGGAGCAAGAAAATTGGGTAAGAATGGAGTGAATGTACTGCTACCTTTATAATGAGGAGAATCCCTATGAATAGGAGAGATGACTGAGCATAGGGGCACCAAGCACCACAACAACCACGCTGCAAAGGAACAAGGCTAAAAAGACAGATCAATGACATGTGTTGGAATGGTTGTGGCAATTAACCAAACACATGAGGGCAACACAAACACTCACCCTAGAGAGCAAGTTCTACGGCCAAGGAGTCACCGGGGCACTGCACACAAGGTTGATAATCGAACTGCAAGGAAGGTAGTCAAAGATAGGTCAAAAATAGGCACTAGACTTGGTTGAGACAACCTATCGAGCACCTAGAGGGTAGTTAGGGTGCTCACCCTAGAGGAAGCCTCTAAGGACCAAGGAATCGACATAGATAGAGCACTAGACACCAAGGAGATGAGCACGATGTCACCAGTGCCGAAGGAAATGATGGCGAGGTTGAAAGTGAGACTCTAGTGGCGGCGATGAGAGCACACGGCGAGTAGGGGCGCGCCCAAGCATGGGACTTACGGGTGGTCGAGTAGGCGAGGGCACTAGCGTGTGAGAGGAAGTCAAAGCCAGTGAGGGCGCGTGGTGACCGGAGAGAGCAGTGCAGCAACGCAACAACAGTTAGGGTTAGGGGTGCGGCCATGGCGTACAGAACAGAGGCACGAGCGGTTTGAATTTAGGAAAGAGGGAGGAGTACGGGCCCGTCTTGATAGAAGAGAGTGAGATGAGAGATGGTCGCCGATTTGGGAAAGGAAAGACACGGGCCCCATGTGTCTGTCAGAATTCAAAAACAATTGCGCTTTGACTCTGATGACCGGACGCGACTATGGAAATTAATGGACGCTGCTGCCACGGAGTTTGATCAAGAATAGAGAGGTCCAAAAGTGCTCTTGATGCTATCGAACATGTCCAATGAGCCTGACCGGACACACAGCTAAGTCTGATCATCTCTAGTGTTCCTCTTCGTGTCCATCAGACGCTGCGACGTGATCACATCAGACGTAGGCGAAACACTGTTAGTGTCAGTTCACTTGAGTACTGACCGGACGCTCCCATAGGTGAGTCCAGTCCCTGCGTCCAGTCCTCTTCTAGCTGTGGCTCCTTCTCCTTTCTTTGCGACGCTTTCTCCCAACCAAGTTCAAATCCAAATAAGAGCCAAATAAACACTCAATTGGAACTGGTATGAGATTCATCTCTCAAGCCCTCAAAGTTTCAAAGTATTTTGCCTTTGGCTATATAAAATTCATGAAAATAAGCAACAAAAGGGGCGAGGAGACATCATGTGGCCACACAATAGAGAATTTAACCAAGGGCAGCCTCAAATGCTCTCTCTATTTGTGGACGAACACACCAGATGCTCAAAAGATAACCAAAAAGAAATGATAAAGCAACACACATGCATATGCAATGCAATACAAGAAAGGTAAATCTAGTTGCCTGCCAAATTTGATCCAAGGTTAAGCTTTTTCACATGCTTTTCGATGGTTATCTTAACCATGTTAGACAAACCCTAAGTGCATTACTAAAATTAAACATGTTTTATATTACAATGCAATGCAAGGGTCAACACAAGCTCATTTTTTAGTGAAGTTACTTAGGTCAAGCACATTGAGCTCATTCCTCAACCGACAAAACGTACCCTCATCTAACGGTTTAGTGAAGATATCCGCCAATTGATCCTCGGTTCTTACATCTTCTAGTGATATGTCATTCTTAGCAACATGATCTCTAAGAAAGTGATGACGAATATTTATGTGCTTGGTGCAAGAGTGTTGAATCGGATTATTAGCAAGTTTTACCATGCTCTCATTGTCACACAAAAAGGGTACCTTTTCTAGAACTACACCATAGCCTTGAAGAGTTTGCTTCACATAAAGGATTTGTGCACAACAAGCACCCGCGGCAATGTACTCCACCTTGGCAGTGGACAAGGCCACACTATTTTGCTTCTTAGAGGTCCAAGACACTAGTGATCTACCAAGCAAATGGCACCCTCCGGATGTGCTTTTCCTATCAATCTTGCAATCCGCGTAATCCGAATTGGAATACCCGATGAGTTGAAATCTAGCTCCTTTGGGATACAAAAGGCCAATGCTTGGTGTGTGCTTAAGGTACCTAAGGATTCTCTTAATGGTAACAAGGTGAGCTTCCTTAGGACTAGCTTGAAATCTATCACATATGCACACACTAAACATGATGTTAGGCCTAGATACGGTTAAGTATAATAAGCTACCAATCATAGAACGGTAGAGAGTTTGATCAACCGATTTACTTCCCTCATATAGGTCGAGATGTCCATTTGATGACATTGGTGTCTTGTTTGGCTTACATTCATCTATTTTGAATCTCTTGAGAAGATCCTTGGTATACTTTTCTAGAGAGATGAAAATCCCTTCCCTCATTTGCTTGACTTGAAAACCAAGAAAGAATGTAAGCTCTCCAATCATAGACATCTCGAACTCCTTCGACATCAATTCACCAAACTCTTTGCAATAGCCTTCATTTGTTGAGCCAAATATGATATCATCAACATATAATTGACAAATGAAGATCTCTCCATTAAGCTTCTTAGTAAATAGTGTGGTGTCGACCTTCCCAATGGTGAAGCCCTTCTCTATGAGGAAATCCTGAAGGCGCTCATACCAAGCTCTTGGGGCTTGTTTTAGCCCATATAGTGCCTTGGACAACCTATAAACATGATTAGGATATCTAGGGTCTTCATAGGAGGTTGATCAACATAGACTAGTTCATTTATGAAGCTATTTAAAAAAAGCACTTTTAACATCCATTTGTTATAATTTTATTTCATGATAAGATGCATATGCAAGGAGGATACAAATGGCTTCAAGTCTTGCAACCGGTGCTAAGGTCTCTCCAAAATCCAAACCTTCAACTTGAGAGAATCACTTCACAACTAGCCTTGCCTTGTTCCTCACAACAATACCTTGATCATCTTGCTTGTTGCAGAACACTCACTTTGTTTTAATGACTCTTGTATCTTGAGGTCTCTCTTCAAGTGTCCAAACTTTCTTGCGGATGAAGTTGTCCAATTCTTCATGCATAGCATTTATCTAATCCGGATCTTGAAGAGCTTCATCTACACTTTTGGGCTCAATGCAAGAAACAAAAGAGTGATGTTCAATAAATGAAGTAAGTTTTTGAGAGTGAGTTATTACACCCTTTGAAGAACTCCCTATGATGAGATCTTGTGGATATGCTTGAAGTAGAGGCAAATTTCTTCTATCAACCACTTGAGGAGGAGGTTGTGGATCATCAACATCTTGAGCTTGTGCCACCATTTGATCATGGAAGACATGATTATCTTCATTTTCTATTCTCCCATCTTTGTCATCTTCTTGTGTCACATTTGATGAAGAAGGTGGATCAACTACTTGCACTTCATCTTCATCATCTTTAGGCTTGATGTCTCCAATCGGAATGTTCTTTATGGCCTCCCTCAATGTTTCATCACCTACATCATCAAGATTCTCATGTGCTCCTTGGGAACCGTTGGATTCATCAAAATTTCACATCATATGTTTCTTCAACCAAGCTGGTGGCATGATTAAATACTCAATATACTTTGGACTTTGATGAGTAACCAACAAGAAAACCAATATCACAACATCTTTGGAACTTCCCTAGGTGTTGCTGCTTCTTGTAGATGTAGCATTTGTAACCAAACACCCGAAAAAATGAGATGTCTGGCTTTTCCCCATTGAGCAACTCATAAGGGGTCTTGTCAAGAAACTTTTGAAGAAATAGGCGGTTGGATGCATAGCATGTAGTGTTGATAGCTTCCACCCATAAATCTTGCAGTGTGTTGTACTCATCAAGCAATGTTCTTGCAAGGGTGATAAGTATCCGATTTTTTCTCTCTACTACACCATTTTGTTGAGGAGTGTAGGTTGCAGAGACCTCATGCTTGATCCCAACTTCATCACAATACTCTTCAATGTTTGTGTTGACAAATTCTTTTCCACTGTCACTTCTTATCTTCTTGATCTTCACTTCAAATTCATTTTATGTTCTCTTGGCAAACTTCTTGAAACATGCGGTCACTTCAGTCTTGTCATGAAGGAAGAATGGGAGTATCTTGAATAATTATCAACAATCAGAAGACAATAGAGGTTGCCTCCCAAACTTTTATAAGTTGTTTGTCCAAATAGATCCATGTGAAGAAGATCTAGCACTCTTGATGTTGACATGTAAGCTTTGGTTGGATGAGTGTTTGCAACTTGCTTGCCAGCTTGACATGCACTTCAAAGTTTATCCTTCTCAAACTTGACATCCTTCAGACCTCTCACTAACTCCTTCAATAGCTTCTTGAGTGTACTCATCCCAACATGTGCAAGCCTCCTATGCCAAAGCCACCCAAGTGATATTTTGGTGAATAGGCATGTCTTCTAGTTAGCATTTTCGGAGGTGAAATCAAATAAATATAGATTGTTGTATCTAAATCCTTTGAATATGACTTGCTCATCATCTTTCTTTGATACAACCATTTCCTTCTCGGTGAATAAACATTAAAAGCCAAGATCACACAATTGTCCAATGGATAGCAAGTTGAAGCTTAATGAAGCAACATATGGCACATTTGAAATTGAGCGGTCATTTGATATTAAAACTTTGCCCAACCCTTGTACTTTAAACTTTGAATTGTCACCAAATGTAATTATTTCTTGACCATCCATATCTTCATCTAGTGAGGTGAACATACGAGGATCACCGGTCATATGTCGAGTGCAACCACTATCAATAACCCAATGACTTTCACCGGTCCTATAGTTCACCTACACACAAGAGATCAAGCTTGATGTTTAGAGACCCAAACTTGATGAGGGCCCTTGACTTTCTCAACTAGTGACTTAGAAACCCAAATTTTCTTAAGCCGATTCTTGTTTGGTGGACCTAAGAACATGACTTTTATCTTTCCACTAGAATCCTTTCTAAGCATATAGTGAGTATTGAAAGCAAAGGGTCTAGCATGCTTGGACAAGGGTTGTGGTGGTGGAGTTTCACACTCATGAGCAAAGTGAGCTTCTTGTCCACACTCAAAGCATCTCTTTGGCTTAGGTTTTGACTTGTGTTGTTGATGTTGAGCTTGAGCTTTCTTCTCTTGATTTGCTAAGAATATAATACCACTTCTATCCATCTTCATCACGGTGTTCATTAGTAGCTCACTTTGAAGATATTGGCCTCTTATGAACTTGCTCAAATCGGTCTTGAGATGTTCCTTCTTCAGCTTGAGTTTCTTGTTCTCTTCTGTAAGTTCATCATGAGTTGATAGCTTCTCAAGATCTTTCTCCAACTTGAGCCTCTTGTTTTCTTCTCTAAGCATCTCATTCTCAAGAGCCATATCATGATCATTGTCAAGGTTCTCCATCACAATTGTGTTGGTGGTCGATAGCTTTTAAGATCCATCTTGAGTTTTTCATTCTTATTCTTGAGCTTGACATAGTCATCATAGTTGTCAGACTCAACCACTTTCTTACCTTTGCTACTAGAACCTTGCTCGATGCTCTCAACAATTAAGTCATTACATGATGTGGCTATATCAATCTTAACAACATTTTAGTAGCATCATGCGGCTCATTGGATAAAAACTCATGAGAAAGAACAAGATTGTTATGATTAATCTTGAGATTTGTGTACTGTTCTTTTAGCAAGTTGTAACTAGTGATGAGCTCATTGTGTATCCCCTCAAGTTTATCATAATTTTCTCTAAGCTCCTTTTTAGAGGTTTTGAGCTCCTTGAGTTTAGGTGACACAATTTTATTTTCTTCTCTAAGCTCATCACTAGCCTTTTCAGCTATGTCATACTTTGCTAAGAGTGAATCATTCTCAAGTTCTAGCTTCTCATTTTTAGCTCTTATCTTTCTAATGATTTTAGTGTATTGGTTTAGCAATTTGACAAGGTCATCATAAGAAGGTGATTCAAATTCTTTATCACTATCACTACCATTCTCATCATCACTAGCATTGTCATCACCACTACTATCATCATCATTTTGTACCTTTCGTTCACTCTTGGCCATGAGGCATAGGTGTGTAGAGGATGATGGCAGCGGTGGCGGTGAAGATAGTGAAGAACAAATCACAAAGCGGCCACCTTCTCCTTCTCATTATCACATTCATCAATGGATGAGCCACTTGATGATTCAATGTCTGTGAGCTAATCACCAACAATATAAGCTTTGCCATTCTTCTTCTTGTGATACTCCTTCTTGCCATCCTTCTTCTTGTATTGCTTGTTTTTCTTCTTCTCGTCATCATCACTTGAGTCATCTTTCTTTCCCTTGTACTTGTCTTTCTTGAGCTTGGGACATTGGTGAGCTAGATGACCAAGTTCTCCACAATTGTAGCAATCCATTTTGGAGATGGGCTTCCTTCTACTAATAGTGAAGAATTTCTTCTTCTTGCCATCAAACTTGACACCATTCTTGTTTAGCTTTTTGAGCATCTTGGTGGTTCTTCTCACCATGAGAGCAAGACTTTCATCATCAACTTCATCATCACTAGAGCTATCAAGAGCAACTTTTTCTTTGCTCCTCTTCTCCTGGTTAGCCTTGAGTGCTAAGTCTTTCTTCTTGGAGGAAGAGGAACCCTCTTGAGGAGTGATGTTGTAACACCTCTGGTGTTAAAGCATGCATTAGGCACTGCAAATCATGAGCATGAGCATCATCTTGCATTCATAATCATATGTGATATAAATGAAACAGTGGTTTGAAACATAACTCTGAAACATGGATGTTGCATTTGCTTGTTTAAATAAAACTATACCATGATTATGCTTGTTAAGTCAAATAAACATGTCTGTTTGGTAATGCAAATAATTTAGAAATGTTTAACATGTAATTTGGAGCAAGTTGGGTATTCAAAGTTTTCCCAAATTTAGCTTTCAAAAATAATTTAGAAAAATAAGATTTTGATTTAAATGAACTTTGAATCTTTATTTCAAAATCTATTTGGAATTTTAAAATGCACCTTTAAGCAAAGTTGTAGAGAATCAAATTCTAAGCAACTTTCATTTTTGCACCAAACCCTAGAAATGAGTTTTTCTTGCTCAAAAAGGAATTGTGGGGCTGTTTGTTTGAAAAAGAAAAGAAAAAGCAATTTATTATTAGAAATTGGGCCGCACCCTCCTTTCTAGCCCAGCTGGCCAAGCCGGCCCGGCTGGCTCACCCCACCCACCTCCTTCTCCCATGAGCCACGCGCCCGCGTCCGACCGGGCGCAGCTCACGCCCACCGCGTGGCGGCCTATCGCTACCGTCGATCGTCCGGTGGCATATGCTCTGGCCCCCACAGCCGCGCTCGCCTTCACCCACGCCCTCAGCTCACTCAGCCAAACTCGCCCACTCCTCCTTCCTCTCCTCCTCACCTTGCTCTCGCCTCACAGCAGTAGTAGCAGCAGCGGAGCCGCGCGGCCAGCCCGCCATTGCATGCAGCAGAGCTCGCCATCACGCAGTGTCGTCGTTCCTACTCGCGGCCAACGCTCTGCAGCAGCCGCCCACTCCATCTTGCCGCACCGTCCGCGCTTGCCCTCGTCCGAGGTAAAGGCCGTGGTGGCCAGTTTGCCTTCCCGCCATGGCCGGAGCTCCGGCAAGCCCCGATCCTTGCCACCTACCCTCTCTCCACTCCTTCTCCCCTTTTCCACGCACATTGGCTTCGCCTTGCTCTCGCAGAGCCCACACACCATCTCTCGCACCTCGCACGTGGTCGATGCTTGCCACTCGACGGTGAGCAGGGCCGCCGCGCCGCCATGCACCCCGGCAAGCATGCTCTCGTGCTCCCGCGCCTCCATCTTGTAGCCAAGCGGGTGTAGGTCATCGAGTAGAGTGTGGTGGTGGCCACCATTCCACCGGAGACCTTGCTGCCGGTGAGATCTCGTCGGTCAACGGCGAGTCCCACCTAGGGATGGCTGATGGGTGGGGTCAAGTTGACCCAGGGGCCTGTTGGTCAGCTGCTCAGGTGCAGTTGGGGGGTAGGCGGCTGGGTGCGTGTAGCATTTTGAGCCAGGTGGATTTTCGGATTTAAAGGAAAACCTTTTCCAGAAATTGTGAAATTGCTTCCAAAAATCATATCTTGAGAAATATAACTCCAAATTTGTTGAAACAAATTTTTTGTGTTTCTTAGCACTAGATCTACAGTTTAAAAATATTGCATGTCAAATTTGTGATACTTTTATATAGGGCTTTATTTAATTCTTGTAATTGCTGTTTTCTTAGAAAATTCATAGTAAATAGAATATACATCAAAAAAATATGATTCCAATTTTGTTGATCTAGTCTTGAGATGTACTTTCCGTGAAAAATATATGTCATGCATGTTCTGTAGAAAAATATGGCTATGTGATTTATGTGCATTTAATTGCTATTTCTTGTAAAATTTCTAGAGCCAAATATATGAATAAAACATGCATGTGAAACTTTTTGTACAATGTTTGTAGGCTGTGTAGATCATGGGAATAATACTAAATCTATTGTTTGATACTTTTCATAGTACAAAGTATTTTCATGCTATTTTGTATGCCCTAGCTTGTCATTTTACGTTAGGCTACTTAGGGTATGACTATGCTACTATAATTTTTCTAGATTTTTCTATGCTCTAGAAATATAGGTTGCTATTGTAACCTTAGTTTAAACTGAAATAAAATGATATTCTTTATGCATGATTAGTTTAATGGTGTAGCTTTGGTGTATCTTTGAAGCATCAAATAACTTGTTGATGTCACTTGGCATGTTTGTATGGTTGATGTCACTTGGCATGTTTGTATGGTTGTGGTGATGAAGTATAGTGGCACACATGTCAGGGCTATATGTTAGTTATTGGAAAAGTAACGAGAGTTAGTAGTAGAAGTGACTGCAGTAGATAACATGTACTCGTGGCACCTGTCCTTGGATGATGTTGACTACCTAGTAGAAGAGTGTTACCTCTATTATATCCAATAAATCTAAGTGTGTTCATCTCCATTACATGCAATCACGATCATCATACGCCATCGCATCCGATGCACCATTTGCATAAGTACTTATACCAATGCATTATACATGATCACAGGAGGAAGTGCTGTTACGGAACCATCCAAATTATAAGAGCACAAGTACAAAAACAATCACCGAAGTGATCAAATTCTCGCACTGGAGCCCATATAACTCCGGTAGTCCAATGAAATCACGAGGGATTTCAAACCAACCAACATACAAGCCAAGATCGTAGTGATTCAACATAACAAGTCACATGTTACATCCATTTCACAAGTACTTCAATATACATCAGAGTTCAACATAGTTATTACAACTTAAGTTCAAAAGTAGCAGAAGCAAAGTAATTGGAAACTAACATTTCTCTGATTTCAAATACATGCTAGTACCAAGGTCGACTTCCAACAAAAGCATTGGAGATAAGGTAAATACGAAGGATCATGCCCATGATCTTACTCCGCCACCAAGGCAGGAGCCAACCAACTCTTGTAGCCGCCATGATACATCACAACCTGTAACAAGTGGGGATAAAACCCTGAGTACGACAATGTACTCAGCTAGACTTACCCGTCAAAAACCAGGAGCACTCTATATTAGAACCTGTACTAGAGCACTCACTTGATTAGGAGCAAACAATATTAACCATAGCAGGTATAAATTGAGGCAACATTTCCATCGTCATCCAATTAAACATCCATTCAATTTAATTGAATCTACATTGCCACTGCTCAAGTCAAGTGCTCACTAACCGGGAGCGACGGCGATTCGAATCGAGTTCCTATCCAGCTGGAGGGGTATTTCTAACACTCACCGCGCAGGCCCCTGCCAGGGTCGCACAAGCCACCTTGTAACACCCTAGGTGTTTATCATCAATTAGGTAGTGGGTTTAAGCTCAAACATGATAGATTAGTGGAGATGACGATGTCAAGGTTAACCTATGGAGATGAGCCTAACCTAAAGTTGGATGTTGCACCATTGCTTTACATATAGGCCCCTTTTCAAGATATATGCTTGGGTGGTGTTATTGCAATATCTTCATGTGTCTCACCTTGGTACCTATCTATATTGATCCTTGGAAAAAGTTTCATGAAGTTTGGAATCAAAAAGTCACATGAAATGATAAGTCATATCCTTCTTGGAATGGCGTGATTAAGTGAATGGAATTATAGATCATCAACCAAACTTTGCAACTTTGCCCAAATGACTCTAGATGAACTCTACAACAAAAGTCATGAAGGGTTCATGTTGAGCAAATGTCAAGAAAATGCCCCGATTGGCCTAAAACCCTAGTTTTGGCTTTATCAAGTCGCTACTTTGACCAAAGCGAAAGTTTGACTTCTGTACCAGTTATGAGGTTTGACCTTAAACAAAAGGTGTAGTTCATCTTGTGTAGAACAAACTTTGTTTAATGGTCAAGAGCTAGTTTGGCTTCTAGTTTGGTCAAATAGAGCTCACAAGATTGAATCAGCTGCTGTTTTTTGAAGCTAGAAAATATTCTAAGTCCTAGAATGGGCAGCAATAAGTTGACTTGTTTGGTAATCTTTATCTCCCTAACCATGCTGAACTAGTCCATGGCCCTTTAATAGAAGTTGTTGTTTAGTTTGTATGCTACAAACTTTATTAAAGGACCCAAGCCTGATTTCATCTCCAAGCTTGTCAAACTGTGGGTTGAAGTTGGTATGTAGCTGCTATTCTCAACATTTCAAAGATTCCTGGTTCACCGTGTTGACATCCGATGTTCTCCCAATTTTGTTAAGCAACTTGGTTTGACCCCTTAATGAAAGTTGGAGTAGACCTTCTGAAGAAGAGCATGTAAAAGTATGGCATCAATTTGACTTAGTATTGACCTTCAATTTTGGATGTTTGCTTGTCGCTGTCAAATCGCTGGCACTACCAAGTTTGATACTAATTATCTGCTAATCCAATAGCCTAATGGCCAAGCACCCTTAATCAAAGTTGTAGAGCTTTAGGAGGAGAGCAGACTTTGTTTTGGGCCCATGATCCAGTTCGGCCCGTAGCTAGCCCAAAATGGCGCCCCAATATGCCCTCACCGACGCCCACCACGTGCTCGGGGAATTGTCCCAACGAGTGACACGCGCCCTGGGCGTGGCCGCCATGCAAGGCTGCCGCGTGCCCTCCACCTTGCCACATGTCTCTGCATGTCTGAGCCATTGGGGAGTGGATGAGTTGCCACCGTCGTCCCTCCCTCGTCCCTGAGCTCGCCTCCGCCTTCTACCTCGCTCCCTAGTGCCCGCTTGCGCAGAACGCGGCCATGACTGCCATGGACAGCCGGCCGAGCTCCATGGCTGCCATCCAATTAGCTCCTTCATGCCCCCTTCTCGCTCACAGACCCCTTCCTCAGCCTCATGCGGGCCCGGGCGGGCCACGTCGCTGCCGCTCAGTCGGCGCGCTGCACCTCCGTGCTGCTGCCGTGGCGAAGCCGCCGCCGTGCGCCCGGCTCACGTGGCTAGAAGGCCACGGACGTCCGCAGGCAACACTGCGGGTGGCCGCAGGTGCGCCTCACCGCCGGGCAGCTCCCGCGCTGCTCCACCACCGCCGGGTCACCGGCAGCCGGCCGGCGGAACCGCCGATGGTCATCCTCCCTCCCCTGCTCGATGCTCTGTCGAGAGGAAGAAGAAAGCCGAATCCCCCCCTGTGCCTCTCTCTTATATGACAAGTGGGCCCGGCTGTACCATGGGGCCCACGTGTCAGTTTAAGAAGTGGCCATCCTGGGTGTGTTTTCGGGTGGAGCTAGCATTAAGTTAGGGTTGAGTGATTTCGTTTTTGAATTTTAGATTTGTGTTAAATCTTCTAAAATTCATATCTCATGCTAGGTAATTCCAAAAATATCAAAAGTGGAATTTTTGGAAACCTTGAGAAAATATTTATGCAGTAGAGTCATAAAATGTTACATGTTTGTAGATGTTTTCTGATGTCTTTATTTAAGTTTTAAAAATGCTCCAAAAATGCTTATCAACTTGAGCAGAGCCATATCTTGAGTTTTAGAACTCCAAAAATAGTGATTCTTGTTTTGTTAATTTCATGAGGACATGTACTTGCTAGGAAAAATATTAAACACACTAGTTGTTCACTATTTTCTTAAGGTTTTGATTTGACCTGGATAAATAAGGAAATCTACATCATATTGCTTGTCATTTTTATATCTGAGTTGTGTTGCTCCAAATGATGTGAAATTTTTATGGTAGTCTTATCATGCTATGAATATACTGTGGTATAAATTTCATGGTCATTGCTTACTGTATGATCAAGTTATTGATTTAACTTGTTTATGGCTTAATAAATAGCTTATAAATAATATATAAAAGATAAAATAGAAAATGTTGTTCCATTACCTTAGTATGATGTTTTTCTATCATATTGATTCATACTATGGCCTTGTGTTCATAGAAAATATTGAGTTTTAGGTTTAACTTGCTCTCACATGATTTATTGCAATAGCTATTTGTCTTTTTCATAGAGGTTGATATACTTGTCCAAATGGATTGAAATTTGGATAGTAGACTTTTGGGAGCATGTGTAGCTCACTGTAATTTTGGTAGAATTTATTATGCACTTTTGGTATGTGTTCATAATTCCACCTAATTATCTAAGATAAATTAAGAAATGTATTAAAATAATTTATCTAGCTTTGAACATTATGTTTTCTGGTGTTCATTAGTCATTTATGAAATGTTGGTAAAGTTGGTTTTACACAATTATATGTTTGCAACATATGTTAATAATTATTTCTTGCAATTACTAGTTTCTGGACAGTTCTGGGGGCAATGTAGATTACCCCATGTTAATTATGTTTTCTGAGCATCTTGTCTATAGAAAAGTTGTGTATAATTCATGTATCTAGCTTGTGTTAAAACTTGGTGGCATTTGGTCAAGTAGTTTTTGAGTTATAGATGTTTAAAGTCAGGTCCCAGATTTGGTTGCTCTCTGTTTGGAGCAGACCAGAGTCTGTAGTTTCATATTTTTGACCTAGTAAACTTGAGAATTAGGCTTAGGTGATTATAAATGAATTGTAGATAATTTCATAAGCTTTCCAGAATGTCTTGTTGCACATCTTTTGGTGTTGTAGATCTCCAGCTATGATTAAATTACTCAGCTGTTGTTCTGATGTCCAGAAGGTAGCAATTTCTAGTTCTAGTACTTTGATTAACTTTGCCATGCTTGTGTATTGAAGTGTGACTCATATCTTTGATGATACTTGGGTTAGTACCCTGTGATCTTATGAGACTTGTGTCTTGATTGATGTGATTGCCCTCTTCTATGTTATGCCTTAATGAGGATTAAGTTAATTAGCTCTAGGTGTTTATGCGAACTTTGGTATGCTTGTTTGATTACTCTGTTTATTGCACTTCTATGCATTCATACATATGCATTATTGCACCTCATTTAGGTACGCTAGCTGAAGCACGTGAAGGACCTGATGTGGATCCATCCCGAAGATAGAAGGACCGGACAAGTGATAGATTGGAGGATGCTCGCCAAGTGAATTCATCTGACATACTCTAACTTGAGTCGGATCCCAGGCAAGCCCCGGAGCATTATAAGCCTCCTACCTTCAAAGCAATTAATTCTATATATGTTATAAGTATTGTTGCATTAAGTGGTAGGAGTTGGTTGAAAACCTTGCTGCATTATATCATTCCTTGTCCAGATATATGAATCCTTGAATCCTACCTAGACTAGGATCGAGTAGATGCTTAGCCCTGCTTTAAACGATAGAAGTCAGGTGATTTCCTGTCACATGCGAGATTTAGGGATATTCATATATGGCACGGTTGGCTATATTTGCTATCGTGGAATGGAACCATGTGTTAATAAAATGAAATGAGACCGGGCGGGATGACGATAGTGAAGCAACAAGGCATGGAGGTCTTGGGTGTGGATCTATCCCCGTCTGAGTCGTTTAAGGACCGATTCGCTGTACGTCCTTGAGTCATGTTGAACGCAGTCTAACACTTAGTTGGCCGGATAAGTCGTTCCGACCGTGAAGCCGAGTAATACGGTTTAGGCCGGGAATCGAATGGTAGGTTGCATCTTGGAGGAGAGAAAGGATGTGCTTGGGGACATTGGCGTGAGACCAAGGGGGGGGTTAAAGTCCCTATCACCTGACAGAGTGTCGCCCTTGGGGATGCGGCATCATTCGAACCCATGACTCCTGAATTGTATGAAAGGTGGCTTGTGCGACCCTGGCAGGGGCCTGCGCGGTGAGTGTTAGAAATACCCCTCCAGCTGGATAGGAATTCGATTCGAATCGCCGTCGCTCCCGGTTAGTGAGCACTTGACTTGAGCAGCGGCAACGTAGATTCCATTAAATTGAACGGATGGTTAATTGGATAACGATGGAAAGATTGCCTCAATTTATACCTGCTATGGTTAATATTGTTTGCTCCTAATAAAGTGAGTGCTCTAGTACAGGTTCTAATATAGATGACAGGTTAATGATAATTAACTTGATGCTTAAGCATTAATGATTACTTATCTATATTAAGCTTTTATGCAAAATGTTGTCAAGCTAGCCCACTTTATATCAGCCTTGCATGATCCTTGGTGTCACTTTATTTCTGGTTTCGGACGGGTAAGTCTAGCTGAGTACCTTCTTGTACTCAGGGTTTTATCCCCACTTGTTGCAGGTTGTGTTGTATCTTGGCGACTGCAAGAGTTGGTTGGCTCCTGCCGTAGAGGCGGAGTGTGATCACGGGCATGATCCTTCTGAGTTATCTTCTCTCTAATGCTTTTGTTGGAAGTCGACCTTGGTACTGGCATGTATTTGAAATAAGGGTGTTGTTAATTTCAAATTACTTTGCTTCTACTAATTTTGAACTTGAGTTGTAATAACTAAGTTGAACTCCGATGTATATTGAATTACTTGTGAAATGGTTGTAACATGTGACTTGTTATGTTGAATCACTATGATCTTGGCTTGTATGTTTGTTGGTTTGAAATCCCTCATGATTTCATAGGACTACCGGAGTTATATGGGCTCAAGTGCGAGAATTTGATCACTTCGGTGATTGTTTTTGTACTTGTGCTCTTATAATTTGGACGGTTCTGTTACACACCTTTCGTACAATTCAGGAGTCGCAGGTTCGACTGATGCTACATCCCCAAGGGCAACACTCTGCCAGGTGATAGGGACTCTAACCCCCCCTTGGTCTCACGCCAATGTCCCCAAGCACATCCTTACTAACTCTAAGATGCGACCTACCATTCGATTCCCGGCCTGAACTGTATTACTCGGCTTCGCGGTCGGAATGACTTATCCGGCCAACTAAGTGTTAGACTGCGTTCAACATGACTCAAGGACATACAGCGAATCAGTCCTTAAATGACTCAGACGGGGATAGATCCACACTCAAGACCTCTATGCCTTGTTGCTTCACTATCGTCATCCCGCCCGGTCTCATTTTATTTTATTAACACATGGTTCCTTTCCACGATAGCAAATATAGCCAACCGTGCCATATATGAATATTCCTACATCTCGCAGGTGATAGGAAATCATCAGACTTCTACCGCTTAAAGCAGGGCTAAGCATCTACTCGACCCTGGTCTATGTAGGATTCAGGATTCATATATCTGGACAAGGAATGATATAATGCAGCAAGGGTTTCCAACCAACTCCTATCACTTAATGCAATAATACTTATAACATATATAGAATTAATTTCTTTGAAGGTAGGAGGCTTATAATGCTCCGGGGCTTGCCTGGGATCCGACACAAATCAGTCAAGTTAGCTTGTGTCGTCTTGATGATGCCTCCACTCCAAGTATGCACTTCAGGGTCCTTCCATCCTCGGGATGGATCCACCAACACCATCTTCGGGTTCAGCTCCCCATCACGTCCTTCACGTGTTTCAGCTAGCTTACCTAAATGAGGTGCAACAATGCATATGTATGAATGCATAGAAGTGCAATAAACAAAGTAATCAAACAAGCACACCAAAGTTCACATAGGCACCTAGAGCTAATCAACTTAATCCTCACTAAGGCATAACATAGAAGACGGCAAGAACATCAATCAAGGCACAAGTCTCATAAGATTACAGGGTACCACCCAAGTACCATCAAAGATATGAGTCACGCTTTAACACACAAGCATGGCAAAGTGAATCAAAGCACTAAAACTAGAATTTGCCACTTTCTGGACATACATGCAGTAGCTGAGTAAATCAATCATATCTGGAGTTCTACAAATCCAAATGACTTGCAATAAGACATTATGGAAAGCTTATGAAATTATCTACATTTCATTTATAATCATCACAGCATGATTCCAAAGTTTAATATGTCTAATTTACACAAACACATGAACTGGTCTAACAAGACAGAGAGCAAGCAATTCTGTAACCCAACTTTAAACAGCTATAACTCCTAAACCACATGGCCAAATGCCACCAAATTTTAACATCAACTATATACATAAATTATCTACAACTTTTGTATAAACAAGTTTTACAACAAAGCAAATTATCATGAAGAACTTTGCTAAGTTTCCAGATCTGTCCAGAAACCTCATTTGCAAGAAATAATTATTAACTTATGTTGCAAACATATAATTGGATAAAACCAACTTTACCAACATGTCACACATGACTAATGAACACCAGAAAACATAGTGTCCAATACTAAATAAATTCTTTTAATGCATTTTCTTAATTTATTTAGACAATTAGGTGGAATTATGAACACATATCAAAAGTGCATAATAAATTCTACCACAATTACAGTGGCCTATATATGCCCCCAACAGTCTACTGTCCCAATTTCATGCCATTTGGACATGTATATCAACCTCTACGAAAAAGACAAATTGCTATTACAAAAATTCATGTGAGAGAAAGATGAATCAATAACTCACTCATACTACCACCACAATTCATGAAATTTTTATCACACATAAAAAATCCCAGGAGTAGCATGTCACAAAAATTTCACTTCATTTGAAGACCTACAACTACAGTTATGAAAAAGACAAATACCACTAGTATTAAAAACCTAATCTGAAAAATCTATTTTTACAGCAAAACCATTAAACTAAAACATGACATATTATAGATCCACTGCATATATAATTTCACAAGGATTCCAAAAAGTCATCATTTGCTATTTTTGGAGCTTCCTAGCATGAGATATTAATTTCCAAAGATTTAGCCAAAAATCTGCATAAAAGAAAAAGGAAAAAGGAAAACACATTTGCCTCGAGGCCCCTGGATTTTCTAGAAATCAACCCGCGCTCTGCTTGTACTGTTAGGCACTGTTCATATGAGTCATGAACTTTGCATCTGGACCTAAGAAAAAGCTTCTAATCCATTTTTCTCCATCCCTTCGTCTTCTTCACGCACACAGAACAGAGGAGGTGCGCTCGGGCGGCTCGATTTCCGCCGGTGGAGCTCCGGCGGTGGCGGTTGGACGGCCGATGAGTGCGTGGGGGCGGTGGTGGCCCTGGACGCGCCCCAGGATGGCCGTAGCCCACCTTGCCATGGCCCGCAGGGGCCTGGCCACGAGAGCTCGCGGCTTGTGGCGGAGCGGCACGGCGACAGGGAGCCTAGCGGGGGAAGCGGAACTGGAGCGGAGTTGCTCTGCGTACAGTACAACGCGACAAAGCTAGTGGCGAGCATGGCTTGGCCTGTGGTGGCCCGAGGTGACGTGACCACGGCAACAGTCTGTGACCAGCGGCCACGACAAGCAGCAACGGTGCTCCGGCGACGAGCCGGCCGACCGAGGTGCGCGCGGGAGGGAGAAGAAGGCGGCGGAACTGGTGGTGGTGCTAGCTCGACGCGAGGGAGCGTGGAAGCAAGGGAACAGCGGCGGCATGGAGCTTGCTCTGTCAGCCATGGCTGCCGACGCGCTCCGGCGCAAGCGTGCGACACAGAGGCGAGGGAGGAGGGAAGCAGAGAGGCAAATGAGGGTGCTCTGGTACTCGGGGTCTCCACTCCACGCGTGCTAGGGGCAGGGGGCACGCGGCAAGGTCACAGGGTGCTGCAGCGCGTGTCGTTGTGCATGGTCGGCACGTCGACATATTGACGAACAGGTGGCGAGCGCAGTTCAAGGCGTCTTGGAGGCCGTTTTAGGGCCGTCTCCGGTCGGATTTGGGCCAAGGGCCTTGCATCAAAGTTGTTGACCACAGCATGCTCTCCGACTTTCATTAAGGGTGCTCGGCCATTGGGGCTCTAGATTAGGAGATAATTAAGCTCCAAAGTTGACACTGTCAGTGACTTGATAGTGATTAAGCTTTGTTCGGTTTTCACTAGTTTTGGGGTGCCAAACTTGATCCAACTAATTCCAACTTTTTACATGTTCTTCTCCAAGGAATATACTCCAACTTTTATATTTGGACCAACTCAAGTTACTTAACAAAAACGCGAGAACATGGCATGCCAATCTAATGACGTTGGTTAACTTCTCCAAGACTTAGAAATATTCTAAGTGCAGAAATCAGCAGCACGTTCCTACTTTGAGCCACTGTTGGACTTATTTCCAAGATGAATCATGGTATGCTCCAAAAATAAAGTTTGTTGTCCTCAAACTAAACTACAATTTTTATTAAGGAATCATCAACTAGTTTGGCCTGGTTACGAAACTACACAGCTCCAAAGTAGGGTACCCAAAACTGAAACACCAATTTGGCTTAGCCAAAATCTGAGGCTCCAGAACAACAATGCATTGAATCTTAGGAGCTCTATTTGACTAGGTTAGAGGCTAAACTAGCACTTGACCATTAAATAAAGTTTGTTCTATACAAGATGAACTACAACTTTTGTTTAAGGTCAAACCTCATAACTAGTACAAGAGTCAAACTTTCACTTTGGTCAATGTAGCAACTCGATAAGGCCTAAACTAGAGTTTTAGGCCAATTAAGGCATTTTCTTGACATTTTCTCAACATGAACCCTTCATGACTTTTGTTGTAGAGTTCATCTAAAGTCATTTGGGCAAGTTTGCAAGGTTTGGTTGATGATCTATAATTCCATTCACTTAATGGTGCAAATTCCAATAAGAATAGAACTTATCATTTCATGTGAATTTTTTATACTTCATGAAACTTTTCCAGGGATCACTATAGATAGAAAGTGATGTGAGACACATGAAATAAGTGACATCAACACTCACTTGCATTACCAAGCATGAGCATCTACATACACACATTGAAACATAATTAACAAGAATATGTAGCATACGTTTCAAAGAGATGTTGCAGATGTTTCAAAGCACATTCTATATAGGCATGTTTCACATGTTACACTAGTGCATCACATATGTTACATGCTCATATATGAACAAATGATGCTTATGCTCATGCAATGCAAGTGCCAACTGCAAGCCTAACACCTGGGGTGTTACAGCCCTCCCCCCTTAAAGGAATCGCGTCCCGAGATTCAGAACGGAAGACCTTTTAAGGAAGAGAGACATGTTATCTAGTTTCCAACATCTGCTATAGTATTCAGCTACAAAGCTTCCACATCGGTGAACAATTTGGTCAAAGGCCCTTTCTGATACTTACTCTTCATGGTAAACTTTGTTTGAAGAATTTCCTTCATTGACTTCCATGAAGCATTGTTACTTTGGGAGGAATCCAAAGACAACGTAGTACTTCATTCTTAGTGTACGAAGGTCATTTGGTCCATGAGCTAACCACTCACAAGTATCTGGTTCTTTAATGAACACAGCATAGGCTATACGAACTTTACACTAGACCGAAATCTTCAGAAGTAAACTCGTTGAAATGACCCTATGTTCACAAAGTTTGAAAAGCAGTCCTCTACCAAAATGGCTTAAGCACAACCTTCCAAAGGGTGAGATCATAGACGACAAACACCCTCAGAGGTTATATGATACTGACTAACCAATAGACAAGGTCTATACTGGTCATAATGGTTCAATCCTTCAGATATCAACTAATGGAACACTACTTAAGGTTTCATGTGTGCAGTTCTCTTTCTTTGATGACAACACTGTATTATCTGAGTCGGTCGAGGGATTAGTGAATGTGATAGCTAACTCTGTCGGCTTCGTATTTCTGCCAAATGTTACCTAAGAAGATTCTCTTATCCAAAGGCAATAGTTATCTGGGTTGAATCAGATGCAACCACTTGGGTAAAAACATTTATAAGGTACCAAAGTATGTCATCATTGGAAAATCGTTACCAAAGAAAAGATGTAGCGAGGCCTTAAGGACAACAAAAGTTGTAAATATTCACTAAACCGCAGGGAGTAGTCTACCACCAAGCGGTTGAGTAAAATTTTCCTTCGTGACTTATTTTCACTATAAGTTGAGTTGACTTGCAGCATATCAACTTCGTCAGGCCAACTTTTCACCTTGAGGCTTCCTCTTTAGGATCAAACAGTAGCTCTAAGATGGGAAATCTGTTGTTTGACACTTTTCAAATTGCTTTCGATTCACGATGGTATAAATTGATTTGTAGAAACCAAGGTTGGTCGTACATTGTGGATACGAGAAAGCAAAAGCAAACGAAAGACTGTAAACTAGAATATGTGGGACCTCAAAAGGGCCATCCAACAGTCGATCTCGACCATTAATTTACATACCAATCCGCTGATGCACACGCTTTGAACTTGCGGTTACTTTTGCAAGGCAAAACGCATACTCCACCGGGAGGACATTCCTTCAAGAATAAGGAATTGTTTCTGAATATTCCTCAATACTTTATCCAATAGAGTTATGAACAAACCATTTGTGGCACCTAAGGGCACAAGGATGCTGATCGAAACTAAGGCATGCTTTCTCTAATTCCTCACCTTAGCTGATAGAACACCTTGCACTATCTGTGTGATTGTCCAAGATGGAATTGACTTGGTCACAATGGTTCTAGAAGATAGAGTATCACTCAAGTTGTTGGCTAGTTGATCAACTTCTTGTTGGTTATTGCTCTGTAAGACATAGCCTTCGTAGCTACCAAGGAGTCGTTACCTAGTTGAAGATTAACCTTCCTATTGGTAAGTAATCAGTTGTCTCTCAACATTAAAAAGTTCCAAATCTTCATTCTTAGTCACAATAATTGTGGTTGAGGTAGAACAGACGGTTGCCATCAAAGTCAGCAGACAAGGAGTCACACCAGAGATGATTGATTTTGATTGTATGGTCATTGTGCCTACAAAGGTTAAGATTTGCATAATGTGACGATCGAGTCTTATCCAATGGATGACTTGTCCAACATTAAGTGTTGTGTCCTTTTTATCCAACAGGGATGAGATACGTTGCTCACTAGATGATGGTCATCAATATTGGAACAACTGAGTAGAGTCACTTGTCTACCTCCTCTTGTAGTCTGTTAATGTTTATGTCGGTGACCTATTCCTCAAAGGTTATCCTCTTAGCAACTTCAGAAGGAAGCTCCACTACTTTCGGTCTAAGATATGGATCTTATGATACGATATGGAGAGATAACCAAGAAAGGAGCACAAGAAAATAACACATCGACTGTCGTTTCATAATGGATCATGACTAGAAACTGTGATACCAGCGCATGCCAGGCAGCCAGCCATGTGTGTGCAGCCACAGGAGGCCGTTTCGTCGCTGCACCATCAGCGGCTACTCATAACACCATTACTAAACGCACAACGAAAGTGAAATTTCAAGTGGCACCAATGGGTTGTAAGAACAAGCACCATACAAGGAGGGATAACAATCAAAGGTAGTCATAAGGTTTAGAATCAACAGGGAAGCTATTCGCAGATCAAAACACCTCACAAGAAAACATAGCTCCATTGCCGAATGCGACTAAGCACGAGATTTTTTTCTTAATTCCACTCACGCCTAGCATTTCCCCAAAGTGATGACAAGATGAAAGATTACCATGAGATTTGGTCATGTTAAACAACAACATGAGATTAAGACTGGTAACCATCCCGAGACTTGGGAAGGTTGGGAATGGATTAAACCAACTTCAAGGGCGAAAACCGGTATGTAATCAGAGATTGAGTCGATAAGGTAGATACACAAATTTGCAAGCAAATGATTTTGAGGCCACAGCAAAGAGACGTTGCGTCACGCTAGCTAATCTTTGGGAGAGGCAACCGGGAGGTCCAACACGGATTTAAGTATGGTCTCCACAACTTGGCAAAGAACAACTATGGCAAAAAAGGAAGTGGTTGCGAGAATCTATCTTGGTTGGTAGATCAAACAAAGGTATTCACGTGCGGGTGCAGGACAGCTAGAAAAGTAAGTTAGCTAGAACTTTGGTATTCTCCAAAACTACAGAAACACCATTATGACCACAAAAGCATCACTACAATAGAAACCGTTCTAGCAGCCAACGTTTCACTAGCAAAACAAAGCTTGTCTTTGTTCTAGTTAACAAGAGAGCACACAAACATGTTATTCTAGTAGCTCTATACATTGTTACCTTAGACCAACACCAATTTAATTTATTCATGAGAATCCACAATTACTTAAGTGAGGCCTAAAGCATTTGCAACTGCTTAACAACATATCCACCACTTGGCTAAACTAGAGGACATTTATAGATTCAAGCATGTAACCACAATTATTTCTAGCAAGGCTAAGTACACACTTTTCTCAAACAAATGGAGTAAGGCATTCTTGTTTAACTCCACGCAAGAAAGATAGTGTAACACATTGATCACAAGTTACTTATCATTTGAACAAGGGTGAGAGGAGCATAGCTATGCATAAAGCAACAATCATGATAATGCATGCTTTGTCCTATTCGTCCTCACAAGATTGCCAACCTAAGGTGGCAATCACGTTCTATGTCGGTGGCATAACACGCACTCTCTCGATATATAGCTAGTCGTCAGCTACATTCGGCTTACGCATTTGTGGTTAGCTTACCTGCAAAAAATTTTCATTGCAGCCCAACAATTACCCAAATATAGCACACAACGAAAGCAGGAAGTAAAATTCTAAGTACTCCCATGTACATATACCCCCGTATATATACATGTAGCACCAAAACTACCCGAATCATCAATCACCCACAATTAAGTACCTTCATATATACATGTGTGTAACATGTAAATAATCTAGCAACCAAAACTAGCTCTTCCCTAGACCGCTAGTTGGACGGTCATGCTCTCACAACTCACACTTACCTGAGCGTAGGTGCGATGTTGCATAAAAGTAAACTAGCAATATATATGGCTATTTCATATATGAAGGCTACCTCCAATCTGACACACCAGGTAGCATAGTGTGGGAGAGTCATCACACATACATACCTTTGCCTGGGCGTAGATGCATAAATAAAAAAACCCCCAAGTTAGTACTTATATAAGCCACCTAATAATCCTTATATGGGCATAAGGAAATTGACCACTGGCATATTAGGTTTAGAATTCAGATTTCACAAACCTATATATAGCTATAAGTTGATAAAACTAATTTTATAAAACAAAACCTTTGTTTTAAATACACATACATCAAGTTTAATGTTGAATCTTGCTCTGATGCCAGCTGTCACGAAACCATCCAAATTATAAGAGCACAAGTACAAAAACAATCACCGAAGTGATCAAATTCTCGCACTTGAGCCCATATAACTCCGGTAGTCCAATGAAATCACGAGGGATTTCAAACCAACCAGCATACAAGCCAAGATCATAGTGATTCAACATAACAAGTCACATGTTACATCCATTTCACAAGTACTTCAATATACATCGGAGTTCAACATAGTTATTACAACTTAAGTTCAAAAGCAGCGGAAGCAAAGTAATTGGAAACTAACATTTCTCTAATTTCAAATACATGCTAGTACCAAGGTCGACTTCCAACAAAAGCATTAGAGATAAGGTAAATACGAAGGATCATGCCCATGATTGCACTCCGCCACTAAGGCAGGAGCCAACCAACTCTTGCAGACGCCATGATACATCACAACCTGTAACAAGTGGGGATAAAACCTTGAGTACGACAATGTACTCATCTAGACTTACCCGTCAAAAACCAGAAATAAAGTGACACAAAGGATCATGCAAGGCTGATGTAAAGTGGGATAGCTTGACAACATTTTGCATAAAAGCTTAATATAGATAAGTAATCATTAATGCTTAAGCATCAAGTTAATTATCATTAACCTACCATCTATATTAGAACCTGTACTAGAGCACTCACTTGATTAGGAGCAAACAATATTAACCATAGCAGGTATAAATTGAGGCAACATTTCCATTGTCATCCAATTAACCATCCGTTCAATTTAATTGAATCTACGTTGCCGCTGCTCAAGTCAAGTGCTCACTAACCGGGAGCGACGGTGATTCGAATCGAGTTCCTATCCAGCTGGAGGGGTATTTCTAACACTCACCGCGTAGGCCCCTGTGAATTTTTTTTATTTTTAACACTTTTTAGAAACTATTTTTAATTTTAGCATCGAAAGTTTTTTTATATCCAACACTTTTGGCCGCTCCCCACGCGAGGGAGCGGCATTTGAACTTTGCCGCTCCCCACGTGGAGGAGCGGCAATGCTGCTGAGGTGGCAGTGGTGAAAAGGTGGTAGGGGGCTGCCGCTCCCCCCTGGAGGAGCGGCAAGGCTGCCGCTCCCCAGATCAGGGAGCGGCAAGCCTATCGCTCCTCCAGGGGGGAGCGGCAGCCCCCTGCCCCCTTTCGCCACTGCCACCTCAGCAGCGTTGCCGCTCGTCAGATCAAGGAGCGGCAGGCGCAGGACGCCTTTTATTCTCTTCTCCTCTTGAGCTATTGTCATTCGTCATTTCGGCGCCGCGCCCCCTCTCCCCCCTCACGGCCATCACACAAGTTATTTTGTTGTTTAGTTGTAGTTCAAATGTCGGGCGGAAGTTCGTCGAGCAGAGGTAGAGGAAAGGGAGTGAGGAAGGGACATCCGATTGTGTGGGAGGGTTCTCTGGGTCCTGATTCTTTTGAGGAACCTATAGAACAATTTCTTTTGGAGAGCAAGAGTGACTTCACCCGCGAGAGACCTCTTAGATCATACGACAACCGCACGGAAGATTGGCCAAAATGTCGCCACAGTGAGGATTGCGTCGTGCAGATGTACAACGACTATGACGGTGGAGGCCGTCGTTTCTTCAGATGCCCGCGAGGATTTGTATTTCCTTTTAACTCTCATTTTTTCAGATTTGCATTTGGTTTGTAGAAGTATTTTATTGGTAGATGCATTTTCAGGATTCAAGCTGCCCAGATAACTGTGGGTTCACTCAATGGGTCGATCCTCCTCCTATCTATCCCCATCAACAATACATCACATATCTACAGGGACGCATCTTTGATCTAGTGTATGGCCCTGGAAGTGGTAATAGGGACATGTCAGAGGACGACAGCATCAACGATGCAGAGGAGCCACTATGCAACAATTCATACTACCAGTGACCATGCCATAAGAAGCACAGGCCTCCTTCTCCGCCGCCGCCGCCACCGCCACCGCCGCCGTCAATAGGAGGTTACTGTGCGGAAGGCGCAACTCAGTTCAATATGTGGTACCATTATTAGGCATGTTAGGTTTAGTTTGCAACATGTCATTGTTTAGTTCGTTAATATCAGTGTTTGAGTTTGAACTATGTTTATGTTGGAGCAAGTGGTAGTGGAACTGTTGAACCTTGTAATAAGTGTGTACCATGTGCCTACTGTTTTCCTCGATCGTGCAAGTATTTTATTTCCAACATGTGACTTTCCAACATGTCCTAGTATTATAAAGAAGTACATGTGGTCGATGTTACTGATCAAAGCACGGAGCAGCAGGAAACACAGCCCCCCAGGCAGGGAGCGACAGAGTTAGTGCTCCCCTAGCCAGGGAGCGGCAGCCATAAAACAATGTTAAACGTCGTCGAACTCTCCAGTGAGCTTGAAAAGTAGAATGTAAGCACATTACAAGTTGCACATTACAAGTTCACTGGAACACATAAAACATCATATTACAAGCTCAAATCCATTAGTTCCAAATACATGTAGTTGCAAATTATTTCAACACACTGCTAGGACACATAAGTTCAACAAATGACTTGGATACATAAATGGCGACATAGAGTGCAACAAAGGGTCTCCAACTTCATCCTGCAATGAAAATGACCAAGTCAACCTACAGTATATATGACATTGGTATGAGTCACCATTTGCCATCCTACAATGCAACTGAGCCAGGATGATATTCTTTACCCTTATTATCCAAGCATAAATGGGGTTGGACCAATTTACTTATCCTCCATTTGCCATCACTCGCTTTTTTCCTTGCAGTAAGCCTCCACTGACATGGATAACCTGCTTTGCAGGTAATGTGGTACCTCAAGTTCTTGTCGGAATGAGTCACCAAGTATGGCCTATGGTGGTACACAGCATAATCCTAAAGAAAGAGCTTCATCTCTGACATTGTATTGAATATCATGCCCTTCTGAAGGATTACATGCTCATGGTTATACAGTGATTCTGCACACATCTGCAGACCTGTGTCACAAACTGCCATATGTACCATGCTGACATTCCTATAGTTCGGACCACCACTTAAAGGTACACCGCCCTGGCTCAGTTGCATGAGTTCTGCCTCTGTGTAAGGGGGCGGTGCAACATAATGCTTGCTTCACTGATCCTACCCCACGAATCAAAATATGGTGCACCACCCTCTGGTAAATCATGGACCAGCCTGCCTTGAGTCGGCATGGCATGAAGCACCAAAAGTGAAACATCGAACGTTGTAGCATGAACCGGCGTCGCATGGGCAGCTCTATCATCATCGTCGTCGTCGTCGTCATCATCGTCGTCATCGTCATGGTCTTGGTGGTCGTCATGACCGAACCAGTTCTCTTCCGCCTGCTCCTGCTCTTCATGTTCGAACTCCGTCACATCAAAGTCGTTGTTTATACAACCGACTGGATGTGAATGCAACTGCTCCTGCGTCAACTGACCATCCATATACAACTGACTGGATGTGAATGGAACTGCTTCTTCATCACCTCCAACATCGTCATGATGATCATCCTCCAACCTGTACCCATTCTCCACAACCACCTCAGCAATGGGTGAGTTCGAGCCTGCGAGGACCCTAGTGTAGCGGGACCAATGAGCAGGGTCACGCAAAGGCATCAGGACATATTTTTCCCGAGTCTTCCCACTGTCAAATCTCCCCTTGATTGTGAAATCACCGCCAAACTTTGCGTTCAAACGCACACAAAGGTCATTGAAGCTCGGCGGTTCATCAAACCATTCCAACTCCTCTTCCATATCCTCAAATTCACCATCTTCCTTCCTAACAATTCCTCCGAAATAAACTCGGACACAACAATCCATCTGAAAACCATTCGAGGAAACTTCATCAAATCGTCCAAACAAACTAACTATACTAAGTTTATTAACTACACTATACTAACTAAACTAACTAAAGTAACTATTTATATCACCTATACTAACTTCACTAATCTAAACTAAACAAACTAACTATTCTAACTATTTATAATACCTAAGTAACTATTTATATCTCCTATATTAACTTCACTAATGTAAACTAAACATACTAACTATTTATAATACATATACTAACTTTACTAATCATACTAACTAAAATAACTATTTATAATATTTATACTAACTATGCTAGCTTTACTAATAATACGAACTAAACAATTAAACTAACTACTTATACTAACAATATTAAATAAACTAATCTAACTAACAATTATAATACATAAAAAATGAAATTACCTGCTCGTGGGGCAATGCTCGCGGAGGGGGTGGCCCTGCTGCCGGCTGCTCACGCGGGAGAGGCGCTGCTGCCTCCGGCCACGCCGGGGGGGGGGGGCGCCTGTGCCATGCGGGGGGGGGGGGGGCTGCTGTCTGCTGCTGTCGCGTGGGGGGGCGCTGCTGCTGCCTGCTCACACCCGGGGGGGGGGGGGCGCTGTCCGCCGGGGGTGGCGTCAGGCGAGAACGTCGGCCTTCTTCTCTGTGTTACAGTGACTACCTCACGCGAAACAAAACGGCCCCAGCCCCCCGCTGCCGCTCCTTGATCTGGGGAGCGGCAGCCTTGCCGCTCCCCAGATCAAGGAGCGGCAGCGGGGGGGGGGGGGGGTTGGGGCGTCGGGCTTCTTATGTTCGGCATAGCGACCAGTCTATCACGCGCGAAACAAAACAACACCGCCCCCCCTCCCTGCCGCTCCCTGATCTAGGGAGCGGCAGCCTTGCCGCTCCTCCAGGTGGGAGCGGCAACCCCCTGCCACCTTTTCACCACTGCCACCTCAGCAGCATTGCCGCTCCTCCACGTGGGGAGCGGCAAAGTTCAAATGCCGCTCCCTCGCGTGGGGAGCGGCCAAAAGTGTTAGATATAAAAAAACTTTCGGTGCTAAAATTAAAAATAGTTTCTAAAAAGTGTTAAAAATAAAAAAAATCGCCCCTGCCAGGGTCACACAAGCCACCTTTCGTACAATTCAGGAGTCGCGGGTTCGACTGATGCCGCATCCCCAAGGGCAACACTCTGCCAGGTGATAGGGACTCTAACCCCCTTGGTCTCACGCCAATGTCCCCAAGCACATCCTTACTGCCTCTAAGATGCGACCTACCATTCGATTCCCGCCCTGAACTGTATTACTCGGCTTTGCGGTCGGAACGACTTATCCGGCCAACTAAGTGTTAGACTACGTTCAACATGACTCAAGGACGTACAGCGAATCGGTCCTTAAAAGACTCAGACGGGGATAGATCCACACCCAAGACCTCCATGCCTTGTTGCTTCACTATCGTCATCCCGCCCGGTCTCATTTCATTTTATTAACACATGGTTCCTTTCCACGATAGCAAATATAGCCAACCGTCCCATATATGAATATTCCTACATCTCGCAGGTGACAGGAAATCACCTGACTTCTACCGCTTAAAGCAGGGCTAAGCATCTACTCGACCCTGGTCTATGTAGGATTCAAGATTCATATATCTGGACAAGGAATGATATAATGCAGCAAGGGTTTCCAACCAACTCCTATCACTTAATGCTACAATACTTATAACATATATATAATTAATTGCTTTGAAGGTAGGAGGCTTATAATACTCCGGGGCTTGCCTGGGATCCAACACGAATCAGTCAAGTTAGCTTGTGTCGTCTTGATGATGCCTCCACTCCAAGTATGCACTCCAGGGACCTTCCATCCTCGGGATGGATCCACCAACACCATCTTCGGGTTCAACTCCCCATCACGTCCTTCACGTGTTTCAGCTAGCGTACCTAAATGAGGTGCAACAATGCATATGTATGAATGCATAGAAGTGCAATAAACAAAGTAATCAAACAAGCACACCAAAGTTCACATAGGCACCTAGAGCTAATCAACTTAATCCTCACTAAGGCATAACATAGAAGACGGCAAGCACATCAATCAAGGCACAAGTCTCATAAGATTACAGGGTACCACCCAAGTACCATCAAAGATATGAGTCACACTTTAACACACAAGCATGGCAAAGTGAATCAAAGCACTAAAACTAGAATTTGCCACTTTCTGGACATACATGCAGTAGCTGAGTAAATCAATCATATCTGGAGTTCTACAAATCCAAATGACTTGCAATAAGACATTATGGAAAGCTTATGAAATTATCTACATTTCATTTATAATCATCACAGCATGATTCCAAAGTTTAATATGTTGAATTTACACAAACACAGAAACTGGTCTAACAAAACAGAGAGCAAGCAATTCTGTAACCCAACTTTAAACAGCTATAACTCCTAAACCACAATGAAAAATGCCACCAAATTTTAACAGACGCTATATACATAAATTATCTACAACTTTTGTATAAACAAGTTTTACAAAAAAGCACATTATCATGAAGAACTTTGCTAAGTTTTCAGATCTGTCCAGAAACCTCATTTGCAAGAAATAATTATTAACTTATATTGCAAACATATAATTGGATAAAACAAACTTTACCAACATGTCACACATGACTAATGAACACCAGAAAACATAGTGTCCAATACTAAATAAATTCTTTTAATGCATTTTCTTAATTTATTTAGACAATTAGGTGGAATTATGAACACATACAAAAGTGCTTAATAAATTCTACCAAAATTACAATGGCCTATATATGCCCCCACTAGTCTACTATCCAAATTTCAAGTCATTTTGACATGTATATCAACCTTTACGAAAAAGACAAATTGCTATTACAAGAATTCATGTGAGAGCAAGATGAATCAATAACTCACTCATACTACCACCACAATTCATGAAATTTTTATCACAAATCAAACATCCCAGGAGTAGCATGCCACAAAAATTTCACTTCATTTTAAGACATACAACTACGGTTATGAAAAAGACAAATACCACTAGTATTAAAAACCTAATCTGAAAAATCTATTTTTACAGCAAAAACATTAAACTAAAACATAACATATTATAGATCCACTACATATATAATTTCATAAGGATTCCAAAAAGTTCTCATTTGCTATTTTTGGAGCTTCCTAGCATGAGATATTAATTTCCAAAGATTTAGCCAAAAATCTGCATAAAAGAAAAAGGAAAAAGGAAAACACTTTTGCCTCGAGGCCCTTGGATTTTCTAGAAATCAACCCACGCTCTGCTTGTACTGTTCAGCACTGTTCATATGAGTCATGAACTTTGCATCTGGACCCAAGAAAAAGCTTCTAATCCATTTTTCTCCTTCCCTTCGTCTTCTTCACGCACGCAAAACAGAGGAGGTGCGCTCGGGCGGCTCGATTTCCGTCGGTGGAGCTCCGGCGGCGGCGGTTGGACGGCCGGCGAGTGCATGGGGGCGGCGGTAGCCCTGGACGCGCCCCGGGATGGCCGTAGCCCACCTCGCCATGGCCCGTAGGGGCCTGGCCACGAGGGCTCGCGGCTTGCGGCGGAGCGGCACAGCGACAGGGAGCCTAGCGGGGAAGCGGAACTGGAGCGGAGTTGCTCTGCATACAGTACGGCGCGGTAAAGCTAGTGGCGAGCACGGCTTGGCCTGTGGAGGCCCGAGGTAACGCGACCACGGCAGCAGTCTGTGACCGGCGGCCACGGCAAGCGGCAACGGTGCTCCGGCGACGAGCCGGCCGACCGAGGTGCGCGCGGGAGGGAGAAGAAGGCGGCAGAACTGGTGGTGGTGCTAGCTCGGCGCGAGGGTGCATGGAAGCAAGGGAACAACGGCGGCATGGAGCTTGCTCCGTCGGCCATTGCTGCCGACGCGCTCCGGCGCGTGCGTGCGACGCAGAGGCGAGGAAGGAGGGAAGCAGAGAGGCAAATGAGGGCGCTTTGGTACTCGGGGTCTCCACTCCACGCGTGCTAGAGGCAGGGGCACGTGGCAAGGTCACAGGGAGCTGCGGCGCATGTCCTTGTGCATGGTTGGCACATCGGCATATTGACGAACAGGTGGCGAGCGCAGTTCAGGGCATCTTGGAGACCGTTTTTGGGCCGTCTCCGGTCGGATTTGGGCCAAGGGCCTTGCATCAAAGTTGTTGACCACAGCATGCTCTTTGACTTTCATTAAGGGTGCTCGGCCATTGGGGCTCTAGATTAGGAGATAATTAAGCTCCAAAGTTGACACTGTCAGTGACTTGATAGTGATTAAGCTTTGTGTAACACCCCAGTGTTACTCGAGCATTATCATTGCAAATCATACGCATGACATGTCATTGCATTCATGAGCATATGTGGAATTAGAGTGTACTTTTAGTTAAAACAGGTGTGCGGGAAAATTATTGCATATAATGCCTATACTTGATTCATCCTCAGTAATTTGGTTTGACTCATGAAACATGGGTAGTTATAAATTTTAAATCACTAAGAAATAATTAGTGCAGTTTTTGGAGCAATTTGATAACTAAAGTTTTGTCAAAAATTTGCTTTTAAAAATATTATTAGAAATTGGTCAAAAACCCTTCTAATTAGCTTTTATTCTCTAATTCAAAATCTGTGGGGATTTTGGAGTTGGCCCTTTTATCAAAGTTGTAGAGAATTAAATTCTAAACCACTTTCATTTTTGGGCCATTTTCAGAAAAGGTCATCTTCTTGCTCAAATTCAAATTTGAAAACTGAGAATTGAAATTAATTGAAAAATTCCTTGAAAAATAAAATGAAAAATCAGATTTCTCTTTAGCGGGCCGCCGCCTCACTTCCGGCCCGCAACCGCAAGCCGGCCCAGCCCGTCATCGCACCCGCACTCCCGCGCGCATCCGCAGTCCAGTGGACCGGGCGCATGCCGCTCGCCCGCCTGCACCCCGCGCGGCGTGCCCAACCCGCGCGCGTGCTCCGTCGCGTGGACGTGCCGCACCGGCGGCCGTGGACGGTGGCTGACCGCCCGGTCGGAGCCCCCGCACCGGGACGGAATCCCGTCCAAGGACGCTCCCGACCGCGCCTTAACCCCCGCGCCCACTCCTTCCTCCCCCACGCGCCCACCATTTCTGAACGCGGCTCCCGCTCCTCTGTCACTGCCATCGCCATCGCCGACGTTGCCGTTCCGGCCACGCTAGCTCACCGCAAGCCGCTCCATCTCGCCCAGAGCTTCTCCTCCCTCGGGCGAATCCTGCACACACCAGAATCGGCCGTGGTAAGCCTTCTCTCCGCGTGAATTGCTCGTCGGAGCTCCGACTGAGCTCACCGGACTTGCACGCTCCGTGGAACACCTCTCTCCGCTCCACCTTACTCCTTTCCAGCGCGCGCATCTTGCTCGCCTTGGCTCACTGGTGCTCGAGCACCTTTTCTTGTCCCGTTCCTTGGCCGGAGTTGGCCGGCCGGCGGTCCACCGCGCCACCGTTCCGCCATGAACGGCGGTGATCGGTCCCCCGAGCTCCGCTGGCCACCCCGTGTGCACCACTGGGTTCGCAACCGTGCGGTGGTTCGCGTGATGCCTCTGGCTTGGCCGGAGACCTCGCCGCCGGCGAGTTGTGGACGCCGGAGTTCCCTCCCTTTTCTCTGTGACTGACGTGTGGGGTCACGGGCCCACCTGTCGGTCTCGTGGGTTGTCTCTGTGTTCAGTTTCTGGGTGCATGTAGCATTAGCCAGCCGGATTTCAAAAAGGGATTTAAATAATTGTTTTCCAGAAAATGTAAAAGGGTTTCAAAAACCCATAACTTGCTCATTTTAGCTCTAAAAATTGTGAAATAAATTTCTATGGACTTATTAGAACCAGATCTACAATATAAAAATATTGCATGTAAATATTGCATTACTTTTCTGTAGGAGTTTATTTAATCCTTGAAATTGGTGTTTTCTTGATAAATAGGTAATAAATCATAGAAAAATCAGAAAAATGTGGTTTCAAGTTTGTTAATCTTCTTGTGCAATGTACTTGCTAGGAAAATTTTGTATCATGCCTGTTCTGTAGAAAAATTTTTATGTGTAGTTCAAGTGCTTTTTATTGCTAATAATTGTTATTTTTGTTAATTAAATAAATGTGAATAAAACATGCAAGTAATAATTTTTCTACAGTGATTGTTTACTGTGTAAAATCTAGGAAAAATAATAAATCTGTTGTTTGATACTTTTCATAGTATAAAATATTTTTATGCTCATTTTTAAACCCTAGATTGTTATTTTTGTGTAGATAGTTCTAGTGCTCAAATTGCAATGGAATTTTTGTGACATGCTAATGTACATGGTAGTAATCCACTGTAATTTTATCATATTTTTCCAAGTTACCAAAATAAGTGTTGCTGTTCAAACATAGTGTCAACTAGATTCAAATTAACATTTAATGCAAAGATTTAATTGATAAACTTGCTTTGGTGTATCTTTGAAGCCTCTTAGGGTGCTAGGGTGACTTTGCATGGTAGAGACTGTTGGTGGTAGTTTATAAGTACATGTTCTTGGATGATATAGACTACCTTGTAGAAGAGTTGTAATTTCACTCAATCCAAATAAAGTAAACATGTGCATCTACATTTCATGCATTGTCATCATCTCATGTCATCTCTGCACGCACCTAGACATGAGCACTTATGCATCTGCATCATACAGGATCACAGGAAGCGACCCCGGTAGCAGTTCCCGAGGATCCAGAAGAGCAGACCGAGGTGCAGGAGCAGGAGGTTCCCGAAGCCGAAGAGGAGGTCGGTGAAGATCTTCCAGAGTGCCCCGACCACCGTCCGAGCTCTTTTGAGAGAGGCAAGCCCCGGAGCATTTCTCCCCCGGTTTGCAAATATTTTATTAAATGCTTTACTTAATTGATGCATTACGTTTAGGAGTTGTTTGCAACCGTTGCTGCATTATACCTTGTTTACCCTTGCTCTACCATATCCTTGTTACCTTGGTATTCACAGTCAAGAAATGCTTAGTTTGCTTAGATTGGTAGAAGTTGGGTGATTGACTGTCACCTGCGAGCCATAGGTGGTTACCTGGATCTGTTTGAAAAAGTATGTCTTATGGGAATAACTAAGTGTCGAAATGAATCTGAGACCAGACTGTGACTTACAGGGTTTTGGACTGTAGTGTTTTCCGTCTGTGTCGATTAAGGACCGACCGTTGTTGGGCCTCGAGTCATGTTGAACGCATGCCTCACATTTAGCTGGCCAAACAATGTACCTTTCGACCGTGAAGCTGCGAGATTATTCGGGCCGAGTGGATTGCCCGCAACGCACTGTACCGGAGCAGTAGTGGCAGGATACGGGGGCACGATGATAAGGCCAAAGAGCAGTCGGGCGGCCCCCGGGTACATGTGGTTCCTGGCAAACTCACGACTTTACCTGAATAGTTGACTCGGTGACCAATACCTCACTTTAGCGGGTAAGTGAGGTTTGTGTGAGGAATAAATTACCAGCTGGTTAATAATCGATTCAAATCGCCATCGTTCACTGGATAGTGAACACTTGACTTGAGTTACTTCATCGTAGTAATGTTAATGGAACACTTGGACAGTTATGAGAAATGTGACATTATGGAAGATGTTAATGATCATTGGTTATCATTCCTTGTTTAATTATATGTTTACTCTAGTACAGGTGCAAATGTAGTTGGCAGGTTAATAATAATTAACTTGGTTTAATAGCTTCTAGAAAAAAGGTTCTTTAAAAGATGAAAATGCCTTTCGCAAATGAGTCAGCTACCCCACTATCAAGCCTTGCATGATTCCTTGGTGTCACTTTATTTTCGGATATGTCGGGTAAGTCTAGCTGAGTACCTTCTCGTACTCAGGGCTTTGTTCCCACTTGTTGCAGATGGGCAGATCTATTACGGCTACTGTATCAACTGCCTTTACCCTGCGATGGGCGAAGCTTAGGACCATGGGCAGTGGTCTTTCCCTACGTCTCATCTGATGCTTTTGTTGGAGATGATCCTGATCTGGCACATTATTTCAAACTCTGTGTGAGTGTGTGTGTTGAACTAAATGCTTCCGCTACTTTTATTTGAACCTGGTTTGTAATAACTATGTTTTAAACTCCGATGTATTCTGTGATGCAAACTTTTATGTAACTTATGATGGTGACCGTTAAACTTAGTACGATCTTGGCTGTTATGTGAACTGGTTTGAAATCCGTCGTGATTTCACGGACTACCGGGTTATACGGGCTTAAGTTTGCTAAATCATCCGCGTTTGGGATGATTTTCTTACTTAATTTCGTATAATTGGGCGGTTCTGTTACAACTGGCATCGGAGCATGGTTTAGCGTGATTACTGTTCATAAGTGTATTTAAAATAAAACTATGTTGGAAAAGTGTGATTTTCAAACTAAGAGTGTGCCAGTGGTCATATCCTTTATGCCCAGTTAAGGACTCTAGGTGGCTATTTAAGTACTAACTTGGGGTTCTTGCACCATATTTCTCTTTCGTTGCTCATACGACGTGCTATTGTATGAGTGCCACTTAATTGAGTGGTAATGTATGGATCAGTTGCCTCTACGCCTTGGTAAGTGTGAGATGTGAGAGCATGATCAGATACACCGCCGATCTAGGGAGAGTGCTTATATGATACTAGAGTAATTACATGTTCTACACATGTTTTTACAAAGGTGTCGCATGTGTGGTTGTTCCGTCCGTTGAGGCGATGCCGTCAATAGGACGATGTGCTGGGTAGTTACTACCGTTGTACACGCATCTGGGGATTCGTGTAGAGCGTGTAGGCAAGTTTACTGCTTTCATGCATTCATGGGGAATTGGGCTGAAATGAGTTTTCTACAGGTACATAACAACGCTTATCATGTAGAACATATTAGTCACGTACGAGAGATCGTTTGTATGCCACCGAATTCACCGTTAGAATGTTCTTATTTCCTAAGTTTGTGAGAACGTAAGATATGTGCATACATCAAATTGCTTGTGCATTTCATTCATGTCATGCATTCCTCCCCTTATAAAATGATTATCCCCTTTTGATAAAAATGGCCTCAACTTAAAATATGTTCTCATCAGGTAATCAAAACTTTGCTACAGATGGCCCGCACGAAGCAGACTGCCCGTAAGTCCACAGGCAGAAGAGCACCCCGACACCAGTTGGCCCCGCGTGAGCACCGCAGCACGGACACTTTTCTGAGCGAGTTTGGCATGCCGACCTTGCTTTGGAGAGTGCTCCATGATGTGGGGTACCCGGAGGGTCAGGAGCCAGTGTACTCTTGGAGTGAGAGCCAGCTAGCTGAGGATGGACTGGCAATAGTGGAGATCACCGTCCCTGCTCTTGGTGATGCTTCGGAGTGGGATGGTTGGCACTTGGAGTTTGAGGGATGCACTCCAGTTGAGGGTGCAGAGGGAGCAGCCTTCCATGTCATCAGAGACATAATGAGCAGATTTCCCAATGAGCTGGCAGTAGTCTTGGCTGGTACTTTTCCTCGGGATGATCCTCGTGATGCTATCTGGGTTCAGCCTCAGGGGAGTGCTTTGGTTAGAGGTCTAGATGAGGGACGGTCTAGCGACAACCATGCCATGAGCGCTATGTTCGCAGCTATCAGAGCTTATGAGGGTCTCGAGTGCACTTATTGGACTTTGACTGGTTTGCGTGGGGATGATAAGCTCCAAGCAAGGAAGCAGAAGAAGAAGCAGGCCCATGTGATAGCGAGCTTGCAGGAGCAGTTGACTGACATGACCTTGCAGCGAGACCAGGCGATGGTGAGAGACGAGGATGCTACGGAACGAGTGCGGACGTTGACTCATGCCAACAACAATGCAGACCGCATAATTGAGCAGCTAGTTCAGGAGAGGAATGAAGCCTGGAACGAGAGAGACCTTCTGAGGCAGAGGGTTGAGGAGCTAGAGGAGTATAATGCCAACCTGCATGAAGAGTTTCATGCCCTCTACAACGGGGTAGGCCCGTATGCTCCTCCAGACGCTGCCGATATGGACGTCAACGACGACGAGGACGATGCCGCTACTGATGGTAGCAATGGTGACGTCTCCGACCCCGACGATGGCCCTGAGGAGTAGGCTAGTTGCCTTGCGTTAGTTGCTAGACCCTGTCATGATGACCTTCTTTTGGTTTCATGTATCTTGATGTATCTCGTTCCGATCTTGAGACTTGGCAGTACTTTGGAACTTGGTTGTTTATGCGATGTCTGAGCGCATAAAAGTCCAATGTATGTATGCTGGCAATGTGGTTGTATTGGACGCGATGTTTGCAGTTGAAGTAATTTGATTAGTGATGTTGTTTTAATTGGAATGCGATTATTGTGCCTCTGTTTTATTGTATGACTTGTTCTCTCCAATGAATTCAGTATGGCATAATTGTTCATTCAATTACAATTACTACAACTTTGCTTAATTGTTACTTGTTGCTGAAATATGCAGATGGCAAACACTCGCCGCGCCACGTATGAGGCTGCCGAAACCGGTGGTAACGGTGCAGGGGCATGTGGGAGTGGTGGAAACAATGTCAACCACAATGAGCCACAACCAGAACCACATTTGCCGCCTCCTCCACCGCTCACTGCAGAAGCATTCTTTGCGCAGTTTATTGGAAGTCAGCGCAATGCTAAACAATCCTAGAAGAACATGGAAGATTTTCTGCGTACCATTGCCAACAATATCTAACGTGGTAACAACCAAGGTGGTGGCAATGGGGTGAACCAGTACAGCAACTTCAAGGACTTCATGGATACCAGGCCACCTATTTTCAAGGAAGCAATAGAGCCACTTGACGCTGAAGAATGGATCAACACTATGGAAGATAAGTTCCGTGTGTTGAGACTGACAGAAGTTCTAAAAACAGAATATGCTGCACATCAGCTACAGGGACCAGTAGGGATGTGGTGGAAGCATCACCGCACCACCTTTCCTCCCAATGCCCAGATTACCTGGAGAGAGTTCACTGAAGCCTTTAGGGGAGTTTATATTCCCCTAGGGCTGGTCGAGATGAAGTTAGGAGAGTTCTTGGCCTTAAATCAGGGCACCAAGACTGTGACACAGTATTTGCATGCCTTTAACAACTTGAGTCGTTATGCTCCCGACATGGTCAACACAGATGCTAAAAAGATTGCTAGTTTCAAGAGAGGGTTAAGTCCGAAGATGATGAAGCATGTGGGTACCAATACTCGCGCCAGATTCAATGACTTCATCAGTGATTGCTTGAAGCAAGAGAAGAATAACAATGCGTACACTGCATCCAAGACTCGCAAGAGGGTCTTTGAATCAGGACCATCTCAGCCTAGGGTTGTCATAGCTAACCGCTCTGCCTACCGCCCGTCTGCACCTGGTGCAAGGTTTAGGCCGCCACAGCATAAGACCCAGAACTACAAGGGACCACAGAAGCCGTACAAGATGGCTGTGCCACCAGCAAAGATCACTGCAGCTGCAGAACAGAGCAATTCCAAGGGAGCTATAGGATCTGCTGGTACAGTGAAGGGGCCCTGCTACAATTGTGGTCAGCCAGGCCACTTTTCAAAATTCTGCCCTTACCCTCCCAAAAAGAAGCAGCAGACCTATACTGCTCGTGTACACCACACCACCGTGGATGAGATTCCTGAGGGAGAGCCCGTAACCGCTGGTAAGTTTTCTGTTAACCAACATCCTGCAGTTGTTCTCTTTGATTCTGGATCATCGCATTCTTTTATGAGTCAAGCATTTGCACGGAAGCATGAACAACTATGCACAGAGTTGAGTTATGGTTATCCTATAAGTTCAGCGGGGGCTGATGTTTTAACCAATCAGATGGTTAGGGGGGCAACCCTTGAGTTAGGCAGTCGAAGGTTTTGGGTAAATCTGATAGTTATGCCCGGACTAGTTCTAGATGTCATAATAGGAATGAATTGGATGAAGGACTGGGGAGCAGTTATAGATACTGGAAGTCAAATGCTTACCCTTAAGGATCCCCAGGCAGAGGGTACTTTTCAGGTACCATTGCCTAGGAGAACAGACCTTGTGAGTGTGACCTGTGCTAAGGAAGTTATTCCTATTCATCAGATTTCGGTAGTGTGTGAATTTCCGGACGTGTTCCCAGAAGAGTTACCTGGTCTTCCTCCAGATAGAGAGGTTGAGTTTGGGATTGAGTTAATCCCCGGGACAGCTCCCATTTCAAGGAGACCTTATAGGATGCCTCCGGATGAGTTAGCTGAGCTGAAGAAGCAATTAGAGGAACTGTTGAAAAAGGGATTTATTCGGCCAAGTAAGTCTGAATGGGGATGTCCTGCCTTGTTTGTGAAAAAGAAGAAAGAGGGTACTTTGATAATGTGTGTGGATTATAGGCCTCTTAATGCTGTAACCATCAAGAACAAGTATCCCTTGCCTCATATTGATGTTTTGTTCGATCAGTTAGCCAAGGCTAGAGTATTCTCCAAGATAGATTTAAGATCGGGTTACCACCAGATAAAGATTAAGCCACAAAATATACCAAAAACTGGCTTTTCCACCAGATACGGGTTGTACGAGTATCTTGTTATGTCCTTTGGCTTAACAAATGCTCCTACATACTTTATGTATCTGATGAATACGGTTTTCATGCTGGAGTTGGACAAGTTTGTGGTTGTGTTCATTGATGATATTCTAGTATACTCCGAGAATGAGAAAGATCATGAAGAGCATCTGAGAATCGTCTTGACCAGACTTAGAGATCATAAGTTGTATGCTAAGTTCAGCAAGTGTGAATTTTGGTTGAAGAAAGTTCCTTTCCTTGGTCATATTATATCAGAAAATGGAGTTTCAGTAGATCCGAGCAAAGTGCAAGAGGTCATGGATTGGAAGACACCAAACACGGTGTCAGAAGTTAGAAGTTTCTTAGGCTTAGCTGGTTACTATCGCCGCTTCATCCCAGACTTCTCGAAGATCACCAAGCCGATGACAAGTCTATTACAGAAAGATCACAAGTTTGTGTGGACAGAGGAGTGTGAGACAGCTTTCCACACCTTGTGGAAACTGTTGACCACTGCTCCAGTTCTTGCACAACCAGACATTGAGAAACCTTTTGATGTGTTTTGCGACGCATCAAAAATAGGATTGGGATGTGTTCTTATGCAAGAGGGGAGAGTCATTGCTTATGCCTCCCGCCAGTTGAGAAAACATGAAGTCAACTATCCGACGCATTATCTTGAGCTTGCCGTTGTGGTGCATGCCTTAAAGATTTGGAGACATTACCTACTTGGTAATGTGTGCAATATTTTCACTGATCACAAGAGTCTCAAGTACATTTTTACCCAACCAGAGTTGAACATGAGACAACGGAGATGGTTAGAGCTAATCAAAGATTACAACTTGAATGTACAGTATCATCCTGGAAAGGCCAATGTAGTGGCAGATGCTTTGAGTAGGAAGTCACATTGCTGGGATGTGCAACCCTTGCTCGAAGATGGTTTTGATCTGATGCACCCTGCGGTGTTGTATAGTATTCAGATCAATTGCTCCTTGGAGAGTAAGATAATAGAAGGTCAGAAAACTGACAAAGGGATATTTCACATCAAAGAGAAAATTAAAGAAGAACCATCAAAGCACTTTAGAGTAGATGAGCAAGACGTGTTGTGGTTTGACGACCGTCTTGTTGTTCCCAAGGATAGGGAGCTTAAGAACAAACTTATGGATGAAGCTCATCTTCCTAAGCTATCCATTCATCCTGGCAGTAGTAAGATGTACCAAGAACTGAGACCTCAATATTGGTGGACCAAGATGAAGAAAGAGATTGCAGCCTATGTTGCCAGATGCGACACATGTTGTAGAGTGAAAGCTATTCATATGAAACCGGCCGGATTGTTACAACCTTTGTCCGTACCTAGTTGGAAGTGGGACGATATCAGTATGGATTTCATCACAGGTTTGCCCACTACTCCGAAAGGCCATGATTCGATTTGGGTAATAGTGGATCGTCTTACAAAGTCAGCTCACTTTTTGCCTGTCAAGACAGATTTTCGACCACCTCAATATGCCGAGAAGTATGTTGCTGAGATTGTGAGATTGCATGGCATACCGAAGACTATAGTGTCTGACAGAGGGTCACAGTTCACTGCTCACTTTTGGGAGCATTTGCACAAAGGGTTGGGAACTAGTTTGATTCGTAGTACCGCCTATCATCCTCAAACAGATGGTCAGACCAAAAGGGTTAATGCTGTTCTGGAGGATATGTTGAGAGCCTGTGTTTTATCTTCCAGAGGTTCATGGGAGTCATGGTTGCCTTTAGCAGAGTTTGCTTACAATAATAGTTATCAAGAGAGTATCAGAATGGCACCTTTCGAAGCCCTGTATGGCAGAAAGTGTAGGACACCTCTAAACTGGGTTGAGCCAGGTGAGAGAAGATATTATGGTATTGACTTTGTAGAAGAAGCTGAAAAGAAAGTTCATATCATTCAGCAAAATATGAAAGCAGCTCAATCACATCAGAAAAGCTATGCAGATAGAAGGAGGAGACCGCTTGTATTCGAGGTTGGTGACTATGTTTATCTGAAAGTCACGCCAATGAAAAAGAAACGGTTTGGAGTGCGCAGAAAGCTTACAGCCAGATTTGTGGGACCATACAAAATCTTGGAGAGGAAAGGTCCAGTAGCTTATAAGTTAGAGTTACCTGAGACAATGAGTGCTATATTCCCAATTTTTCATGTATCGCATCTCAAAAAGTGTTTGCGCGTTCCAGAGGAAAGAATTGAACCCCGAGGCATAAAGCTCAAGTCAGATTTAGTATATCGTGAGCAGCCGGTTCGAGTTTTGGACTCTAAAGAGAGGGCTACTCGAAACAGTGTGGTGAAAACATATAAGATACAATGGAGTCATCATGATGAGGGAGATGCATCTTGGGAAACGGGTGAATATCTACAAAAGGCCTATGAAGATTTTTATAACAAATGGTTCGTAACCCAAATCTCGGGACGAGATTTTTATAAGGGGGAGGGCTGTAACACCCTGGTGTTACTCGAGCATTATCCTTGCAAATCATACGCATGACATGTCATTGCATTCATGAGCATATGTGGAATTAGAGTGTACTTTTAGTTAAAACAGGTGTGCGGGAAAATTATTGCATATAATGCCAATACTTGATTCATCCTCAGTAATTTGGTTTGACTCATGAAACATGGGTAGTTATAAATTTTAAATCACTAAGAAATAATTAGTGCAGTTTTTGGAGCAATTTGATAACTAAAGTTTTGTCAAAAATTTGCTTTTAAAAATATTATTAGAAATTGGTCAAAAACCCTTCTAATTAGCTTTTATTCTCTAATTCAAAATCTGTGGGGATTTTGGAGTTGGCCCTTTTATCAAAGTTGTAGAGAATTAAATTCTAAACCACTTTCATTTTTGGGCCATTTTCAGAAAAGGTCATTTTCTTGCTCAAATTCAAATTTGAAAACTGAGAATTGAAATTAATTGAAAAATTCCTTGAAAAATAAAATGAAAAATCGGATTTCTCTTTAGCGGGCCGCCGCCTCACTTCCGGCCCGCAGCCGCAAGCCGGCCCAGCCCGTCATCACGCCCGCGCTCCCGCGCGCGTCCACGGTCCAGTGGACCGGGCGCACGCCGCTCGCCCGCCTGCACTCCGCGCGGCGTGCCCAACCCGCGCGCACGCTCCGCCGCGTGGACGCGCCGCACCGGCGGCCGTGGACGGTGGCTGACCGCCCGGTCGGAGACCCCGCACCGGGATGGAATCCCATCCAAGGACGCTCCCGACCGCGCCTTAACCCCCGCGCCCACTCCTTCCTCCCCCATGTGCTCACCATTTCCGAACGCGGCTCCCGCTCCTCTGTCACCGCCACCGCCATCACCGACGTTGCCGTTCCGGCCACGCTAGCTCACCGCAAGCCGCTCCATCTCGCCCAGAGCTTCTCCTCCCTCGAGCGAATCCTGCACACACCGGAATCGGCCGTGGTAAGCCTTCTCTCCGCGTGAATTGCTCGTTGGAGCTCCGACCGAGCTCACCGGACTTGCCCGCTCCATGGAACACCTCTCTCCGCTCCACCTTACTCCTTTCCAGCGCGCGCATCTTGCTCGCCTTGGCTCACCGGTGCTCGAGCACCTTTTCTTGTCCCGTTCCTTGGCCGGAGTTGGCCGGCCGGCGGTCCACCGCGCCACCGTTCCACCATGAATGGCGGTGACCGGTCCCCTGAGCTCCGCTGGCCACCCCGTGTGCACCACTGGGTTCGCAACCGTGTGGTGGTTCGCGTGATGCCTCTGGCTTGGCCGGAGACCTCGCCGCCGGCGAGTCGTGGACGCCGGAGTTCCCTCCCTTTTCTCTGTGACTGACGTGTGGGGTCACGGGCCCACCTGTCGGTCTCGTGGGTTGTCACTGTGTTCAGTTTTCTGGGTGCATGTAGCATTAGCCAGCCGGATTTCAAAAAGGGATTTAAATAATTGTTTTCTAGAAAATGTAAAAGGGTTTCAAAAACCCATAACTTGCTCATTTTAGCTCTAAAAATTGTGAAATAAATTTCTATGGACTTATTAGAACCAGATCTACAGTATAAAAATATTGCATGTAAATATTGCATTACTTTTCTAAAGGATTTTATTTAATCCTTGAAATTGGTGTTTTCTTGATAAATAGGTAATAAATCATAGAAAAATCAGAAAAATGTGGTTTCAAGTTTGTTAATCTTCTTGTGCAATGTACTTGCTAGGAAAATTTTGTATCATGCCTGTTCTGTAGAAAAAATTTTATGTGTAGTTCAAGTGCTTTTTATTGCTAATAATTATTATTTTTGTTAATTAAATAAATGTGAATAAAACATGCAAGTAATAATTTTTCTACAGTGATTGTTTACTCTGTAGAATCTAGGAAAAATGAGAAATCTGTTGTTTGATACTTTTCATAGTATAAAATATTTTTATGCTCATTTTTAAACCCTAGATTGTTATTTTTGTGTAGATAGTTCTAGTGCTCAAATTGCAATGGAATTTTTGTGACATGCTAATGTACATGGTAATAATCCACTGTAATTTTATCATATTTTTCCAAGTTATCAAAATAAGTGTTGCTGTTCAAACATAGTGTCAACTAGATTCAAATTAACATTTCATGCAAAGATTTAATTGATAAACTTGCTTTGGTGTATCTTTGAAGCCTCTTAGGGTGCTAGGGTGACTTTGCATGGTAGAGACTGTTGGTGGTAGTTTATGAGTACATGTTCTTGGATGATGTAGACTACCTTGTAGAAGAGTTGTAATTTCACTCAATCTAAATAAAGTAAACATGTGCATCTACATTTCATGCATTGTCATCATCTCATGTCATCTCTGCACGCACCTAGACATGAGCACTTATGCATCTGCATCATACAGGATCGCAGGAAGCGACCCCGGTAGCAGTTCCCGAGGATCCAGAAGAGCAGACCGAGGTGCAGGAGCAGGAGGTTCCCGAAGCCGAAGAGGAGGTCGGTGAAGATCTTCCAGAGTGCCCCGACCATCGTTCGAGCTCTTTTGAGAGAGGCAAGCCCCGGAGTATTTCTCCCCCGGTTTGCAAATATTTTATTAAATGCTTTGCTTAATTGATGCATTACGTTTAGGAGTTGTTTGCAACCGTTGCTGCATTATACCTTGTTTACCCTTGCTCTACCATATCCTTGTTACCTTGTTATTCGCAGTCAAGAAATGCTTAGTTTGCTTAGATCGGTAGAAGTCGGGTGATTGACTGTCACCTACGAGCCATAGGTGGTTACCTAGATCTGTTTGAAAAAGTATGTCTTATGGGAATAACTAAGTGTCGAAATGAATCTGAGACCGGACGGAGACTTACAGGGTTTCGGACTGTAGTGTTTTCCATCTGTGTCGATTAAGGACCGACCGTTGTTGGGCCTCGAGTCATGTTGAACGCATGCCTCACATTTAGCTGGCCGAATAATGTACCTTTCGACCGCGAAGCTGGGAGATTATTCGGGCCGAGTGGATTGCCCGCAACGCACTGTACCGGAGCAGTAGTGGCAGGATACGGGGGCGCGATGATAAGGCCAAAGAGCAGTCGGGTGGCCCCCAGGTACATGTGGTTCCTGGCAAACTCGCGACTTTACCTGAATAGTTGACTCGGTGACCAATACCTCACTTTAGCGGGTGAGTGAGGTTTGTGTGAGGAATAAATTACCAGCTGGTTAATAATCGATTCGAATCGCCATCATTCACTGGATAGTGAACACTTGACTTGAGTTACTTCATCATAGTAATGTTAATGGAATACTTGGACAGTTATGAGAAATGTGACATTATGGAAGATGTTAATGATCATTGGTGCAAATGTAGTTGGCAGGTTAATAATAATTAACTTGGTTTAATAGCTTCTAGAAAAAGGTTCTTTAAAAGATGAAAATGCCTTTCGCATGAGTCAGCTACCCCACTATCAAGCCTTGCATGCTTCCTTGGTGTCACTTTATTTTCGGATATGTCGGGTAAGTCTAGCTGAGTACCTTCTCGTACTCAGGGCTTTGTTCCCACTTGTTGCAGATGGGCAGATGTATTATGGCTACTGTATCAACTGCCTTTACCCTGCGATGGGCGAAGCTTAGGACCATGGGCAGTGGTCATTCCCTACGTCTCATCTGATGCTTTTATTGGAGATGATCCTGATCTGGCACATTATTTCGAACTCTGTGTGAGTGTGTGTGTTGAACTAAATGCTTCCGCTACTTTTATTTGAACCTGGTTTGTAATAACTATGTTTTAAACTCCGATGTATTCTGTGATGCAAACTTTTATGTAACTTATGATGGTTACCGTTAAACTTAGTACGATCTTGGCTATTATGTGAACTAGTTTGAAATCCGTCGTGATTTCATGGACTACCGGGTTATACGGGCTTAAGTTTGCTAAATCGTCCGCGTTTGGGATGATTTTCTTACTTAATTTCGTATAATTGGGCGGTTCTGTTACACTTTGTTCGGTTTTCGCTAGTTTTGGGGTGCCAAACTTGATCCAACTAATTCCAACTTTTTACATGTTCTTCTCCAAGGAATATACTCCAACTTTTATATTTGGACCAACTCAAGTTACTTAACAAAAATGCAAGAACATGGCATGCCAATCTAATGAAGTTGGTTAACTTCTCGAAGACTTAGAAATATTCTAAGTGCAGAAATCAGCAGCACGTTCCTACTTTGAGCCACTGTTGGACTTATTTCCAAGATGAATCATGGTATGCTCCAAAAATAAAGTTTGTTGTCTTCAAACTAAACTACAATTTTTATTAAGGAATCATCAACTAGTTTGGCCTGGTTATGAAACTACACAGCTCCAAAGTAGGGTACTCGAAACTGAAACACCAATTTGACTTAGCCAAAATCTGAGGCTCCAGAACAATAATGCATTGAATCTTAGAAGCTCTATTTGACTAGGTTAGAGGCTAAACTAGCACTTGACCATTAAATAAAGTTTGTTCTATACAAGATGAACTACAACTTTTGTTTAATGTCAAACCTCATAACTGGTACAGGAGTCAAACTTTCACTTTGGTCAAAGTAGCAACTCGATAAGGCCTAAACTAGAGTTTTAGGCCAATTAAGGCATTTTCTTGACATTTTCTCAACATGAACCCTTCATGACTTTTGTTGTAGAGTTCATCTAGAGTCATTTGGGCAAGTTTGCAAGTTTTGGTTGATGATCTATAATTCCATTCACTTAATGGTGCAAATTCCAATAGGAATCGAACTTATCATTTCATGTGAATTTTTTATTCCAAACTTCATGAAACTTTTCCAAGGATCACTATAGATAGAAAGTGATGTGAGACACATGAAATGAGTGACATCAACACTCACTTGCATTACCAAGCATGAGCATCTACATACACACATTGAAACATAATTAACAAGAATATGTTGCATACGTTTCAAAGAGATGTTGCAGATGTTTCAAAGCACATTCTATATATCATGTTTCACATGTTGCACTAGTGCATCACATATGTTACATGCTCATATATGAACAAATGATGCTTAGGCTCATGCAATGCAAGTGCCAACTGCAAGCCTAACACCTGGGGTGTTACAAGTGCAAGGAGCAGGCCGGGGCCGACCCACAGAACATCTAGGCACAGGAGGTGCTAGAGGTAGAGGAGCAAGGAGAGGACCTGCCCGAGTACGTGCACCATCAACCTAGTTCCCTTGAGTGAGGCAAGCCCCGGAGAATTCAAAGTCTCCTACTTTATAAAAGCAATCCTTTATATATATATGAGTTTTATATATTATTGCATTAAGTTATAGGAGTTGAGTGAAACTATTGATGCATTTATTACTATCCTTGCCTACCTCATTACATTCTTACCCTGTTAGGTTTAGGATCGAATAACTGCTTAACCCTGCTTAGACCGGCAGCGATCGGTGATTTTCGGTCAGCTGCAATTATAGGTGGTTACTGCAATACTTTAGCTATGGAATGGATGATATCCTAGAAATAACCTTGTGTTGATGGATAATTGGAGACCGACGGCAAAGTTGGAGATAGCCAGACAGGGTTCTGGGGTGCTATTAGTTTTTCATCTGTGTCGGTTAAGAACTGATCGTTGCTCATCCCTCTTATCATGTTGAACGCATGCCTCACATTTAGCTGGCCAAATAACGTACCTTTCGACTGTGAAGCTAGTGGCACATTTTGGGCTGGGATAAACTTGGATTGGCAGACTGGTGCTGAAGGGGTATGACGGGGGCATGAAGAGTGAGCCTAAGGGCAGGCTGGGTCCTGATTCCTAGCAGTCGGGAGGCCCCTGGGTATTGCGGTCCATGATTATTTTCCCACGACGTTTACCTAGAAAGTGTCATTGGTGATCTATAGCTCACTTGATCGGTGAGTGTGGTTTGTGTGAGGAATAAATCACCAGCTAGTTAGGAATCGATTCGAATCACCATTACTCCTAGATTGTGAGCACTTGACTCGAGTTACGGTATCGTAGTAATGATGATGGAACACTGACGGTTATATGGATGATGCTAGAAATGCTAAATCTAAGTTGGTAACTGGTTGTTATTAGCTAATTAAGTTATTGCTATAGTATAGGTGCTTACCTAGATGGATAGGTTATAATAAAGATGATGCAAAGTAATTAAGTGGTTCATTGTGTTAACTTATTGCTCTTTCGCAAATGAGTCATCTAGTCCACTAAATGAAAGCCTTGCATACTCCTTGGTGTCACCTTATTTTAGTTTAAGACGGGTAAGTCTAGTTGAGTACTTTCTCGTACTCAGGGCGTTGTTCCCATTGTTGTTGCAGATGGTCAGATGTACTACGGTTATTGCATAAACTGCCTGTACCCTGTGATGGGCGACAACTAGGACCAAGGGCATGGTCACTCCGTATGTTTTATCTGATGCTTTTGTTGGAAATGACTATCTCCTGGCACTGTATCTGAACTAAACGTGTGTATGTGGCTTTAAAACTAATTTCTTCTGCTATTTCATTACGAACTTGGTTTGTAATAACTTTATGTTTTAAACTCCGCTCTATCTTAGTGTTGTTGCGAACTTTATGCAATATGTGACTGTGGCTGCTAAACTTGTACGACCTTGGTTTGTATGTTGGTTAGATTGAAATCCTTCATGGTTTCACAGACTACCGGGTTATACGGGCTTAAGTTTGCTAAATTATCGGCTTCGGTGAGTGATTTTCTTAATTAATTTCATATAATTGGTCGATTCTGTTATAGCTGGCATCAGAGCAAGGTTTAGCAGGTGTTGGGTACCTGAATTAGGGGTACCCAAAACCAACGATTAAAAAGAGCAAACCCCTAAGGAATTCGCGCCCTGAAAACCCCCCAAAAAATCGAATTAAGGCTCCATCGACATGGATGCGCCGATCCACCCTGCATACGTGCGAAGACAAGGTGCCCTCAACTGCGTTCCGACTCGCATGAGGCCTGCTCGATGGGAAGCCTCGACCCTAGAAAATCTTTGACTCGCACGACCAGGGGTTGAGCCGGTTGACCCTCCCTTATCCGCCTACTTAGTGACAAAGCATTCAATGCAACCACTCCCACTAACATGGCTACAGCGCCACCAGCGTGGGAACAACAGCCGTGTCTAATCCTACTTTTTACTGCCCATCCTAGGGTGGGCAGTGAAAAAGGTTGCCACTATTCATGCCACATCGAGCACTGTTCTACCATCGACACCCCCTCGACTCACAAGACGACAACCACCGCGCCAGGGTTTTCTAGGGCTCGGTATTATCCATTCCTCGTCGACCCCCTTCAGTCATGTCCTGACCAGGCCTCGAGTGCCATCGGTCAATAGAGGAACGACGCCCGTACGTCGATCATAGGGGATCGCATGCTCGCCACAGGACCCGGGGCCTTTCACCGTCCCGTCATCAATGTCACCACGGTACCTCGGGGATGGCCGGCCATTACCGGGGCACGTCGCTACAGCAACCTCCACAGCGTCCGCCGAACCTTCACCTCTAAGGCACCGCCTTAGGGTCGGCCTTCACTCTATAAAAGAGAGGGCATAGGGTTCTCCAAACAGAGAGAACAAAGATAGACATTTTCTCCACTTCCGAGATCAACATCTCAAGCAATACTCCATTTTACTCTTTTCTTGAGACTTGGGACCGGTTCCCTCTCTCACAGTTTATAACCCCTACACAAGCACTTAGGTGCAAGGAAATACAATACTCTCCCCCCCCCCCCCGCTGGACGTAGGGCCTTCTTTGCCTGAACTAGGATAAACCCCCGTGTATTCTCTTTGCATCACTATCCGGATTAGGGAGCACGCAGCACAAATTCACTCGTCGGTCTAGGGCCCTCCTGGGTCCAAACACCAACAGTTGGTGCGCTAGGTAGGTGTCCGCTGCATGCCAACATCGCTTTCCCGCCATTTTTCTAGATGGCTGACACCAAATGTCCACTTCCGTTGGCTACGGTGATCTGGTTTGGGAGTTTAGAGTTCATGTCCCTTGGCTACGGCTACAACATGGTCCTCCTCCTGCCTAGGCACCCGACTGACCATGACCATGAGCTCTCCCAGCCTGGGGGAGCGTTGCGCCGGTACCACCATTCTCGCCGGGCTCTTCCAGCCAGGCGACAGCGTGCCCAGCATACCTATCACCATCGCCTCGTGGGAGGGTCACGGTGTGCCCTAATCCGGCGCCCTTCAGCCAGACGTCGACACAGAGTCTCTCAGTGAGGACCTGCATAGGATGAGCTTGGCTACGGGTAAGATGCTAGTAGGGCACCCCGTCATCCCATCATCCTGCGCGGCGCCACCTCCAGCCGGATCAGGATCGATTTCCTTAGCAGCAGGAACAATGCCGCCGTTGATGAGGACATCACTCCTTCACATACACACAATGATCCACTGCTGGACATTCAAGGTCCAATCACTAGAGGTCGCGCGCGTCAATTAAATTTGGAGGTGAGCTCGTTCCTAAGTAACTCTTTATATGATTTTGAGAATAGATTGCTACCTAATGATTATATTGTGCTTAGGTATGAAGGAGAGGTCCAGGAGACACATGGAGGAGGGCTTGGAAGGTGTGGAGGACCAGTGAGGGCGCCCGGATAAAGATGGAGGACCAAACCAAGTTGAGTTCGAGTCTGCCTCGCAGTTCAGGACCAGTCTGCCTTGAACTGGTCACCCAAGACGCGTCCGGACTCTGTTTTCGATGATCCATATATGGATGGAAAGATTATTTGATAAGGAAGCCAACCCAAGTGGTCCCACATCAAAAGCTATTCGGAATCAACGGGAATCGTCGAAACAAGTCACCGTCCAGAATCTGTTAGGGCGCTGTGTCGCCGTCTTTTGGGCCGTTTGGGCCTTGTAACGTGTCGGCGCTCCCCAGGGACGCGAATAGGGGTCCTTGGACGTTCCTTAGGCTAAATAATAAGTAGTCGCCACCTACATTAGGGTTGGGTTTTGCTTAGATTATTCTGTTGGTAACAGTTTTGCCAACACCGTCGATTTGTGAGACCCCAACTTTGTGAGATTAATCATTCATCTGTAATTTGGTTGCATTCCTTTGTGTTCTTGCGTGTGTTCTCGATTCGTAGGCAAGGACTTAGCCTTCTTGGCGAGGTCGACCGTGCAACGCCGGTCGATAACCAGAGGGGTCGTGGTGCTGCGATTGCGGGGTTCAGAGCCGAGTTGTTCAGAATCTGGATCGAATTATGTCGTGACTCTACCAAATCGAGAGTTATCAGAACCTTTCGGAAGATCGGGAACCCTAGTTCACATCAATTGGTAATCAGAGCTTCAGGTAGACCGTCAGGTTCAATTTTACCCTAGTTTAGTTTGATTTCGCCTTCGTCCTAGAGTCCATAGAAAAGCCAAAAAAATTAGTGTTAGGTTTTTCCCCTATCCCAGAAACCACGTTTAGCCTTTTGCATAATTCTTTTCAGATTCCGTCATGTTGAGTTTGTGTCCTGATCAAGGTCTTGTTGCTAGTTAGGTTGTGTTAGAGTCCAATTCGTGTGTTTTCCCCATTTTTTCCATCAAACCCTAGCCGCCGTGACCACTTTTGTGCGCATTGTTCCTGTTTTGTCCTCTAATTCGGAGTCCAAACTTGAAACTGGTCCAGTTTTTATGTACGAACTCAGATATTTTGCCGGGGTTTGAAAATTTTATTTTGGCCAAAAACTGGTCACAAGATCCTCTTTTCCTGGTCACAAGCTTTTCCTCAATTTTGGACACATCTTCTAAAATTTCCATAGGCCACGCCTTTTACTGGTTTCAGCTCAAATTTTTTGTGGTTACTTCTTGTGAAGTCAAGAAAAAATATCAATTTTTTTTTTTAAAAAAAGTCGAAAGTTCCCAAAAAAACAACGACAGCCCAAAAAATAGAAAAATTGAGAGGGGCAAAAGAGGAACAATATTTAGAGGAGCACATAGAGGACACAATTTTTGTTATATTGTGGGCGTGTACTATCTTGTGTTTGTTTCCTATTACTCTTGCTATCCATCATACTTGTTTCTCCATTTTGTTATCACACATCTGGTATTTGGAACACGTTAGACTAGCAACGAGAGCAAGTATTTGGGACTATAATTCAGCATTACTTTCTGTTTTTGAATTGTGTTCCACTCACATATTTGGCCTGCTTGCCTTAACTCCACATACTTCTTCTGGACAGTATAAGTTTTGACCCCTGTAATCGCAGTTCTACGCCTTCCAGGTATCCTTGGCCTTGCTGGTAAGAACCTTGTAAGAGCTTGAGAAGGGGTCTCCTTTTGCTGTAATCTTGAGAGGCACTACTCCACCTACGTAGTAGATTATTAGGGATAACTTTCACTGTTTGTTCCTGTTTTGTGTCTACAATGCCAGGTGACGGTGAGGATACGGCGCCCAAAGACTGGTCGGAGTGCGTCAGCCAAGACCAACTACAATCTGTTGTAGATAATGCTCAGAAGGAGATGACTGAGGCAATAGCCAACGCTGTCACCGACGCGCTCATTGACCTCAAGCTCGGCAACACCCTTGAGAGATTGGACAAATGTTTGTTCGCACTAACCGACAGGGTAGCTGCCTTGGAAGTGCAGCCGCCACCTAACCAAGAAGTCCATGATGGCAGCAACACCGGAGGACTCGAGGATGCAGTATATGACACCAATGGTAATGTTGATCAAGCCGCAACAAGACAAAACAGATTACGCCATCGTCTATGCACAAACGCCACAGGTATGGGTGGCGCTCAACACTTCAACCACCACCAAGGTAATCGTAATCGTGCTCCCGATGATCCTTATGCTAAGGTTAAATTTAAAATACCCTCCTTTTCGGGTCATTATGATGCTGAGGGATACCTTGATTGGGAGATGATAGTCGAGCAGAAATTTAGTTCCCACCTACCGCCTGAGGAACATAGGGTTAGACAAGCCACTAGTGAGTTTATAGATTTTGCTATCATTTGGTGGACTGGTTTAGCTGCAGACAATGTGACACATAGTACCTGGGAAGAGCTTAAGGTTGCTATGCGTGATAGATTTGTGCCACCATCATATCATAGAGACCTCCGTAAGAAACTGATGCGCTTAGAACAGGGAGATAAAGCTGTGCAGGATTACTATGGTGACCTTCAGAAAGGATTGATGCGTTGTGGCATAGTGGAGGGGCCCGAGGATTCTATTGTTCGTTTTTATTCGGGTTTGAGGCGTGAAATTCAGGACATAGTTGATTATAAGGAATTTAACACTGTCAACCAGTTGTTTCAGTTTGCTATGCTTGCAGAGAAGGAGTTGCAGGGGCATGATTTGAGGATCAAGAACAAGCTGTTCAGGAGACGGCGAAGTCTTTGGTAGCGAAGACACGGCTGCCTACATGAACATCATTGTGCAGCGAGTGCTTAGCGCACAGGTACAACAACCTGAGAAGCTGTAACGCCACAATTTATTATAGATTTTCTTCGTAATCAACAATCGATGAGCACGTGTCATCATTGATGGAGGTAGCTGCAATAACTTGGTGAGTACAGATTTGGTCAAGAAGCTTGGCTTGACCACACGCCCACACCCCCATCCGTACCATATTCAGTGGTTGAATGATTCAGGTAAAGCTAAGGTAACACAAACTTGCAGAGTCTCTTTTTCCATTGGTACCTATATTGATTCTATTGATTGTGATGTAGTACCTATGGAAGCTTGTTCACTTTTATTGGGTCATCCTTGGGAATTTGATAAAGATGCTACACACCATGGTAGAAGTAATACATACACTTTTGTGCATAAAGGAAAGAAAGTTACTTTGGTTCCCTTGACCCCAGCTGAAATTGTACAACATGATAAAGCACGAACTGCTAGTTTGCATGAGGTTAAATCTAAAAATCAGTAAGTAGCAAATTCTATTTAGACACCTAAATAGGAGAAGTTAGCACCTAATGTTCAGGCTCAGGGAATTAAATTGAAGGGTGCTGTTATGCTTGCAAGAAAAAGTGACCTTGCTAAAATTTCTGATGACGATGTATGCTATACTTTGGTTTGCAAACAAGCCTTGTTTTCTCTTGATGATGATGTTAGCTTGGTACTGTAACACCCTAGGTGTTTATCATCAATTAAGTAGTGGGTTTAAGCTCAAACATGACAGATTAAGTGGAGATGACAATGCCAAGGTCAACCTACAGAGATGAGCCTACCCTAAAGTTGGATGTTGCACCATTGCTTTACATATAGGCCCCTTTTCAAGATATATGCTTGGGTAGTGTTATTGCAATATCTTCATGTGTCTCACCTTAGTACCTATCTATATTGATCCCTGGAAAAGTTTCATGAAGTTTGGAATCAAAAAGTCACATGAAATGATAAGTTCCATTCCTATTGGAATTTGCCCCATTAAGTTAATGGAACTATAGATCGTCAACCAAATCATGCAAACTTGCCCAAATGACTCTAGATGAACTCTACCACAAAAGTCATGAAGGGTTCATGTTGAGAAAAAGTCAAGAAAATGCCCCAATTGGCCTAAAACCGTAGTTTAGGCTTTACCGAGTGGATACTTTGACCAAAGTGAAAGTTTGACTTCTGTACTAGTTATGCGGTTTGACCTTAAACAAAAGTTGTAGTTCATCTTGGATAGAACAAACTTTGTTTAATGGTCAAGAGCCAGTTTGGTTTCTAGCTTGGTCAAATAGAGCTCACAAGATTGAATAAGCTGCTGTTTTTGGAAGATCAGAAATTTGTCTGAGTCCTTGAGTGGCAGCAATAAGTTGACATGTTTGGTAATCTTTATCTCACTAACCATGCTGAACCAGTCCATGACCCTTTAATAAAAGATGTAGTTTGGTTTATGTGCTGCAACCTTTGTTTAAGGACCTAGGTCTAAAGCTATCTTTAAGTTTGTCAAAAAGAGACTTGAAGTTTGAATGTTTTACAGATTTCAGCACTTAGAATTCTAAGTATGAAATTCTTGTCTTTTGGGTTGGCACGTCGCGTTCTCCAAATTTTGTTGAGCAACTTGAATTGATCCAAAAATAAAAGTTGGAGGTAACTCTCTTGTGGAGAGTATGCAAAAGGTTGGAATCAATTTGATCGAGTTTGGCCCTTCAAAATCCAAGAAAACCGAGCCCTACCCTAGTTATAGTTAAATTGTTGACAGTGCCTAATTAGAGCTTAATTACCCACTGATCTAAAACCCTAATGACCATGGCTCCTTAACAAAATTCGTAGAGCATCATATGAGCAACAATTTTGATCTAAGGCCCATGGCCTAGTTCGGCAGTAGCTAGCCCCAAAATGGCGCCCCAAGATGCCAGCAGCAACGCATGCCACCTGTTTGACGAGGGGCCCTAGCAAGGACACGTGGTCACCATGCCTCACACCCTTGCTCCATGCGTCGAGGGCGCTCTGCCGTAGGCAAGCCGTCGTCTCACGTGGTGCGGACGCACAACTCCTTCACTCCACTCCCTCTTCCACTCGCTCGCTCTCTCTTGCCGCTACCGAGAGTGCCGAGCGCGAACGCTGCCATGGCCACAGCCACCATTGCCGAGCGGTGGAGCTCCACCCAACTGTTGCATTGCTCTTTCTCCATCTCAATCGAGCACATCACCGCCTCCGCCCTGTCGTGCCCTACGCCGTGCGCGCGCCAACCCAGGTCGAAAGTCGCTGGGGCCGTGCATCACCGCCGTCGAAGCCGACCGCCGCGGCCGCAAGCAGCCGGTGCTTGTGGTCAGGTCGCCATGGCCTATCTCCAGCCGCATCAAGGCGTTCCCCGGTTGTGCCATCTCGCAAGGAAGCTCCTGCGCACCTTTCCCGGTCGCCCAGCCACCGGAGCGCCGCCGCCGGCACTGCCCCCACGGAGCCGCCCACGCACGTGGTCAGCAGGCCACGGGCCACCTCGGCCCACGCCGCAAGCGTGTGCAGATGTGTCTCACAGCCGCGAAGCCGATCGACCCTCCCACCGCCGCCGTCCGCCGTGCTAGCCCGAAGCTGGCCGCTCCGGCCATCTCCCCTGTTCGGCCATCGAGAGGAAGGAGAAGACCGACATCCCCTCTCTCTGTATCTCTCTGTGTGTGCATGACAGGTGGGCCCCTCTGGGCGCGGGTCCCGTAGGTCAGTGTTAAGAATGGCAGAGATTGGGTACGCGTCCGGGTGCACCTAGCATATCTAGGGTTAATCCTGTTTTTGAATTTCAGAAATTTTGTAAATCTCCTAAAATCCATATCTCAGGCTAGGAAATTCCAAAAATGGCAAATGTGGACTTTTTGGAAACCTTGAGAAGAGATCTAGGCAGTGCAGTCATAAAGTGTTAGGTGTTTGTAGATGTTTTCTGATGTCTCTATTTAATTTTGAAAAGTATTCCAAAAATGCTTATAAACTTGACCAGAGCCATATCTTGAGTTTTAGAACTCCAAAAATAGTGATTCTTGTTTTATTAATTTTGTGATGACATGTACTTGCTAGGAAAAATATCAAACACATTAGTTGTTCACTGTTTTCTTAAGGTTTTGATTTGACCTTGATAAATAAGGAAATCTACATTATATTGCTTGTCATTTCTATATCTTGAGTTGTGTTGCTCCAAATAATGTGAAATTTTTATGGTAGTCTTGTCATGCTATGTATGTACTGTGGTATAAATTTTATGATCATTGCTTACAGTATGATCAAGTTATTGATTTAACTTGTTTACGGCTTAATAAATAGCTTATAAATAATATATAAAGGATAAAATGGAAAATATTATTTCATTACCTTAGTATGATGTTTATCTATCATATTGATTCATGCTATGGTCATGTGTTCATAGAAAATATGGAGTTTTAGGTTTAACTTGCTCTCACATGATTTCTTGTATTAGTCAATTGTCTTTTTCATAGAGCTTGATATACTTGTCCAAATGGCTTTAAATTTGGATAGTAGACTTTTGAGAGCATATGTAGGCCACTATAATGTTGGTAGAATTTATTGAGCATCTTTATGATGTGGTCATAATTCCACCTAATTATCTAAATAAATTAAGAAAATGTATTAAAAGAATTTATTTAGTAATTGACACTATGTTTTCTGGTGTTCATTAGTCATGTATGAAATGTTGGTAAAGTTGGTTTTACACAATTATATGTTTGCAACATATGTTAATAATTATTTCTTGCAATTAGTAGTTTCTGGACAGTTCTGGGGGCAATGTAGATTACCCCATGATAATGATGTTTTCTGAGCACCTTGTCTATAGCAAAGTTGTATATAATTCATGTATCTAGCTTGTGTTAAAATTTTGTGGCATTTGGTCAAGTAATATTTGAGTTATAGATGTTTAAAGTCAGGTTCCAGAGTTGGTTACTCTCTGTTTGGAGCAGACAAGAGTCTGTAGTTTCATCTTTTTGACCTTTTAAACTTGAGAATTAGGCTTAGGTGATTATAAATGAATTGTAGAAAATTTCATAAGATTTCTAGATTATCCTCTTGCATGTCATTTGGAATTGTGTAGCTTCTGGAATGATGTTATTTCTTGACTGTTCATGCTGATTGCAAGTCTGAACTTTTCTGTTAAGAATAGTTTGAGTTAAATAAGTATGTTGGTGTCACTACTTGATACTTGGGTGGTACCCTGTGATCTTGTGAGACTTGTTTCTTGATTGATGTGCTTGCCCTCTTCTATGTTATGCCTTAATGAGGATTAAGTTAATTAGCTCTAGGTGCTTACATGAACTTTGGTATGCTTATTTGATTATTCTGTTATTGCACTTCTATACATTCATACATATACATTATTGCACCTCATTTAGGTATGCTAGCTGAAGCACGTGAAGGACCTGATGTGGATCCATCCCGAAGATAGAAGGACCGGACAAGTGATAGATTGGAGGATGCTCGCCAAGCGGGTTTCATCTGATATACTCTAACTTGAGTCGGATCCCAGGCAAGCCCCGGAGCATTATAAGCCTCCTATCTTCAAAGCAATTAATTCTATATATGTTATAAGTATTGTTGCATTAAGTGATAGGAGTCGGTTGAAAACTCTTGCTGCATTATATCATTCCTTTTCCAGATATATGAATCCTTGAATACTACATAGACTAGGATCGAGTAGATGCTTAGCCCTGCTTTAAGCGGTAGAAGTCAGGTGATTTCCTGTCACCTGCGAGATATAGGAATATTCATATATGGCACAGTTGTATATTTGCTATCGTGGAATGGAACCATGTGTTAATAAAATGAAATGAGACCGGGCAGGATGACGATAGTGAAGCAACAAGGCATGGAGGTCTTGGGTGTGGATCTATCCCCGTCTGAGTCATTTAAGGACCGATTCGCTGTACGTCCTTGAGTCATGTTGAACGCAGTCTAACACTTAGTTGGCCGGATAAGTCGTTCTGACCGCGAAGCTGAGTAATACGGTTCAGGCCGGGAATCGAATGGTAGGTCGCATCTTGGAGGAGAGAAAGGATGTGCTTGGGGACATTGGCGTGAGACCAAGGGGGGTTAGAGTCTCTATCACCTGGCAGAGTGTCGCCCTTGGGGATGCGGCATCATTCGAACCCACGACTCCTGAATTATACGAAAGGTGGCTTGTGCGACCCTGGCAGGGGCCTGCGCGGTGAGTGTTAGAAATACCCCTCCAGCTAGATAGGAACTCGATTCGAATCGCCGTCGCTCCCGGTTAGTGAGCACTTGACTTGAGCAGCGGCAACGTAGATTCCATTAAATTGAACGGATGGTTAATTGGATAACGATGGAAATGTTGCCTCAAATTATACTTGCTATGATTAATATTGTTTGCTCCTAATAAAGTGAGTGCTCTAGTACAGGTTCTAATATAGATGACAGGTTAATGATAATTAACTTGATGCTTAAGCATTAATGATTACTTATCCATATTAAGCTTTTATGCAAAATGTTGTCAAGCTAGCCCCACTTCATATCTGCCTTGCATGATCCTTGGTGTCACTTTTTTTGTGGTTTTTGACAGGTAAGTCTAGCTGAGTACCTTCTCGTACTCAGGGTTTTATCCCCACTTGTTGCAGGTTGTGATGTATCATGGCGACTGTAAGGGTTGGTTGGCTCCTGCCTTAGTGGCGGAGTGTGATCACGGGCATAATCCTTCTAGGTTATCTTCTCTCTAATGCTTTTGTGGGAAGTCGACCTTGGTACTGGCATGTATTTGAAATAAGGGCGTTGTTAGTTTCAAATTACTTTACTTCCGCTACTTTTGAACTTAAGTTGTAATAATTATGTTGAACTCCGATGTATATTGAACTACTTGTGAAATGGTTGTAACATGTAACTTGTTATGTTGAATCACTACGATCTTGGCTCATATGTTGATTGGTCTAAAATCCCTCGTGATTTCGTTGGACTACCGGAGTTATATGGGCTCAAGTGCGAGAATTTGATCACTTCGGTGATTGTTTTTGGACTTGTGCTCTTATAATTTGGACGGTTCCATGACAGCTGGTATCAGAGCAAGATTCAACATTAAACTTGTCATATGTGTATTTAAAATAAAGGTTTTGTTTTATAAAATCAGTTTTATCAACTTATAGCTATATATAGGTTTGTGAAAACTGAATTCTAAATCTAAGTATGCCAGTGGTCAATTTCCTTATGCCCATATAAGGATTATTAGGTGGCTTATATAAGTACTAACTTGGGGGTTTTCATTTATGCATCTACGCCCAAGTCGAGGTATGTATGTGTGATGACTCTCTCACACTATGCTACCCGGTGTGTTAGATTGGTGGTAGCCTTCATATATGAGATAGTCATATATGTCGCTAGTTTACTTTTATGCAACATCGCACCTACGCTCAGGTAAGTGTGAGTTGTGGGAGCATGACCGTACAAACTGCGGTCTAGGGGAGAGCTAGTTTTGGCTACTGGATTATTTACATGTTATACACATGTATATATGAAGGTACTTAATTGTGGGTGATCGAATGATTCGGGTAGTTTTGGTGCTATATGTATATATATGGGGGTATATGTATATGGGAGTACTTAGAACTTTACTTTCCTGCTTTCATTGTGTGCTATATTGGGGAATTGTTGGGCTGCAATGAAACTTTTCTGCAGGTACGCTAACTACGAATGCGTAAGTCGAATGTAGCTGGCGACTAGCTATATATCGAAAGAGTGCGTGTTTTGCCACCGACATAGAATGTGATTGCCACCTTAGGTTGGCAATCTTGTGAGGATGAATAGGACGAAGTATGCATCTTCAAGATTGTTGCTTTATGCATAACTATGCTCCTCTCACCCTTGTTCAAATGATAAGTAACTTGTGATCAATATGTTGCATTATCTTTCTTGTGTGAAGTTAAACAAGAATGCCTTACTCCATTTGTTTGAGAAAAATGTGTACTTAGCCTTGCTAGAAATAGGTATGGTTACCTGCTTGAACCTATAAATGTCCTCTAGTTTAGTTAAGGGGTGGATATGTTGTTCACCCAAGCGTTTGCCAATGCTTTAGACCTCACTTAAGTAATTATGGATTCTCATGAATGAATTAAATTCATGTTGGTCTAAGGTAACAAAATTTAGATCTACTAGAATAACATGTTTGTACGCTCTCTTGTTAAGTAGAACAAAGGCAAGCTTTGTTTTGCTTGTCGAATGTTGGCTGCTAGAATGTTTTCTGTTGTAGTGATACTTTCATAGTCATAATGGTGTTTTCTGTAGTTATAAGGAATACTAAAGTTGTAGCTAACTTACTTATCTAGCTTGTCCTAAAATTTTATGACCCTAGGTCTTATGGTTTGAGAGTTATAACTTTTAGAAGTTTACTATCAGGTTTTGCTTATGCTCTGAGTAGATCTGAAGGTTTGGTTTGTTTGACCTGTCTGCATATGAAATCAAGTCTTGGAGATAATAGAAGAAGTGTAGTACTTTTTCTAAGCTTTCAAAAATGTCCTATAGCACTAATTTTGGTGGTCTAAATTTCTAGTTATGAGCTTGCCAAGTGGAATGACAGAATCTGTCCAAATCTGGGCAGAGATGTCTTCTTTATCTTGTTTGGCCTTGTTAGCTGTAGCATAATATTAATATGATATTAAGAAAGTTATAGACAACTTAATAAGCTTTACATAAAGTTAAGGTTCAGCTTTGTTGGGTCCCTAGAACTTTAGTTACGCATTTTCGAAGTTCTTGTCAGTTTTCTGTCCGTATTGGTACAGATCTAAAACATTAGCATTTTTGGTCATGTTAATCTATGAATTGGTTGTTGGTATGAATAACTAAAGTGTAGCCATCTTCCTAAGCTTTCTAGAAAGTCTAGGATCACCTTTGTGGGATGTCTACAACCTCAGTTATGGTTGAAACAAGTAACTACTGTGGTGCTGTCCAGATTCTGTGCACATGCTAAGTTGGCTACCTTAGCTAGCGTTTGTCTTAGGCTAAACTCGTAGTTAGTTCTTGCTTTAGGTAAATGTTTGTTATGGGTGAGTCTGGTGCTTAGTAATGGTTGCTTAAGCTAATTGGATTGGATCTCTCTAATGCTTGACTGTGATGTTTGTATGCATGCTTGTTATTTAATTAGTGCCATAGTTGTCACCTCGTTTGTCCTCGGTGAGCATACGAGTGCCGATAGCTTTATCCTAGAGCAACGTTCACGTTACATAATTGCATGGCTGTCATCTCCAATTAGGTTCTCTCTTAGGAGTCTGAGCCTGTAGACTTGGTGGTTAGCCCTTGAATGTTTGTATCTATGCCTTTGCTTGACCGAAAGCCCAAAGTTTAGTTCTCCTATATGTTTGCATAAGCCGTGGGTGTTTTGCAACTATGTTTTTTGTGAAGACCCTTATCGACTGACCAACTAAGTTAACTTTTATCAATGCTAGCCTTTGACCATGGTTCTTACGTTGCCAGTTGTGGAGACTATACCAAAATCCATGTTGGACCTTCCGGTTACCTCTCTCAAAGGTTAGCTAGTATGATGCAATGTATCTCTGCTATGGTCTCTAAATCGTGTGCTTGCAAATTCATGCATCTACCTTATCAACTCAATCTATGACTACATATCGGTTTTCGCCCTTGAAATTTGCTTAATCCATCCCCAACCTTCTCAGTCTCGAGATGTTTATCAGTCTTGATCTCATGTTATTGCCCAACATGAATGAATCTCCTATTAATCTTTTATTTGGTACTCCCCTCGGTGGACTCAAGTCGTACGTAGAATTTAAGCAAGAGTCTCTTGCTCAGTTATCCTTGGCAATTGTGCAATGTTCTCTTGTGCTATATTTTGATCTTCAGATCATTTTCGTGTTGATTCTAAACCTTGTGACCACCTTTGCTTGCTACCCCTCCTTGTATGGCGCTTGCTCTTACAGCCCATTGGTGCCACTTGAAATTTCACTTTCGTTGTGCGTTTAGTAATGGTGTTATGAGTAGCCGCTGATGGTGCCACGACGAAACCAAGGGCCTCCTGTGGCTGCAGACACATGGCCGGCTGCTTGGCACGCGCTGGTATCACAGTTTCTAGTCATGATCCATTATCAAACGACAGACGATGTGTTATTTTCTCGTGTTCCTTTCTTGGTTATCTCTCCATATCGTATTATAAGATCCATATCTTAGACCGAAAGTAGTGGAGTTTCCTTCTGAAGTTGCTAAGAGGATAACCTTTAAAGAACAGGTCACCGACATAAACATTAACAGACTGCAATAGGTGGTAGACAAGTGACTCTACTTAGTTGTCCCAGTATTGACAAACGTCATCTAGTGAGCAACGTATCTCATCTCTGATGGATAAAAAGGACACCCAACACTTAATATTGGATAAGTCATTCGTTGGATAAGAATCAATCATCACATTATGCAAATCTTAACCTTTGTATGCATAATGACCACACCGTCGAAATCAACCATCTCTGGTGTGACCCCTTATCTGTGACTTTGATGGCAACCATCTGTTCTGCATCAACCACAGTTGTTGTGGTCAAGAGTGAAGATTTGGAACTTTTTAGTGTTGAGAGACAACTGATTAGTTACCAATAGGAAGGTTAATCTCCAGCTAGGTAATGACTCTTTGGTAGCTACGAAGGCTATCTCGTACAGGGCAATAACCAACAAGAAGTTAATCAACTAGCCAACAACTTGAGTGATATTCTATCTTCTAGAGCCATTGTGATCAAGTCAATTCCGTCTTGGACAATCGCACAGATAGTGCAAGGTGTTCAATCAGCTGCGGTGAAGAATTAGAGAAATGCATGCCCTAGTTTCGATCAACATCCTTGTGCCCTTAGGTGCCCCAAACGGTCTGTTCATAACTTTATTGGACAAAGTGTTGAGGAATATTCGAAAGCAATTTGAGAAGTGTCAAACAACAGATTTCCTATCTTAGAGCTGCTGTTTGATCCCAAAGAGGAAGCCTCAGGTGAAAGTTGGCCTGACAAAGTTATTATGCTGCAAGTCAACTCAACTTACAGTACAACTAAGTCACCAAGGAAAATTTTACGCAATCGCTTGGTGGTAGACTACTCCCTACGGTTTAGTGAATATTTACAACTTTTGTTGTCCTTAAGGCCTCACTACATTTTGCTTTGGTAATGTTTTTCCAAATGATGGCATACTTTGGTACCTTATAAATGTTTTTACCCAAGAGGTTGCATCTGATTCAACCCAGATAACTGTTGTCTTTGGATAAAAGAATCCTCTTAGGTAACATTTGGCAGAAATACGAAGCCGACAGAGTCAGCTATCACATTCACTAATCCCTCGACCGACTGAGATAATACAGTGTTGTCATCAAAGAAAGAGAACTGCACACATGAAACCTTAAGTAGTGTTCCATTAGTTGATATCTGAAGGATTGAACCATTACGACCAGAATAGACCTTGTCTATTGGTTGGTTAGTACCATATAACCTCAGAGAATGTTTGTCGTCTATGATCTCACCCTTTTGGAAGGTTGTACTCAAGCCATTTTGGTAGAGAACTGCTTTTCAAAACTGTGTGAACATAGAGCTATTTCAACGAGTATACTTTTGAATATTTCGGTCTAGTGTCAAGTTCATATGGCCTATGTTGTGCTCATTATAGAGTCAGATACTTGTGAGTGGTTCACTCATGGATCAAATGATCTCCGTACACTGAGAATGCAGTACGTGCTATCTTGGATTCCTCCCAAAGTAACAATGCTTCATGGAAGTCAATGAAGAAAATTCTTCAGACAAATTTTACCATAAAGAGTAAGTATCAGAAAGTGCCTTTGACCAAATTGTTCACCGATGTTGAAGCTTTGTAGCTGAATGCTATAGTAGATGTTGGGAGCTAGATAACGTGCCTCTCTTCCTTAAAAGGGTCTTCCATTCCGAATCTTAGGACGCGATTCTTTTAAGGGGGAGGGCTGTAACACCCCAGGTGTTTATCACCAATTAAGTAGTGGGTTTTAGCTCAAACATGACACATTAAGTGGAGATGACAATACCAAGGTCAACCTACAGAGATGAGCCTACCCTAAAGTTGGATGTTGCACCATTGCTTTACATATAGGCCCCTTTTCAAGATATATGCTTGGGTAGTGTTATTGCAATATCTTCATGTGTCTCACCTTAGTACCTATCTATATTGATCCCTGGAAAAGTTTCATGAAGTTTGGAATCAAAAAGTCACATGAAATGATAAGTTCCATTCCTATTGGAATTTGCCCCATTAAGTTAATGGAACTATAGATCGTCAACCAAATCATGCAAACTTGCCCAAATGACTCTAGATGAACTCTACCATAAAATTCATGAAGGGTTCATGTTGAGCAAAAGTCAAGAAAATGCCCCAATTGGCCTAAAACCCTAGTTTAGGCTTTACCGAGTGGATACTTTGACCAAAGTGAAAGTTTGACTTGTGTACCAGTTATGTGGTTTGACCTTAAACAAAAGTTGTAGTTCATCTTGGATAGAACAAACTTTGTTTAATGGTCAAGAGCCAGTTTGGTTTCTAGCTTGGTCAAATAGAGCTCACAAGATTGAATAAGCTGCTGTTTTTGGAAGATCAGAAATTTGTCTAAGTCCTTGAGTGGCAGCAATAAGTTGACATGTTTGGTAATCTTTATCTCACTAACCATGCTGAACCAGTCCATGACCCTTTAATAAAAGATGTAGTTTGGTTTATGTGCTGCAACCTTTGTTTAAGGACCTAGGTCTAAAGCTATCTTTAAGTTTGTCAAAAAGAGGCTTGAAGTTTGAATGTTTTACAGATTTCAGCACTTAGAATTCTAAGTCTAAAATTCTTGTCTTTTGGGTTGGCACGTCGCGTTCTCCAAATTTTGTTGAGCAACTTGAATTGATCCAAAAATAAAAGTTGGAGGTAACTCTCTTGTGGAGAGTATGCAAAAGGTTGGAATCAATTTGATCGAGTTTGGCCCTTCAAAATCCAAGAAAACCAAGCCCTACCCTAGTTATAGTTAAATTGTTGACAGTGCCTAATTAGAGCTTAATTACCCACTGATCTAAAACCCTAATGACCATGGCTGCTTAACAAAATTCGTAGAGCATCATATGAGCAACAATTTTGATTTAAGGCCCATTGCCCAGTTCAGCCGTAGCTAGCCCCAAAATGGCGCCCCAAGATGCCAACAGCAACGCATGCCACCTGTTCGACGAGGGGCCCTAGCAGGGACACGCGGTCACCATGCCTCGCACCCTTGCTCCGCGAGTCGAGGGTGCTCTGCCGTAGGCAAGCCGTCGTCTCACGCGGTGCGGACGCACAACTCCTTCGCTACCGAGAGCGCCGGGCGTGAACGCCGCCATGGCCACGGCCACCATTGCCGAGCGGTGGAGCTCCACCCAACTGTTGCGGTGCTCTTTCTCCATCTCAATCGAGCACATCACCACCTCCGCCCTGTCATGCCCTACGCCGTGCGCGCGCCAACCCAGGTCGGAAGTCGCTGGGGCCGTGCATCCGCCGCCGTCGAAACCGACCGCCGCGGCTGCAAGCAGCCGGTGCTTGTGGTCGGGTCGCCATGGCCTATCTCCAGCTGCGTCAAGGCATTCCCCGGTTGCGCCATCTCGCAAGGAAGCTCCTGCGCACCTTTCTCGGTCGCCCAGCCACCGGAGCGCCGTCGCCGGCGGCACTGCCCCCACGGAGCCGCCCGCGCACGTGGTCAGCAGGCCACGGGCCACCTCGGCCCACGCCGCAAGTGCGTGCAGACGCATCTCACAGCCACAAAGCCGATCGACCCTCCCACCACCGCCGTCCGCCGTGTTGGCCCGAAGACGGTCGCTCCGGCCATCTCCCCTGTTCGGCCGTCGAGAGGAAGGAGAAGACCGACATCCCCTCTCACTGTATCTCTCTGTGTGTGCATGATAGGTGGGCCCCTCTGGGCGCGGGTCCCGTAGGTCAGTGTTAAGAATGGCAGAGATTGGGTACGCGTCCGGGTGCACCTAGCATATCTAGGGTTAATCCTGTTTTTGAATTTCAGAAATTTTGTAAATCTCCTAAAATCCATATCTCAGGCTAGGAAATTCCAAAAATGGAAAATGTGGACTTTTTGGAAACCTTGAGAAGAGATCTAGGCAGTGGAGTCATAAAGTGTTAGGTGTTTGTAGATGTTTTCTGATGTCTCTATTTAATTTTGAAAAGTATTCCAAAAATGCTTATAAACTTGACCAGAGCCATATCTTGAGTTTTAGAACTCCAAAAATAGTGATTCTTATTTTGTTAATTTTGTGATGACATGTACTTGCTAGGAAAAATATCAAACACATTAGTTGTTCACTGTTTTCTTAAGGTTTTGATTTGACCTTGATAAATATGGAAATCTACATTATATTGCTTGTCATTTCTATATCTTGAGTTGTGTTGCTCCAAATAATGTGAAATTTTTATGGTAGTCTTGTCATGCTATGTATGTACTGTGGTATAAATTTTATAGTCATTGCTTACTGTATGATAAATTTATTGATATAACTTTTTTATGGCTTAATAAATAGCTTATAAATAATATATAAAGGATAAAATGGAAAATATTGTTTCATTACCTTATTATTATGTTTATCTATGATATTGATTCATGCTATGGTCATGTGTTTATAGAAAATATGGAGTTTTAGGTTTAACTTGCTCTCACATGATTTCTTGTATTAGTCAATTGTCTTTTTCATAGAGCTTGATATACTTGTCCTAATGGCTTTAAATTTGGACAGTAGACTTTTGAGAGCATATGTAGGCCACTGTAATGTTGGTAGAATTTATTGAGCATCTTTATGATGTGTTCATAATTCCACCTAATTATCTAAATAAATTAAGAAAATATATTAAAATAATTTATTTAGTAATTGACACTATGTTTTCTGGTGTTCATTAGTCATGTATGAAATGTTGGTAAAGTTGGTTTTACACAATTATATGTTTGCAACATATGTTAATAATTATTTCTTGCAATTAGTAGTTTCTGGACAGTTCTGGGGGCAATGTAGATTACCCCATGATAATGATGTTTTCTGAGCACCTTGTCTATAGCAAAGTTGTATATAATTCATGTATCTAGCTTGTGTTAAAATTTTGTGGCATTTGGTCAAGTAGTATTTGAGTTATAGATGTTTAAAGTCAGGTTCCAGAGTTGGTTGCTCTCTGTTTGGAGCAGACAAGAGTCTGTAGTTTCATCTTTTTGACCTTTTAAACTTGAGAATTAGGCTTAGGTGATTATAAATGAATTGTAGAAAAATTCATAATATTTCCAGATTATCCTCTTGCATGTCATTTGGAATTGTGTAGCTTCTGGAATGATGTTATTTCTGGACTGTTCATGCTGATTGCAAGTCTGAACTTTTCTGTTAAGAATAGTTTGAGTTAAATAAGTATGTTGGTGTCACTACTTGATACTTGGGTGGTACCCTGTGATCTTGTGAGACTTGTTTCTTGATTGATGTGCTTGCCCTCTTCTATGTTATGCCTTAATGAGGATTAAGTTAATTAGCTCTAGGTTCTTTCGTGAACTTTGGTATGCTTATTTGATTACTCTGTTATTGCACTTCTATACATTCATACATATGCATTATTGCACCTCATTTAGGTACGCTAGCTGAAGCACGTGAAGGACCTGATGTGGATCCATCCTGAAGATAGAAGGACCGGACAAGTGATAGATTGGAGGATGCTCGCCAAGCGGGTTTCATCTGATATACTCTAACTTGAGTCGGATCTCAGGCAAGCCCCAGAGCATTATAAGCCTCCTATCTTCAAAGCAATTAATTCTATATATGTTATAAGTATTGTTGCATTAAGTGATAGGAGTCGGTTGGAAACTCTTGCTGCATTATATCATTCCTTGTCCAGATATATGAATCCTTGAATCCTACATAGACTAGGATCGAATAGATGCTTAGCCCTGCTTTAAGCGGTAGAAGTCAGGTGATTTCCTGTCACCTGCGAGATGTAGGAATATTCATATATGACACGGTTGTATATTTGCTATCGTGGAATGGAACCATGTGTTAATAAAATGAAATGAGACCGGGCGGGATGACGATAGTGAAGCAACAAGGCATGGAGGTCTTGGGTGTGGATCTATCCCCGTCTGAGTCATTTAAGGACCGATTCGCTGTACGTCCTTGAGTCATGTTGAACGCAGTCTAACACTTAGTTGACTGGATAAGTTGTTCCGACCGCGAAGCTGAGTAATACGGTTCAGGCCGGGAATCAAATGGTAGGTCGCATCTTGGAGGAGAGAAAGGATGTGCTTGGGGACATTGGTGTGAGACCAAGGGGGGTTAGAGTCCCTATCACCTGGCAGAGTGTCGCCCTTGGGGATGTGGCATCATTCGAACCCGCGACTCCTGAATTGTACGAAAGGTGGCTTGTGCGACCCTGGCAGGGGCCTGCGCGGTGAGTGGTAGAAATACCCCTCTAGCTGGATAGGAACTCGATTCGAATCGCCGTCGCTCCCGGTTAGTGAGCACTTGACTTGAGCAGCGGCAACGTAGATTCCATTAAATTGAACGGATGGTTAATTGGATAATGATGGAAATGTTGCCTCAAATTATACCTACTATGGTTAATATTGTTTGCTCCTAATAAAGTGACTGCTCTAGTACAGGTTCTAATATAGATGACAGGTTAATGATAATTAACTTGATGCTTAAGCATTAATGATTACTTATCCATATTAAGCTTTTATGCAAAATGTTGTCAAGCTAGCCCCACTTCATATCAGCCTTGCATGATCCTTGGTGTCATGTTTTTTGTGGTTTTTGACGGGTAAGTCTAGCTGAGTACCTTCTCGTACATAGGGTTTTACCCCCACTTGTTGTAGGTTGTGATGTACATGGCGACTGCAAGGGTTGGTTGGCTCCTGCCTTAGTGGTGGAGTGTGATCACGGGTATGATCCTTCTGGGTTATCTTCTCTGTAATGCTTTTGTGGAAGTCGACCTTGGTACTGGCATGTATTTGAAATAAGGGCGTTGTTAGTTTCAAATTACTTTGCTTCCGCTACTTTTGAACTTAAGTTGTAATAACTATGTTGAACTCCGATGTATATTGAACTACTTGTAAAATGGTTGTAACATGTGACTTGTTATGTTGAATCACTACGATCTTGGCTCGTATGTTGATTGGTCTGAAATCCCTCGTGATTTTGTTGGACTACCGGAGTTATATGAGCTCAAGTGCGAGAATTTGATCACTTCGGTGATTGTTTTTGTACTTGTGCTCTTATAATTTGGACGGTTCCGTGATAGGTACCGGCTGCTGTCACTAACCTTTTGCATGAGTATGAGGACATTTTTCCAGCTGAGATACCCCTAGGGCTTCCACCTATGAGAGGGATAGAGCATCAAATTGATTTGATTTCGGGAGCATCATTGCCAAACCGCGCTGCTTATCGAACCAACCCCGAGGAGACTAAGGAAATTCAGCGGCAAGTCCAAGAGCTTTTGGACCGTGGGTACGTACGTGAAAGCCTTAGCCCTTGTGTCGTTCCTATAATTTTGGTTCCTAAGAAAGATGGTTCTTGGCGTATGTGTGTTGATTGTAGAGCCATTAATAATATTACCATTCGATATCATCACCCTATTCCTAGGCTTGATGACATGCTTGATGAATTATGTGGCTCTGTAATTTTCACAAAGATTGACTTGCGTAGTGGCTACCATCAAATTAGAATGAAACTTGGAGATGAATGGAAAACAACTTTCAAAACTAAATTCGGATTGTATGAATGGTTAGTAATGCCTTTTGGGTTGACTAATGCACCTAGTACATTCATGCGCCTAATGAATGAGGTTTTAAGAGCTTTCATTGGTCGATTTGTGGTAGTTTACTTTGATGATATTTTAATTTATAGCAAGTCTTTGGATGAACATATGGATCACTTACGTATTGTTTTTAATGCCTTACGCGAGGCACGTTTATTTGGTAACCTTGAGAAGTGCATCTTTTGCACGGATCGAGTCTCTTTTCTTGGCTATGTTGTTACTCCACAAGGGAATTGAGGTGGATGAGGCAAAGATTGAAGCCATTAAGAGCTGGCCGGTTCCCCAATCCATCACACAGGTGAGGAGTTTTCTTGGTCTTGCAGGATTTTACCGCCGCTTCATCAAGGATTTTAGCACCATTGCTGCCCCTTTACACGAGTTGACAAAGAAGGGTGTATTGTTTCATTGGGGAAGGGCACAAGAGGCGTCCTTAGACACTTTGAAGGACAAGCTTACACACACCATTGCTGCAACTTCCAAATTTTGGTAAGACTTTTGAGCTAGAATGTGATGCTAGTGGAGTTGGCATTGGAGGTGTTTTGATGCAAGATGGTAAGCCCATTGCATACTTTAGCGAAAAATTGCATAGCCCTATTTTTAATTACTCCACGTATGATGAGGAATTGTATGCTCTTGTACGTTCTTTAGAGATGTGGCATCATTATTTGTGGCCTAAAGAATTTGTTATTCATTCGGATCATGAATCGCTTAAGTATCTTCGTTCACAACATAATCTGAATCGTAGACATGCTAAGTGGGTTGAATTTATTGAATCTTTTCCTTATGTTTTCAAACACAAGAAAGGGAAGGATAATGTGATTGCAGATGCTTTGTCTAGGCGATACACTTTGCTGTCCCAACTTGAATGTAGAATTTTTGGACTTGAAACAATAAAAGAACAATATGCGCTTGATCCTGATTTTAAAGATGTGTTGCTGAATTGCAAATGGGGACGTTCATGGAACAAGTTTGTGGTCAATGATGGATTTGTGTTTAGAGCTAACCGCCTATGCATTCCAGTAGGATCCGTTCGTCTTTTGTTGATGCAGGAAGCGCATGGAGGAGGATTGATGGGACATTTTGGTGCTAAGAAGACGGAGGATGTTTTGGCGACACACTTCTTTTGGCCAAAGATGAAGAGAGATGTTGAGCGATTCGTGGCACGCTGTACCACATGTCAAAAAGCTAAGTCTCGCTTGAATCCACATGGTTTGTATATGCCTCTTCCTATTCCTTCTATTCCTTGGGCAGATATTTCTATGGACTTTGTTTTAGGATTGCCTAAGACTAAGAGGGGGAGGGATAGCATTTTTGTTGTGGTGGATCAATTTTCTAAGATGGCACACTTTATACCATGTCATAAAAGTGATGATGCTATTCATATTGCTGACCTCTTTTTCAAAGAGATTGTTCATTTGCATGGTATGCCTTGTACTATTGTTTCAGATCGTGACGCTAAATTTCTGAGTCACTTTTGGCGCACTCTATGGAATAAGTTGGGTACAAAACTGTTGTTTTCTACAACTTGTCACCCACAAACCGATGGGCAAACAGAGGTAGTTAACCGCACTTTGGGTGCCATGTTGAGAACTATTTTGAAGAAAAATTTGAAGATGTGGAAAGAATGTTTGCCTCATGTGGAGTTTGCTTACCAACGGGCAACACATTCTACCACCAAGGTAAGTCCTTTTCATGTAGTGTATGGATTCAATCCCCGTGCTCCAATTGATATTTTGCCTTTGCCTACTAGTGAGAGAATTCATGTTGATGCTAAGGAACGTGCTGATTTTATTTTGCAAATGCATGAAACAACTAAGCACAACATTGAAAAAATGACTGAAAAGTATAGAATTGCTGGTAGTAAAGGTAGACAAGAAGTTAAGCTTGAACCGGGTGATTTGGTTTGGTTGCACTTGAGAAAGGATAGATTTCCAGATTTGAGAAAGTCTAAGCTGATGCCTAGAGCTGATGGTCCGTTTAAAATTGTTGAGAAGATTAATGATAATGCATATAAGCTTGAGTTACCCCCGAATTTGGGGTTAGTCCCACTTTTAACATTTCAGATTTGAAGCCATACTTGGGAGACGAAGATGAGTTGGTGTCGAGGACGACTCCAATTCAAGAGGGGGAGGATGATGAGGACATCACTCCTTCACATACACACAATGATCCACTACTGGACATTCAAGGTCCAATCACTAGAGCTCGCGCGCGTCAATTAAATTTAGAGGTGAGCTCGTTCCTAAGTAACTCTTTATATGATTTTGAGAATAGATTGCTACCTAATGATTATATTGTGCTTAGGGATGAAGGAGAGGTCCAGGAGACACATGGAGGAGGGCTTGGAAGGTGTGGAGGATCAGCGAGGGCGCCCGGATAAAGATGGAGGACCAAACCAAGTTGAGTTCGAGTCTGCCTCGCAGTTCAGGACTAGTCTGCCTTGAACTGGTCACCCAGGACACGTCCGGACTCCGTTTTTGATGATCCATATATGGATGGAAAGCTTATTTGATAAGGAAGACAACCCAAGTGGTCCCACATCAAAAGCTGTTCGGAATCAATGGAAATCGTCGAAACAAGTCACCGTCCAGAATCTATCACGGCGCTGTGTCGCCATCTTTTGGGCCGTTTGGGCCTTGTAACGTGTCGGCGCTCCCCAGGGACGCGAATAGGGGTCCTTGGACGTTCCTTAGGCTATATAATAAGTAGTCGCCACCTACATTAGGGTTGGGTTTTGATTAGATTATTCTGTTGATAACAGTTTCGCCGCCACCATCGATTTGTGAGACCCCAACTTTGTGAGATTAATCATTCATCTGCAATTTGGTTGCATTCCTTTGTGTTCTTGCGTGTGTTCTCGATTCACAGGCTAGGACTTAGCCTTCTTAGCGAGGTCGACCATGCAACGCCGGTCGATAACCTGAGGGGTCGTGGTGCTACGATTGCGGGGTTCAGAGCCGAGTTGTTCAGAAGCCGGATCGAATTGTGTCATCAGAACCTTTCGGAAGATCGGGAACCCTAGTTCACATCAGCCGTGGGCATTCCCGTATGGGCTGAACATGGCTGCCCAGGGGTATGCGTCCTCCATAAGCACCAACATGGGCGTTTACGAGGAGCTCCCTAGGCACCATCTACATTCCGTCCTCGACCTCATGGCATCCACGCCAGCTTCTGAGTACCTGGACTCTACGGAGACCCCTGGTACGAAGCTCCGTGCGATCACCTCCCACCACTATGGCTCCATGGATCGACGACCCCACATGCATCCGTCATACTATTACTTTGGCACCCCCGACTCTGACTCTGCCGATGATAGCTACGATCCGACTCGCGAGTGCTTCCATATTGATGGGGCCATCGCGTCAGATTCAGAAGCAGAGGCAGCCGCCGAAGGAGGGAACGCCACACCATCTCATGTTACGCACCTTGGAGCGTGAGACGAAGCCCAACTTCTTGAAGCAGACTAGGGAGCACAACTCGTGCAGATCCAAGAACTGCAGGCCAAGCTCGACGAGTTGCGAGAGCGCCTACGCCTACTGCAGCAGACCCTCGAGCGGGAGTGTGCGGCATGCGCACGTGGCGGAGGGGCTCGAGAGAGAGCTCGTGACATCAATCATTGCATCATCGAGGATCGGGCGGGTGAACCCTCAGTCTTCAATAGAGCCAGCCAGAACATTGTCGCCGCGGCCATGCTTCTCTGCAACATGCCCAAGCCATCTACACTTGAGGCCAGGTGGGCCCGCAATGAGATTCGAGGTCTCCTCGAGACTCCAGCCATGCAGCAAGCCAAGAGTTCCACCTTGAGGTGCCGTGGGCTTTGGCTGCCTCCTCTCGAGCCTTGGCCGCATCTTCACGTGCCTTGGTCGCAGCGTCCCGAGCCTTCTCCCCCTCCTCCTTAAGCACCGTGGTGATGACATGAAGCTCATCCGCCTTGGTGCTCTTCTTGGATAGCCGCTTGTTGGCCTCCTCGACCAGAGCCCATTGACAAGGAAGCGCCGCCCACACACCACTCTCGTGGCGGATGAATAACGATTTACGGCGCGATCGTTCCTTGAGCTCCTGGTCACAGTCAAAACCAAAATCAGAATCAAGGGAAAAAAAGGGGGGTCGAGCTAAATAAAACACCAAGATAAATGTAACCTGCCTCAAAGGCCTTCGACATATGCCATACCAGGTTATCCGTGACCATCTGCAGGGATTGCAGGGAGTGCTTGCAGATCCCCTCAGCGTACTCCCAGTACTTCACCTCGTCCTTGTCGTCGAGGATGAAGAAGGGCTCGGCATCAGGATTGGCCGCATCCCTGAACTCGAGGGGTGAATGACCCCAGCATGGGAGCTCCTCCTCCGCTCGCACGAGCACCAGCTCCACGAAGTCGGGCCACCCAGCGGACACCTCCGCCGTGTCACCGTCTGGCACCGCAGAGGTTCTAGGCCGATCCGAGGCGTCGACCATCTCGACGTCCGCTTTTTGTTTCCCCTTATCAGACGGAGGATCATCGAACATGAGGTCGATCATGGTCCTCTGCGCCGTTGAGGCCTCTAGGGTCCTCTGCGCCATTGAGGCCTTCTGGCCTCGGGTCCTCACACCTGACGACAGTACCCTGGTCTCAGGCATCAACGTCACTGACCCGCCCACCGACGAGGTCTGAAGCAACCGGGCATGAGGGCGCGGCGCCACCGACGTCGTCGAAAGGACCCCAGGCTCGGTGGATCCCCTTTCTAAAGGCCCCTCATAGGCCCTCCCTTCCGCTCACTCCTCCTCCCCCTCGACGGGCGCCGAGGCTGCCCTCGACGCCTGGGAGGTCGACCCCCCACTGATGGGCCCCTGTAGAGACTATACGTTAGGGAGGTGCGCAAGGAAAGTCGTAATATCATACCGCGACCCGATGTCGTTATCATCACTGTTGTCATCCTCCTCCTTCGAGGTCGTCTCAGAGGGGGACTCCTCCTTAGGGAAATGCTCGAGCCTTTGCTGGCAATGGCGTTTTATCAATGCCCCATGCTCAAGGATCCTCCTATCGCGCCGCTTCTTCATGGCATCTTTCTCCTTTTTCTCCTGAGCCGCGGAGAAGCGTCTCACCTGCCGAGCGGCGTGATCCTCCGGGACCGGTGGCGGCGAGTCCTTAATCATTGACAGATCCTGCACAAAAAACTCGACGGGCTAAATCAACAAGACCTAGAAGAAAGCGGAGCTCGAGACCAGCAAGACAACACTTACCAGGGGCTTGAATCCCTGGCTGGGCCGCATCGGGACCTTGTCGATGTCCACTTGCTTGAAGCCGCCCACCACCCACCGAGCGCACCGGACAACCTCGTCGAGGGGGAGGGTCTCGTGTGACATCCGACTCCCCTCCAACAAGACACCCGACTTCATCTTGTCCAGTCGCAGCCGATGCTACATCAAGGGTAGGACCCTCCAGCGGTGGAACCAGGCAGCCACCATGCCCACGGTCAGTCCACGTAGGCGAAGTCTCCTTAGCGCGTCGAGGAGCAGCTGCAGCTTCGGCTGGTCTTCCTCGATGACGCCGTATGACCAGTTGTCCTTCCAAGACATCAGCACCTGCCCGGTGAAGTGGGGTAGGCGGTCATCGCCGTTGCATAGGTAGAACCAGCCGTCATGCCACCCGCTGTTCGACGAGATAAGCTGGGCCAAAATGTAGAGATCGCCTTGACCCGCCCACACTTGGATAGTGCAGCTTCCAGCGTGCACCGCTTGCCAAACTCCCTTCTCGCCTACCTTCTTGGCAAAGTGCTCCACCTTGAAGAGGTGGAGCCACAACTTCCAGTAGGGCTCAATCCCCAAGTACCCCTCATAGACGGCCGCAAAAATGGCGGCCTATGAGATGGAGTTGGGGGTGAGATGATGGAGCTCCACCCCGTAGTAATGTGGGATGGCCCGCATAAATCAGCTCGGTGGCACCCCGAGCCCCCTCTCGTGGAAGGCGATGAAGCTAACCACGTAGCACTCTGGTGGCGCCGGCTCCCGGTGGTTGGTCGATGGCACCCTCCACTCCGGCAGGTCCCGGCTTGTCCTCGGACATAGGAGACTGTCATGCACGAGCTCCTATAGCTTCTTCTCCGTCACCATGGATCGAATCCATGGATCTGCAGGGAGGACTGGGCTCTTTCCCGCCATGGGTGCATGGATTGGAATACGACGGCGGTAGGGAAGGGATGACGGCGGCAATAGACAATGGCTGATGGAGGCAAAGGAAAGAGGAGGCGGTTGCAAAGGGCTAGGAAGGAACAAACAAAACCCTGGGCTCCATATTTATCCCCCAGCAGAAGGCCAACGGGCGGATCCGGTGAAGAGGCAAGTAAAGTTTCTGCATTTAATGCCCTTACCTAACCGCTCCCTTGAAACCCACATGCACAGGCATGTGTCAGCCATTCGCTCGCCAACCACCTGCCACGCTGCCCACTACCACGCTATTTCCACTTTCTCCCTAAAAAGACGCACCCCAATGGGCGGGAAGGAAAGCTCACAGACGGACACTTCCAAGTGAAGGAACCATGGGCTCCGAGCCCACTACAAACCTCAAGGGTTCGAAAGCTAGCCCTCGACCGGGGTTCGACAGCTGTCCTCGAGTAAACAGAGTTAGGGATGACTGAGAGCGGGCCAATATAAGGCCAGGGCTCGAGCTGCTTTCTTGAGATGCCCTCAAACATATTCGAGGCTAAAGGAGAGGTCGGCGATGGAATCCCCTCGGAGGGAGGCATCGAGCCCTTGGATCCCATCGAACGGAACCGAGATCCACACGACAACTCTTTAGCACTTTTGGAGAGCGCCTCTGCGGCCGCCAGCTGACACCTATCGAACGGGGCATGGGCTCCCACTCGAATTTCCCGCTAGCAGCTCACCAGAGATCGTAAGAACTCACCCATTAGGGGTAGTACGGTGTTCACATCCCTCCTTCTAACTTAAAGGATGTGTGAGGGTTGTACGATTAAAGATGGCCAGTGATGAAAACAAGGCCTGATCTTTCGATAGGTATGATAGCGTCGATTGGTGGAGACTCGACGTTCACGATCTAGGCTTCGAACCAAGACTGATTCGGACCCCCGCAACCGTTACACCACAGCTCCGTTGGTTATCAACCACGCGAACGTGATTGACCTCGCCGAGAAGGCTTTCCTGCAAGTGAATCGAGAACACGAGCAAGAACAGGTAAAACGCAATCTGAAATTGCAAATAAATATGAGGCTCACAAAGTTGGGGTCTCACAAACCGATGGCGGCGGCGAAACTGTTGTCAACAGAATAATCTAAGCAAAACCCAACCCTAATGTAAGCGGCAACTACTAATTATATAGCCTAAGGGGCGTCCAAGGACCCCTATTCGTGTCCCTGGGGAGCGCCGACATGTTACAAGGCCCAAACGGCCCAAAAGACGGCGACACAGCGCCCTGACAGATTCTGGATACTGACTTGTTTTGACGATTCCCGTTGCTTCCGAACAGATTTTGATGTGGGACTACTTGGGTTGGCTTCCTTATCAAATAATCTTTCCATCCATATGTGGATCATCAAAAATGGAGTTCATATGCGGCCTGGGCATCTGTTTTACTACACACTGCTCTTGGAGCCCGAGATGGACTCGAACTTGATTTGGGCCTCCACCTTGGCGACTCGAACCGAATAAGCTTTGGGCCTCCTTCTCGATTTGGATGCACTTGCTGATCTCGTTGGCCTTCATGTGATTCTCCAAGCATGGTCATGTGCATGGAGGCCATGTCCTCATCATCCTCCCCTTCTTGATGAAAAGTCGTCCTCGGTGTCGATGTTGCTTGAAGTCCATTCTGCAGAACATGAAGACAAACGAGGTTGCCAAAATATTGGGAATTGACATTGTTGGAAGAAAGAATATGACCACATGTTTCGGTTTGCAGCACGCCTTCTCCTACAAACATGTAGTCTCCTCGATTAAAATGCACATGATCTTTGTCAATACTATCCTGCAAAAGATTAGTACTAACAATAAACATATGCTCCCCTTCTTTGGATTCCACTTGGGATTGTAAAGCAAAACTAGAGGAATATGGCATGACAACATTGTTGATTTTATAGTCCTCTAATTGATCATTATTTTGCACAACAAAAGAAGAATTCAGATTTGTACAAATGTAAACTCGTTGTACCATATATTGTCCTTGGTTGCTATATTTGCCAAAAACATGATATGTATGTCTAGACAACCATGGCAAATCAGCATATGCATAAAGTTTCTCCTCTATATAATTAAGATTGCAAAGAACATCAAATTCAATGTATCCCAAAGTATTTAAAGAAGACATCAATTTCAGCTCATCAACATTACTAGCATTATGAATAACATGTCTATTTTTAGCAGTAGTGTTCGATTCCAACATACATATAGCATGATCATTCATTAATGGTTGCATTGGAATAATATAAATATCATCATTCAAGTCATCTTTATCACAAGGAACAGCAAGCAAATCATCTTGTGACAAAGGTAAATCAAGCGAAGGTTCCACTAATATTTGCTCTATCATAACATGATTGGTGAAAAAATTCAGCACATCAAGAGAACTCTCATCTTCTGTGAGATTAGCATCATTGACATTACTTTTGCTCTCACTGTCAGCGGAAGTAACACGTGTTGAATTTTCATATGAGACTGGGAGCACCTCATTTTCTGTTATGTCATCCCCGCTCTTTTGTGCATTGTCCTGCAAAAGGTTAGGCACAGCAGGAGGAATAATAGGAGATTGGTCTAGTTGATGTTCCTCATCATATGAATTATTTACAAGAGATGGATTAACAAAAGTTTCTCTCATAAGAATTTTCATATCATTCCATGTATGAGGTTTATCTGAAGAATTTAAAGACTCCCACCAAATTGATGCTAAATGTCTCAAAACACTAGATATATTCTTAATCTTCCTCTGTTCACACATATGACATTGTGCAAAAATGTTATCTATTGTACTTTCCCACTCAATGTACTCATCATCACCAATACCATCATAAATAGGTGGGGAAGAAAGAATAGAACAACCTGCGGGAGGAGGTGTAGCAGCAATAGTGCGTGTCTCATGCATTGTTGATGTTTCATATCGGTGAGTGTGGTAACTTGTCATTGTTAGCATCAAACAAGAAAACACACAAGTATGTATTTTCCTATGAGCTACTAGGATGTGGTCAAGGAATAAAGTCTCACACTCTCAAGCATCTTACCACGGTCTTACAAGTGTTCTTACCAAATGCAGCAGGTGGTGCAATCGGCCGATGATTGTGATACCGTTGTAGCTTGAGTGTAACAGTTGCAAGGCGAACCTATACTGGGTCAGAAGAAAGTGGAGCTTGGACAGGCACAATATAGTAGTAAGGAATAGCAATAATTTAATTCAGAAATTGCAAGATTGAAAAGTAGTCCCAAGCTAGTCTATGTCACCAGCCTAAACTTGTCCTGGACCTAGTTCAAGCAAGTAACAATACAACTCGCACATGGACTCAAAAGGATGCAAGCACCTCTGAATTTTTCACTATCTTTATTTTCTTGTTCTTTTTTCTTCTTTCTTTTTCTTTTTGGTGAGGCTCTTTTAAATTTTTTTAGCACCTTCTGCCTTTTCCTTTTTTTCTCTCTCTTTTTTTAATCAAAAAGCGCCGCAAAGGATATATATATATATATAATAGCTTGATGACACACTGACACAATGACAGAACTTAAACCCACGGCCAAAGTTGGGCACAAGCTATTACGAATGTGTCGTTCTTTAGTGTAGACAAGACTACACCATGTGCAAGCAGTAAACAAGGCTTGGGAAAACAATTTGAAGCGGTGCAAGACAGGCCTTGCAGAAATTTCTGCACAGCTGGAGATATGACCCTATTTATGACTTTGGGTCCAAATCTAATGGCATTAAAAATAAATAGCCGACAAAGGAAACTAAAATTGATACGTGATATATAGTATGTTTCCTTATGCTCTTAGTACATTTCACACAGACCAGATAGATCTTCTATGTCCTTTTTTTGGTAAACAATACTAGTACGTGCTTTTATTTGTTGACCAAAGATAGGAAACAAAACACTAGAAGGATGGAGGGGATCAAACTGATGGACGTCACACAAGGAAAGCAAAACTTGACACCAGAAACCAAAAACAAGACCTAGACAGGACGAACAGATTACACACGAGGGACAACCGTTCAATAAAGCAAACTAAAATTAAAAATATTGCAATGGCACAAAGGGCTGTAGGTCAGGGAATATGTGGTGGTGTATTTTTTTAGCTTTTTGTGGACTCTAGGTAATGAAAAAATAGTAACAACTAAAGGGAAAAACAAAGGTATACCTAACGGGCAACAAGGTCTTTGATACCAATTGATGAAAACAAGGCCCGATCTTTCGATAGATATGATAGCGTCGATTGGTGGAGACTCGACGTTCACGATCTAGGCTTCGAACCAAGACTGATTCGGACCCCCGCAATCGTTACACCACAGCTCCATTGGTTATCAACCACGCGAACGTGATTGACCTCGCCGAGAAGGCTTTCCTGCAAGCGAATCGCGAACATGAGCAAGAATAGGTAAAACACAATCTGAAATTGCAAATAAATATGAGGCTCACAAAGTTGGGGTCTCACAAACCGATGGCGGCGGCGAAACTGTTGTCAACAGAATAATCTAAGCAAAACCCAACCCTAATGTAAGCGGCAACTACTAATTATATAGCCTAAGGGGCGTCCAAGGACCCCTATTCACGTCTCTGGGGAGCACCGACACGTTACAAGGCCCAAACGGCCCAAAAGACGGCGACACAGCGCCCTGACAGATTCTGGATGCTGACTTGTTTTAACGATTCCCGTTGATTCTGAACAGATTTTGATGTGGGACCAGGGTTGGCTTCCTTATCAAATACGCTTTCCATCCATATGTGGATCATCAAAAACAGAGTTCATATGCGGCCTGGGCGTCCGTTTTACTACACACTGCTCCTGGAGCCTGAGGTGGACTCGAACTTGATTTGGGCCTCCACCTTGGCGACTCGAACCGAATAAGCTTTGGGCCTCCTTCTCGATTTGGATGCACTTGCTGATCTCGTTGGCCTTCATGTGATTCTCCAAGCATGGTCATGTGCATGGAGGCCATGTCCTCATCAGCCAGGACGCTGATCGACCTCACGCACACGAGGCTCGGGGGCTTTCCCGCCATAAGCTAGCCTTGACGAAAGAGGACCAAATGCGCCATGGGGGCTTGAGCATAGAAGCATCCCTCAAACATAACATGCTGAAAGCCCTCGAAGGAGTCACCCACTCCTCTGAGGCCTCGGGGGCTACACCCAGCGGGTGCGCTCGCACGCACCCACCAGAAGAGCAACGATGCCACAACTCTAGTTCATAACTCGCTGAGCCTCTGCAAGAGTGTCCACACTCCCGCAAAGGCTCAAGGGCTACTGTTGGGTACCTAAATTAGGGGTACCCAAAACCAATGATTAAAAAGAGCAAACCCCTGAGGAATCCATGCCCTGAAAACCCCCAAAAAATCAAATTAAGGCTCCACTGACACGGATGCGCCGATCCACCCCACATATGTGTGAAGACAGGGTGCCCTCAACTGCGTTCTGACTCACACGAGGCCCGCTCGATAGGAAGCCTTGACCCCAAAAAATCTCTAACTCACACGACCAGGGGTCGAGCCGGTTGACCCTCCCTTATCCGCCTACTCACTGACAAAGCATTCAATGCAACCACTCCCACTAACATGGCTACAGCGCCACCGGCATGGGAATAGCAGCCGTGTCTAATCCTACTTTTTACTGCCCATCCCGGGGTGGGCAGTGAAAAAAGCTACCACTATTCATGCCACATCAATCACTGTTCTACCATCAACGCCCCCTCGACTCACAAGACGACAACCACCGCGCCCGGGTTTTATGGGGCTCGGTATTATCCGTTCCTCGTCGACCCCCTCAGTCACGTCCCAACCAGGCCTCGAGCGCCGTCGGTCAATAGAGGAACGATGCCGGTACGTCGACCACAGGGGATTGCACGCTTGCCATAGGACCTAGGGCCTTTCACAGTCCCATCATCAACGTCACCACGGTACCCCGGGGATGGCCGACCATTACCGGGGCATGTCGCTACAGCAACCTCCACAGTTCCCGCCGAACCTTCACCCCTAAGGCAACGCCTTAGGGTTTTAGGGACCCCTCGGCCTTCACCCTATAAAAGAGAGGGCAGAGGGTTCTCTAGACAGAGAGAACGAAGATAGACATTTTCTCCACTTTCGAGATCAACATCTCAAGCAATACTCCATTTTACTCATTTTTTGAGACTTGGGACCAGTTCCCTCTCTCACAGCTTGTAACCCCTACGCAAGCACTTAGTGCAAGGAAATACAATACTCTCCCTCCCCCCCGCTGGACGTAGGGCCTTCTTTACCTGAACCAGGATAAACCCCCATGTATTCTCTTTGATCACCATACAGATTAGGGAGCACGCAGCACAAATTCACTCGTCGGTCTAGGGCCCTCCCGGGTCCAAACACCGACAGCAGGTTACTGTTCATAGGTGTATCTAAAACAAAACCATGTTAAGGACTCTAGGTGGCTTATTTAAGTACTGACTTGGAGGTCCTTGCATCATATTTCTATTTCATTGCTTGGCGTGCTATTGTATGAGTGTCATTCGCTTGAGTGGTAATATATGGATCAATTGCCTCTACGCCTCGGTAAGTGGGAGTTGTGAGAGCATGATTGGATACACTGCCGATCTAGGGAAGTGCTTATATGATGGCAACCTATATACATGTTATATGCATGTTTATATGAAGGGATCCTATGTGTGGGTAATTTCGTCCTGTGGTGACGATGCCGTCAATAGGACGATGGTTCGGGTAGTTGCTACCATTGTACACATATCTGGGGATGCGTGTAGAGCGAGTAGATTACTTTACCGCTTTCATGCATGATATTCATACTATGAGGGTTTGGGCTGAAATGGATCTTCTACAGGTACATAACAACGCTATCGTGTAGTACGTATTAGTTACGTATATGAGAGACCGTTGTATGCCACCGTCTATACCACCAGCAATTATTATTTTGTAGGTTTGTTAGAATGTACGGAATGTGCATGCATCATGTTGTTGTGCATATCATTCATGGCATTGTTCCTCCCCTTATAAGTTGATTATTCCATTTTGAAAAAATGACAACTTAATATTTGTTCTCACGAGAGTAATAAAAATTTTGCTACAGATGGCATGTACCAGGCAGACAGCTCACAAGTCCACCGGAGGTAGAGCTCCTCGCCACTAGCTTGCTCCATGTACTCGTCAGCGACACACTTTTCTTAGAGAGTTTGGGATGCCTACGCTATTATGGAGAGTACTCAGCCATGTAGACTATCCTGATGGAATGGAGCCCCTCTATTTTTGGACAATTGAGCAGTTGGGTGATGGTTTGTTGGTCACTGTGGAGGCCGTTGTTTGACCTCAAGGTGACAGTTCTGAGTGGACTAGTTGGCGCTATGAGTCAACTGGCAGGACTGCTGAGGAAGCAGCTGACAGGGTAGCTTTTGGAATATTGAGGGACATTATGGATCGTTTTCCTCTGGAGTTGGCAGCCGCTATGGCTGGAGTCTTTCCAAGGGGCAACCCCTCCACTGACTCATGGCAGCAAGCCAGAGGAAGATCTCTAGAGATTGGAGCAGCAGAAGGGTAGAACAGTGATAACCTTGCTATGGGTGCCATGTTCATAGTGTTGAAGGGTTTTGATGGAGTGGAAGGCAGCCGGAGATGTGTGTCTGGTGCTCTTGGCCAGGCTTGCAATGACAGGCGTTAGCTTCAGAGGGACCATAATGCTGAGATTGAGAGGCTCAATGCAGAGATGGCTCAGTTAACCTGCCAGAGAGATCAGGCGACACAGAGGACTTGATGAGTACAGGCCTGATCTTCTGAGAGGTAGTTGGTAAGTTCGATTTGTGGAGATCTCGACATTGGCGATCCTGCTTCAAATCAGAAACAATTCGAACCCTGCAACCATTACACCACTGCTCTGCTGGTTATCAACCAAGCACAACTTGATTGACCTCGCCAAGAAGGCTTTTCCTGCAAGCGAATCGAAGAGCACAAGCAAGAAGGTAAAACACGCAATCTGAAAATTGCAAATATGAATGATGCGAATATCAATAGAGGGTTCCAGAACTCGGTTCCAAAGGACTAATCGACACAGTAGAGGAGATCAAGAACGGGGCCCTGGATCACTGTAAAAGGATTTGTCGCCACAGTTACAATGAACGATTCAGTTTCTCGATGGAAAACTAAACTCTAAACAAAATCCAATTGTCTAATAGTGGTGGTGGCTGTGTTTATATTCTAAGACTCGACCTAGGGTTGGGGACGACCAGGGGTTGGGCGCCCACAACTTGGGCTTAAGGCCCGACACGATACATGGCCAAGTTGGCCCAAATAGGTGACGCAGCACCTTGCCATGGTAACACAGAATGATCCACAGACCTTCTGGAGCTGGGACTAGATCCAAAACGACGGCGTCGTTGTCCCCTTTCCAAAGCATCCAAGAACGCCCTGTTTCGATGTCGTATGAGAAAGTTATGACCGAAACAGTGACGACGTGTCTGCTGAATCCGAGGGTGACGTGGCAGCTGAGTTGGGGACAAATTGCAACTTGGGGAAGACCATAGCGTCGGTGTGTCCAGCGTAGCGATGTCCTCATCGTCCTCCCCTTCTTGAATTGGAGTCATCCTCGACTCCATCTTGGCGATGTCCTCATCATCCCCTCCTTCTAGAATTGGAGTCGTCCTCGACTTCATCCCATCATCAGCGAACTCCTGCAAAAGGTTAGTGACAGCAGGCAATGCACCAGACATAATAGGTTGACAAAACATAGTATGACATGGTGCATCAGGATTATCACATAACTCAGCAGTAGCAGAAGTTGTAGCAAGAAAAGTACCTCCTTTTAACTTAATCCCATTATCCCGAAAAAAAAGAAAATGGACGGGAAAAAATGGAATATGGTTACCGTTGAAACGGGACTTATCCCATCCGTTTTCATCTTTACTCTCCCATGTCGATGACTAGGAAGTCAGTCGGGATGAAGTGGTCATCGATCTGAATCGAGACGTCTTTTACTAGTCCTTCCACGAAGTGAAATGTTTGGTCCACCATCTGCAGCTGCGCATAGGTATGTTCTAAGGGCATAGTACCATATAAATATTCATAAGTTACCTTGGCCATTATGTTGATGCCCGATCTGGTGTCACAGACAGCTTTCTGAAAGGAGCTTCTGTTGATTGTGCATTCTATGGTTGGGACACCTAGGTCGTCCTTCTTGATCAGGTAGGGGGAATTGAGCTAATGATCATGCTCTCTATGGACTGCATTGATCATCTTTATTGACTCCATTTGTTGTGGCTTCTTATTCTTGTTCTTTCGATTGTTCTTCTTCTTTGGCTCATACGGATGTTGGGGGTGTGCAGGGAACTATAGCACCCTATTCTTGAAGAAGAAGGTCTCTCTCTTACCTTTGATGTTAAAGCAGATCTTGGCAGTGTTGGCGTACATGATAGCTCCGGCGGTGTTCAAGAATGGTCGTCCCAAAATGATGGGTGACCTCTCATCACCACCTGTCTCTATTACCATGAAGTCTGCATGGACATACGAGCTGCCAACTCATACACAGATGTCTTCTAAGATTCCTTTTGTGTAGCATAATGACTAATCTGTAAGCTGCAAGCACATGGTTGTATACAATAAAGGATAATTGAATATTTTGTCATAGATCACCTTAGGCATGATGTTGATGCTTGCACCGAAGTCACATATAGCCTCGTTGAAGTTTATGCTTCCAATGGAGATCGGGATGACCGGTCAAACCCTACAACTATGCTTTGTAGTTCATTTCATGCTATTTCATGCAATAGTTGATGGTTAAAAATGAGCATTAGTGACCGTCAATAGGCTCCCATGGTTCTTTCTCGCCCCCATGGCAGTAATAGGAAGAAGCTATGCTACGCCACACCCTATCATGTCCACCTCAATGGGACAGGGAGCAACGGCCATCTAGACCCCCTACCTTTTCGTCGGTGCAGCTTCAGGGCCATGAAATCTTCTCCATCATGACACTGTGTCAGGGTATGGCCTCGCCGCGTCATCTACAGCCACGGCTGCCACCACCGTGACGATGACTGTGCGAATGCAGAAACTGAGAGGAAAGCTAGGAATAGGGAGCACCTTAGGACATTCTCTTTCTATTTTCATACATCCAAATGCTGTAACCCGACCCCTCCCTTTGCATACTCTAAAAGGGGAGGGAGGGACCCTTGACAAAGGAGACAGTGAGACGACACCACACAATGGCAATGTACAAAGCGCACACTCAAACACCTAAACACACCCACACACAGAGACCTAGGAGCTATCCCTCTCTCGACCAGCTTGTATCCTCTTACTACAAGCACTTTCGGTGCAAAGCAACAGGAGCAGCAGCGAGCACTGGAAGTAGGAACATTTAGCCCAAACTAGTATACATCTTGTGTCTGCCTTGCACACCATTAGAGGCTCCGACGCACAACTTCATTCACTTGTCCCATCTCTAGACACCCCCCGTTCTAGAACACCAACAGTTGGTGCGCCTGGTAGGGAAACTTTGCGCGTCACGTTCCACTCCACCAAGCTTCCGATGGCTGACCCCATCGGCCGGTTCGCTCCTGGCACCCGAATCCGTTTTGAGATCCTAGACATTGTCTATGGCCAAGAGGGCCAGAGGTTGGAGATGCTTGCTGTCTCCCCACTTCCCAACTCATAGGTGGGGAAAAGGGACTCCACGCACCCACCTTCGACGACTTCATTGACATGATGAGCAACCTCGACAACATCACCGAGGCCCTAGTGGGTTTCCATTTACCGGACCAGGACGCATCAGAGCACTAAGAGGGCCAGTCCACCTAGCCCTATGGTCTGGAAGGCATCACTCGGTCCTACCAGCACTAGAAAAGCTCATGCTAGGCACTCAAGCATTGACCCAGGTCCATGCACTGGGTCCCTTGTCGGAGTCATCCTCGGATGACCAGGAGGAGTCCTTGGTCGACTCCGACGAGAGCCAGATATCCACTGCCTATGCCGGGTTTGATGGCTTAGAAGACTTGTGTCACTTCCTCGACAATGACGACCTCCTTGGGGGGACCGATTCTGACTCTAACTACTACGTTGACCCATCCTGAGAGTGCTTCAAATGTGATGGAGACCCTGCCACTAGGGATTCCGAGGAGACACCCAGTTTCCACACTCCCATCAATGTTGTAGCTACTCACATGGTGTAGGGTGGGGCCCCTTTGGCTCTGTAGCTAGGGGAGTCCCACCTCCAACTGGAGCAACTCTAGGAGCTCGAAAGGAAGGTCGAGGAAGACCATTTGCAGCTAGCTTAGCTCCACGCCACCATCGAGGGAGAGCGCGGGAACCACAACATCGGAGCAACTTGCTTCACGGCCCGCGATGTCTAGAGGCGCATCTGCAACGATGGCCATGACAAACAGCTGCCGTCCTTCACCCGGGCAAGCCAGAACATTGCGGCAGCAATGATTCTTCTCTGGGGGATGCCCAAGCCATCCGCTCTAGAGGAACGGCGAGTCCATGGAGAGCTGTGGGTTCTTCTCGATCAGCATGTTGTTCAGCAGGCAGAAAGCTCTGCATCGTGACGACGCGGACCGGCTTTGTCGGCTCAGCCCGAGAGGGAAGGATCAATTCATCCAGAGCCATGAAAGGAGGAGGACCGGCTTCCCCATGCTCGAGAGCACGGTGATGGCGATGCACGAGATGTCATCAACAAGCGTAAGAAGCGAAAGGAGGATGGTGCCAGCCGAGGCTATCATCCTCATTGCGGAGGCTGCTACGACAGTAGCGAGGACCGAAGTCCGTCTTTGAGCCCCCCGGGGCCACGAGTTTTCAGCAAGCCGATCCGTAGCACTCCTTTTCCATGTGGCTTTCGCTAACCAACCAATTTCGAGAAGTACTCAAGGAAGACAGATCCTAGGTTGTGGCTTGACGACTATCGACTTGCCTACTAGGCAGGCGGGGCAGATGACAAGCTCTTCATCATCCACAACTTACCACTGTTCTTAGTGGATGCCACAAGGGCCTGGCTACAGCACCTCCTGGAGGGTCACGTCTGCTGCTAGGAAGATCTCATCAAGATCTTTGTGGGGCATTTCTAGGGCACCTACACGTGCCCTGGTAATCCTTGGGATCTTCAGAACTGCCGGTAGAAACCCAATGAGACTCTACGTGAGTACATCCGGCATTTCTCCCAACAGTGCACCGAGCTACCCAACGCCGCTGACGCCAGCATCGTGGAGTCGTTCCTTGCAGGGACAACCTGCAAAGAGCTAGTCCATGAACTGGGCCGACACACCCCTCGCACTACCAAGAAAGTCTTGGACATCGTGACCAACTTCACCTTCGGCAATGAGGCAGTAGGAGTGATCTTCCAAGGGTGAGGAAAGCAGTCAGAGAATCCCACTGATGGTGGTGCCAGGTGACGGTTCAACAAGAAGGGGCCACAGGACAACCTCATTGCCGCAGTAGACCAGAATCAAGCAAGGGCCCCGCCCCCTAATGGGGCAGGACTCTTTGACAAGATGCTTGATGAGTTGTGCCCTTACCACAAGGGTCTGGTCAAGCATACTCTCTGAGAGTGTGACATGATGAAGTGCTTCTTCACCAGCATACCAGCTAAGGGAGATGCAGGGAAGAAGCCCAAGGATGATAAAGGCGACGGCAAGGGCAGTGGGTTCCTCGTCGTCAATAACTGCTTCATGATCTTTGGCGGGCCTGCGGCTTACGACACTAAGCAATGTCGTAAGCTGGAGTGCTGAGAGTCTACACTGCCGAGCCTATGATGCCTACCTACCTCGACTGGTCTGACGCCGCCATCACCTTTGATCATGACGATCATCCTGCCTGAGTTCCACACCCGGGGCAGTACCCGCTTGTCGTCGACCCCATCATCACCATTACACGCCTTTCTAAGGTGCTCATGGACGGCGACAACGGGCTCAACATCCTCTACCCCTACATGCTCGATCTGATAGGTATCGGCCAGTCCTAGCTCCGGTTGAGTAGAACACCGTTCCACGGCGTTGTGCTAGGGAAACGTGCGATGCCGGTGGGGCGGATCGATCTGCCCGTTACCTTCAGTGACCCCTTCAACTACTAGACTGAAACGCTCACCTTTGAGGTAGTGGGGTTCTGTGGCACGTACCATGCCATCTTGGGGCGCCCATGCTACGCTTAGTTCATGGCCGTCCCAAACTACACTTACCTCAAACTCAAGATGCCGAGGACGAACGGGATCATCACAGTCGGCACCACGTACCGACACGCCTTCGAATGCGACATCGAGTGCTACGAGTATGCCAAGGCTCTACATGAATCCGAGGCACTTGCAATGGCTCTTGAAGTAAGCTCACCTAAGGAGCCCGACCCCAAGCAGAGTGCAGGCACCTTCAAGCCTATGGTGGAGGTGAAGGAGGTGTCGCTCGACCCCGGTAGCCTAGACGGCAAGGTGGTGCACATCAGCACCACCCTCAACCCCAAATAGGAAGCCATGCTCGTCGACTTTCTCAGCACGAATTGTGACATATTCGCATGGAGTCCCTTGGACATGCCTAACATCCCAAGGGATGTCGCCGAGCATGCCTTGGAGATTCAGGCCGACGCCAAACCGGTGAAGCAATGACTATGCCGCTTCGACAAGGAGAAGCGCAGGCAATCGAGGAGGAGATCTGCAAGCTACTGGAGGCCAGGTTCATCAAGGAGGTATTTCATCCAAAATGGTTAGCTAATCCTATACTAGTTAAGAAGAAAAGTGGAAAGTGGCGGATGTGCATTGATTACACTAGTTTGAATAAAGCGTGTCCCAAGCATCCGTTTCCTTTACCATGAATTGATTAAATAGTAGATTCTACCGCTGGATGTGAAGCACTTTCCTTTCTTGATGCATACTCTGGTTACCGCCAAATTGCAATGAAAGAGTCCGACCAGCTCGTGACTTCATTCATTATGCCTTTTGGGATTTACTGCTACATAACTATGCCATTCGGGTTAAAAAACGCTGGCGCCACATACCGGAATTGCATGAATACCGTCTTCGGCGAACTCATCAGGTGGACTGTTGAGGCTTATGTAGATGATATCGTAGTTAAGTCGAAGCATGCCAATAGCTTAATCGATGATCTTGGCCTCGCCTTCGTGGCACTTAAGGCTAAGAATGTTAAGCTCAAGCCTGAAAAGTGTGTTTTTGGGGTCCCGAGGGGCATGCTGTTAGGCTTCATAGTTTCTCGGTGAGGCATCGAGGCCAACCCGGAGAAAATTTCAGCAACAACAAACATGGGCCCGATTCAGAACTTAAAGGGAGTGCAACAAGTTACGGAATGCCTGGCTGCTCTTAGCCAGTTCATCTCGCGACTCGGCGAACAAGGGTTGCCACTCTACAAGCTTCTAAAGAACACCGATCGCTTTGCATGGACACCCGAGGCCTAGGAGGCTCTTGACAAGCTCAAAAAGCTTTTAACAAGTCCCCTAATCTTAGTGGCCCCGTGAAGCAATGAGCCCCTCTTGCTCTACATAGCGGCCACGACCCACATGGTGAACGCTGCGCTCATTGTAGAATGTCAAGAAGAGGGGCATGCACTCAAAGTCAAATGTCCAATCTACTTCATCAGTGAAGTTCTATCAGAGACTAGGACCTACTACCCAAAAATCCAAAAACTCCTATATGCCATCTTGATCGCTCAAAGGAAATTACGCCACTACTTCGACTCGCATCATGTCATAGTGGTGACTTCGTACGGTTTAGGAGAGATCCTCTAGAATGCAGATGCAGTGGGGCAGGTGGCTAAATGGTCTGTAGAGCTCATGGGCAGGGGCATTACCTATGCCCCACAGGAGGCAATTAAATCCCAAGCCCTAGTAGACTTCGTGGCGGAGTGGACCGAGAGTGTGATGCCATCAGCTCCAACGGAGTAGGAGTACTGGACGATGTAGTTCGATGGATCGCTGATGAAGATCGGTGCCAGAGCAGGACTTGTATTTGTTTCACCCCTTGGCGTACACCTCAAGTACTAGATTCAAATCCACTTTCCCATCTCAAACAACGTGGCGGAGTACGAGGTGCTCGTCAACGGTCTACACATCGCCATCTAGCTTGGGATCTGACGACTCGACGTGCACGGTGACTCACAACTGGTCATCGACCAGGTCATGAAAGAGTCAAGCTATCATGATCCTAAGATGGTCGCGTACTGCCAGGTGGTCCGCCGCATGGAGGACAAATTTGACGAGCTCGAACTCAACCACATCGCAAGACGCTACAATGAAGAGGCAGATCGGTTAGCAAAGATGGTGTCCGGGCAAGAAGTAGTCCCCACCGGCATATTTGCTAATGACCAATACAAACCCTCGATCAGTTATCTAGAGTCAGACCGAGATGGTGTCGAGCCACTGCCTGCCATGATGGAGGTGGGCCTCGACCCGACCCCCGCTGACGAGGCAGAGGCCATGGATATAAAACCAGATCTAGCCATAAGGGATGAACCCATGCCTGACTGGAGAATTCCCTATCTCGAATATCTCATTCGAGAGGTCCTCCCGGCAGATAAGATGGAGGCTCATCGCATCGCACAACGGGCAAAGTCGTTCGCCCTAATTGAGGGAGAGTTGTACAAACATAGTGCCACTGAAAGTGCTACAATAGTGTATTACCATAGAGGAAGGGTTAAAATTATTGGGAGATATCCATGGAGGTGTATGCGGACACCACACCGCGCCCCGATGAAAGTCCCTAGTTTGGTTTTGGCTAATTGATGAAACCTAGGACTAACCTTTGTATCTAAGTGGATGATTTAGATAAAGGTGGTCATTGAATATGAGACATGACATTGACTCATGTGACCAAGATGGTGAAGACCAAGATGAGGCTTGGCTTGATGGACCGGTTGTGAAGGTGAAGGGCAAGTCGAGGCTTCGAAGCGAAGGACCATGCGATGGTGAAGCTTGAGCAAGACTTGGCGCTGATGGGCCGATGCAATGGTGAAGGGCAAGTGAAGTCAAGGTCGATGGATCGAGACGGTCATGTGATGATATGAAGTGGATCATATCATTTGGAGAAACAAAATGGGCTCAAGGCAAAGGTATAACCATAGGGCCATTTTGTTTTGCACTCAAGACACCATAGAGGGTGTGAGTGGTTTAGGGTCGATAGTCGAACTATTAAGAGGGGAAGTCTTATCGGTTATTCGATGCACGGGTGCCACTAGGTGAATTCATGAAGTGCATTGCATGTAGGGCCTAGTGAGCTAACTAGAAAACCTTTGAAAATGATTGAGAAAAAGCTAACACACAAGCACATGGAGATGTACACTTGATGGTGTTGGCACATTTGCAAAGGTGGCGTTGGTCGCGCTGTGGCTTGCGGGTAGAGAGGGGTTTGGGTTCCTCTCTCCCTCTCGCCGAGCGTGGGAGCGCGGGATTCAGGCGATTTCAGAAAAATAAAATGCCTATTTTTCACTACGCCGGAAGTCGGAAAAGAAACGGAGGCGAACGGAGATCACCAAGGTGATTGGACGCTGCACCGGACGTGGTCACGGTTTGACCGAATGCGTCCGGTCAGTACAGCGCAGCAGTCAGGCGTGCGGGCTACGGTTTGCAACCGGCGCGTCCAGTCACTCGCGGGACCGGAGCGTCCGGTCGGGCACCTAGAGGAACAGTGCGTGGCGAAGGGCTGAGCGGACGCGTGGCGCGTCCGGTCACACACGATCGGACGCGTCCGGTCGCGAAGGGTGCTTATTGGACTCCAACCGGACGCTGGCACTGTCACGTCCGGTCGTTGCGTGGAGCGCGTCCGGTCGTTGCATCGCGGGTGCGCGGCACTGTGCGTTCGGCGCGTCCGGTCGTTTGAGCGGCGCGTCCGGTCGTCATGTTTGACCGTTGGCGCACAGTGACCATTGGAGGATCTGGCAGTCGCAGTTGAAATTCGAGGGACATGTGGACGGCGCAGGGCGACCGGACGCGGTGAAGCGCGTCCGGTCAGTTTCGACCGATGCGTCCGGTCGTCCCGAAAAACGCTCAGTGGAGTGGCAACGGCTCTATTTGTATGGGATGCTTATAAATACTCGTTGGCCGGCCCTTGGGGAGGTCTCTTGGTATTTCTAACACTCTTGTGCATCCTTTGAGCTAAAGCTTCTCCTCCCACTCATCTCTCTTGCTTGATTGCAAATCAAAAGTGAGATTGAGTGATCCCAAAGTGCATTGCATAGCTTGAGGGCATCTAGTGGCACTTGTGGGTGGTTTAGCCGGTGGATTTCTTGTTACTCTTGGAGAGTACCGCTCCTAGCTGGCTTGGAGATTGTTGGAGGCGTTGGCAAGAGAAGGTGATTGTTCTTGGCCACCTCCGGTTGATTGTGAGAGGTTCTTGTGCTTTCCTCGACAGGACGCCAAAAGCAACTCTAGTGGAATGCGCGTGTCATTGAGTTACCTCACTTGAGAGTGGTGTCGTACGGTGCCTTGCGGGGCGTGCCTTGAGGGGCAAGTGACTTGAGGGTCACACCGGGAAACCATCTAAGTGTTGGTCGACACAACCGGTGACGTAGCTTGTCGGTGCACAAGTGAACACCGGGTGAACAAAAATATTGTCTCTTGTCTCCTGGTGATTGGTCTTCATATTGTGTTGTTGTCAATATTGATTGTTTGTATATCATCTTGGTGATTAGCAACATCTTCACTCCACCGTCGGTATAAGAATCACAAACCTCTCTATTGCACTTACTTTTACTAGATTATCTTGTGTAGCTCTAGTGGTAGCTTTGCTAGTAGTGTTGTTAGCTTGTTCTCTAGTGTAAAATTAGTGACATAGCTCTTGTGTGAACTAGAGATCATAATCTACTAGACTTGTGGATATGAGGCTTGCATCACAACCTTTGGCTAAGCAAAACTCGCTTTACGCCGTTTGTTATTCTAACAAGTTTGCTTAGTGTCTTTTGTAGAATTTTTTATAGGCTATTCACCCCCCTCTAGCCATCTAGGACCTTACACCCGAACACTGGTCAGAAGCGCCTTCTGGCAAGGCTTCTACTGGCCAACCGCCATGGCCGATGCCACTGAAGTAGTACGCACCTGCGAAGGGTGCCAATACTACGCTAAAAAGACCCACTTACCAGCCCAAGCACTCCAGACGATCCCCATTACGTGGCCTTTCGTGGTCTAGGGACTGGGCCTTGTCGGGCAACTCCAAAAAGCACCTGGGGGCTTCACTCACTTATTGGTTGTAGTGGACAAGTTTTCAAAATGGATTGAAGCTCGACCAATCACCCAGATCAAGTCAGAACAGGCAGTCATCTTCTTCACAGACATCATCCATCGCTTTGGAGTACCAAACTATATCATCACCGACAATGGTACCCAGTTCACTAGCAAGAAATTCCTTCGCTTTTGCGATGATCACCACATCCACGTGGATTGGGCAGCTGTGGCGCACCCCCGAATGAATGGGTAGGTTGAACGCACTGATGGCATGATCTTGCAGGGCCTGAAGCTATGGATTTTTAACCGTCTAAACAAGTTTGGGAAATGTTGGCTCCAAGAATTGCCTGCAGTAATCTAGAGCTTAAGGACGACATGAAGCCGAGCCATAGGGCTCTTGCCTTTTTTTTCCTAGTCTATGGATCCGAGGCTATTTTGCCAATGGACCTAGAATATGGAGCTTCGAGGATCAAGGCGTTCGATGAGAAAGGGAACGAAACATCCCTCGAGGATGCTCTGGACCAGCTAGAAGAAGCTCATGATGTTGCCCTCCTGCACTCAGCCAAGTACCAACAGTCACTTCAATGATACCACGCCCGACGCATCCATGGCTGAGCATTCAGCATGGGTGACCTGGTACTCCGGTTGAAGCAGAGCAATAAGGAAAAGCATAAGCTAACCCCACCATGGGAAGATCCTTACATCGTCGCATAGGTCCTTCGCCCCGGCACCTACAAGATAGCAACCATGAAGGGCGAGGTCTTCACCAACGCATGGAACATCGAATAGCTATGTTGCTTTACCCTTGAAAAAGCATTCTTAATATGCTTATGTAAATAGTTGATTTCCAAATAAAATAAAGAGAAGCTCTCATTATCTCTGAATTTACTTTGTCTCCAAAAAGTGAGACCCAACTCAACCAGCGGTCCGAGTTGGGCCTCACTCGGGGGCTAAAAGGGGGAACCCCTCCCACTAGCAAGTGTCAAAATTTTTTTTACCACAACTAGGTAACTGATTCTTTCTTGGGGTCAAGGGGCATCTGAGGGAAGGACTGGTTGAACTACGAAAAGCCTACACCCCAGCGGTTATGGTATATTCGCCCACCAACCTGAACCCAAAGAAACCAGATCGCACTCCAAAAAAGCATTCGTAAACCGACATAGCATAAAAAGCAAGTAAACACTTACTAAAACAAAAGGCATGTAAAAACAAAAAGACTTATATAAGGAGGCCTCAAAGGCCGATACCTTGCCCAGAATCTAAAGTCTTTACATAGGCACCACAGCCCGATGTTTTGTTCACAGGTTAACAGGAGGAGGAACCACATCTTCTTCAAACTTGGCCGCTAGGATCGCTGCGGGTGCCTGGGCCTCTACATCAGTAGCGTCCAACACCTCGTCAGGAGCATCAAGGTAACCATCGCTCAGAGCTACTAGATTAACCTCATAATGAGACCTATAGATGGTGAAGATGCGATGGACACTGAAATGCAACGCATCCCTCATGAGGGCTCAGACCTGCTCAAAGGCAAGTGAGAGGCGTTCACGCACTGGGACCTCCCAAGCTCTGGCAGGGACTACCCCCAAGGCATCGCACAGCAATCCAGCAGCAGCATGCAGCTCGGAATGCTCATCGTCCGCTGCCACTAGGGTACCTTGCACCGACGATAGCTCCGTCTTGAGCTCAGCAACCCTGGCCCTTAGCCCTAGGCAAGGGTAAAAAAGTAAGAAGCAATCACTAGAAAGCCATGATATCCAAGCAAGAACAACCCCACTCACTCATGACCTCCGTGGACTGAGCGCAGAGTTGGTTGACTGCCCAAGTTGCCACCGACTTGAATGGGCGCAATCTGTCGTTCTCAGCAACAAGTTGGGTGGCGCTCCGCACGGTCGTCTTCCATCTCTCAATCATGGCATTGTTGGTAGAAATTAAGTGCAACTAAAATATGAAGGATTCCGCAAGCACACAGAATATACCATTATATCATTTTACCGGGAGTAAACCAGGTATCGTTATTTATATTTTACCACAGGGAAGCAAGGGTTAAAGAATTTGATAATTCACCATCATGTATCTACTAACTTAGTAAACCAACTAGACTAAAGTAGGGGGTAAATGATATATGATAGGTATATGAATAAAAGCACACATAGGAGAATTCTATGATAAATGAGTAGCTAGCTAAAGTGAGAGGACAACGGGAGAGATCAAGGTTCCTATGTACTTCTCTATTATTTTGGTTCTTTAATAACTAAAGCATGAATAGATATATCAATCATACACATGACACTTTGGAGCAACAGTACCTTTCTGACTCTCAAAAAGGACTAGGAAGAAAGTAGTCGGGGGAAGGCTGCCAAAAGCTCTACGAACATCAACCCGAACGTGGTGGATTACGAAGGCCTTACAGAGCTGTCACCTCTTGGGCTACCACAACTATACATGGGGTTGAGCGCAACCTTAGGTAACCTATAGCCTAGACACCATGCCTAAACTATCGATTACTACTCTAGCTATGCGCAATAACTAAAGCACTCAATACGAGCTAAGATCCCATGCCAAGGTATAACAACTATACTAACCATACATAATAAAGGCATAAAGTAAATAGAGATGATGAAAATATATAAAGCATAAGTCTTGTAAAGAATAGATACAAAGACATACCAAATCTCTGAAGACTTCTCTAGAACCGGAGCGCAGCTCCGCTCTCCCTAACTCTCATCTAGATCTAATCTACTACATTGGAATGTCTAGCCCTAATTCTCTAGGGAGGAGAGGTCATCCTTTCATGGGACACCTCTGCCTCTGATCCTAGCTGAGAGATAATGAAATTAGGGTTTATGGGATGCCTCCTCCAGGGGCCAGGGGCCTTGCTTATATAGCCCTCTAGGAAGCACCACGGCCCTTGGATCAAACCGACCTCAATCAATGACTTTTTATTAATCCTCAAAGGCGGTGGAGGCAGGATCCGCAAGACGGAGCCTGATTGGCGGAGCCACTAGGGCGGGCGCCCAAGGAGGGGGGCGAGTGCCCCACTTTCGAGCCCGTTAAACCTCCCATTTGTTTCCAGAGTCTTCTCATACCTTCCACATTCCAGAAAAGTTATGTGTAGCCCGTTTTTCTCTATGTAAACCTGACATGTGGGCCTTCCTTGGTTCTTTTTAGCTGACCCCCTGCAGAAATAGACATTCACCAAAACTCATGGAATTATGTTAGTAGACCCCCTATATTTAAGAGATAATTATGTTTAGGTCCTTTTTCATGTTTCATTGACGGTTAAAATTGACACTTATCTACCGTCAACAGGCATCCCATTCATGGTGGATCGTGTGACACTGTTGGAATAACAGGTCTTGGTTAGCAAGAGCATGCTAGTGCTCTCAATGGATGAAGATGAGACTAGATCGGAGTGCCCCATTTTCTACCAGCAATGCCTCGTGGATGGTCGACGCTTCTTGAGCCACTTCGGCAGCCTGACGAGCGCTCTCGGAGGAAGCCGCCATGGCCTTCACCTCTCCTTCAGCCCGGGTGATGGCCTCCTGAAGCTGGGCACGGAGCTCTATCATCTTGCCCTCAAGGGTGGCCAACCGCTACTGAGCGGCACTCAATTGTGATTCAATCGCAGTAGTCCACTGAGTCTCTTCATCCAGCTGCGTCCATGCCTCCTAGCCTTGGCAAATGATGTTGGACTTTGCCCGGCTACACGTAAGGAGCGCCTGTGCAAAAGAATCACATAAAAAACATACTGCACATGTCAGGCAGAAGCAGAAAAGTCAAAAAGAACCGCCAACCAACCTGACCTGACGCTTGCATCTGGTTCCAGTGCCTCTACTCCTCGGCATCATCCAAAACAAAGGAGGGCAGTAGACCGGGCAGTCCCTGACGCGGCTCATCTTGACGGTAGGCCTCGTGTTCCATCCTCACCAATGATAGGAGACTGACAGGAAGGTGCCGCCGCTCCACTTTCAACGAGGTCAAAGCCTCGACGGGACAGGACGATGTCCCAACCGGTTCAAAAACCTTGCCGGCTTCGCCCTGCATCCTTGGCGTAGGCTGCTCACCGTCAGTAGGTGGCCCTATGTCGTCTCTTGATCTGGTGTCACCAGTTGCATCAGGTACAGATATTGTGGCTGTGGCAGCCGGTGGAACCTCCCGAGGGGTGGCCGCACAATCATCCAGAATGATAGCCTCAACGGCAGGGTCAAAAATGCCTGGCTGTACTGCCCCCTCCGGAGCAATTGCGGCAGGTGCCATGACTGGAGGGGATGGACCGAGAAGAGGCTAACCAGTGGAGGTGGCGCCGGGTCTAATCCCAGAAGGGCCTTGGACCTGCCATTTCAGCCTCTTCCATGATGCAAGCGACGGGGTGTGAAAGCCCGCCCCACTGCGTAAAATCGAGCATTAATGCGATGCACATCCAACTACCACCATTCGAAGGAGGAGAGCATGAACGTACCTCGACACCTTTGGATGCCCATACTTCTGAGAAGCCTTGGAGGACTAACCTCCTCCCTCTAAAGCACAAGGAGTTCGCCCCACCCCCATGGTACTGGGGTCCGCCCAGTCATCATAGGGATGGACCCCATTGCCATCATGACAGCGCCAGAATCTGTCCTTTTCGCCGGGATGGCAAAACCAGGCACCGCTGTGGCCCCAGCACCTTCCCTGGCAGCCTCGGGGGTAACTGTCTCTGATGAAAGGGGAAGCAGAGACGGAGGAACGATCAGCCAATGGGGACCAAGCCCACTTGATTCCACCCTAGAGCGGCCAGAACTTCTCGAGGACCCATGACGTCGGGATGGGGAGGCACCCCAAAGGTCCAAATCATCGAACCCATGGGGCACCGCCTGGGTGGAGGAAGATGGCCCTTCAACATGTTGGTCCTGTCCTTCGGCATGGACTGTTCATGAACCGCCATCATCGCCATCATCATCATCCTCCTAGTTTGTCTCCTCCTTGGTGGACTCTTCTTCCTCCTCCCCAGCGGCCCGTTGCTTCTTCTATCACATTTCACGTTCCTCGTGCTTGCGAGCCCTAGCAGCGTTGTCCAAAAGTCGCTTTTGTTTGCGACCCCGTTTTGCTTTAGCTCGGGCCCGATTCTGCTGCCGAATCACCGGGTTTGGGAGTAGGGGATCCAGCACATGCACCATACAAAGCTACCCTTATTCAAATATCACACAGTGAGGCATATGGCAGAAATTGAAGGAGACCACGAAATCACAAAGAAAAAATGCCTTACCAAATCAACAACGTTGTGGTCAGGACGCTTAGGGGTATGGATGTCAAGCTCAGTGTCCGTAATCGTGATCCCCAATGCAGACTTAATGTGCTTCTTGACCTTGGCACGATCGAGAGGTGCTACCACAAGCACCGTCCCCTCCAGGGATGCCCCCGGCACCATGTTGAAAAGGCACCACTCTCGACACATCAGGGGCAAGACCCTCCACTCATGGTAAGCGGCGATAACTCTAGCACCCGTCACACCGGTGTTCACTAGGTGCCGCATGGCCTGGAGGAGAGATTGGATCCTCTCCATCTCCGGCTATGAGGGTGTACATCCATTTCTCGGGTGTGTCCTTGTATCAGCAGCCCGTGAATCTAGGAAGGGGCGCGTCATCGTGATTTCTAAGGTAAAACCACTTCTGGTGCCACCCCTTGTTGGAAGAAACCCCCTTCTTGGGGATGTACTCATTGGACTAGGAATAACGAAGTTAGAGCGCACAGCTACCAATATACACTGGCGATGAACCCCCCTTCTTCGAGGATTAGAGGAAGACGGACCCGAAAAAGTAGTACTTCCATAAGATATGGTTGGGCTCAATGCCTAAATAACCCTTGCACAAAGCGGCAAAGGCAGCGGCTTGCTGAATCGAGTTTGGATTCAGGTTCTGCAGCTCGAGCTTGTAGTGATGAAGGATCCATTAGATGAATTTATCCGCTGACGTCCTGATTCCACGCTCGTGAAATCAAGCAAAACTAACCACATACCTAGGAGGGCAGACCGGTTCCCGCTCATCACCGGGAACAATCCACTTCGGCCGATTCGGGTCGACATTGGGGCGAAGGAAGCCCTCCTCCACCAGCTTCTGGGCGTCCTTGGGAATGAAAGAGGAAACTGGCCATGGCTCCATTAGAGAAGGCTAGGAGGCGTTTTGGTGGCGGCGACGGCGATAAGAAGAAAGGGCAGAGGAAACAACTGTGCAAGGAAAAGAGATGGGTTTCATATTGCAAAGAGGGCGACGCAAGGCACACAGGGCACCAAGCCAGTGCTATTAACCTCCCTTTGATAATCAGGGACCCACCACAACCACAAAAACCTTAGAAGCCGAGCCACTGCTCCTATCTACCACAACAGAAACCGCCACTGCACCCTTTCACCTTCCTTTCCACACAATCGATCACCGGTGCATCCATGGGCTGATCATGGGCCGCGGTAAGAGGAAAAACACCTTTCACCAAGACTCACCTAGAAAGGCCTTCCTTGGGCCCAACAGAATAAACAAAAACCATACCAAGAGCCGGCGGATGGTGATTGGGACCACCCACATACTTCAAGCCAAGTTTTAGAGGCCCGCGGAGGAAATCGAAGGACTTGGCATGAAGAACCATTGCAAAGAGAAGAGGTTTGGGGGCAGACCACACCACGACCAGCCAACGGCTGGTCAAGGACGCCCGTTCTCTGAAGCATTCCAATTTTCATAGAGCAAGGGCTCGGGGGCTGACCCCACCTTGTTATCCTAGCAAACAGCCAAGGTTGCCCACGACTCTATGATCGCATCTCATCCCTTGAAGGAGTACACTACCCCTCCAAAGCCTCGGGGGCGATACCCGGCAGGTGCGCTCGCGCGCACCCACTGGAAAAATCCTTGAGAACACAAAAACAAATCACTAGCTCATCTCTAAGCCTTTGGAGGAATAAAACTTATTCCTCCAAGGGCTCGGGGGCTACTGTCGGGTACCAGCAAACTAGGGTACCCCATTTTCACTGCAAAAACCAAAAAGGCAAAATTATGACCCATGGCCCATCACAGCCGGCCCAGGCCTTACTCTGCTCAAAACCAAAGCCAACGGATAAGCGCCCGAGCCCCTCTAGTGCTCTTGTGCTTCGTCCAACCCCTCTCTGTTTCGTCCGACCCTCGTGATGTCATCCAGGTGCCCGAGCCCTATGACGTCATCAAGGCGCTTGACCCCTTTGCACAGCTACTGCTTCGCTTGGCCCCCCCTCCCCACTATAACACATAGCCACGGGTACGCACGGGCCCCTACCCTTTCCTGTTAAGGAATAGGAGCTCGCCACGTCATGCAGGATCGTCTGGGAACTTGTAACAACTAATTCATAATATGGTCAAGGCTCCCACGGTTCTTTCTTGCCCCCCATGGAAGTAATAGGAAGAAGCTATGCTACGCTGCACCCTATCATGTCCACCTCAACGGGACGGGGAGCAACGGTCATCCAGGACCCCCTACCTTTTCACCGGCGCAGCTTTAGGGCCATGAAATCTTCTCCATCATGACACTGTGTCAGGGTATAGCCTCGTCGTGTCATCTATAGCCATGGCATGCCACCACCACGATGATGACTGTGCGAATGCATGAACTAAGAGGAAAGCTAGGAATAGGGAGCACCTTAGGGCATTCTCTTTCTATTTTTGTACATCCAAATGTTGTAACCCGACCCCTCCCTTTGCAGACTATAAAAGGGGAGGGAGGGACCCTCGATAAAGGAGACAGTGAGACGACACCATGCAATGGCAATGTACTAAGTGCACACTCAAACAATCGAACACACCCACACACAGAGACCTAGGAGCTATCCCTCTCTCGACCAGCTTGTATCCCCCTACTACAAGCACTTCGGTGCAAAGAAACATGAGTAGCAGTGAGTACTAGAAGTAGGGACGTTCAGCCCGAATCAGTATAGATCTTGTGTCCGTCTTGCACACCATCAGAGGCTCTGACACGCAACTTCATTCACTTGTCCCGTCTCTAGACACCCCATGTAACAGAACCGTCCAAATTATAAGAGCACAAGTACAAAAACAATCACCGAAGTGATCAAATTCTCGCACTTGAGCCCATATAACTCCGGTAGTCCAATGAAATCGCGAGGGATTTCAAACCAACCAACATACAAGCCAAGATCGTAGTGATTCAACATAACAAGTCACATGTTACAACCATTTCACAAGTAATTCAATATACATCGGAGTTCAACATAGTTATTACAATTTAAGTTTGAAAGTAGCGGAAGCAAAGTAATTTGAAAGTAACAACACCATTATTTAAAATACATGCCAGTACGAAGGTCGACTTCCCACAAAAGCATTAGAGAGAAGATAACTCAGAAGGATCATGCCCATGATCACACTCCGCCACTACGGCAGGAGCCAACCAACTCTTGCAGTCGCCATGATACATCACAACCTGCAACAAGTGGGGATAAAACCCTGAGTACGAGAAAGTACTCAGCTAGACTTACCCGTCATAAACCAGAAATAAAGTGACACCAAGGATCATGCAAGGCTGATATAAAGTGGGCTAGCTTGACAACATTTTGCATAAAAGCTTAATATGGATAAGTAATCATTAATGCTTAAGCATCAAGTTAATTATCATTAACCTGTCATCTATACTAGAACCTGTACTAGAGCACTCACTTTATTAGGAGCAAACAATATTAACCATAGCAGGTATAAATTGAGGCAACCTTTCCATCGTTATCCAATTAACCATCCGTTCAATTTAATGGAATCTACGTTGCCGCTGCTCAAGTCAAGTGCTCACTAACCGGGAGCGACGGTGATTCGAATCGAATTCCTATCCAGCTGGAGGGGTATTTCTAACACTCACCGTGCAGACCCCTGCCAGGGTCGCACAGGCCACCTTTTCATATGATTCAGGAATCGCGGGTCCGAATGATGTCGCGACCCCAAGGGCGACACTCTGCCAGGTGATAGGGACTCTAACCCCCCCCCTTGGTCTCAAGCCAATGTCCCCAAGCACATCCTTTCTCTTCTCCAAGAAGCAACCTACCATTCGATTCCTGGCCTGAACCATATTACTCGGCTTCGCGTTCAGAACGACTTATCCGGCCAACTAAGTGTTAGACTGCGTTCAACATGACTCAAGGACGTACAGCGAATCGGCCCTTAAACAACTCAGATGGGGATAGATCCACACCCAAGACCTCCATGCCTTGTTGCTTCACTATCGTCATCCCGCCCGGTCTCATTTCATTTTATTAACACATGGTTCCATTCCACGATAGCAAATATAGCCAACCGTGCCATATATGAATATCCCTATATCTCGCAGGTGACAGGAAATCACCTAACTTCTACCGCTTAAGGCAGGGCTAAGCATCTACTCGATCCTAGTCTATGTAGGATTCAAGGATTCATATATCTGGACAAGGAATGATATAATGCAGCAAGGGTTTCCAACCAACTCCTACCACTTAATGCAACAATACTTATAACATATATATATATAATTAATTGCTTTAAAGATAGGAGGCTTATAATGCTCCGGGGCTTGCCTGGGATCCGACTCAAGTTAGAGTATGTCAGAAGAAACTCGCTTGGCGAGCATCCTCTCATCTATCACTGGTCCGGTCCTTCTATCTTCGGGATGGATCCACCAACTCCATGTTCGGGTTTGGTTCCACAAAAGGTCCTTCACATGCTTCAGCTAGCGTACCTAATGAGGTGCAATAATGCATATGTATGAATGCATAGAAGTGAAATCAACAGAGTAATCAAACAAGCATACCAAAGCTCACATAAACACCTAGAGCTAATTAACTTAATCCTCTCTTAAGGCGTAACATAGAAGAGGGCAATCACATCAATCAAGACACAAGTCTCATAAGATCACAGGGTACTAACCCAAGTATCATCAAAGATATAAGTCACACTTCAATACACAAGCATGGCAAAGTTAATCAAAGTACTAGAACTAGAAATTGCTACCTTCTGGACATCATACCAACAGCTGGGTAATTTAATCATAACTGGAGATCTACAACTCCAAATGACTTGAAAGAAGACATTATGGAAAGCTTATAAAATTATCTATATTTCATTTATAATCATCACAGCATGATTCCAAAGTTTATTATGTCGAATTTACACAAACACAGAAACTGGTCTAACAAGACAGAGAGCAAGTAATTCGGTAACCCAACTTTCTACGGCTATAACTCCTAAACCACATGGCCAAATGCCACCAAATTTTAACAGAGGCTAGATACATAAATTCTCTACAACTTTTGTATAAACAAGTTTTACAACAAAGTACATTATCATGAAGAACCTTGCTAAGTTTCCAGATCTGTCCAGAAACCTCATTTGCAAGAAATAATTATTAACTTATGTTGCAAACATATAATTGGACAAAACCAACTTTACCAACATCTCACACATGACTAATGAACACCAGAAAACATAGTGTCCATTCCTAAATAAATTCTTTTAATGCATTTTCTTAATTTATTTAGATAATTAGGTGGAATTATGAACACCTATCAAAAGTGCACAATAAATTCTACCAAAATTACAGTGGCCTACATATGCTCCCAATAGTTTACTGTACAAATTTCAAACCATTTGGACATATATATCAACCTCTATGAAAAAGACAAATGGCTATTGCAATAATCATGTGAGAGCAAGTTAAACTTAACACTCAATATTTTCTGTGAACACAAGGCCATATTATGAATCAATATGATAGAGAAACATCATACTAAGGTAATGGAACAACATTTTCTATTTTATCATTTATATATTATTTATAAGCTATTTATCAAGCTATAAACAAGTTAAATCAATAACTTGAGCATACAGTAAGCAATGACCATGAAATTTATACCACAGTACATCCATAGCATGAAAATCATACCATAAAAATTTCACACCAATTGGAGCATCACAACTCAAGATATAAAATGACAAGCAATATAATGTAGTTTTCCTTATTTAACAAAGTCAAATCAAAATCTTAAGAAAACAGTGACCAACTAGGGTGTTTAATATTTTTTCTAGCAAGTACATGTCATCACAAAATTAACAAAACAAGAATCACTATTTTTGGAGTTCTAAAACTCCAGATCTTGCTCTGGTTAAGTTTAAAGGCATTTTTAGAGCATTTTTTAAAACTTAAATAAAGACATTAGAAAATACCTACAAACATGTAACATATTATGACTCCACTGCGTAGATATTTTCTCAAGGTTTCCAAAAAGTCCCCATTTACTATTTTTGGACTTTTCTATCATGAGATATAGATTTTCAAAGATTAACATGAAATTGAAATTCAAAATCGGAATTAAAACAAACCCTATTGCAATTGCTAGGCGCACCCGAACACTTACCCCATCCCTGCCATTCATAACCGACACGTGGGACCCCTGGTTCGGCCGGGCCCGCACGTCAGTCACCCAGAGAGATACTGAGAGAGAGGGAAATGACCTTCTTCACTTAGGCCCCTGCAATAAACTTTAATTGAACCAAACAAATAAGTCCTATCAATACTATTCATATGAGTCAGTGTCTTTTCATCTAGCCCCCTCCTATCTTCCCTAATTGGACCCGAAGTCCCCCTTCTTCTTCCTCGAGCAGAGCACGCCGGGGGGTCGTCCGGCCGGCCAGTGCGGCGGTGCCGGCGGCAATTGGTTGCGGCGCAGCCAACCTGGGCCACGCGCGCACCCGAGCAGGGGCGCAGCTCGCCCAGGGGTGGCCCACAGTGGCGTGACCACACGCACCCGAGTCCGTGGCGGCGGTTGCAGGCGACGCCGGCGATGCAGCGGCGGCCGGACCCGGGGAAGAGGCGCGGGAGGGGCGGCATGGGGTGACGGAGGTGTGGTAGTACTCCATTTTTGCGGTGGGGCGCTTGGGGTGGCCGGCCACGGAGCTCCGTTCGGCTCGGCAATGGCGGCCCGTTGACGGCATGCTCCGGCGACCGGGAGTTTGGGCAAGCGAGCGCGCGGGGCGGAGCACGGCGAGGCGGAGGCGGTGACACACTCGATTGGGATGGCGGTCGAGCGCAGCAGCGGTTGGGCGAAGCTCCATCGCTCGGCCATGGCGCGGCCGCGGCCATGGCGCCCGCGTTCGGCAGCGAGGGGGGGAAGCAGTGAGTTAGGGAAAAGCTTGAGGCGAGTGTGAGCGCGGAGTGGAGCCCAGTGAGCATCCTGATGCCTTCCCATCGACCCCAGTCCATGGGACGCGTGGCTTCCATGGTGGAGGCGCGCGGTGCATGGCCGCCACGCCCTTGTCCACGTGTCGTCTTTGGAGCAAAAACGCGAACAGGTGGCGGGCAGCGAAGTGGACCATTTGGAGCTCAAATTTGGGCCTGATCTGGGCCAATCTAGGTCTTGGACTTAAAACAAAGTTGTAGCCCGTACCATGCTCTACATTTTCTATTTAATGGTCATGGTCATTAGGGCAATAGATTAGTAGATAATCAGTCCCCAAATTACTAGTGTCAACATGTTAAGCTAGGGCTCGGTTTTGGGATTTTACAATGCCAAACTTGGTCAAATTGATCCCAACTTTTTACATGTTGTTCTCCATAACATTGTTTCCAACTTTCATTTTTGGGTCAGCTTGAGTTACTTAACGAAATCTTGAGAACGCGAGATGTCAATGTCGAAGACACTGAAATCGGGGTTTTTAAAATTGTTAAGTGTTGGAAACAGTCCCAATTCTGACTTGTGGGCCCTGTTTGAGCATGTTACACACATTTTCATGGCTTGACTCTTAAATAAAGTTTGTTCCTTATAAAATTCTCTATGACTTTGTAAAAGGGTGCACAGTCATGCAAAACTTCTAGGTCACACTTTTAAAACGGTCAAACCAAAGCATTCCCGGGTCCATACATGGTCAACCATCACTTAGAAGCACATTTAGGCAAAATGATCAACATGAACATTGTTCCATTAAGTGCCCTAAGTGTAGTTAAGGTGTTGTAGAGTTCATCTAGAGTCATTTGGGTAAATTTGCAAAGCTTCGTTGATGATCTATAGTTCCATTAACTTAATGGGGCAAATTCCAATAGGAATGGAACTTATTATTTCATGTGACTTTTTGATTCCGAACTTCATGAAACTTTTCCAGGGATCAATATAGATAGTTATTGATGTGAGACATGTGAAGATACTTTGATAACAACACCCAAGAATATATCTTTTAATTGAGCCTATATGTAAGCAAGGGTGCAATATCCAAGTTTAGGTTAGGGTTTATTTCCATAGGTTTGACTTTGGCATCGTCATCTCCACTAATCTATCGTGTTTGAGCTTAAACCCACTACTTAATTGGTGATAAACACCTGGGGTGTTACAGCCCTCCCCCCTTAAAAGAATCGCGTCCCGAGATTCGGAATGGAAGATCTTTTAAGGAAGAGAGACACGTTATCTAGTTCGCAATATCTGCTATAGCATTCAGCTACAAAGCTTCAACATTGGTGAACAATTTGGCCAAAGGCACTTTCTGATACTTACTCTTCATGGTAAAATTTGTCTGAAGAATTTCCTTCATTGACTTCCATGAAGCATTGTTACTTTGGGAGGAATACAAGATAGCACGTACTGCATTCTCAGTGTACGGAGATCATTTGGTCCATGAGTGAACCACTCACAAGTATCTGACTCTCTAATGAGCACAACATAGGCCATCTGAACTTGACACTAGACCGAAATATTCAGAAGTACTCGTTGAAATGGCTCTATGTTCACACGGTTTTTGAAAAGCAGTTCTCTACCAACTGGCTTGAGTACAATCTTCCAAAAGGGTGAGATCATAGACGACAAACATTCTCTAAGGCCATAGGATACCGACTAACCAATAGACAAGGTCTATGTTGGTCGTAAATGTTCATTCATTTAGACACCAACTAATGGAAAACTACTTGTGGTTCCATGTGTACAGTTCTCTTTCTCTGATGACAACACTATATTATCTAAGTCTATCGAGGGATTAGTAAATATGATAACTGACTCAGTTGGTTCCGTATTTCTGCCAAATGTTACCTAAGAAGATCCTCTTATCCAAAGCCAATAGTTATCTGGGTTGAATCAGATGCAACCTCTTGGGTAAAAACATTTATAAGGTACCAAAGTATGTCATCATTTGGAAAATCATTACCAAAGCAAAATGTAGTGAGGCCTTAAGGACAACAAAAGTTGTAATTATTCACTTAACCGCGGGGAGTAGTCTACCACCAAGCGATTGAGTAAAAATTTTCCTTCGTGACTTAGTTGCACTGTAAGTTGAGTTGACTTGCAGTGTAGCAACTTTGTCAGGCCAACTTTCACCCGAGGCTTCCTCTTTGGGATCAAATAGCAGCTCTAAGATAGGAAATCTGTTGTTTGACACTTCTCAGATAGCTTTCAAATATTCCTCAACACTTTGTCCAATAGTTATGGACAAACCGTTTGTGGAACCTAAGGGCACAAGGATGTTGATCGAAACTAGGGCATACTTTCTCTAATTCTTCACTTTAGTTGATAGAACACTTTGCACTATCTGTGTGATTGTCCAAGATGGAATTGACTTGGTCACAATGGCTGTGGAAGATAGGGTATCACTCAAGTTGTTGGCCAGTTGATTAACTTATTGTTGGTTATTGCTTTGTAAGACATAGCCTTTGTAACTACCAAGGAGTCATTACCTAGCTGGAGATTAACCTTCCTATTGGTAACTAATTAGTTGTCTCTCAACACTAAAAATTCCAAATCTTCACTCTTGACCACAATAATTGTGGTTGACGCAGAATGAATGGTTGCCATCGAAGTTAGCAAATACGAAGTTATTCTAGAGATGGTTGATTTCGATTGTATGGTCATTATGCACCCAAGATTGTGACTTGGATAGCTCTGGTCATATGCATAATGCGACAATCGATTCTCATCCCACAGATAACTTTTCCAACATTAAGTGTTGTGTGTCCTTTTTATCCAATAGAGATGAGATACTTGCTTACTAGATGACGTTCGTCAATAGTCTGACAACTAAGTAGAGTCACTTGTCTACCACCTATTGCAGTCTGTTAATGTTTATGTCGGTGACCTATTCTTCAAAGGTTATCCTCTTGGCAACTTCAGAAGGAAACTCCACTACCTTCAGTCTAAGATATGGATCTTACGATACGATATGGGAAGATAACCAAGGAACATCTCACAAGAAAGCCCACATCGATGTAGTTCCATAATGGGCTATGACTAGCAACCTCGATACCAGCGCGTGCCTAGCAGCACTACCATGTGCCGGCCGGTCATAGGGAGGCCCTAGGTTTCATCGCGGCACCGCAGAATACTAATCGTAACACCATTACCGAACAGACGCCCGATGAGGAATTTCAAATGACACAGATTGGTGGTCCGAACAAGTACCATACAAGGAGGGATAGCAAGCAAAGGTAGTCACAAGGCTTAGAATCAACAGGGAAACTATTCACAGATCAAAACACCTCACAAGAGAACATCATGCAATTACCAAGGATAACTGAGCAAGAGGCTCTTGCTTAAATTCTACGTACGACTTGCGTCCACCGGGGGGAGTACCAGATAAAAGATTAACAGAAGATTCAATCATGTTGAGCAACAACAGGAGATCAAGACTGATGAACATCTCGAGACTTGAGAAGGTTGGGGACGGATTAACCAAACTTCACGGACAAAATTGAGGTACCACTCAAAGATTGAGTTGATATGGTGGATACACGAATTTGCAAACAAACGATTTTGAGGCCGCAGCAAACAGACGTTGCGTCGTACTAGCTAACCTTTGGGAGAGGTAACTGGAAGGTCCAACATGGATTTGGGTACGGTCTCCACAATTGGCAACGTACGAACCATGGTCAAAGGCTAGCGTTGATAAAAGTTAACTTGGTTGGTCAGTCGATAAAGGTCTTCACAAAAAGGGTTGCAAAACATCCACGGCTTATGCAAACATATAGGAGAACTAAACTTTGGACTTTCGGTTAAGCAAAGGCATGGATACAAACATTTAAGGGCTAACCACTAAGTCTACAGGCTCAGGCTCCTAAGATGGAGAACCTAATGGAAATGACAGCCATTCAATTACGTGATGTGAACGTTGCTCTAGGATAAAGCTATCGGCACTCGTATGCTCACCGAGGACAAACGAGGTGACAACTATGACACTAATTAAATAACAAGCATACATACAAACATCACAGTCAAGCATTAGAGAGATCCAATCAATTAGCTTAAGCAACCATTACGAAGCACCAGACTCACCCATAACAAACATTTATCTAAGGCAAGAACTAACTACGAGTTTAGCCTAAGATAAACGCTAGCTAAGGTAGCCAACTAAGCATGTGCACAGAATCTGGACAGCACCACAGTAGTTACTTGTTTCAACCATAACTGAGGTTGTAGACATCCCACAAAGGTGATCCTAGACTTTCTAGAAAGCTTAGGAAGATGACTACACTTCAGTTATTCATACTAAAATCAAATTCATAGATTAACATGACCAAAAATGCTAATGTTTCAGATCTGTACCAATATGGACAGAAAACTGACAAGAACTTCAAAAATGCATAACTGGAGTTCTAGGGACATAACAAAAGTGATCCTTAACTTTATGTAAAGCTTATTAAGTTTTCTATAACTTTCTTATTATCATTGTAAGATGATTCTACAGCTAACAAGGCCAAATAAGACAAAGAAGACATCTCTGCCCAGATTTGGACAGATTCTGTCATTCCACTTTGCAAGCTCATAACTAGAAATTTAGACCACCACAATTAGTGCTATAGGACATTTTGAAAAGCTTAGAAAAAGTACTACACTTCTTCTATTCCCTCCAAGACATGATTCCTTATGCACATAGGTCAAACAAACCAAACATTCAGATCTGTTCTAAACATGAGCAGATTCTGACAACAGACTTCTAAAATTTATAACTCTCAAACCATAAGGCCTAGGGTCATAAAATTTTAGGACAAGTCAAATAAGTAAGTTAGCTACAACTTTGGTATTCTCCATAACTACAGAAAACACCATTATGACTACGAAAGCATCACTACAACAGAAATCGTCCTAGCCGACAATGTTCAACAAGCAAAACAAAGCTTGCCTTTGTTCTACTTAACAAGAGAGCACACAAACATGTTATTCTAATTGCTCTAAATTTTGTTATCTTAGACCAACACGAATTTAATTCATTCATGATAATCCACAATTACCTAAGTGGGGTCTAAAGCATTAGCAAACGTTTGGGTGAACAACATATCCACCACTAGGCTAAGCTAGAGGGCATCTATAGGTTCAAGCATGTAACCACACTTATTTCTAGTAAGGCTAAGCACACACTTTTCTAAGCACTTCCTATTCAAGCAACATGGAACAAGGCATTCTCGTTTAACTCCACACAAGGGAGATAGTGCAACACATTGATCACAAGTTACTTATTATCGAACAAGGGTGAGAGGAGCATAGCTATGCATAAAGCAACAATCATGATAATGCATGCTTCGTCCTATTCGTCCTCACAAGATTGCCAGCCTAAGGTGGCGATCACGTTCTATGTCGGTGGCATAACACGCACTCTCTCAATATATATCTAGTCGTTAGCTACATTCGACTTACGCATTCGTGGTTAGCGTACCTGCAGAAAAATTTCATTGTAGCCCAACATTTCCCAATATAGCACACAATGAAAGCAGAGAAGTAAAATTCTAAGTACTCCCATGTACATATACCCCCGTATATATACATGTAGCACCAAAACTACCCGAATCATTCGATCACCCACAATTAAGTACCTTCATATATACATGTGTGTAACATGTAAATAATCCAGTAACCAAAACTAGCTCTCCCCTAGACCGCAGTTTGTACAGTCATGCTCTCACAACTCACACTTACCTGAGCATAGGTGCAAGGTTACATAAAAGTAAACTAGCGACATATATGACTATCTCATATATGAAGGCTACCACCAATCTGACACACCGGGTAGCATAGTGTGGGAGAGTCATCACACATACATACCTTGGCCTGGGCGTAGATGCATAAATGAAAAACCCTCCAAGTTAGTACTTATATAAGCCACCTAATAATCCTTATTTGGGCATAAGGAAATTGACCACTGGCATACTTAGGTTTAGAATTCAGATTTCACAAACCTATATATAGCTATAAGTTGGAAAAACTAATTTTATAAAGCAAAACCTTTGTTTTAAATACACATACGATAAGTTTAATGTTGAATCTTGCTCCGATACCAGCTGTAACAGAACCATCCAAATTATAAGAGCACAAGTACAAAAACAATCACCGAAGTGATCAAATTCTCGCACTTGAGCCCATATAACTCCGGTAGTCCAATGAAATCGCGAGGGATTTCAAACCAACCAACATACAAGCCAAGATCGTAGTGATTCAACATAACAAGTCACATGTTACAACCATTTCACAAGTAATTCAATATACATCGGAGTTCAACATAGTTATTACAATTTAAGTTTGAAAGTAGCGGAAGCAAAGTAATTTGAAAGTAACAACACCATTATTTAAAATACATGCCAGTACGAAGGTCGACTTCCCACAAAAGCATTAGAGAGAAGATAACTCAGAAGGATCATGCCCATGATCACACTCCGCCACTACGGCAGGAGCCAACCAACTCTTGCAGTCGCCATGATACATCACAACCTGCAACAAGTGGGGATAAAACCCTGAGTACGAGAAAGTACTCAGCTAAACTTACCCGTCATAAACCAGAAATAAAGTGACACCAAGGATCATGCAAGGCTGATATAAAGTGGGCTAGCTTGACAACATTTTGCATAAAAGCTTAATATGGATAAGTAATCATTAATGCTTAAGCATCAAGTTAATTATCATTAACCTGTCATCTATACTAGAACCTGTACTAGAGCACTCACTTTATTAGGAGCAAACAATATTAACCATAGCAGGTATAAATTGAGGCAACCTTTCCATCGTTATCCAATTAACCATCTGTTCAATTTAATGGAATCTACGTTGCCGTTGCTCAAGTCAAGTGCTCACTAACCGGGAGCGACGGCGATTCGAATCGAATTCCTATCCAGCTGGAGGGGTATTTCTAACACTCACCATGCAGACCCCTGCCAGGGTCGCACAGGCCACCTTTTCATATGATTCAGGAATCACGGGTCCGAATGATGTCGCGACCCCAAGGGCGACACTCTGCCAGGTGATAGGGACTCTAACCCCCCCTTGGTCTCACGCCAATGTCCCCAAGCACATCCTTTCTCTCCTCCAAGAAGCAACCTACCATTCGATTCCCGGCCTGAACCATATTACTCGGCTTCGCGGTCGGAACGACTTATCCGGCCAACTAAGTGTTAGACTGTGTTCAACATGACTCAAGGACGTACAGCGAATCAGTCCTTAAACAACTCAGACGGGGATAGATCCACACCCAAGACCTCCATGCCTTGTTGCTTCACTATCGTCATCCCGCCCGGTCTCATTTCATTTTATTAACACATGGTTCCATTCCACGATAGCAAATATAGCCAACCGTGCCATATATATGAATATCCCTATATCTCGCAGGTGACAGGAAATCACCTGACTTCTACCGCTTAAAGCAGGGCTAAGCATCTACTCGATCCTAGTCTATGTAGGATTCAAGGATTCATATATCTGGACAAGGAATGATATAATGCAGCAAGGGTTTCCAACCAACTCCTACCACTTAATGCAACAATACTTATAACATATATATATAATTAATTAATTGCTTTAAAGATAGGAGGCTTATAATGCTTCGGGGCTTGCCTGGGATCCGACTCAAGTTAGAGTATGTCAGAAGAAACTCGCTTGGCGAGCATCCTCTCATCTATCACTGGTCCGGTCCTTCTATCTTCGGGATGGATCCACCAACTCCATCTTCGGGTTTGGTTTCACAAAAGGTCCTTCACGTGCTTCAGCTAGCGTACCTAATGAGGTGCAATAATGCATATGTATGAATGCATAGAAGTGAAATCAACAGAGTAATCAAACAAGCATACCAAAGCTCACATAAACACCTAGAGCTAATTAACTTAATCCTCTCTTAAGGCGTAACATAGAAGAGGGCAATCACATCAATCAAGACACAAGTCTCATAAGATCACAGGGTACTAACCCAAGTATCATCAAAGATATAAGTCACACTTCAATACACAAGCATGGCAAAGTTAATCAAAGTACTAGAACTAGAAATTGCTACCTTCTGGACATCATACCAACAGCTGGGTAATTTAATCATAACTGGAGATCTACAACTCCAAATGACTTGAAAGAAGACATTATGGAAAGCTTATAAAATTATCTATATTTCATTTATAATCATCACAGCATGATTCCAAAGTTTATTATGTCGAATTTACACAAACACAGAAACTGGTCTAACAAGACAGAGAGCAAGTAATTCGGTAACCCAACTTTCTACGGCTATAACTCCTAAACCACATGGCCAAATGCCACCAAATTTTAACAGAGGCTAGATACATAAATTCTCTACAACTTTTGTATAAACAAGTTTTACAACAAAATACATTATCATGAAGAACTTTGCTAAGTTTCCAGATCTGTCCAGAAACCTCATTTGCAAGAAATAATTATTAACTTATGTTGCAAACATATAATTGGACAAAACCAACTTTACCAACATCTCACACATGACTAATGAACACCAGAAAACATACTGTCCATTCCTAAATAAATTCTTTTAATGCATTTTCTTAATTTATTTAGATAATTAGGTGGAATTATGAACACCTATCAAAAGTGCACAATAAATTCTACCAAAATTACAGTGGCCTACATATGCTCCCAATAGTTTACTGTACAAATTTCAAACCATTTGGACATATATATCAACCTCTATGAAAAAGACAAATGGCTATTGCAATAATCATGTGAGAGCAAGTTAAACTTAACACTCAATATTTTCTGTGAACACAAGGTCATATTATGAATCAATATGATAAAGAAACATCATACTAAGGTAATGGAACAACATTTTCTATTTTATCATTTATATATTATTTATAAGCTATTTATCAAGCTATAAACAAGTTAAATCAATAACTTGAGCATACAGTAAGCAATGACCATGAAATTTATACCACAGTACATCCATAGCATGAAAATCCTACCATAAGAATTTCACACCAATTGGAGCATCACAACTCAAGATATAAAATGACAAGCAATATAATATAGTTTTCCTTATTTAACAAAGTCAAATCAAAATCTTAAGAAAACAGTGACCAACTAGGGTGTTTAATATTTTTTCTAGCAAGTACATGTCATCACAAAATTAACAAAACAAGAATCACTATTTTTGGAGTTCTAAAACTCCAGATCTTGCTCTGGTTAAGTTTAAAGGCATTTTTAGAGCATTTTTTAAAACTTAAATAAAGACATTAGAAAATACCTACAAACATGTAACATATTATGACTCCACTGCGTAGATATTTTCTCAAGGTTTCCAAAAAGTCCCCATTTACTATTTTTGGACTTTTCTATCATGAGATATAGATTTTCAAAGATTAACATGAAATTGAAATTCAAAATCGGAATTAAAACAAACCCTATTGCAATTGCTAGGCGCACCCGAACACTTACCCCATCCCTGCCATTCATAACCGACACGTGGGACCCCTGGTTCGGCCGGGCCCGCACGTCAGTCACCCAGAGAGATACTGAGAGAGAGGGAAACGACCTTCTTCACTTAGGCCCCTGCAATAAACTTTAATTGAACCAAACAAATAAGTCCTATCAATACTATTCATATGAGTCAGTGTCTTTTCATCTAGCCCCCTCCTATCTTCCCTAATTGGACCCGAAGTCCCCCTTCTTCTTCCTCGAGCAAAGCATGCCGGGGGGTCGTCCGGCCGGCCAGTGCGGCGGTGCCGGCGGCAATTGGTTGCGGCGCGGCCAACCTGGGCCACGCGCGCACCCGAGCAGGGGCGCAGCTCGCCCAGGGGTGGCCCACAGTGGCGTGACCACACGCACCCGAGTCCGTGGCGGCGGTTGCAGGCGACGCCGGCGATGCAGCGGCGGCCGGACCCGGGGAAGAGGCACGGGAGGGGCGGCACGGGGTGACGGAGGTGTGGTAGTACTCCATTTTTGCGGTGGGGCGCTTGGGGTGGCCGGCCACGGAGCTTCGTTCGGCTCGGCAATGGCGGCCCGTTGACGGCATGCTCCGGCGACCGGGAGTTTGGGCAAGCGAGCGCGCGGGGCGGAGCACGGCGAGGCGGAGGCGGTGACACACTCGATTGGGATGGCGGTCGAGCACAGCAGCGGTTGGGCGAAGCTCCATCGCTCGGCCATGGCGCGGCCGCGGCCATGGCGCCCGCGTTCGGCAGCGAGGGGGGGGGAAGCAGTGAGTTAGGGAAAAGCTTGAGGCGAGTGTGAGCGCGCAGTGGAGCTCGGTGAGCGTCCTGATGCCTTCCCATCGACCCCAGTCCATGGGACGCGCGGCTTCCATGGTGGAGGCGTGCGGTGCATGGCCGCCACGCCCTTGTCCACGTGTCGTCTTTGGAGCAAAAACGCGAACAGGTGGCGGGCAGCGAAGTGGACCATTTGGAGCTCAAATTTGGGCCTGATCTGGGCCAATCTGGGTCTTGGACTTAAAAGCAAAGTTGTAGCCCGTACCATGCTCTACATTTTCTATTTAATGGTCATGGTCATTAGGGCAATAGATTAGTAGATAATCAGTCCCCAAATTACTAGTGTCAACATGTTAAGCTAGGGCTCGGTTTTGGGATTTTATAATGCCAAACTTGGTCAAATTGATCCCAACTTGTTACATGTTGTTCTCCATAACATTGTTTCCAACTTTCATTTTTGGGTCAGCTTGAGTTACTTAACGAAATCTTGAGAACGCGAGATGTCAATGTCGAAGACACTGAAATCGGGGTTTTTAAAATTGTTAAGTGTTGGAAACAGTCCCAATTCTGACTTGTGGGCCCTGTTTGAGCATGTTACACACATTTTCATGGCTTGACTCTTAAATAAAGTTTGTTCCTTATAAAATTCTCTATGACTTTGTAAAAGGGTGTACAGTCATGCAAAACTTCTAGGTCACACTTTTAAAACGGTCAAACCAAAGCATTCCCGGGTCCATACATGGTCAACCATCACTTAGAAGCACATTTAGGCAAAATGATCAACATGAACATTGTTCCATTAAGTGCCCTAAGTGTAGTTAAGGTGTTGTAGAGTTCATCTAGAGTCATTTGGGTAAATTTGCAAAGCTTCGTTGATGATCTATAGTTCCATTAACTTAATGGGGCAAATTCCAATAGGAATGGAACTTATTATTTCATGTGACTTTTTGATTCCGAACTTCATGAAACTTTTCCAGGGATCAATATAGATAGTTATTGATGTGAGACATGTGAAGATACTTTGATAACAACACCCAAGAATATATCTTTTAATTGAGCCTATATGTAAGCAAGGGTGCAATATCCAAGTTTAGGTTAGGGTTTATTTCCATAGGTTTGACTTTGGCATCGTCATCTCCACTAATCTATCGTGTTTGAGCTTAAACCCACTACTTAATTGGTGATAAACACCTGGGGTGTTACAGCCCTCCCCCCTTAAAAGAATCGCGTCCCGAGATTCGGAATGGAAGATCTTTTAAGGAAGAGAGACACGTTATCTAGTTCGCAATATCTGCTATAGCATTCAGCTACAAAGCTTCAACATTGGTGAACAATTTGGCCAAAGGCACTTTCTGATACTTACTCTTCATGGTAAAATTTGTCTGAAGAATTTCCTTCATTGACTTCCATGAAGCATTGTTACTTTGGGAGGAATACAAGATAGCACGTACTGCATTCTCAGTGTACGGAGATCATTTGGTCCATGAGTGAACCACTCACAAGTATCTGACTCTCTAATGAGCACAACATAGGCCATCTGAACTTGACACTAGACCAAAATATTCAGAAGTATACTCGTTGAAATGGCTCTATGTTCACACGGTTTTTGAAAAGCAGTTCTCTACCAACTGGCTTGAGTACAATCTTCCAAAAGGGTGAGATCATAGACGACAAACATTCTCTGAGGCCATAGGATACCGACTAACCAATAGACAAGGTCTATGTTGGTCGTAAATGTTCATTCATTTAGACACCAACTAATGGAAAACTACTTGTGGTTCCATGTGTACAGTTCTCTTTCTCTGATGACAACACTGTATTATCTAAGTCTATCGAGGGATTAGTAAATATGATAACTGACTCAGTTGGTTCCGTATTTCTGCCAAATGTTACCTAAGAAGATCCTCTTATCCAAAGCCAATAGTTATCTGGGTTGAATCAGATGCAACCTCTTGGGTAAAAACATTTATAAGGTACCAAAGTATGTCATCATTTGGAAAATCATTACCAAAGCAAAATGTAGTGAGGCCTTAAGGACAACAAAAGTTGTAATTATTCACTTAACCGCGGGGAGTAGTCTACCACCAAGCGATTGAGTAAAAATTTTCCTTCGTGACTTAGTTGCACTGTAAGTTGAGTTGACTTGCAGTGTAGCAACTTTGTCAGGCCAACTTTTACCCGAGGCTTCCTCTTTGGGATCAAACAGCAGCTCTAAGATAGGAAATCTGTTGTTTGACACTTCTCAGATAGCTTTCAAATATTCCTCAACACTTTGTCCAATAGTTATGGACAAACCGTTTGTGGCACCTAAGGGCACAAGGATGTTGATCGAAACTAGGGCATACTTTCTCTAATTCTTCACTTTAGTTGATAGAACACTTTGCACTATCTGTGTGATTGTCCAAGATGGAATTGACTTGGTCACAATGGCTGTGGAAGATAGGGTATCACTCAAGTTGTTGGCCAGTTGATTAACTTATTGTTGGTTATTGCTTTGTAAGACATAGCCTTTGTAACTACCAAGGAGTCATTACCTAGCTGGAGATTAACCTTCCTATTGGTAACTAATTAGTTGTCTCTCAACACTAAAAATTCCAAATCTTCACTCTTGACCACAATAATTGTGGTTGACGCAGAATGAATGGTTGCCATCGAAGTTAGCAAATACGAAGTTATTCTAGAGATGGTTGATTTCGATTGTATGGTCATTATGCACCCAAGATTGTGACTTGGATAGCTCCGGTCATATGCATAATGCGACAATCGATTCTCATCCCACAGATAACTTTTCCAACATTAAGTGTTGTGTGTCCTTTTTATCCAATAGAGATGAGATACTTGCTTACTAGATGACGTTCGTCAATAGTCTGACAACTAAGTAGAGTCACTTGTCTACCACCTATTGCAGTCTGTTAATGTTTATGTCGGTGACCTATTCTTCAAAGGTTATCCTCTTGGCAACTTCAGAAGGAAACTCCACTACCTTCAGTCTAAGATATGGATCTTACGATACGATATGGGAAGATAACCAAGGAACATCTCACAAGAAAGCCCACATCGATGTAGTTCCATAATGGGCTATGACTAGCAACCTCGATACCAGCGCATGCCTAGCAGCACTACCATGTGCCGGCCGGTCACAGGGAGGCCCTAGGTTTTGTCGCGGCACCGTAGAATACTAATCGTAACACCATTACCGAACAGACGCCCGATGAGGAATTTCAAATGACACAGATTGGTGGTCCGAACAAGTACCATACAAGGAGGGATAGCAAGCAAAGGTAGTCACAAGGCTTAGAATCAACAGGGAAACTATTCATAGATCAAAACACCTCACAAGAGAACATCATGCAATTACCAAGGATAACTGAGCAAGAGGCTCTTGCTTAAATTCTACGTACGACTTGCGTCCACCGGGGGGAGTACCAGATAAAAGATTAACAGAAGATTCAATCATGTTGAGCAACAACAGGAGATCAAGACTGATGAACATCTCGAGACTTGAGAAGGTTGGGGACGGATTAACCAAACTTCACGGACAAAATTGAGGTACCACTCAAAGATTGAGTTGATATGGTGGATACACGAATTTGCAAACAAACGATTTTGAGGCCGCAGCAAACAGACGTTGCGTCGTACTAGCTAACCTTTGGGAGAGGTAACTGGAAGGTCCAACATGGATTTGGGTACGGTCTCCACAATTGGCAACGTACGAACCATGGTCAAAGGCTAGCGTTGATAAAAGTTAACTTGGTTGGTCAGTCGATAAAGGTCTTCACAAAAAGGGTTGCAAAACATCCACGGCTTATGCAAACATATAGGAGAACTAAACTTTGGACTTTCGGTTAAGCAAAGGCATGGATACAAACATTTAAGGGCTAACCACTAAGTCTACAGGCTCAGGCTCCTAAGATGGAGAACCTAATGGAAATGACAGCCATTCAATTACGTGACGTGAACGTTGCTCTAGGATAAAGCTATCGGCACTCGTATGCTCACCGAGGACAAACGAGGTGACAACTATGACACTAATTAAATAACAAGCATACATACAAACATCACAGTCAAGCATTAGAGAGATCCAATCAATTAGCTTAAGCAACCATTACGAAGCACCAGACTCACCCATAACAAACATTTATCTAAGGCAAGAACTAACTACGAGTTTAGCCTAAGACAAACGCTAGCTAAGGTAGCCAACTAAGCATGTGCACAGAATCTGGACAACACCACAGTAGTTAATTGTTTCAACCATAACTGAGGTTGTAGACATCCCACAAAGGTGATCCTAGACTTTCTAGAAAGCTTAGGAAGATGACTACACTTCAGTTATTCATACTAAAATCAAATTCATAGATTAACATGACCAAAAATGCTAATGTTTCAGATCTGTACCAATATGGACAGAAAACTGACAAGAACTTCAAAAATGCATAACTGGAGTTCTAGGGACATAACAAAAGTGATCCTTAACTTTATGTAAAGCTTATTAAGTTTTCTATAACTTTCTTATTATCATTGTAAGATGATTCTACAGCTAACAAGGCCAAATAAGACAAAGAAGACATCTCTGCCCAGATTTGGACAGATTCTGTCATTCCACTTTGCAAGCTCATAACTAGAAATTTAGACCACCACAATTAGTGCTATAGGACATTTTGAAAAGCTTAGAAAAAGTACTACACTTCTTCTATTCCCTCCAAGACATGATTCCTTATGCACATAGGTCAAACAAACCAAACATTCAGATCTGTTCTAAACATGAGCAGATTCTGACAACAGACTTCTAAAATTTATAACTCTCAAACCATAAGGCCTAGGGTCATAAAATTTTAGGACAAGTCAAATAAGTAAGTTAGCTACAACTTTGGTATTCTCCATAACTACAGAAAACACCATTATGACTACGAAAGCATCACTACAACAGAAATCGTCCTAGCCGACAATGTTCAACAAGCAAAACAAAGCTTGCCTTTGTTCTACTTAACAAGAGAGCACACAAACATGTTATTCTAATTGCTCTAAATTTTGTTATCTTAGACCAACACGAATTTAATTCATTCATGATAATCCACAATTACCTAAGTGGGGTCTAAAGCATTAGCAAACGTTTGGGTGAACAACATATCCACCACTAGGCTAAGCTAGAGGGCATCTATAGGTTCAAGCATGTAACCACACTTATTTCTAGTAAGGCTAAGCACACACTTTTCTAAGCACTTCCTATTCAAGCAACATGGAACAAGGCATTCTCGTTTAACTCCACACAAGGGAGATAGTGCAACACATTGATCATAAGTTACTTATTATCGAACAAGGGTGAGAGGAGCATAGCTATGCATAAAGCAACAATCATGATAATGCATGCTTCGTCCTATTCGTCCTCACAAGATTGCCAGCCTAAGGTGGCGATCACGTTCTATGTCGGTGGCATAACACGCACTCTCTCGATATATATCTAGTCGTTAGCTACATTCGACTTACGCATTCGTGGTTAGCGTACCTGCAGAAAAATTTTATTGTAGCCCAACATTTCCCAATATAGCACACAATGAAAGCAGAGAAGTAAAATTCTAAGTACTCCCATGTACATATACCCCCGTATATATACATGTAGCACCAAAACTACCCGAATCATTCGATCACCCACAATTAAGTACCTTCATATATACATGTGTGTAACATGTAAATAATCCAGTAACCAAAACTAGCTCTCCCCTAGACCGCAGTTTGTACGGTCATGCTCTCACAACTCACACTTACCTGAGCGTAGGTGCGAGGTTACATAAAAGTAAACTAGCGACATATATGACTATCTCATATATGAAGGCTACCACCAATCTGACACACCGGGTAGCATAGTGTGGGAGAGTCATCACACATACATACCTTGGCCTGGGCGTAGATGCATAAATGAAAAACCCCCAAGTTAGTACTTATATAAGCCACCTAATAATCCTTATTTGGGCATAAGGAAATTGACCACTGGCATACTTAGGTTTAGAATTCAGATTTCACAAACCTATATATAGCTATAAGTTGGAAAAACTAATTTTATAAAGCAAAACCTTTGTTTTAAATACACATACGACAAGTTTAATATTGAATCTTGCTCCGATACCAGCTGTAACAGAACCGTCCAAATTATAAGAGCACAAGTACAAAAACAATCACCGAAGTGATCAAATTCTCGCACTTGAGCCCATATAACTCCGGTAGTCCAATGAAATCACGAGGGATTTCAAACCAACCAACATACAAGCCAAGATCGTAGTGATTCAACATAACAAGTCACATGTTACAACCATTTCACAAGTAATTCAATATACATCGGAGTTCAATATAGTTATTACAATTTAAGTTTGAAAGTAGCGGAAGCAAAGTAATTTGAAAGTAACAACACCATTATTTAAAATACATGCCAGTACGAAGGTCGACTTCCCACAAAAGCATTAGAGAGAAGATAACTCAGAAGGATCATGCCCATGATCACACTCCGCCACTACGGCAGGAACCAACCAACTCTTGCAGTCGCCATGATACATCACAACCTGCAACAAGTGGGGATAAAACCCTGAGTACGAGAAAGTACTCAGCTAAACTTACCCGTCATAAACCAGAAATAAAGTGACACCAAGGATCATGCAAGGCTGATATAAAGTGGGCTAGCTTGACAACATTTTGCATAAAAGCTTAATATGGATAAGTAATCATTAATGCTTAAGCATCAAGTTAATTATCATTAACCTGTCATATATACTAGAACCTGTACTAGAGCACTCACTTTATTAGGAGCAAACAATATTAACCATAGCAGGTATAAATTGAGGCAACCTTTCCATCGTTATCCAATTAACCATCCGTTCAATTTAATGGAATCTACATTGCCGTTGCTCAAGTCAAGTGCTCACTAACCGGGAGCGACGGCGATTCGAATCGAATTCCTATCCAGCTGGAGGGGTATTTCTAACACTCACCATGCAGACCCCTGCCAGGGTCGCACAGGCCACCTTTTCATATGATTCAGGAATCACGGGTCCGAATGATGTCGCGACCCCAAGGGCGACACTCTGCCAGGTGATAGGGACTCTAACCCCCCCTTGGTCTCACGCCAATGTCCCCAAGCACATCCTTTCTCTCCTCCAAGAAGCAACCTACCATTCGATTCCCGGCCTGAACCATATTACTCGGCTTCGCGGTCGGAACGACTTATCCGGCCAACTAAGTGTTAGACTGCGTTCAACATGACTCAAGGACGTACAGCGAATCAGTCCTTAAACAACTCAGACGGGGATAGATCCACACCCAAGACCTCCATGCCTTGTTGCTTCACTATCGTCATCCCGCCCGGTCTCATTTCATTTTATTAACACATGGTTCCATTCCACGATAGCAAATATAGCCAACCGTGCCATATATGAATATCCCTATATCTCGCAGGTGACAGGAAATCACCTGACTTCTACCGCTTAAAGCAGGGCTAAGCATCTACTCGATCCTAGTCTATGTAGGATTCAAGGATTCATATATCTGGACAAGGAATGATATAATGCAGCAAGGGTTTCCAACCAACTCCTACCACTTAATGCAACAATACTTATAACATATATATATATATAATTAATTGCTTTAAAGATAGGAGGCTTATAATGCTCCGGGGCTTGCTTGGGATCCGACTCAAGTTAGAGTATGTCAGAAGAAACTCGCTTGGCGAGCATCCTCTCATCTATCACTGGTCCGGTCCTTCTATCTTCGGGATGGATCCACCAACTCCATGTTCGGGTTTGGTTCCACAAAAGGTCCTTCACGTGCTTCAGCTAGCGTACCTAATGAGGTGCAATAATGCATATGTATGAATGCATAGAAGTGAAATCAACAGAGTAATCAAACAAGCATACCAAAGCTCACATAAACACCTAGAGCTAATTAACTTAATCCTCTCTTAAGGCGTAACATAGAAGAGGGCAATCACATCAATCAAGACACAAGTCTCATAAGATCATAGGGTACTAACCCAAGTATCATCAAAGATATAAGTCACACTTCAATACACAAGCATGGCAAAGTTAATCAAAGTACTAGAACTAGAAATTGCTACCTTCTGGACATCATACCAACAGCTGGGTAATTTAATCATAACTGGAGATCTACAACTCCAAATGACTTGAAAGAAGACATTATGGAAAGCTTATAAAATTATCTATATTTCATTTATAATCATCACAGCATGATTCCAAAGTTTATTATATCGAATTTACACAAACACAGAAACTGGTCTAACAAGACAGAGAGCAAGTAATTCGGTAACCCAACTTTCTACGGCTATAACTCCTAAACCACATGGCCAAATGCCACCAAATTTTAACAGAGGCTAGATACATAAATTCTCTACAACTTTTGTATAAACAAGTTTTACAACAAAGTACATTATCATGCTGAACTTTGCTAAGTTTCCAGATCTGTCCAGAAACCTCATTTGCAAGAAATAATTATTAACTTATGTTGCAAACATATAATTGGACAAAACCAACTTTACCAACATCTCACACATGACTAATGAACACCAGAAAACATAGTGTCCATTCCTAAATAAATTCTTTTAATGCATTTTCTTAATTTATTTAGATAATTAGGTGGAATTATGAACACCTATCAAAAGTGCACAATAAATTCTACCAAAATTACAGTGGCCTACATATGCTCCCAATAGTTTACTGTACAAATTTCAAACCATTTGGACATATATATCAACCTCTATGAAAAAGACAAATGGCTATTGCAATAATCATGTGAGAGCAAGTTAAACTTAACACTCAATATTTTCTGTGAACACAAGGCCATATTATGAATCAATATGATAGAGAAACATCATACTAAGGTAATGGAACAACATTTTCTATTTTATCATTTATATATTATTTATAAGCTATTTATCAAGCTATAAACAAGTTAAATCAATAACTTGAGCATACAGTAAGCAATGACCATGAAATTTATACCACAGTACATCCATAGCATGAAAATCCTACCATAAAAATTTCACACCAATTGGAGCATCAGAACTCAAGATATAAAATGACAAGCAATATAATGTAGTTTTCCTTATTTAACAAGGTCAAATCAAAATCTTAAGAAAACAGTGACCAACTAGGGTGTTTAATATTTTTCCTAGCAAGTACATGTCATCACAAAATTAACAAAATAAGAATCACTATTTTTGGAGTTCTAAAACTCCAGATCTTGCTCTGGTTAAGTTTAAAGGCATTTTTAGAGCATTTTTTAAAACTTAAATAAAGACATTAGAAAATACCTACAAACATGTAACATATCATGACTCCACTGCGTAGATCTTTTCTCAAGGTTTCCAAAAAGTCCCCATTTACTATTTTTGGACTTTTCTATCATGAGATATAGATTTTCAAAGATTAACATGAAATTGAAATTCAAAATCGGAATTAAAACAAACCCTATTGCAATTGCTAGGCGCACCCGAACACTTACCCCATCCCTGCCATTCATAACCGACACGTGGGACCCCTGGTTCGGCCGGGCCCGCACGTCAGTCACCCAGAGAGATACCGAGAGAGAGGGAAACGACCTTCTTCACTTAGGCCCCTGCAATAAACTTTAATTGAACCAAACAAATAAGTCCTATCAATACTATTCATATGAGTCAGTGTCTTTTCATCTAGCCCCCTCCTATCTTCCCTAATTGGACCCGAAGTCCCCCTTCTTCTTCCTCGAGCAGAGCACGCCGGGGGGTCGTCCGGCCGGCCAGTGCGGCGGTGCCAGCGGCAATTGGTTGCGGCGCGGCCAACCTGGGCCACGCGTGCACCCGAGCAGGGGCGCAGCTCGCCCAGGGGTGGCCCACAGTGGCATGACCACGCGCACCCGAGTCCGTGGCGGCGGTTGCAGGCGACGCCGGCGATGCAGCGGCGGCCGGACCCGGGGAAGAGGCGCGGGAGGGGCGGCACGGGGTGACGGAGGTGCGGCAGTACTCCATTTTTGCGGTGGGGCGCTTGGGGTGGCCGGCCACGGAGCTCCGTTCGACTCGGCAATGGCGGCCCGTTGACGGCATGCTCCGGCGACCGGGAGTTTGGGCAAGCGAGCGTGCGGGGCGGAGCACGGCGAGGCGGAGGCGGTGACACACTCGATTGGGATGGCGGTCGAGCGCAGCAGCGGTTGGGCGGAGCTCCACCGCTCGGCCATGGCGCGGCCGCGGCCATGGCGCGGCCGCGGCCATGGCGCCCGCGTTCGGCAGCGAGGGGGGGAAGCAGTGAGTTAGGGAAAAGCTTGAGGCGAGTGTGAGCGCGGAGTGGAGCTCGGTGAGCGTCCTGATGCCTTCCCATCGACCCCAGTCCACGGGACGCGCGGCTTCCATGGTGGAGGCGCGCGGTGCATGGCCGCCACGCCCTTGTCCACACGTCGTCTTTGGAGCAAAAACGCGAACAGGTGGCGGGCAGCGAAGTGGACCATTTGGAGCTCAAATTTGGGCCTGATCTGGGCCAATCTGGGTCTTGGACTTAAAAGCAAAGTTGTAGCCCGTACCATGCTCTACATTTTCTATTTAATGGTCATGGTCATTAGGGCAATAGATTAGTAGATAATCAGTCCCCAAATTACTAGTGTCAACATGTTAAGCTAGGGCTCGGTTTTGGGATTTTACAATGCCAAACTTGGTCAAATTGATCCCAACTTTTTACATGTTGTTCTCCATAACATTGTTTCCAACTTTCATTTTTGGGTCAGCTTTAGTTACTTAACGAAATCTTGAGAACGCGAGATGTCAATGTCGAAGACACTGAAATCGGGGTTTTTAAAATTGTTAAGTGTTGGAAACAGTCCCAATTCTGACTTGTGGGCCCTGTTTGAGCATGTTACACACATTTTCATGGCTTGACTCTTAAATAAAGTTTGTTCCTTATAAAATTCTCTACGACTTTGTCAAAGGGTGCACAGTCATGCAAAACTTCTAGGTCACACTTTTAAAACGGTCAAACCAAAGCATTCCCGGGTCCATACATGGTCAACCATCACTTAGAAGCACATTTAGGCAAAATGATCAACATGAACATTGTTCCATTAAGTGCCCTAAGTGTAGTTAAGGTGTTGTAGAGTTCATCTAGAGTCATTTGGGTAAATTTGCAAAGCTTCGTTGATGATCTATAGTTCCATTAACTTAATGGGGCAAATTCCAATAGGAATGGAACTTATTATTTCATGTGACTTTTTGATTCCAAACTTCATGAAACTTTTCCAGGGATCAATATAGATAGTTATTGATGTGAGACATGTGAAGATACTTTGATAACAACACCCAAGCATATATCTTTTAATTGAGCCTATATGTAAGCAAGGGTGCAATATCCAAGTTTAGGTTAGGGTTTATTTCCATAGGTTTGACTTTGGCATCGTCATCTCCACTAATCTATCGTGTTTGAGCTTAAACCCACTACTTAATTGGTGATAAACACCTGGGGTGTTACACCCCCTGTTCTAGAACACCAACAAGAAGACTCAGAAATCCTTAGCATCTCTCTAGCCCTCGAGCTCTATAGCATGTAGTCATGTCCTCTAAAAGCAAAGTGAATATACCTGTGCCCTAGGTCAATCCACAAGGAAGCACAGAACTCTCTGATCCATGATGGAATGTATCAACCAGTCTACCCTAAGAGATCTGCTAGACCTAGCAGGTAGGTGAGGTGGGGATGAATCTGCTCACCTCCAACTGCTACTATGGCCTCCAAGTGCCACACTCGCTAAGACCTCAATGCCACACCACTATTGAGGTAGGCATTATAGAAGTCCTCCTACAACACTGTATAGAAGTTCTCTGAGGCTCTCTCATCCCGCCTAGGTGGAAACCACTGCTCAAACTCTACAAAGCGAAGCTACTGAACCTGCCTCGCTATGGCTGCCCTCAAGTCCAAGTGGACCACTAGTGGTAGATCATGTGGTCTAGGAGGTGGATGAGAGCTACGTCTCTGTGTCTTAGGCCACGGCAACACCTGAGTGCGAGTACGACTGGAACATCAAAGCTATGGCTGCTCTGCTTGCTCCTAAGACTGGTCACACTACTGCTCTGTCTGTGGTGTAGGCTCCTCTGCCACTAGTTGCTCTATCTCCTTAGTGCCTAGCTCTCGGCCCTCGAGGTGAATCTAGGCCTCACCTATGTGAACACCACTACCTCTGCTACCTCTCTTAGCACGCTCAGCTGCTATTGCCACTGCTATTGCCCTCTTTGCCTCTATATCACCATGCTTGTGCTTCTTCTTTCAAAAACCTTCTTCGGTCCCTTCTCCTTTTGCTACACTATCAGACAAGGTGGAAACCCCTCGTCATTGCCAGGACCAACCTGACATTCTTGCACCTAGCCATGATTCACAACTGAGAGAACAACTACCACTAAAGACTAACTACCACACAAATGCTCCCCCTGACTCACTACCACTGAAAGAGAGATCCACTGTCACTGAGAACCACTGTCAGCTAATATTCATGAGGCTTGGCCTCACTCCATACTCATGGGATTGGCCCCAAGTTCAATTGCCACTGCCAAACTAACCAAGCACGGCCACATGACCCAACTCGCTATAGGAAATAGATAGGGAGATATAAATAAGCACATAGTAATCTAGAGATAAGTGAAGCCCTATTGGAGCAAGAAAATTGGGTAAGAATGGAGTGAATGTACTACTACCTTTAGAATGAGGAGAATCCCTATGAATAGGAGAGATGACTGAGCACAGGGGCACCAAGCACCACAGCAACCACGCTGCAAAGGAACAAGGCTGAAAAGACAGATCAATGACATGTGTTGGAATGGTTGTGGCAATTAACCAAACACATGAGGGCAACACAAACACTCACCCTAGAGAGCAAGTTCTATGGCCAAGGAGTCACCGGGGCACTGCACACAAGGTTGACAATCAAACTGCAAGGAAGGTAGTCAAAGATAGGTCAAAAATAGGCACTAGACTTGGTTGAGACAACCTATCGAGCACCTAGAGGGTAGTTAGGGTGCTCACCCTAGAGGAAGCCTCTATGGACCAAGGAATCAACATAGACAGAGCACTAGACACCAAGGAGATGAGCATGATGTCACTAGTGCCGAAGGAAATGATGGCGAGGTCGAAAGCGAGACTCCAGTGGCGGTGATGAGAGCACACGGCGAGTAGGGGCGCGCCCAAGCATGGGACTTACGGGTGGTCGAGTAGGCGAGAGCACTAGTGAAATTTCTATGTTTGGTGTTGGTAATTAGTGACAATGCCTAAGTACTAATCCTATGCCTAAGTTGTATATAGCATATGAGGATTAGTACATTCCAAGGTTGGTGGCAAGATGGACTGGTGATCATGATGGCCACACTTGGATTTGGACGCAACCCTACATGATCAAGGCAAAGGTATATGCTTAAGGGTTGTGTTTTAGTAACCAAGACACCTAGTGGGTGTGGTTACATTATAGGATAGATAGCCGTACTATAAAGAGGGGAATGACGCGGCTATTGAACTCCTAAGTGCCTCTAGGTGTGCATTTCATAATCATATGCATTTGGATAGAACTAATAACGCCTCAAAAAATGATTGTGAAAATGCTAACACACTCGCACATGATGTGATCACTTGGTGGTGTTAGCACATTCGCAAGCTCGGCGGGATTCAGGTGTTTTCGAGGAATTGAAACGCCTATTTTCCTTTACGCCAATGTCGAGATTTGGAGGCATTGTCACATATTGTTTCACGAGCTAAAACATGTGCTAAAGTGACACACATACTTAGTCTAGCTCATATGTGAAAGGGTGAATCAAACGGAGGCGAACAGAGGTCACAGAGGTGACCGGACGCGGTCTCTGTTTGGCCGGACGCGTCCGATCAGTGCTCAGGGTTTGCACGTGCCTCAGTCTTCTGATCGGACGCGGTGGCGTGTTCGGTCATGGTCGACCAGATGCGTCCGGTCGTTGTGGGAGCTTACTGGACTCCAACCAAACGTTGGCACTATGGCATCCGGTGCGACTAGTAGCGCGTCCGGTCGCTGATTCGTTGGAGCGCTGCTCAGGCTTGACTAGCGTGTCCGGTCCGTTACAGGACTAGTGCGTCTGGTTGAGCTTCGTGCGTCCGGTCCACGCGACCAGCGCGTCCGGTCAGTGCGACTGCAGCTGTTTCGAGTGCTTAACGGCTATATTCGAAGGGGTACGTCTATAAATACTCGTTGGCCGGCTCAAGGCTCTAACCCTTGCACTGTTTGACATACTTGTGAGCACTTTGAGCTAAGCAACTCCCCTCCCACTCATCTCTCTTGCTTCTTTGCATATTCGAAGTGAGATTGAGTGATCCAAGTGTATTTGCATTGTGAGATTGCATCTAGTTGGCACTTGGTGGTTGATTTGCTGCGGGATTCTTGTTTCTCTTGGTGGTTGCCACCACCTAGACGGCTTGGAGCAGCTTGGAGGCATTGGCAAGAGTTGGTGATTGTTCTTGGCCACCTCCAGTGATTGTGAGGGGTTGTGCCTTTTGCCATTTGGTAGGTTCTTGTGGCACCTTTTGAGAGGCTCGGTGTGTGACCGATTAGCCACCGAACCATGTGGTGAAGAGGGACACAACAGGGACTAGCATGCCAGCAAGCACATGAACCTCGGGATAAATCTTGTGTCATCACTTTCTTATTGTGACTAATTGATCCTGGTGGTTGTGTTTTGTGGAATTCATCTCTTGATCATATTGATTGGTTGGCTCAATACTTCGCCCCTCGGTGATACCCTCCTAACTCTCTCTTGTATTAATTTCTTAGTTACCTTGCTAGCTTGTTAGCGTAGCTCTTAGCCTGTGTAGCTAGTTAGCTTTAGTTGTAGCTAAGTTGTGCGGTTTGACTTGTGCGGTTGAGTGCAAATATACTAGAATTGTGAATTGGATAGGTGGCTTGCAAACACCCCGTAGGCTAAGCAAAACTCGCATCTCGCTATTTGTTATATTGATAAACTTGTTTAGCTTGTCTTTGTAGAAATTTTTAAAAGGCTATTCACCCCCCTTTAGCCATCAAGACCTTTCAACTAGCGCATGAGAGGAAGTCAAAGCCAGTGAGGGTGCGTGGTGACCGGAGAGAGCAGTGCAGCAGCGCAACAACAGTTAGGGTTAGGGGTGCGGCCATGGCGTACGGAGCAGAGGCACGGGCGGTTTGAATTTAGGAAAGAGGGAGGAGTACGGGCCCATCTTGACATAAGAGAGTGAGGCGAGAGATGGTCACCGATTTGGGAAAGGAAAGACACAGGCCCCATGTGTTAGTCAGAATTCAAAAACAATTGCGCTTTGACTGCAGTAGATAACATGTGCTCGTGGCACCTGTCCTTGGATGATGTTGACTACCTAGTAGAAGAGTGTTACCTCTATTATATCCAATAAATCTAAGTGTGTTCATCTCCATTACATGCAATCACGATCATCATATGCCATCGCATCCGATGCACCATTTGCATAAGTACTTATACCAATGCATTATACAGGATCACAGGAGGAAGTGCAAGGAGCAGGCCGGGGCCGACCCACAGAACATCTAGGCACAGGAGGTGCCAGAGGTAGAGGAGCAAGGAGAGGACCTGCCCGAATACGTGCACCATCAACCTAGTTCCTTTGAGCGAGGCAAGCCCCGGAGCATTCAAAGTCTCCTACTTTATAAAAGCAATCCTTTATATATATATGAGTTTTATATATTGTTGCATTAAGTTATAGGAGTTGAGTGAAACTGTTGATCCATTTATTACTATCCTTGCCTACCTCATTACATTCTTACCATGTTAGGTTTAGGATCGAATAACTGCTTAGCCCTGCTTAGACCGGTAGCGTTCGGTGATTTCCGGTCACTTGCAATTATAGGAGGTTACTGGAATGCTTTAGCTATGGAAAGGATGATATCCTAGAAATAACCATGTGTTGATGGATAATTGGAGACCGGACGGCAAAGTTGGAGATAGCCAGACAGGGTTCTGGGGTGCTATTAGTTTTTCGTCTGTGTCAGTTAAGAACCGATCGTTGCTCATCTCTCTTATCATGTTGAATGCATGCCTCACATTTAGCTGGCCAAATAACGTACCTTTCGACCGCAAAGCTAGTGGCACATTTTGGGCTGGGATAAACTCAGATTGGCAGACTGGTGTTGAAGGGGTATGACGGGGGTACGAAGAGTGAGCCTAAGGGTAGGCTGGGTCCTAATTCCTAGCAGTCAGGAGGCCCCTGGGTATTGCGTTCCATGATTGTTATCCCACGATGTTTACCTAGAAAGTGTCATTGGTGATCTATAGCTCACTTGATCGGTGAGTGTGGTTTGTGTGAGGAATAAATCACCAGCTAGTTGGAATCGATTCGAATCGCCATTACTCCTAGATTGTGAGCACTTGACTCGAGTTACGGTATCGTAGTAATGATGATGGAACACTAACGGTTATATGGATGATGCTAGAAATGCTAAATCTAAGTTGGTAACTAGTTGTTATTGGCTAATTAAGTGATTGCTATAGTATAGGTGCTTACCTAGATGGATAGGTTATAATAAAGATGATGCAAAGTAATTAAATGGTTCATTGTGTTAACTTATTGCTCTTTCGCAAATGAGTCAGCTAGTCCACTAAAAGAAAGCCTTGCATACTCCTTGGTGTCACCTTATTTTAGTTTAAGACGGGTAAGTCTAGTTGAGTACTTTCTCATACTCAGGGCGTTGTTCCCATTGTTGTTGCAGATGGTCAGATGTACTACGGTTATTGCATAAACTGCCTGTACCCTGTGATGGGCGACAACTAGGACCAAGGGCATGGTCACTCCGTATGTTTTATCTGATGCTTTTGTTGGAAATGACTATCTCCTGGCACTATATCTAAACTAAACTTGTGTATGTGGCTTTAAAACTAATTGCTTCTGCTATTTCATTACGAACTTGGTTTGTAATAACTTTATGTTTTAAACTCCGCTATATCTTAGTGTTGTTGCGAACTTTATGCAATATGTGACTGTGGCTGCTAAACTTGTATGACCTTGGTTTATATGTTGGTTAGTTTGAAATCCTTCATGGTTTCATAGACTACCGGATTATACGGGCTTAAGTTTGCTAAATTATTGGCTTCGGCGGGTGATTTTCTTACTTAATTTCATATAATTGGTCGATTCTGTTATAGCTGGCATCAGAGCAAGGTTTAGCAGGTGTTGGGTACCTGAATTAGGGGTACCCAAAACCAATGATTAAAAAGAGCAAACCCCGAGGAATCCGCGCCCTGAAAACCCCCTAAAAATCGAATTAAGGCTCCACCGACACGGATGCGCCGATCCACCCCGCATACGTGCGAAGACAAGGTGCCCTCAACTGTGTTCCAACTCGCACGAGGCCTGCTCGACAGGAAGCCTTGACCCTAGAAAATCTTTGACTCGCACGACCAAGGGTCGAGCCGGTTGACCCTCCCTTATCCGCCTACTCACTGACAAAGCATTCAATGCAACCACTCCCACTAACATGGCTACAGCGCCACCGGTGTGGGAACAGCACCCGTGTCTAATCCTACTTTCTACTGCCCATCCTAGGGTGGGCAGTGAAAAAGGTTGCCACTATTCATGCCACATCCAGCACTGTTCTACCATCGATGCCCTCTTGACTCACAAGACGACAACCACCGCGCCCAGGTTTTCTAGGGCTTGGTATTATCTGTTCCTCATCGACCCCCTTCAGTCATGTCCTGACCAGGCCTCGAGCGCCATCAGTAAATAGAGGAACAATGCCCGTACATCGACCATAGGGGATCGCATGCTCGCCACAGGACCCAGGGCCTTTCACCGTCCCGTCATCAATGTCACCACGGTACCCCGGGGATGGCCGAACATTACTGGGGCACGTCGCTACAGCAACCTCCACAGCACCCACCGAACCTTCACCGCTAAGGCACCACCTTAGGGTTTTAGGGATCCCTTGGCCTTCACTCTATAAAAGAGAGGGCATAGGGTTCTCTAGACAGAGAGAACAAAGATAGACATTTTCTCCACTTCCGAGATCAACATCTCAAGCAATACTCCATTTTACTCTTTTCTTGAGACTTGGGACCGGTTCCCTCTCTCACAGCTTATAACCCCTATGCAAGCACTTAGGTGCAAGGAAATACTATACTCCCCTCCCCCCCCGCTGGACGTAGGGCCTTCTTTGCCTGAACCAGGATAAACCCCCATGTATTCTTTTTGCATCACCATCCGGATTAGGGAGCACGCAGCACAAATTCACTCGTCGGTCTAGGGCCCTCCTGGGTCCAAACATCAACAGTTGGCATGCTAGGTAGGGGTCCGCTGCATGCCAACATCGCTTTCCCTCCATTTTTCTGGATGGCTGACTCCAAACATCCACTTCCGTTGGCTACTGTGATCTAGTTTGGGAGTTTGGAGTTCATGTCCCTTGGCTATGGCTACAACATGGTCCTCCTCCCGCCCAGGCACCCAACTGACCATGACCATGAGCTCTCCCAGCCTGGGGGAGCGCTGTGCCGGTACCACCATTCTCGCCGGGCTCGTGCAGCCAGGCGACAGTGTGCCCAGCATACCTATCACCATCGCCTCGTGGAGGGTCACGGTGTGCCCTATTCCAGCGCCCCTCAGCCAGACGCTGACATAGAGTCTCTCAGTGAGGACCTGCATAGGATGAGCTTCGCTATGGGTAAGATGCTAGTAGGGCACCCCGTCATCCCATCGTCCAGCGCGGTGCCGCCTCTAGCCGGATCAAGATCGGTTTCCCTGGCGGCAGGAACAATGCCGCCGTGGGCATTCCCGTATGGGCTGAACACGGCTGCCCAGGGGTATGCTTCCTCCATAAGCACCAACATGGGCATTTATGAGGAGCTCCCTAGGCACCATCTACATTCCATCCTCGACCTCATGGCATCCACGCCAGCTTCCGAGTACCTGGACTCTACGGAGAGCCCTGGTACGAAGCTCCGTGCGATCACCTCCCACCACTACGGCTCCATGGATTGACGACCCCACATGCATCCATCATACTATTACTTTGGCACCCCCGACTCTGACTCTGCCAATGATAGCTATGATCCGACTCGCGAGTGCTTCCATATTGATCGGGCCATCGTGTCGGATTCAAAAGCAGAGGTGGCCGCCGAAGGAGGGAACGCCATACCATCTCATGCCGCGCACCCTAGGGAGCACAACTTCTTAAAGCAGACCAGGGAGCACAACTCGTGCAGATCCAAGAACTGCAGGCCAAGCTCGACGAGGAGTGAGAGCGCCTACGCCTACTGCAGTAGACCCTCGTGCGGGAGCGCGTGGCATGCGCACGTGGCGGAGGGGCTCGAGAGAGAGCTCGTGATGTCAATCGTTGCATCATCGAGGACCAGGTGGGTGAACCCCCAGTCTTCAATAGAGCCAGCCAGAACATTATTGTCACGGCCATGCTTCTCTGCAACATGCCCAAGGCATCTACACCCGAGGCCCAGTGGGCCCGTGATGAGATTCGAGGTCTCCTCGAGACTGCAGCCATGCAGCAAGCCAAGAGTTCCGCCTCGAGGTGCCGTGGGCTTTGGCCGCCTCCTCTCGAGCCTTGGTCGCATCTTCACGTGCCTTGGCCGTAGCGCCCCGAGCCTGCTCCACCTCCTCCTTAAGCACCATGGTGATGACATGAAGCTCATCCGCCTTGGTGCTCTTCTTGGATAGCCGCTTGTTGGCCTCCTCGACCAGAGCCCATTGACAAGGAAGCGCCGCCCACATACCACTCTCGTGGCGGATGAATAATCATTTACGGCGCAATCGTTCCTTGAGCTCCTGGTCACAGTCAAAACCAAAATTAGAATCAAGGGGAAAAAGGGGGGTCGAGCTAAATAAAACACCAAGATAAACGTAACCTACCTCGAAGGCCTTCGACATATGCCGTACCAGGTTATCTGTGACCATCCGCAGGGATTGCAGGGAGTGCTTGCAAAGCCCCTCGGCGTACTCCTAGTACTTCACCTCGTCCTTGTCGTCGAGGATGAAGAAGGGCTCGGCGTCAGGATTGGCCGCATCCCTGAACTCCAGGGGCGAATGATCCAGCATGGGAGCTCCTCCTCCGCTCGCACGAGCACTAGCTCCACGAAGTCGGCCCACCCGGTGGACGCCTATGCCGTGTCACCATCTGGCACCGCATAGGTTCTAGGCCGATCGAAGGCATCGACCATCTCGACGTCTGCTTTCTATTTCCCCTTATTAGACAGAGGATCATCAAACATGAGGTCGATCACGGTAGGCATCGGCCCTTAGGGCGAAAGCTACCCCCTGCTAGCTGGCACCCCCGTCTGAGCGCTGGGCGGTGGCGTGGCCACCTCCCGCTCCACCTCGGCCACCGGCCTCTCTGGCTGGCTCAGCTCACGCGGCTCTGCCTCCGACTGTGGCTATGGTGGCCGCTCTTTCTACTGTTGGTGTTGCGGCTGCTGTTGCGGCTCCTCCCGCTCTATCTACCATTTTGGCAGCTCCTCCTCCTTCCCTGCATCTTGTGGGGGTCTCCACCACATCCCTTGTCTCTTCAACATCCACCTGCCCGTCGTTGTGGATGGATGTTCTGGCCTTGCCAGCCTCGATGGTCTCCAGGGTCCTTGTGGTCGACCCCGGCTCTTGTCCATCACCTCCAGACCGGTTGAGACCAGTAGCGCTCAGGGCTGCCTTGACCTGCTTCGGCTGCTGAGCGGTGTCCCCAGCTCCGGTGCCCTCCTGAGCGCTCGCGCCAGCCTTGACGATGGCTTATTTTGCCTTAAGCTGCTCTGTCGCTGCCTGGCACCTTGTGACCCAGGTGGCGGCGTTAGCCGACGTCCGCATCATCAAAGCAGCGCTAGCCTTGAGTGTCCTGGCAGGTGTCATGGCCGTCGGCTCCTTCTTGCGCTTACGGTTGCACAATGAACAAGAGCATGACAACGAGAAGCGAAATGGACTTGTTAGAAAGACAACGCAAAATACTTACCTAGACATGGGGATCAGGGGCTTTGCCCTCGGCTTCCACGAACCACCTGAGGGCTTCTGCGATGGCCCCTCCGTTGAGCCTCTTGTCAGCCTGGAGCTCCTTGCAGCCTAGGCTGACGAGGCCTCTAGGGTCCTCTACGCCGTTGAGGCCTTCTGGCCTCAGGTCCTCACACCTAACGATAACACCCTGGTCTCAGGCGTCAACATCACTGACCCACCCACCGGCGAGGTCTGAGGTGACCGGGCATGAGGGCGCGGCGCCACCGACGTCGTCAGAAGGACCCCAGGCTCGGCGGATCCCCTTTCTGAAGGCCCCTCATAGGCCCTCCCTTCTACTCACTCCTCCCCCTTGATGGGCGCCGAGGCTGCCCTCGACGCCTGGGAGGTCGCCCCCCGCTGATGGGCCCCTGTAGGGACCGTACGTTAGGGAGGTGCGCAAGGAAAGTTGTATTATCATACTACGACCCGACGTCGTTATCATCGCTATTGTCATCCTCCTCCTCTGAGGCTGTCTCAGAGGGGTGTTGACAGTCCTTAAGTACCAAATATAGTTATTAAATAAATAAAGAAAAGGATCCAAATGCAACCAACACCTAGACTTAGGGTTTTATCTGACAGAATTCCACGAGTTTTGGTGTTTGTCTGTTTCTGCAGGGGGTTATCAGAAAATACGGAGGAAAGGCCCACACGTCGGGTTTACATAGAGATAATAACGTGTTCACCGATTTTCTATCATCTAGAAGACTCCAGAAGCCACGAGATCGAACGGGAGGCCGAACGGGCCCGGAGGCAGGGCGCCCGCCCTGCTCCCTAGGGCGCCCGCCCTGGCCTGAGAGCCAATCAGGCTCCGTCTCGTGGATTATGCTCCACCGACCTAAGGGATCAAGGAAAACCGTGCGATTAATGTCGGTTTGATCCGACGGCCCACGTTCACTTGAGGGGGCTATATAAGCAGGACCCCTGGCCCCTGGAGGAGGCACTCCCTCATTCTCAATTCTTCAAACCCTAATCTCAGGAGGAGAGTCTCTGATCAAGCCCTAGAGCCACCACATCAACTAGATCTCTAGTATAGCATAGCTACATAGGATTAGAACTAGAAGGAGTCAATCTTCGATTGGTTTCTGGATCTGTCAAGAGGATTCTTGGTAATTCCTTTACTATTCTTCATTGTTCATCTTTGTTCTTCAATATTATGAATACAACTTTGTTCTATTTCAATATATTGATTATGACTATGCTCTACTTGTTTATGTTTGCAATTATATTGTTCTTAGTTTATCGTAGTTATACGCTTGGCTTAGTTAGATTGGAATTATATACATGTTTAGGATCGTATAGCGTTTATCCATCGGATCCATGGGTAAATGATAAGTATTGTGTAGGCGTGGTGCTTAGACCATATTTATCTGCGATTGCACCTTATATGCCGGATCGTGGGGTGGTCCGCGATGGTGACAGCTTCGTTGGTTCTTATATAGTCCCCCTCCCGTGTGTAAGGCAGGCAGAGCAACATTATTACGGGGGAGTGATTGCTATGTTTCTCATCTTCCTTGATAATATCACTATGCATGGGCGTAGTCCTTTCTCGCAATGATTGCCAAGTGTACTTGCACTAACTATGATATGCTAGACTTTATAGTTAAGAATAACTTAGGAAATATCTTTGTAGTTCATCCTAATACCATGCTAATGTCTTGCTAGAATATCTGTTGAGGTGCTTATCATTATTATATGTGGCTAGCTGATCAGATTAATTATCTTTGTCACCATTCATACTTTATCTATATTTTATGTGACACTTACCCCTGTATGCAAGAGATAGATGAATGCTCTCACTTATACATGCAATGATTGATACTCATTCCTATATTCCATTCCATAATCAACATTGATGTTAGTAATCCCTTCCCAGTGGTAAAAATATAAATAACGATACCTGGAATACTTCCCGGTTAAAATGCTACATCGGTATTAATCTGTGCGCTTGCAGATATTATTTATTATTTATTTAGAAGAGCAGTTGCATATTTCAATACCGCGTCTCTCATGTCATGCTGGGGATGACAACTTGGCTTAAGTGGCATGAGGGATAGGTTCGGCATTTTTGGCGCCGTTATCAGAATTAGAAAACTAAGTCTACTTTTGGTAATGACGTTAAGAATGCCCAACAAGCATTTTTGGCGCCGTTGCCGGGGAAGGTTGATTTACTAACAAGGAATGAATACGGAATTTGAGTCATCATTCGCATCATTAAGTGATTGAGATCATCAATTCTCCCATACAGATTTACCCCTGTATTTTTCCATTCTTATTGTTTTGCAGGGTGATGTATGAATAGAGGACATCTTCTAGAAAATTTTGTTGACAACCCCGAAGCATTAATCAGAAAGGCAAGAGCCAAGCTCAAGAAGTCAACACTTCGACGCAACACTTCATCCAATTCAGAAGACCGCCGAAGTTTCATCCGGAATTTGTCAACAGAGTTTGCAGCCATGGCGAACAAGACGATCCGCGAGTTCTCAGCTCCCACTACGGACAACATCTGCACTGGACCTGCCGCGGCCATCGACAAGAACTTTGAGCTCAAGCCAGGGCTCATCAACATGGTACAAGCCAACCAGTTTTGTGGGAAGCCGCACGAAGATGCAAGTGCTCATCTCCAACACTTCCTGGAGATTTGCAACACATTCACTTTATTAGATGTTCCCAGAGACACCATACTACTTCGCCTTTTCCCATTCTCACTATTGGGGAGAGCGAAGCAGTGGTTCTACGCGACGAAGGATAAGAACACTACGTGGGCACTCTGCTCTACGAACTTTCTGGCTAAGTTCTTTCCCATGGGCAAGACCAATGCTCTCCGTGGGAAAATTACAAGTTTTCAGCAACAACATGATGAATCCGTTCCAGAAGCATGGGAGCGCTTTCAAGATTACATCCTAGAATGTCCCCATCATGGAATGGAGAGCTGGCTACTTATGCAGACTTTCTATCATGGGCTCATCACTAGTGCTCGTGAGACCATGGATGCTGCAGCTGGAGGCGCATTTCTATCACTCACCATACCACAAGCTACAGCCCTTGTGGAGAAGATGGCATCCAACCAAGGTTGGAACGAAGAGAGGATCCAAACACGCAAGAAGGGTGGAGGTATGCACCAGCTCAAGGAGGTAGACATGCTGTCTGCAAAGCTAGACCTACTCATGAAAAAGCTTGATGACAAAGCTGGAGACAAAAGAGAAGTCATGAACGTCTACGACTCTCACATGACTTGTGTGGAATATGGAGACACTGGACACTCAGGCAATCACTGCCCTGAGATGCTTGAGGATGCATGGTACATCAACAACAACAACAACTACAACCGTCCTCAACAAAATCAAGGTTGGAATCAACAGAGGCCTAACTACTCAGGTAACTACTCAGGTAATTATCAAGGTAATAACTCTTACAACAACAATAATAATTTTCCACCCCTGAGAGAGTTAGTGTCTAATCAAGGAAAGCTAATGGATAACTTGTCTAAGAAATTGGCATCCAATGATAAAATACTAGAAAACATAAATAATAGAATGGATAATTTCTCTACTGCCATCAAAAACCAAATTAGCTTTAATAAAATGATTGAATCTCAGTTAAATCAAATAGCTGCTGCTGTTCCTGCTACTAACCCCGGTATACCATCACAACCGGAAGGATTAGAATCTGCAAATCTTGTAGACATGTTTGATGCAGGTAACTATTGGAGTAATCCCGCTGTCGGAGTACATAATGACCTTCTGCCAGTCAAGAGAGGCGATCCAGGACGCCCCGTCATCCCGATCTCCATCGGCATGGTGGACTTCCCAGAAGCACTCTGTGACTTTGGCTCCAGCGTCAACATTATGCCCAGGGTACTCTATGAAAAATTCTTTACATATCCTTTATCAGAAACAACTATGTGTTTGCATCTTGCAGATCGGACACTAAGCTTTCCTAAAGGAATATTAAAGAACATGTGTGTCCGAGTTGGTACCTCGTACGCTCCAGCTGACTTCGTGGTGATAGAGACCGGGTCCGATGAGAGGTCACCAGTTATTCTGGGAAGGCCATTCCTGAACACCTCGGGAGCTGTCATCTACGCCAGCGCTGCGAAGATCAACTTCAACATCAAGGGGAGGAAGGAGACGTTTTCCTTCAAGAACAAGATTACACAAATTCCAGAGCAACCCCAACATGAACCAAGGAAGAGGACCAACAGGAGGAACAAGCAGAACAAGAACAACCAAGGATGGACCGAATCAGCTAAGATGGTCACTGCAGTTCAAGGAGGTCAAGATGGTCGACTCAAGTCACCGTTCCTAATCAAGAAGGACGACCCAGGTATGCCAAGCATTGAGTGCTCAATCAATGGATACTCCTTTCAGAAGGCGCTCTGCGACACTGGATCAGGCGTCAACATAATGGCCACAGTCACCTATCAGCTCTTGTACGGGACCATGCCCTTAAAACCAACATACACTCAGCTCCAGATGGCAGATCAGACATCCCGAAAGGTCAAAGGTATAGTAACCGATGTCCCTGTTAAAATTAACGATCATTTTGTCCATACAGACTTTCAGGTCATTGACATGGGAGACGACGAGTACGATCCACCCATCATCCTAGGAAGACCGTTCCTAGGCACCGTCAAAGCAATCATCTACATTGGAACCGGAGAAGTCCATATGCATTTCCCCTCTGAGAAGGTATGCCGCTACTTTAATGACCCTAACTATATAGTTGAAGATTCTAAGCAGGTCAGGATAAGAAGAAGGCGACGTAACCGTAACCAAAGGAGGCAAACCATCAAGGACGTATGGGCAGACTATGAAGGAGAGGTCATAAGGCCCGAGGATACACAATAGGAGACCGAAGCACCAAGTTGGGTATGGAAAGCGAAGACAGTTACACAAGAAGAGGAGGCGCTGCCGGAACCACCGTCTACGCCACCCAAATCCCAGGACAACTAAGAAGAAAAGAAGTCCTGTTCGGAGGACTTAAAAACACCGAACGCCGTGCCAAGAGGTAAACTTGGTAGTTATCATTTTCCCCTTAATTATTGCTCAGTTAATCATGTTCATTCTGTCTAAAAAAAATGTTGAAAACAGTAAGCCCTATGTGAGTATGCAAGTGGCATAAAACCCATAAGTACATTCACTATGGTGGCATAAAAAAATAAATAATATATATTTTTTCTGTTCTATAAAAATGAAAATAAAAATAGAGAGTGACATTTATCAAGGAAGCTCAAACATGATAAAGGCTAGATATTTATGCTAACGCTTAATCAAGTTCCACGAAGCTTTGTTGTCTATTTGAGCTCCACAGAATTCAGGAAGACTAGCAGATGGAGGACATCCTAATCGCTGTCAGGGTGCTGCCGACATTCAAATACACCTCTGCACCTGCTAGCTACATCAGAAAAAATTACGTCAAGATCCAGCTTGGGGAGAGCACCCCCATTTATCCCGATAAGTATTTTTATCTACAGTTATACCTATGCTTTATTAAAATAAAAAGATGCATAATCATGAAAACCCAAATAAATATTTTGTGTTTATATATATTTGCTTAGTTTAATAAATAAATAAAGTAGCTATGCTAAACTGAATCTTGAAAATAAAACTCTAGCATGGATATGATGAATAGTTGCTCTGCCTAATTTTCAAATTTGTTTTCTCTCTAGTTTAGACATAACTGTTATAATTTAAAACCGGCTCTAAACCTGAACTAGTGGGAAGAGAACTTGATCTGAAGTCTAAGTTGTTAACGGATATGATATGGAAAGGTTGAGCTGCTATTTATCTGTTCCTAGAGATGCTAGAATTCTGGAGAATTTTATCTTTGAAAATCTTTAAAATGTTGCATGATGAGTTCCTGTATGATGAGAGTTTAAATTCCTACCACAGCCATATATACATGCTTGTTAGAATAAGAGCCGCACTTTTACTACTTACTACTTATGGGCATTGAGTGTGGTCAAGCTGTGTAGACCCTTAGGAACTTGTCATGTGGTTAAAATCAAGAATCACTTGCACGTTCACTCATACATGCTGCTTCTACTCCGGAAGTACGCATCCACATATATCCACTCATTTCCATCTCCAGATTCACCCAAAATTATTCTACTCCTGACCCGGGAGAGAATAGCCAAAAACATTATCCCATTCCTGTTATTCCCTGTGAAGTTAATGCTCAAGTCATTTCTACTACCACTTGCTATATTTTCAAAAGAGGGAGATTGCTCTAAAAAAATATATAAATACGAGGAAATAAAAAGGAGCAAGTGCTCGGAACCTCGAAGAAAGAAAAAGTGAGACGAGAGGTAAAAATGGACAAGTGTCCGACAGTAGAATTAGGGGTACAAGATACCCACCTGAAAAAAAAAAGAAAAAAAGAGAAAATACAGAGCATCTCATTCCCCTCAAAAGTTTCAAAAGGCAAGAAAGGTATGTATTCCCTCAAAAAGAGCATTAGACTTTTGTTATCACCATACACCACTCATTCACCACACATGCACATCTTGATTTGACTTATTGACTTGTTTCTCTGGATCCATGGTTTGACTATGCAATAAATGTTCTATGAGTATGTATACTGTATCTCCCACCTATGAGCTCCAGATATCAAAGCCTTATTAGAGTAGGGTGAGAGAGAAGGCAATGTCACTACGCCTTATACCATAAATACCACATACTTTGAGAGAGAAGGCATATACCATTACTGCCTTGGTAAGGATCCAAAAATACCACAAAAGAGAGACCCGAGAAAGTCATACAAGGAATCTCTGAGTTTTATTTGAAGAATTTGCAAAAACTCCAGAGCTATAGCTGATCAAGAATAAGAGACATGGCGTTTGACTAGACCGTTCTATCTTTTAACCACTCAAGATGCAGGTGACGGTTGCAAGCCCCATGGTGAAAGGTAAAATGAGTAAGTTTTAAGTCTTGACAGTTTACTCTAACTCAGGGATGAGACCTTATTTGAAAGCATATGTACTGTCAACGTTCAAAGGCGTTGCAGCAACTTCTAATCCATAATGAGTCTATCCTTGCTCAGGGACGAGCAAGAGGTAAGCTTGGGGGAGTTTGTTGACAGTCCTTAAGTACCAAATATAGTTATTAAATAAATAAAGAAAAGGATCCAAATGCAACCAACACCTAGACTTAGGGTTTTATCTGACAGAATTCCATGAGTTTTGGTGTTTGTCTGTTTCTGCAGGGGGTTATCAGAAAATACGGAGGAAAGGCCCACACGTCGGGTTTACATAGAGATAATAACGTGTTCACCGATTTTCTATCATCTAGAAGACTCCAGAAGCCACGAGATCGAACGGGAGGCCGAACGGGCCCGGAGGCAGGGCGCCCGCCCTGCTCCCTAGGGCGCCCGCCCTGGCCTGAGAGCCAATCAGGCTCCGTCTCGCGGATTATGCTCCACCGACCTAAGGGATCAAGGAAAACCGTGCGATTAATGTCGGTTTGATCCGACGGCCCACGTTCACTTGAGGGGGCTATATAAGCAGGACCCCTGGCCCCTGGAGGAGGCACTCCCTCATTCTCAATTCTTCAAACCCTAATCTCAGGAGGAGAGTCTCTGATCAAGCCCTAGAGCCACCACATCAACTAGATCTCTAGTATAGCATAGCTACATAGGATTAGAACTAGAAGGAGTCAATCTTCGATTGGTTTCTGGATCTGTCAAGAGGATTCTTGGTAATTCCTTTACTATTCTTCATTGTTCATCTTTGTTCTTCAATATTATGAATACAACTTTGTTCTATTTCAATATATTGATTATGACTATGCTCTACTTGTTTATGTTTGCAATTATATTGTTCTTAGTTTATCGTAGTTATACGCTTGGCTTAGTTAGATTGGAATTATATACATGTTTAGGATCGTATAGCGTTTATCCATCGGATCCATGGGTAAATGATAAGTATTGTGTAGGCGTGGTGCTTAGACCATATTTATCTGCGATTGCACCTTATATGCCGGATCGTGGGGTGGTCCGCGATGGTGACAGCTTCGTTGGTTCTTATATAGTCCCCCTCCCGTGTGTAAGGCAGGCAGAGCAACATTATTACGGGGGAGTGATTGCTATGTTTCTCATCTTCCTTGATAATATCACTATGCATGGGCGTAGTCCTTTCTCGCAATGATTGCCAAGTGTACTTGCACTAACTATGATATGCTAGACTTTATAGTTAAGAATAACTTAGGAAATATCTTTGTAGTTCATCCTAATACCATGCTAATGTCTTGCTAGAATATCTGTTGAGGTGCTTATCATTATTATATGTGGCTAGATGATCAGATTAATTATCTTTGTCACCATTCATACTTTATCTATATTTTATGTGACACTTACCCCTGTATGCAAGAGATAGATGAATGCTCTCACTTATACATGCAATGATTGATACTCATTCCTATATTCCATTCCATAATCAACATTGATGTTAGTAATCCCTTCCCAGTGGTAAAAATATAAATAACGATACCTGGAATACTTCCCGGTTAAAATGCTACATCGGTATTAATCTGTGCGCTTGCAGATATTATTTATTATTTATTTAGAAGAGCAGTTGCATATTTCAATACCACGTCTCTCATGTCATGCTGGGGATGACAACTTGGCTTAAGTGGCATGAGGGATAGGTTCGGCATTTTTGGCGCCGTTATCAGAATTAGAAAACTAAGTCTACTTTTGGTAATGACGTTAAGAATGCCCAACAAGGGGGACTCTTCCTTAGGGAGACCCTTGAGCCTTTGCTGGCGATGGCGTTTTATCAACGCCCCATGCTCAAGGATCTTCCTATCGCGCTGCTTCTTCGTGGCATCTTTCTCCTTTTTCTCCTGAGCCACGGAGAAGTGTCTCACCTGACGAGGGCGTGATCCTCCAGGACTAGTGGCGGCGAGTCCTTAATCGTTGATAGATCCTACATAAAAAACTCAATGGGCTAAATCAACGAGTCCTAGAAGAAAGGGGAGCTCGAGACCAGCAAGACAACACTTACCAGGGGCTTGAATCCTAGGCTGGGCCGCATCAGGACCTTGTCGATGTCCTCTTGCTTGAAGCCGCCCACCACCCACCGAGTGCACCGGACGACCTCATCGAGGGGGAGGGTCTCATGTGACATCCGACTCCCCTCCAACAAGACACCCGGCTTCATCTCGTCCAGTCGCAGCCGATGCTACATCAAGGGCAGGACCCTCCAGCGGTGGAACAAGGTAGCCACCATGCCCACGGTCAGTCCACGTAGGCGAAGTCTCCTTAGCGCATCGAGGAGCAGCTACAGCTTCGGCTGGTCTTCCTCGATGACGCCGTATGACCAGTTGTCCTTCTAAGACATCAACACCTGCCCAGTGAAGCGAGGTAGGTGGTCATCACCGTTGCGCAGGTAGAACTAGCCGTCGTGCCACCTGCTGTTCGACGAGATAAGCTAGGCTGAAATGTAGAGATCGCCTCGACCTGCCCGCACTTGGATAGTGCAGCTTCCGGCGTGCACCGCTCGCCGAACTCCCTTCTCGCCCGCCTTCTTGGCAAAGTGCTCCGCCTTGAAGAGGTGGAGCCACAACTTCCAGTAGGGCTCAATCCCCAAGTACCCCTCGTAGACGGCCGCAAAAATGGTAGTCTGTGAGATGGAGTTGGGGCGAGATGATGGAGCTCCACCCAGTAGTAATGCCGGATGGCCCGCATAAATCAGCTCGGTGGCACCCTGAGCCCCCTCTCGTGGAAGGCGACGAAGCTAACCATGTAGCGCTCTAATGGCGCCGGCTCCTGGTGGTTGGTCGGCGGCACCCTCCACTCCGGTAGGTCCCGGCTTGTCCTCAGACATAGGAGACCGTCACACACGAGCTCCTATAGCTTCTTCTCTGTCACCGAGGATCGAATCCATGGATCTGTGGGGAGGACTGGGCTCTTTCCCGCCATGGGTGCAGGGATTGGAATACGGCGGCGGTAGGGAAGGGATGACGGCGGCAATAGAGAATGGCTGATGGAGGCAAAGGAAAGAGGAGGCAGTTGCAAAGGGCTAGGAAGGAACAAATGAAACCCTGGGCTCCATATTTATCCCCCGGCAGAAGGCCAACGGGCGGATCCGGCGAAGAGGCAAATAAAGTTTCTGCATTTAATGCCCTTACCTAACCGCTCCCTTGAAACCCACATGCACAGGCACGTGTTAGCCGTTCACTCACCAACCGCCTGCCACGCTGCCCACTACCACGTTGTTTCCACTTTCTCCCTAAAAAGATGCACCCCAATGGGTGAGAAGGAAAGCTCACAGACGGACACTTCCAAGTGAAGGAACCATGGGCTCCGAGCCCACTACAAACCTCAAGGGTTCGAAAGCTGGCCCTCGACCGAGGTTCGACAGCTGCCCTCGAGTAAACAGAGTTAGGGATGACTAAGAGTAGGCCAGTATAAGGCCAGGGCTCGAGCTGCTTTCTTGAGATGCCCTTAAACATATTCGAGGCTAAAGGAGAGGTTGGCGGTGGAATCCCCTCGGAGGGAGGCATCGAGCCCTCGGATCCCATCGAACAGAACCGAGATCCACACGACAACTCTTTGGCACTTTTGGAGAGCGCCTCCGTGGGCGCTAGCTAACACCTATCGAACGGGGCATGGGCTCCCACTCGAATTTCCTGCTAGCAGCTCACCAGAGATCGTCAGAACTCACCCATCAGGGGTAGTACGGCGTTCACGTCCCTCCTCCTCACTTAAAGGATGTGTGAGGGTCGTATGATTAAAGATGGGCAGGACACTGATCGACCTCACGCACACGAGGCTCGGGGGATTTCCCGCCATAAGCTAGCCTTGACGAAAGAGGACCAAATGTGCCATGGGAGCTCGAGCACAGAAGCATCCCTCAAACATAACATGCTGAAAGCCCTCGAAGGAGTCACCCACTCCTCCGAGGCCTCGGGGGCTACACCTAGCGGGTGCGCTCGCACGCACCCACCAGAAGAGCAACGATGATACAGCTGCCTATCCATCCTAGAAGTAGCAAAATGTATTAGGAACTGAAACCACATTATTGGTGGACAAAGATGAAGAAGGATATTGCAGCGTATGTTGCTTGTTGTGACACATGTTGTAGAGTGAAAGCTCTTCACATGAGACCTACGGGTTTGTTGCAACCTTTGTCAGTACCGGATTGGAAATGGGATGATATAAGTATGGATTTCATCACTGGTCTTCCCACCACTCTGAAGGGAAATGATTCGATCTGGGTGATTGTGGATCGCTTTACCAAATCAGCTCACTTTTTGTAAGTTAAGACATCATTTTGACCACCTCAATATGCTGAGAAGTATATTGCAAAAATTGTTCGGGTGCATGGTATACTGAAGACCATCGTGTTTGACCGAGGATCATAGTTTATCGCTCATTTTTGGGAACATCTACATAAAAGTTTGGGTACTAGTTTGGTTCGTAGTACAGCTTACCACCCACAGACAGATGGGCAGACAGAGAGAGTTAATGCTGTTCTCGAAGATATGCTTAGAGCATGTGTGTTATCGTCCAGGGGTTCATGGGAATCATGGTTACCTTTGGCAGAGTTCGCTTACAACAATAGCTACCAAGAGAGTATCAAAATGGCTCCATTTGAAGTATTGTATGGCAGGCAGTGTAGGACACGGTTGAATTGGATTGAGCCTGGAGAGAGAAGGTTTTATGGGATCAATTTTGTTGACGAGGCTGAGAAAAAGGTCCATATTATCCAACAAAACATGAAGGCTACACAATCTCGTTAGAAAAATAATGCAAATAAAAGAAGAAGACCGCTAGAGTTTAAAGTTGGTGACTATGTCTATTTGAAGGTTACACCAATGAAGAAGAAACGGTTTGGGATCAAGAAGAAGCTTGCTGCTAGGTTTGTAGGGCCATATAAGATAGTAGAGAAGAAGGGTCACGTGGCTTATAAGTTACAACTACCAAAAGCGATGGGTTCTATCTTTCCAGTCTTTCATGTATCGCAATTGAAGAAGTGTCTGCGTGTTCCGGAAGAGAGGACAGAACCTTAGGGCATTCGGGTCAAATCAGACTTGGAATACCGTGAGCAACTGGTTCAGGTTTTGGACACTAAGGATTGAGTCACTTAGAATAAAGTGGTGAGAACATATGGGATACAGTGGAGTCATCATGATGACGGTGACGTGACATTGGAAACCGAAGAATATCTGCAAAACGCTTATAAAGATTTTTATAACAAATAGTTCGTAACTCAAAATCTCGGGACGAGATTCTTATAAGGGGAGAGGGCAGTAACACCTCTGGTGTTAAGCATGCATTAGGCACTGCAAATCATGAGCATGAGCATCATCTTGCTTTCATAATCACATGTGATATAAATGAAACAGTGGTTGAAACATGTGAAACATAACTCTGAAACATGGATGTTGCATTTGCTTGTTTAAATAAAACTATGCCATGATTATGCTTGTTAAGTCAAATAAACATGTTTGTTTAGTAATGCAAATAATTTAGAAATGTTTAACATGCAATTTGGAGCAAGTTTGGTATTCAAAGTTTTCTCAAATTTTGCTTTTAAAAATAATTTCGACAAATAGGATTTTGATTTAAATGGACTTTGAATCTTTATTTCAAAATCTAGTTGGAATTTTAAAATGCACCTTTTAGCAAAGTTGTAGAGAATCCAATCCTAAGCAACTTTCATTTTTGCACCAAACCCTAGAAATGAGTTTTTCTTGCTCAAAAAGGAATTATGGGGCTATTTGTTTGAAAAAGAAAAGAAAAAGCAATTTCTTTTGGAAATTGGGTCGCGCCTTCCTTTCTGGCCCAGCTAGCCAAGCCTGCCCAATCCACTCACCCTGCCCGCGTCCGACTGGCCGTAGCTACGCCCACCGTGTGGCGGCCCGTCACCGGCATCGACCGCCCGGTGGCACGCTGTGGCCCCCGCAGCCGCGCTTGCCTTCACCCACGCCCTCAGCTCGCTCAGATGCACTCGCCCACTCCTCCTTCCTCTCCTCCCCACCTTGCTCTCACCTTGCAGTAGCAGCAAAGCCACACAGCCACCCTGCCATTGCCGATCGCAGAGCTTGCCACCGCGCAGCGTCGTCGTTCCTGCTCGCAACCAATGCTTCGCAGCAGTCGCCCGCTCCATCACGCCGCACCGTCCGCGCTTGCCCTCACCCGAGGTAAAGGCCACGGTGGCCAGTTTGCCTTCCCAACATGGCCAAAGCTTTGGCAAGCTCCCAGTCCTTGTCACCCACCCTCTCTTCGCTCCTTCTTCTCCCCCTTTTCCATGCGCATTGGCTTCACCTTGCTCTCATGGAGCCCGCACACCGCCTCTCGCACCTCGCCGTGGTCGGTGCTTGCCGACTGACGGTGAGCAGAGCCGCCGTGCCACCATGCACACCGGCAAGCATGCTCTTGTGCTCCCACGCCTCCATCTTGTAGCCAAGTGGGTGCGGGTCATCGAGTAGAGTACGGTGGTGGCCACCGTTCCACCGGAGACCTCGCCGCCGGCGAGATCTTGTCGGTCAACGGCGAGTCCCACCAAGGGATGGCTGACGGGTGGGGTCGAGTTGACCCGGGGGCAAACTGGTCAGCTGCTCGGGTGCAGTTGGGGGGTAGACGGCTGGGTGTGCGTAGCAATTTAAGCCGGGTGGATTTTCGGATTTAAAAGAAAACCTTTTCCAAAAATTGTGAAATTGCTTCCAAAAATTATATCTTGAGAAATATAGCTCCAAATTTGTTGAAACAAATTTTGTTGTGTTTCTTAGCACTAGATCTACAGTTTAAAATATTGCATGTCAAATTTGTGATACTTTTACATAGGGCTTTATTTAATTCTTGTAAATGTTGTTTTCTTAGAAAATGCATAGTAAATATAATATACATCAGAAAAATATGATTCTAATTTTGTTGATCTAGTCTTGAGATGTACTTTTTGTGAAAAATATATTACATGCATGTTCTATAGAAAAATATGGCTATGTGATTTATGTGCATTTAGTTGCTATTTCATGTAAAATTTCTAGAGCCAAAAATATGAATAAAACATGTATGTGAAACTTTTTGTACAATGTTTGTAGGATATGTGGATCATGGGAAAAATACTAAATCTATTGTTTGATACTTTTCATAGTACAAACTATTTTCATGCTCTTTTGTATACCCTAGCTTGTCATTTTTGTGTAGGTTGTTTCACTTATCCAAATACCATGAAAATGTTATGGTGGACTACTTAGGGTATGACTATGCTACTGTAATTTTTCTAGATTTTTATTTGCTCTAGAAATATAGGTTGCTGTTGTAACTTTAGTTTAAAGTGAAATAAAATAATATTCTTTATGCATGATTAGTTTAATGGTGTAGCTTTGGTGTATCTTTGAAGCATCAAATAACTTGTTGATGTCACTTGGCAAGTTAGTATGGTTGTGGTGATGAAGTATAGTGGCACACATGTTAGGGCTATATGTTAGTTATCGAAAAAGTAACGGGAGTTAGTAGTAGAAGTGAATGCAGTAGATAACATGTACTCGTGGCACCTGTCCTTGGATGATGTTGACTACCTAGTAGAAGAGTGTTACCTCTATTATATCCAATAAATCTAAGTGTGCTCATCTCCATTACATGCAATCATGATCATCATATGCCATCGCATCTGATGCACCATCTCCTACTTTATAAAAGCAATCCTTTATATATACTAGCCACTGTGCCCGCGCTTCGCTGCGGGTGATCTACATGATAAATCAAACATTGGTCGAAAGTATCTCAATGGAAGGTAATTGTTTTTTTTCCATTACCATGTTGTGGAAGATGGTCTCTTTGGCATATCAAATCTTAGGGATCATATGTATGTTGTACTAAAAAATATCTCAATCGAAGCTAATATGTAATTTCCACCACGGTGTTATATGTAAGGCCAATAGAGTTTGGCATCCGTTTTCACAATACCTATTCTAGGCTACCAAATAAAATCACTGGCATGTTGGTGTACAGAAATGGTTGCTCAAATGGAATTCAAACAACTAACATCCTCAAACTCAAAGCACAACACCATGTGGGATTACATTATAGGTGGAAATAATAAGCATTATAACGAGGGTTCTTGAGGGGCCCATGTGGCCACTTGGATCATTCTTTGTAGCTTGAGAAATCCTCTGAGAGGATGGAAGGAGGGCAAATGCCATCTCCTGGTGGTGCCTCAGTCAATGGGAGAATCTCTTCTCCATTGGCTGACCCTGTCTCCGAAATTCCATGGGAGGCCTCGGTTGGTGGAGGCGCGGGTGGTGTGTCCACAATGTTCCCTTGAATTTCTTCCATGGTTGCAACTGGGATTCCATCTAGTATTAGGCACTCTCTCCCTTGTAGAGTGAGGGTCCTTCTATTGGCCCTAGTGACAAGGTAGATATTCTTCAATTGCTGAGTGTGGCAATCTTCTGCCTGCTTGAAAGCTTCAATTGTTGTAGCCTCACGGCTCTCCGCTCTAGCTGCCTGCGCCTTAGCCTCCGCAAGCAGCACTTGCAGGTTTCTTATTTGGTTCTCGGCCTCCTCTGCCCTATGAATGCACTTCTTCAAATGGGTGGCCTGCCTGTCATATTGCGTATCTAGGGAAAGCAAGTAGGTAGACATGAACATCGTAGTTGGGTCACTTTCGCGTAATTCAGGGCCTTCGAGGGTCCTCATTCGGGCTACCCACATAGGACTATCTCTGGTTAAAGGGGGGAAGAATCTCATAGGTGTACGACATATTGGCCTCTCATAAATTTGGCATAGGTACCTCAAAGCTTTGCGAGCGACAGCTTGGTAAGTGTCCTCAAAACGAAACCCTACAGTAGAAACCACCCATGGCCCTATGTTGGGGAAATCTTTACTTGCTCCAACATAGATGATGACCTCACACCGCTCTGTGCCATACTCCTCATATTCCCTACCTACGTACTCTGGGTGATCCAAAAGACCTAGCCTAGACATGGTGGCATATAGGAGCTTGGGAAAACCATCTTTGTTCAAGCAGTAGCTAGTGGTCCACCCTTCATCTGCCATCTACAAGGAAAATTAAGGAGGTTAAGTCATTTTTGTAGTATATAGGAAAGGGTAAGTTTTCATAAAGATGGTCATGGTTTTCTCACCTTGCTAAGGACACCGGAGAAGAGGAAGGTAGGGATGATACGTCTTCATGGGAAGGCAGTTGAGCTAGGATGTGTTAGCTCTTGAGATATGGAAGACGTCAAAGGTGTCACATTTTATAGATAGAAGGATGGAGTTGTATCCAGCAGCCAAAGAATCACATTTAATGCGAGCGACTGTGGTATCGTCACGGGGTGATGTCGTGTAGTGCCAAGGGTGGTGGTGAGGTGACATTGTGGCAGTAGCTGCTGGGCGCTTCTGGGACATTCTCCATTTTTCACGGGCACGCGTGGGTGCCTTTGCATAGTCCTTGTGGGTGCGTGCCTAAACAGTGGTAGGCACACACGACATGGACGGTGGTGAGGTGACACTGTGGCAGTAGTTGCTGCATAGTTAGGGGTCATTCTCCATTATTCATGGGCATGCGCGTGCCTTTGTACATGTTGTGTGGTAGCGTGCCAAAAACAATGGTAGGCACAACATGAGCACAGAAAGACAACAAAACTAGGCACAATGTTACCTACACTGGAGCATGTCCCTTAAATGTCCAAAGAATGAAGCCATCAGAACTGAGCAAAGTAACCTGCAATTAGGGACGACAAAAAGAGATCTAGCAAGCAAGGGTATGAAAATATGCAAAGGAGGTGGTCATGATGTCCTGAACTGATTATAGGCAGAACATGACTTTTGCATAAATGCATGAGAGAATGGAAAAGTACAGAAATATATGCACGCACTTGACACTTCAACTTCTCCTTTGCCAGGTTGCCTCTTCTTTGACTATCTAGAGGAATTGAAGCTCCTTCCATTCGCCACACCTGTGGACATGTGGATTTCTCCACATACATATGATACATATTATATTGTACTCACGCATCATCACAAACATGTGCATAATTATGTTTGTCTGTGAGGTGTATCCATGTCAGTAGATAAGTAGTTCTAGGAATGCCTGCTAGTGTACCATGTTTAGTTTGGTAGACCTAGGTTAACAACACTCAGAGCACTTACCCCTATCCCCTCTCCCTACCACACTACACCATCGAATCTTTGTATACATGGGCTCATCGACCGAGTGTCTAAAGGGCAAGAAACACTTTCCCCTTCACCACTCCACCCCATCCCCCACTCACCCCTGCAGGATCGAACTACATCTCGTAGATGTTGTCGATTAAACCGGTGGTAATCATGGGCGCCACTGGCATGGGCAAGACGAAGTTATCAATTGACATATCCAAGGCGATTGGTGGTGAAGTGATAAATGCGGACAAGATGCAAATGTATGCTGGCCTTGACATAGCAACTAACAAGATCCGGCCGAATGATCAAGGTGGTATTCCTCATCACTTAATTAGGGTTATTTCATCAATTGCGGATGACCTGTCTATACCTTCCTTTCGATCTATTGCAACAACTACTGTGGAGTCTATTGCAAGGCGCGGTCGAGTTCCAGTTCTGGCAGGTGGGTCAAACTCATTGATGCATGGATTTCTTGTTGACCACCTTGATCCCTCCCTTGCCAATCCTTTTTCGATAGCAAAGTATAAGCCAAATTTAAGGTTCAAAAGTTGTCTACTCTGGGTCCATGCTCATGAGGTGGTTCTTAATGAGTACTTGTGTCGCCGTATTGATGATATGGTTCGTTCTGGCTTAGTTGTGGAACTAAAAGAGTATTTTGATACTACAATGGTTCATACAATTAACAACCACACTGGGCTGGCTAAGGCAATTGGTGTGCAAGAACTAAGCAAATATTTTGGTGGAGGCATGAGTCTTTCTGATTCTATAGATGAGATGAAAGCAAATACAATAGCCCTTGCAAAAACACAGACTACAAAGATTTGCCATATTGCTGATGTTTGGGGCTGGCCTGTGTGTGTGGTAGACTCTACAGAAGCCATACGCTGCCGTCTGAGTGGAACAGACCATGGTATGGAAGACATATCTTGGGAACGCGATGTGAGTTCTCCTGCAATTGCTATTGTGAATAAGTTTTTACATAGCTAGCGCTAATATGCTGGATATCTATGTGAGTTCTTGTAAGTAAATAAATCCAATTAAACAATCTTTTAATATATGCAAGTGGTACCGTGTTAGTTATAGTATGGGTTATTATTTCCATGACACGAAAAATTTATTGTTATTTGATCTAGAAACCTTCCACTTACTACTGCTGATATCATGGATGTTAATGGCAATGCTTCATATGGTTATTTGCATATTATAGTACCATATACTCCCTTATTCATTAAAAATTGGAGTATCATAGCCAGCTCTACCCTTTCTTCTACCTTGCTATACCCAACTCTGGAACACCATAAATTTTGAATTTTCAGGAATATGTTAAATTTGATTTATTTAACTATGCATTTGAACCAGCAATGGTGACAAAATAATAAAAAACAGAATCAAATACAGGTCATAGGAACATGGTGTACGATTCATGCTGCTACCTATTTATTTTGTAATGTTGGTTTTGGCTTTGAAATTAAAACTGTTCGTCTTTGAGTTGCTTGATGGCTTTTAAATATTCTTTTGTCTCTCCCTTCTTCTGTTCTTGTCTAGGCCAAACCTGCAGCACTCTTTCTCCCTTGATGCCTGGGAAACTAGCTGAGAAGGCCAATTTTCTCCCTCCTTTTGTTGGCCGAGCGCGTAGCACCAGTCTTGGGCCATCGACACACTGCACCTTGCTTCTAGCCCCATATAGCTGAGCCATAGCGCAGGAGCCAACGGCACGTCGGCTCCGAGTAGCGGAGAAGCCAGCTCCCGACATCTCTACTCCTCTCACTCGCTATCAGCATAGGGCAACGCCCTCATCCACTGACGATTGGACCCCAACAGTCAGTCCCCTCACCCGTCTCATACGTTTTTGTTGCAGTCCATAGATGTTGGGCTCTATGTATTTAATGTGTCTCCTACCTTTTTTAATGTGTCATGTTCGCAAGCTCGCAACTGATCCATGCGGATTGGTGGTACCAGTACATAAGGATCTACCCTGGCCACATCTGACTTCGTAGCAGAACAGATCTGATAGCCGCAGCCAAAAATGGTGACATTATTCCCATGATGCATGCCTCTTCGTACATTTCTAGACACAGTGCAATAAACATAAAAGGGGACAAGAACATGTAAAGACATAGGCCCTCACATTGCCATTTCTTACATACAAATAGTCCAAAGCAAGAGCCCAAACGCAAACACGTAAAGAGGATTGGACTGTCCTCTACATGCATGCTTATTACATAGAATAAGAGCTACATAACCTGGCATGATATAATTATATTGCTGGATATAACACTGCATATGCTGCCTTCTAGTGCCTACTTACAACGTACAAAATTTTCCCAGTGGGAATTTAGTGAGTAGACTAGAATGCATGCTGGCTACTGTCTGTGCAGTAGAAGTAGGAAATTCGACTTGCATGGTGAAGCTAATTAACAAGGAGTAGGATTTAATCTCGGGGCTCCTAAAAGTCCCTTTGGATTTAATTGTTACCAGCACTGGATCTCCTACAAGGGAGCAAGGAATATATATGTAAGGGTCAGCGAGATTTATTGGGACAAAATAATAATTAGATGATAAATGATTGTACACGTACCTTTCAATTTATTACGGGATTGCCGATTGGGCTGTACTCCTGCAACACATTGAACAACTCCCTACCCAGTTCTTCATGCCCTGGTGGATTAGGTCCAATATACATGACATGTCCAACACATGAGGATGGTGGATGCATAGTTGGAGCAAATGGTCTAAGTGGAAGGATATCACCATAACTTGCGCAGATCAGTCCAAGTCGCTTCAAAAGATTTATGTGTGCATTAAAAAGCCCATTTTTTTCCACACGCAGAAGCTGATATCTAGTGTGCAGAATGTGACACCAGCTTACGTAATGACGTAGTTGGCTATATGTTTCATGGAAAGCCACATAGTTCACATCGTTGACATGGATATTCTTCTGTGATATAAAATAGGCAATTGCTACTTCGGAGACATTTTCTTCAGCATCATAATCGCACATACAAGGGCTACCATGGAAACACTCAGTTGTCACACCTTCAGTGCTATTCTGAGTAGGGATCTCAATTGTGAGCCAAGCTATCCTGCGAGACTGATCAAGCTTCACTATCCCTTCTATGCGAATAACTGCCCCTAGAGTGCCAATAATTTGCCTCAGAATGCTTTTGCGTGATACATTAATTACTTTAGTGGGACCCTGCAAAGTATATATTAAAATGTTTATAACTTGTGTTCATATGCTAATGTGTTAGGAAACTATTCATCGAATATGAAGACAAACCAAAGCATAGAGCAGGTAACTATATATATTTTGGAGGAAGCAAAGGTTTACATTGTTGGGTCCCATGGCACGGTCATCATCATTTTGTGCAGGCTGTGAGGACGACTCTCCAATCACACACTTTCCCTTATCCATTTTATAAGCCTTCAAATAAGCCTCCTTATATCCTGCAAATAGGAAATGCAGAAGCAAGATCTAATCATTTTTGCCTAACAAAAGCTAGTTGCCATGACAAATGAGGGCGGCATATAGACATATTAAAAAATATGTTATCTAGTACATGGGTATTTCAAAATAGGTATAAAAATATTTCATGAACAAAAGGAACCAATTAAACTTGGGAAGAGTAAAAAGGGAGACAACATTCATGTAGCTATATATTTGCATCCTTTTGATGCCACAGACTTGAGCATGTGGATCGTGCATTGCTACTTTGTTTTTCTAGCCTACAAGCAAGCAGCTAATCTTTTAAATGATGAATTACCTAGTGCACGTGTGCTAGACTGGATGTAGCCAGCTGTGAGAAGCGAGTGGTGAGGAATCCATTCTATAAATAGGCAGAGAAGGCTGGCCACATGCGTGCATATGGCCCTCCATCCAAAAATAACTCCCTACAGAAGCAACAGTTCTCTATACACAAAACAAACAGCTGCGCTGCTGCCACTGTGCAGCAATGCTAGCCAAACAGTCTTAACATGCATGACTGAGCAGAAAAGTGTTGTTGACTGCTACTTTTATCAAGATGCTCGGCACAAAGCAAGAAGAGCATCAATTCTGGCAACACATGTGGTGGCTTTCAGCCGGCCTATCTCCTGCATGCTTGCTGCTACCTGCTAGATAACCTGAAGTTGTGCATATGTAAGAGACTTACCCTCATCTGGTAGTAAAGATCCAATTCGATGGGGTGGACCTGTCCAATAATTTTAAAGACATACGGCTCAAGACCCTTGTTTATATCCATGTCAATTTTAGCACCAAGTGAAATGAAAGCGAACAAGGAATTGTATGGACATATTTAACGAAGTATTCAAAGTATACACATGAAAATATTAATATTTATAGTACATAATTAATATCAGTAGATAGATGATTGAATGAATTTTCATAATAAACTTATTTAAAAATACAAATCTTGTCACTATTTTTTATAAATCCTGGCACGGATGCCAAACACATATTGAGGGAGTGAGTATTGTGGATGCACAGAGAAAGGTACATCTGTGTATGGATTGAGGCATGATCCAATAGACTATACAAGACCAGCGTTGGTTGGTAACAACACCAGCACATCAAGTGATGTGACAAGACACAATTCGAGTGTTCATATGTCTGTAGCCACATCTCTGAAAGAGACAATACTAATTGATGTCTCAGTGCCAATGTACAGTATAGGCATACTATTCCTATATTTTATTTGTGCCTAGAGGCATGGAGCCAGTGCTGCACAAATAAACAAATACTTGAAAGCTTGTAACAAGGGCTAGGTGATGTGGAAGCAACGAGAGGACCTAAGCGCATACCCTTACCTAATCAGGGAACCAGTGTATGCACGTTAGTGGAAGCCATTGTTTCTCGTTTTGTTGATGTATTTGTGTGATTAGCTTACATGGATGGATCCAAATTGTTTCCGCGTGGAACAAAATTTGGTTACAATTATTTCGCACATTTTACTTCAAATTTGAATTCCTATATGGGCCCTGCTGGATACGAATAAATATTCGCACATGGATATTTAACTAAGTTTGAAAATATTGGCATATGGGCCCCGTTGGGTACCAATTACATATTATTTGAGTGGGTTCACAGTTCGTCATGTGTACTCCCTCCGTACCAAAAATAAACGCATATATATCTCGCTTCCGGAGTAGTCACACTTTTTAGAGTTTTATCAAATTTATATGAAATACATTAATATTTATGGTGTATAATAAATATCGTTAGATTAAGTATGGAGTATATTTTTATAATAAACTTTTCTGTGGATATAAATGTTAATATTCTTAGTCTATTTCTAGTTAAAATTAAAAAAAATTTGACTCTTCAAGAAATGAGATGTGCCTTTATTTTTGGATGGATGGAGTAGTACGGATGAACATTGCCCATTGGACTCCATCCAACCCTATACCCTAGCACACACCAGCTATTCAACACCAGTGACATGAGATTGGACTCCATCCAACCCTATACCTCAGCTCATGGTATGGGCAGATTGGATGAGATGAACTATTCAACAGCAGTGGCAAGAAAAGACATTTCCATCAGTGTACCCTAGCACATAGTACACCCAGATTGCATCCAAGCATGCTTCTGCATGTAATGATTGACTACAACCTTGATCCTGTGCCATTTTGAGGATTGCCCTTGGCTGCTTATGAGGAATCATGAGACTGAAGAAAATCTGACAAGGATGTAGGACAAAAATCCCCAACATGGATGGTCACAAAAGAGGAGGATGGTAACTTGATTTCTGAGATAAATGTACTAATGGTACAAATTAAAGATCTGTGTAAGAAGTCACCAGGCAAGGAATGAATGCATACATGCACCCTATTTATTTGTAATTTAGCAGACATCGTTGGATGGCAATAAAGCATATAGTGTGGGTATGCTATAGGTGCAAACCTATTAAGGTTCAACCACATGTAATATAATGACATGGAGCGGACTACTAAACAAAATGATATACGCCGTACAAACTTGTTAGTCAAGCTTAAAATATGGAAGCATGGTTGAGACGTCAAATCCGTGGTGTACTATGTAACAGGGTATAGGGATGGATGGAGTCCAAATGTCCAATGTTCATGTCAGAATAGGTCTTGTGTAAGTTGACCATGGAACCATGCAACACCTTTGAATCTCTCGAGAGACAATCTGGACAACCATATCTTCCATGAGCTTCTAATTTTAGCAAACAAAGCCTTCTCTTGGCATAGAAAGGGTGGCCTGGCTTGTCCTGGCATAGTTGTCCTACTACCAGTTGGGTTACCGTGTCCATCTTTGCTGTGAGACTCCTCTTTGCACACATGTCTAGTAAACAGAGGTTTATATGGACCTACTTTCCAATTTAAGCCAATATATGTGGTGTATATACCGTAGAACCAAATTACTTAGTATGCTATGAAGAGGTACGCCGCATGTTTTTTTTTGTGTAAATGGTCACTGTATATGGCACCAATAAAAGTTCGCAAATAGATGGTAGTGTTTTTCCTATTTGACTAATCATGGTTGTATGCAAACGTGCATGAGTTCCAGCATATGTATGATATCAAACAGTACAATTGAATGCATATCATGAAATATATTTTAACAATAAAGTTTCCTGGTATACAAATGTTGGTACTATTTTTTTATAAATCTACTTAAAGTTTGCAGTTTTTTTGTCTGAGTTCAAATTTAGGACGACATTCTTTTTTATCTGGAGATAGCACTAATAGAGACCAAACTCATGCAAGTCTCTGGAAAACATAGATAACTTCGGCAGCAACTCCAGAGAGTGTGGCCCCAATCTTTCAACTATCAACAACATTTGGAATATATATACCTAGCTCGGGTTTAAGTCCATCCATGAAACACTTGATGCATCACTTAGTAACTTGAAAGGCATGTGAGTAACCCTTACTTGAGGCCTTAAATTACCGCACTATAAAAATACAACACACGCACGCACACAAACAATGACAACAACAATATAATCTCTTATAGCTTGCAAAAAAAACTGTAACATCTAGTGATATAGTCCGATACCCGCCTTATAATATTTGAGCAGGTACCTTTCATGTACTCTCAACAATGGTAATGTTACCCACAAAAATTGTACAAACATAACAAGGATGCCTGCCTTAGAGCGTCATGTATTGAGTCTGACGGCTGAAGCTTACCAAAAACATGGAGGCGTACTATACTCCAAGTACAGTAGCACAGAATTAATACAATCATGTGGAAATGAATATTACACCATATTGTCATATTGTCATTAGATTACCATGGCTAAATGGGTAATCTTAACCTAGTATTACTTCGTACTTGTATGAAGCATCTAACCACACACCAGGATGACATGCCATAACCACATCATCGACTTGTAGCTCAGCTCTAGCTATATTCTTTCCAAATAAACCTACTATCAGACTGGAGTGGTCTGCAGTAATCCTTCGGCTATGCTGTGCTGCAAAACCTCAAGAATTATCAACACAGCAAGCTAGACACATACTGCAATTATCTAGATATAGATCATTGTTGATTGTGCAGCATATTCCTTTACCTGGAGGTCAAGAGGCACCACAAGAATTGGTGAAGCAGACACATAGATTATTGTTGACTATGCAGCATACTACATCAATTACCTGGAAGCCTAGAATCAACACAAGAATGAGTGAGGCACACCATGCAGTGCGTATGCTAGTCCTCCGTTCATCTGCGGATGAAGCTGAGGCGATAGCACGCCTGGAGTAGAAGATGAGCAAGTACACGCTAGAGAAGGAAGCAGTAGCCAATATTATGTTTTTGGTACTAGCTACATGGTCCAGGAAGACCATAATGCAAGCTAGAGTAAGAACAGAAAGGAGGAGGGTTGCCATTTAGGATCCCTTCAATCTAAAATCAAGTGAGGATGCTGGATGGTTTGCTAGAAGTCTTCACCTTAGGCTCACAACCTGTCCGTGGGTAGAAGATATACAGCATGCCAAGGCAGGAACATGGACATGAATAGCTCGACATAGCGCCCCTAAAATCCTGGCCAGGACAAGGGAACACTGATGTGAGATGTTGAGGCCCATCTCGATAAAAAAAACTACTATGTGTACTCTTCTGTCCGACCATTCTATGCGTTTACATACTGAGATGTAACACATTTCTAGGTAGCTATTGATCTAAAATATATTCCAATTCATTTGTGTTTAGGCACTATAAATTTACAATATCAGAATACAAAAACTAATATAACCAGTGTTCTACATAGTTCATCCCCTTAGCTAGCAAAGGAGGTGTACCTCAACTGTTGCCTAGTGCAAAGAATTCCACTCAGATGAGGTGGTGGATGAGCTAGGATGAATATAGCTCAGTTTTCTTGGTCGTATAAAGGTGGACTAAATCAATATGTATGTAGGCGTAGGAAATGTAAGGTCCAAGTCATTGTTCGTATTACTATTGCTGAATAGTTGATGTGTGCATGGGAATCAAGGTCTACCAATTAAAACAAGCAAGCAGTCTAGCTTGGTCCCCATAAATAGCCCATCCCTGGAGCCTCCAAGACACCCCTCCCACATTCTCTAGCCCATGGAAGTGGAGGATAGACACATAGGTGGGGTATCTGAATCTTAGAAAGCTTCTGCTCCCATGCGCTCTCTCATGACCTTGATATCACCTAAGCTTTTCTCCTATCCTAAACATTGAATCACATCAGTGCCAACTGCCATGTAGGAGTGGAGACACACATTGCAATGTATTAGATGGAAGGTGGAAACTATAACACCACACTAAGAACTATTTGATAGCTGAAATCTCCTTCTTCCTCTCTCCAAACCTATATCTAGGCACACACCTAGCTAATGGCTGTCAGGTACTTAAGCACTGAGCGCATGGCAGCATTGGTCGGCAACAAGTTTGGTCACCCTTGTCCAGTGCATAGCAGTGGGCTAAGAGACATTGCATGCATCTACTTTTGCTTAGACTGTCGAGAACTACAGCAAGAGGCCTTGTGCTGCCTCTGTCAAGGAAACCATCCATCTCACCGGATGTTACAGGTTTTCAAACTTGTGCCTACCAAATAGGACGTTGCTTTTTTTAATCTTTATCCACCTCAATAGGTAGATAATGCCTCATAAATCATCATACAGGTGCGTAAAGCATCACTGAATGAAGTGGTACGGGTCCAAGATATCGTAGGGGTGATCGATACAATGGGGATACAATAGTATGAGCGTAACGGATTTAAGGTCGTACATCTCACCAAGTGGGGCACTTGTAGAGGCTCGATGGTCAGGTTAAAGCGCCGTGGCGGCCAGCCCCATAGGTTTGAATGTACTTCATGCAAACGTGTCCTAATGGGTGCGACCCAGTTTTGCTCAGTCAAATGCAAGGTAAACAATTTATTATCTTACCTTGAGTACTGATTAAGACATCTCCCTTTGCCATCAAAACCAACCACAACCCATGGTTGCCTAATGATTCGCTACACATAGGTAGAAGCAGAGGCACATAGCCCTCCAGATAATACTAGATGCATGGAAGGGATCATCAAATACCGTGATCTGGATGATTTGTACCCTGCCACTCGAGTCGCAAAGAAGCAGAAGGTACTTGTTGAACGGAAGTGTTCCCTCAAGACGAAGAACTCTGTGCTTTCTAGGCCGTCGCTCAGGGCACATGATGCCACACCACCTATGTGCTCACTCAATAAGGAGGCCGCATTGCCTAAGAGTCCACGCAAGGGAAGACCAGTACGTGCACCATTCTACTGAGAAGAAGGGGCACATGGAATAATCGAGGAGCCCAAACAATTGTACTCCATCTAGGTTCCATGTGACATTTGCCGCATCTGTATTATATGTAACTATGGGACAATCTGGTCCTCGTTCTTAATGGACACTAGGACATGTATATTGTGTTTGGATCATTAAGCGAGGAACCATGCTAAGCGATCGGTGGCTAAGACATTTATTTTCGAGAGGCACATGCAGCCTATCACGAGATGGAAAAATAATTTGAACCCTCCACACCACACATGTGGAGCATCTTCACAGGTCCCATGCATGTCCACCTATTTTTGTGCCTTTCAAAGGAATATGGGTTTATTAGCTGCATGCAGGTGGGGTTTCTTGAGTTGAAATGGGCTATAAAATCATCAGCCGATGCTAGAATGGTCTATACAAATATCAGATAACTTGTATAGTTGACTAATTATCAATAAACAAAGTGGATGGGTACATCGAGTTGCCTTGAAGGCACCAAAAATGTGAACGTTGGTTAGACCGTGCTTCTGGAGCTTAGTAGAATAGATTAGTGAAATAGATAAATCCAACAGCTAGCACGCATAAAGTGTTTACAAACGTGCATTTTTGGATGTCGAAAATTTTGTGGACGAAACCTATACAAGGGTCATCAAAGTACAGCATATACCATGGATTAATAGATTCCACTCTGATTTGTAAATAACCCTCATTCAGAATGAACTAGGGCCCATTTAGATCCCTTCATTTTGGAGAAATTGGAATCTACTTAATAAATTAGGCTATTTGGCTTGGAATTTGAGATTCCACAACTTTACTTAAGTTTACAAATAAGCCTATCTCAAATTCATAGGGGGGAGATAGGAAATGAATTGTATAGATCACCATGCTATGTTTGTACTCTCCAACTTAAGTAAATTTATAGAAATTATATATCATATCTCAAATATGTGCCTAAACTACAATGAATTCAATTCCAAGGATCCAAACATGGCCTAATGGAAATGAAGAAGCATAGAAATGCAAAGGACACGTACCTAGGTGACAGGTACTGGAAAGAGACTGAAAACTGGTCTATAGTAACATGCATGACTGTGCAGAAGGATGTTGTTATCTGCTACTTTTATGAAGATGCTGGACACGAAGAAGCAAGAAGAGCATCAATTCTGGCAACACATGTGGTAGCCTACCTTTTGCATGCATACTGCTACTTGCTATATAGCCTGATACTCCTAGAAGCACGCCACTACTGCCTGCTCCACACGCTGAAAAAGCTAGATATGGCCCTGTCGATGCCCCCTGGATTTTGACCAAGCACATAGATACGAACTTTCAGAAAAAGCTAGTATTATTGTATGGTTATTTGATATCAATAGATGATTTTTCACCTATGGAACATGAGGTAAAAAAATTGAAAATTTGACTTTCATACATGCACGTGTCTTACAAAATAAATACCCTTTTTATCAAGGAAACAAGCTTTAACCTTCAGTTTGAAAACTCGAGTAGTAACTATAGCAGTTCTAGCATTAAGTTTCTATCCTCATATAAATGCACCAGATATTTTTTGTCACATGGGATTAGAATGAAGGTGACGAATAGGTTCGAGTCTGATTATTTATATCATTAAATGATACTTTGTAGCTCCCTACTACCCACCATGATTCAACTGCAATTAGCCAAAGTTGTTTGTATTTCCAAATTTAGTTCCGGCACATCTATTGGACAATCTGTAGTGCACAAAGTACAAAAGAGCAAAAACACAAAGGAAACAGGGTTATAGTCAAACAGTGCATGTGAAAAGTATTAAACAACTGCAAAGTGTTGAGTAGTCTTCCTTGCTTGGACTGGTCTTTCTATTGACGATTGCATGCTACAAATATTTTGTAGTAATAAATGTCGTTGTTAGATATTCTGGTTGGGAATCGGCTAGGGATAGATGGGGGCGTCCAGATATCCAAAAAATACAATATCCGCATCCATTTAGTGTAAATATGGATATCCATATTCATACTCAGTCTAAATGAGAATGTTAAATGGATGCATACGCATTCCGATTCCACATCCATATTCGACAAAATGTGAAATAGCCGATATTATATGTAGTCACAAAGAACAAATTATTTTGAAACCATTTAAACCTTATAAGTACGACTGATTAATTATGTAATAAATGATATGTACCGTTATCTATGGCTAATATATTTCTAATATTATTAACAATATGTAAATTTTTATTTAATTTTAATATGTCCAATCATATTAATTAGTCTTTTATTTTCTTTATATACTTTTAGAATTTATTTTTACTCATTCAAATTCAGTAATTGATATATATTATATATAATTTTCTTATATTTTATAGATTTAACTATTGAAATATTGATTAAATTGTTTTACTTTTGTAGTCGTCTTTATCCATGGTTTTATATAGCTATGTTTTAAATCCCTTTATCATTTATGATTTTATTATACTATAAAACTATCAATACGTAAATAGATAACTGTCATCTTCAAATTCAAGTAGATATCCGAATTCGAGATATTGTTTTTGCATTTGTATCCGACAATATACATGCTCGTATTCGGATTCAAACTAAAATATGGTAAATAGTGGTGTACGTACCCTGTCCATGTGGCTGTGATCGGAGTCATCCCTACTATCGCCTCTCTTCTGTTAATATATGCATTTCATACAGCAGCATAGGAAAGGCAGGTGCAAACCAATGGTCATATAACTATTGTTCAATAGTTGACGTGTGCCTGCAAGCAAAGGCTGCATTTTAGAACAGGGAAGGCCAGTGTACCTTGCTTTGGCATGGCATGGTTGTTCGGGCTAACACGTACTGCTGCCATGCAACTATAAGGGTAACTGCTTACGAACAGGGACCCAAATAGTTGATGGAATATTGATGGCAGCTAGCTAATCACATATATGTCCCAATGAATCCATAAGTGTGTTGGATGTATGAAAAAACATGGGGTACATTGCTCGCTCATAGGATGGCCAAATAGTATATGGCTATCGTGACTGCAGAGGTCAAACAATGCCTATTCTTATCTTGCTTTCCTGTTTTCCTCCTTAGTGGTATAAAGTATAATTCCATAGATCTTACAAAATTTTGGCCTAAATTTACATACTCCACTTATTTGTCTAGTGTGTTCCCTTTGGTCTAGTTCTGATTGTTCAGTTGGGCGATGGTGAGGTGGCATTGTAGGGGTAGTTGGACGCCTATTCCGGTGTTGACCTATGAGGCTTCGCACTTTGGTGGCCCATGCACAAGGTCAGAGGTGCACTTGACCAAATACCAGCAGATCTTCCTCTGGTTAATGTCATTGCAATGATCTAAAATAGGCTGGTGTAGCAACTGGTCATGTACAGCTAATTGCATATAAGGGCACCTTTGTCAGTACCGTTATAACTATTGGGCAATAGTTTGGTCTGGGAAATTGAACCGCGAGAGCATGCAAATCATGGCTCAGACATGTAGAAGGGTCATTCCCCACATATATTTAAGTCGCTGAAGGCCGGTAAAACAACCATAGCGCCAACAAAATTAGAAGGATGGAGGGTGGAAGGAAGGAAGAAGAACAATCTAAGTGTGCTAGATTGCTGAGCGCTCCAGCAAAATTTCAACGTGGAGGTAAACGACACTCTATTTATTTTCCTCAGTTCATCTGGCTAGGGCCTAGCAAAGATCGTGAGGCTAGAGTAAACGCACTAAAGCGATGTGCAATTACATCAACCTTGGGTCCTTCGGAATCCACTCCAGAGGTTGTTCAAGGCATACTACAGGAGGTCTATAATTTCGAGTACCCTTGGAAAGCAATTCCAATAGGTCCTAGAACTTATCTCATCGAGTTTCCATCCATAAGCATCTTAGAGAAGGCTGCAATTGGGCAGGTATTATTTGGTTCCAATAATGCTTTGGTAGTGAGGAGATGGGAGGAGAATATAGGAGCACATGGAACACTGCAAAAGTTTTGGGTGAGGATAAGAGGATTGCCTAGAGAATGTTGGGGTTGGGATGATGTAAAGGGCATTCTTGATTATTTTTGTAAGTTTGAAAAAGATGGAATGTGTTGAAGCCACCAGGGACAGCCGTGACTACGTGAGGGCACTCATTGTTACGGTTGGGCCTGAGCTTTTTCCCATCTTTGTTAGAGTTGGCATCAACTCGCAGCTTCATGATGTGTATATTCATGCTGAAACTGGACAAAGTGTGCATCTCTCAAAGCCACAACAAGAGCATAGCGCCTCACAATTGGCACCTGGATTACTAGAACCATCAGATAACAAATGGAGGAGTGTCCGTGTGAAGAGAGGATACATTGTGCCTAATGAACCTGCAAAATCTATTGGAGCAATCCAATCCATGTCTTTCACTGGGCCTTATGTCCCAAACAGCCTAGAGGCGTACTACAAGGAAATTGGTCCTTCACGACTCTCACGTGAAGGACATAGCAAGGACGAGGCAAGATGCACAACCAATCAAGGTATGAAACTATAATTAAGATATAGTCTAAGCGGGTTGCTGGTGCTTTTTCTATCGAGGTATGGGGTACACATCACAAGGATATTTAGTAATGGTGCATATGAATCTGTAGGGTCTGAAGGAGCTACGCAAGGAAACTCAACCGCAAGATCCAAAAGGTATATCATTATACAAGTGGAGCTCCAAAAAATATCCCCAAGAGTAATTGGCTCAAAATGTTATCTACGATATATTTTCAGAGGGCAATGTCGTTAATGTATTAGTTTACCAAAGAAAGTACAAATTGTTTCAAATTGTTTTTAATATATGATATCAAAACTCATGCAGCACAACAATGGTATATTTTTTAATTATATGTGCTACTGGGGACACAATTTGGGTCCATAATGATGTTGGAACTAAATCGTTCGAAGCTATATGTGGTACATAATAGCCTCAGTTTCTGCAGGAAACCACTAGAGCTTTTTCCAGATGATTTTTGGACAGAGCCTGTCTTAGGAGGAACTGGTGCCATGAAGGACAGGATGGACAACACAAATCTAGCACGAAGCGGCACAAGCAAGGAGGATGTCACAGGCAACATTAATCCAGGGGAACCTGCCACCAGTGGGTTTGAAAAAATTTTAAAACCCTAACGAAGGACGACAATGGTATGGGACTAGGGTCAGTCGAGGTTTACAATCTATCATTAAGTTTGCATATATTTTGTTCAACCTAGTTATGTTTTCTAATAGCAAGGTCAATAGTGGTTGCCTATCATGGCAGTACACTCTGGATGGGCTATGTATTTTATTTGATGCTGGACATGATGTATTTGGAGTTAGTGTTGTATTATGAGGACCTAATGCATGGAATGCCATCTTTTTTACTGAATCCCACTGACGTGCCAATGAATACCATTGCTGGAGTTCTATTGCTATTTCAGTGTTAGAAGATAGTAGGCTAGCGCCATCACCAACATAACTCGAAAATAGGTACGTTGTAAAGCTAGAAACAATTTCACATATAAACTATGGAATGGTGCCAAATATGGTTTTCTCATAAAACAAAATAATTAGATTAGCAATGTAGCATTAGAAATGTCACAAATGGCTAGCCAGGATCTGGTAGGAGAAGATAACATTGTTTATTCAAAACTACTTCACACGTAGGTGGTACAAAACACTACTGAACAAGTACATCAAATAGGAAATGTCCCTATTAACTTTTTTATTTGGGACTGGCTTCATACATAGGTGACACCAGGGCACCAGCCAGCCAAGGGACAAAATAGGACTACTGCAAACAGTCTACTAATTATAGATAGATTATTTTACTCTTAAGTACAAATACATCATTGGCATAGCAGAAGCAACAAGGCAAACTCTTTATTTAGCGATAGTAGTAGACAGAGTGGATGATATTTTGTGGTGGAGATCATAAAGATGGAGCTTCATGCCTCACTGCAACTTGAAAGGATTGTTAGTCATTATATGGTCCATGCATGTTTATATTTAAAAATAATACCAAGTAAATTAGATAACCTTTACTTCTTTTTTTTGGAAGGAAATAACTCCCTGCGAGTAGATCGTGGCCGTTTATTTCCTAGCACGTTCCTGCATGGGAAAGATCAAATTAGAATGCTCCAACAAATAACATTCTATCCACCTATTTATACCAAGGTGGATATACTTGGTAAGGTCCTGCAGCAGGTAGAACATGCATAGACAAGACAAAGCTAACATTAGGGAAAAATTAAAGGCATACCCATGGTCCTCATGAACAGCACCAGCTGCCTCCTTTCCCTTGGCGGATGAATTTTTTGGGGGAGTGGAGGTACGAACGTCTAGAGCTGGAGTGCTTACGTCTTCAGGAATGGCAGAATCTGTAATTGGATCCGACGCCCCACCGCTTGCTTCTTTATTACCAGAAGTAACATTAGTAGCAACGCTTTCCTGTACATTTGAAGGATTGAACAACCTTCTAGCCTGAAAACACAGCTGCCCTGTCCTAAAAGTCTGTTCACTGATAACTACTTGGAACACATAGCTGCGGCCTACAATAGCGCGAAGGGCCGCAGGCAATAAAATTTGGTTCGGCGAACTTTCTTCCACAAGATCAGCAGCAGTCCGCCTTACGACCTGCTCAGCTACACCTCCAAACATAAATATTTTTCCACGGCCAGTGGCATCTTCGATGATGACATTTAGCTTGTAGCTATGAATTCAATGAGAAAACGTATTAGGAAACCAATGTTCATCACCACAAAAAAGGTTAGAGGCATGGTTTTTAGCAGATAAAGAATCTTACCTGGGAACGATCACGGGTTCCGTCTCAGCACAGTTTACACATTCAAACCCTTGGAGTGTTGCCTTTAAACCCTTCTTACATACGCTGCAACCTTTGTACCACCATCCATTTGTGACGTCTATTTCCCTTATACTTGCATGGCATGTAAAGCGTACATCCTAATGCAATGTGGATGGCAACAAGTTAGTCATTATACTATAACACATGGATGTAAATATAGATGGGACCTGGCAGTACATTATCTTCATGAGGGTTTAAGGACAAGAGTTCGGACACAGTCTTCCTATTAGCATTTTCCTCATCACAGCCACCGGCTGCAGCATCGGCACCCCCTGGTAGAAGTTGAACCTCACAGCCTCTTCCTTGTAAGCTATGGAAAAAAGAGGGGAACTAATAAGAAAAGATTCAAGCAGACATGCATATCTACAACACTTAACAAAATGAAGGAGAGAAACATACCTAGCACGGAAAGCATTAACCTCAGGGATGTCAATATTTATGTACCATTTTGTTGCTGCATGGCTGCGGCAGCTGGCCGAACCTATTTGGAAAGCAAGGAAGCATGCTTGGATCAGAACTCTAAACTTGATTTAGCACTAAATATCAATGGTTAGTACGAGTTAGCACCACCTAAAAATAGCCTTGCTTGGACCCCAGCAAAAATGATCACAACTGCCTCATCATTTCCTATAGTCTCAATAAGGAACTGGTCCTCAAAAGATGTTGCATGCTCACCCCATAAAGTCAGCGATAAAACACGGTCACTGGGATATTAAGAACGCAACCTCTTTTAGTAACCTCTTTATAAAGGGTTCCCAAATGACCATGAAAAATTAGAAATCATACTCTAGGTCGCGTAGCTCCACTTCCCGCCTTACAGATGGGCCATTCAAACCTCTAGAATGCACCATCGGATGCACGACCGTGAGTTGCCCAATGACATCTGTTGAATAGACACGTTGGTAGATGTAGTACAACAGGTATACCATGGTACAGCTTGGCTACCTAAGCATGTAAGGACAATTTACTGCCGTAGAATTCGTTAGGGTGCATACCTATTAAGCCATCCCCATGCCTTGCTTTATGATCTAAATCTCTGAAATCCACAAAGTTAAAAACATAGAGCGGCAGGCTAGCGGACACGTCAGGAGGGATTTCTTCAATAATGGTCCATGGCGTGAAAAATATGGTATACATGCTGGGTATAGCTTTGAACTTCCGTTCTTGCTTGCTGACTTGGAAGTTTCTTATATAATATGAATGGCCTTCAGATATGGACCTAGAAAATCTGTCAAGGTTTTTCTGCCCAATGCAGGCTGTGACCCCTAGGCCCTGTAGAATAATATAGAGAGAGTAAAGGTAATGGGGACAGATATATCCCAAAAACAAATTAGACGTGCTAGCTGGTGCACCTCTTCATCGACGAGAATGAGTTCCATTGAACTAAATTCCTTCCCCTTGGAATTGCCAGATATCTGCCATATCCTTGCGGCCCTAACCTTGACACGCTAATTATACTTAGTCGGGTTAATCTCGGACAGCATGTTGTAGTCCATCTGTCATTTAATTATAAGCAAATGAATCATTAGATCGGGTAATACTTTCAGTAAGACGCAAGTTGCAATCATGCACCATTTAAATAGCATTAACATGCGGAATAGAGGTTAACAATTGGCGCCACGAGCCTGATAGTTACCATAGGGCCTGAAGCACCTCCTTGTATACAATGTTTTGGGTGACAGTGCAATCTGAATCTGTATCATCATCAATTAAAACCTTAAGACCATTTCTAGATGTTACGCGTGATATAGCAACATAGAGTTGTCCATGGCTAAAAACTAGGCGTGGCAAGTAGAGGCCAACATTCTGCAAGGTTTGTCCTTGACTCTTGTTTATGGTCATTGCATAACAGAGACGAATTGGAAATTGCCGCCTACTAAGTACAAAGGGCCATTTGGTACTTGATACGTGCAAGGCAATACGAGGAAGTAGGACTTTTTCATCAGTGTGTGATCCTGTAATTATCTGAGCCTCCAAAACTCGATTGCCTAATTGTGTTATTATAAGACGTGTACCATTACAGAGGCCCGCACTTTGATTCAGATTGCGTAGAAGCATCACAGGCGAACCAATCTTAAGGGCAAGCTTATGAGGAGGATTACCTTTGAACTGCAACGAATTGAGGAACTCAACTGGATAAAGCAAGTCTAAATTACCATGTTCCTTTGAAGACTCAACCAATGCATCTGAGCTAAGATATACCTTTTCATGGCCTGGGATTAAAGAAAGGACACGACTATTAATTTCATCGATAGTGTCATTTTTTGGAGAGATAATAGCCCTTTCCCTTAAGTAGACTGGATCCAAGTATAATGTAGCTAAGTTTGGGTACGTAGATCTTATTATATCATCAATGGCTGACTCTAACCTTGGGATTAAAATATCATGTGGTATTTCTACTAACTCCGAGTCTCCATCGTCACTATGCACAGTTCCTTGTGTAGTACCATCTCCAATACTTAACACCCAGTCATTAAATTCTTTCACTTGCTCTATAGGCAACCCACTGTCTACCATGGCAAGCAGGCGCATGTTTACTGTAAGTCTTAGTATCTTAACATGCTTCCAGATGTAGGAGTTAGTTATGGATGCATCTATGGTTTCTGATCTGCTCCCACCCTCGACAACAGGTAATACTTGGCGAAAATCTCCACCAAGTAGCACCGTTTTCCCACCAAAGAGCTTATGAAAATTGGAAGAGTCTAGTTTACCAAGAATGTCACGCATGCTGCGATCAAGTGACTCAAAACAGTGTCGATGAGTCATTGGGGCCTCATCCCATATTATCAAAGAGCATTGGACTATTAAATCTGCTAGGAATGAGCCCCTTCTAATTTCACAAACGGATGACTCATCAACAACTATAGGAATTTTAAACCGAGAATGTGCAGTACGTCCTCCAGGGAGCAGGAGCGCAGCAACCCCCGAAGAGGCTACTGCAAGAACAATAAGTTTTTCAGACCGTAACCGTGAAATGATTGCATTCCAAAGAAATGTTTTTCCAGTACCACCATAGCCATAAACAAAAAAACATTGGCCAGTCTTTTCATAAACTGATTGTATAACAACATCATATATATGTTTTTGCTCAGAATTTAATTGATTCACAAGGCTGTCATGGATATGCATAAGACTGATAGGATCATAAGCCAACTCCTCTGATAGCAGCCTATTTTTCACCTTGTTACAAAGGCTAAGATCAGGTTTCGGAAAACCATAGTCGGTCATCGATGCACCATTTTTACTAAATAAATTATCAAGCTCTACTAAGACATGGTTTTTAATATGCTGTTCTGGAACCGTATAGAATGGTAATTGCAGCATCCTCTTGATTTTATGGTGTATATCATCAGTGAAATAAGTATAGAACTCAGAGAACAAGGAGGGCGCATCACAAACCGAGCAAAAAAGTACTATAGTAACAAGAAGCTGGCGCATCTGAGCGGCTGATCCCCAAATAGAAGCTTCTCTAAGAGCCTCACGCCACTCATTGTCGTCTCCAAGAAGGCCAAGCGCCTGACAGGCATCTTTAAATGTTGGGTACATAACACCAGTGATAGTTCGGAGATCCTCATAGGATGTAGCACCTTTGGCAACATTCAGGAGCATACGTAGGTAGTACAGCTCACCACAGCTAGGATTTATATATATAGCCCTCCCAATTTTCTTGGATCCTTTGCGGGGATACCAAGCTCTATCCTTTTTATCCCAAACCCATCTAGTAGGAAATTCTATATATGTTAGTTCTCGGGCAGATGGGTGCACCCTATTAGCGCAAAAACCACTCAGTCAATGTTGTTTTCAGGGAACGAGGGTCATCTACAATATCAACTAGGGGACAGTTAGCAAGGTACACAAGGTTGTTCATGAAAGGCAAGTGCACAGATAACCTCTCTACTGATGGTGTCCTGTAATGTATATCAAACTCAAACATACGCCAGACAGCCTCATGAGAGGATAAATAACGACAATTAATATACTCTCTAACTTCGTCAATTTCGTCATCCTTTTTCTGAATATCTACCTATGGCTGAGTGGTAAAATCATTACCCATAGGTTGCTGTTGTGAGGGACCAGTATGATTGCCATTATCAAAGCTTTCAATTACAGCTCTAGCACGATCTGGACCCTTAGTGACATACTAAACAAATATTTGATTAGATGTGTTTTGTTGCACCATTCAACATTTATGTGGGCTCTAAATCTCTTCAACAAAGACAAGTTGTAAGGAACAACCCATCCACTATCAAGTCTAACCCCGTACCACTCGACATAATTACCAAATTCAGGACGCCTATATTGCACGAACCCATCCTCACCAACAACTGTGCTTTGCTGGTAAGCTTTAGGGAAAAATTTTGAGCACCTATTGTTTTTCATGCATGAACATTTTTTGTTAAGCTCCCCACATGGACCGTGCACCATGAATTCGTCCACAAGGCTATAACCCAAAGGGTCTGAAACTCTATCTGGTATATCAGCAGTAATTATTGAATCAATAAATGAAGGGCGTGGGTCTCTCAAGTTACCTTCAAACCAAAGCAAAATATGAACGTGAGGTAGACCACGCTTCTGAAACTCGATAGTGTAGAGTACTGAAACAGAGGGCAACAATAAGTACATATGGCATCAAAAGATAGAATTTCTGTGAGCACAATGAATACTATAGATGAATAAATCATATAGCATGCATTATTTGGTTATGACATGCTTTTATGATAAACTAACACAAGCAACGAGACAGGAACATTGAAAGGTCGTGTATCCAGGCAATGAGTGCTGCTATCTGCTACTTTTATCAAGGATGGCTACTGGCCCCTAGTCTTAGCGTGTATGGCCATGCACTCCACGCCACACAAAAAAGCTAGGAGAGCATCAGGATATGATGGCCTACTTTCTGCATGCATGCTGGTAGGCAGTCTGATGCATGAAAGCATCCTTGGAGCAGGCAACTACTGCCTACTTTTTCAGCATGCATATATGCTTCTAACTTCTAGATTTGACCAAGCTCTAGTTACAAAGTGTGAGAAATGCTAGCTAGTATGCTGGAGTTGTTCATTATGCATGTATGCTTTGATAATTGCAGAAATAGTAAGTGTCGATCAAGTGTGTTAAAAATTGATAGCCGTACCTGCTCGTGATTTTCCAAAGTAAGTACCCTTCTTCAGCACCAAAGCAAGCTCTTGAACCTTCAATTTAAAAACCCTACTAACCATATCAGGTCTAGCGTTAGCTTTCTGGCCTGGTATAAATGCAAGGGAATCGTCTATTTCTTGCCACTTGGGATTACATGTAAAGGTGATAAACAAGTCTGGGGGCCCATAGAATCTGCAAATAGCCATTGCGTCCTGGTAGTTTTGTACCATGTATCTTTTGCTCCCAGTAAAGCTAGCAGGCAATATAACTTTCTTACCAACATTGTTCCCATCAAAATCACCCTTGTGTAGTGCATCATGAATACCCTTGTAAACCTCGGACCTTAGGTTCTTATTGTTTTTAATAATAAATCGAAGTCTATTTTCCTCTACTGAAGCAAATGCGTCGACTATATACTGCTGGAATAATCGGTCGCCGCACAACAATGTAGTGGCCTCACAGCTACGTTGTTGTAAACGGAAAGCATAATACTCGAGCATGGTAACCTCACCCCTAGATTTAACCCGTAAGGTCCCTGTCTGGCTATACTTGATCCCTAGTTTGAAGCCCTCCTCACCGTATGGGAAAAGAATTGGGTACTGCAAAGCCATGTAATTAGAATGAAGGTTACTAATTCTTCTAAGCCCACCACCTCTATCTTGAATTATTATATCAGGACTCTCCTTCTCCTCCGAAAAGTCACCAACTATCAAAGCAGCTATCTCAGATCCTGTCGGCGCATTGTACTGAGGTGCAGCTTTCGATCTATCGTGCAATAGCCTAAGACGCAATTGGCGGCAATTATTGTTTTGGACCAACAGGTCCCTAGCTGCCCTAAATGATTTCACCAGTTCATTTGATTGATCAAACATCCTCACTAAGCCCTCGACAATTCTTATATCAATTTCATTCTCACCCTCACAATCCCTATCCCTATCAAAAATTGATATTCGATTTTCCACCTCATTATCAGTGTCATAAATATAAAGTTGTGCATATACAGGAGACTTACCCTCATCAGGTAGTAAAGATCCAATTCGGTGGTGGACTTGTCCATTAATTTTAAAGACATATGGCCCAGGACCCTTGTTTATATCCATGTCAATTTTAGCACCAAGTGAAGTGAAAGCAAACATGGAGTTGTATGAACGTATAGATTTAATAAAGTATTTAGAGAAAGTATCACCATCTGGGTTCAATAAACTAGCTAGAAATGGAGGGGGATCTTTTAGAAGAGGCAAGCACACCTCACCTCCCCTACAACAGAGATGAAAACGTACACGGTCTCCTTCACCTCGATATGTTCTTTTCACACGCTCCTGGTACCAAAACTGCGCACCACAGTACTGACACTTGTGTGCAGGAGGCCCGTAGTATGATATCTCCTCGTTTATAACCACCATCAAGGAAAACATTATTTTTCTAGAAGAGTGGTACCATGCAGGTTGGACCAAACACTAAAGGTGCTCTGTGTGTACCCTAGAATTCTTAAAAACTATGCAGTGTGTACGTTCATATGGAGCCCTTCTTATCTATCAGATTCTCACACACAAATCTTCTATACTTTTGTCAAGGATGGCTAGTGGCTCCTAGTCTCAGCATGGATGCCCATGCCCTCCATACGAACAAGCTAGGTGAGCATCAACTCTCTTGTGCAGGGCATATGATGGCCTACTTTCTGCACTGCATGTTGGTAGCCAGTCTGATGCATGCATGCATCCCTAGAGCAGGCAACTACTGTCTACTTTTTCAGCATGCATATGCTGCTAGCTACCATATTTGACCAAGCACTATTTACAAAGCATGAGAAATGCTAGCTACACACATGAAAACAACTAACCTTCTTTCTTTGTCCTTGCTTTTGGCCTCTGACACTCCTGCCCTCCCTCTGGTGCTCTCTTACTGGAACCTATAACCCACAATACAAGAACGTTAGAAAATAAGTTGGTCATCCCAGAGAATCTACCCTAGTAACCTAATATACTATAGAGGTCCATGGCTAGCGAAGAGCACACTAATATATCTTCATCAGATTATAAGCATACATCAATAACTACCTACTTTCTTCGCTCTTATTATAGACCTTCAACGCTCCTGTCTCTCCCGTATCGTCCTCCCAGAAGATGGTGTAACAACTCCTGCAACATTGATAGCAATTTTGCTGCTTATACACAATAAGAAAATATATAATGCAAACACAAGAGAGGGCACCTGGCTGGGAGGAGGAGCCTTCTCTTCGCCTCTTCCTTGTGTTGCTAGCAGGCGCTCCCTCCATGAAACATTATTGGTGGATTACCTATAGGGAGCATAAAATCATCTCCATACATAAAGGTACTAAGTACAAAAGTGACAAGATGCATGCTCAGACGACATAATTTCTTATTCAACCGATTCCCAAGGAAAAGGTCTAACATGATTTAAAGGCGGACAGATTTTGTGCCTGTAAATTTGCAATGTTTCTTGACCTGAGGTGGTCACAAAATTAGATGTATGGAAGTTGTGCAGTACTATTTTTTTTAACATGTTTCATAGGACCATCAGTTTCAGTATACCTCAATTGGTATTCTGGCACCAATGTCTCCTAGTTCAGCTTTCGCTGCCCTACACGAGTGTCTCGAGTAGGCAGGCAAAGGCAGATGAGGAGGTGCGGTGGAGCAACGGGAAGATCATGATTATATAGGCAAGAGGAGAATCTCGGAACACGCTATCCATAGGAACACGACGAATAAGAAATAGACATGGCATGAAGGATTAAATTACAAACATGGCATGATGTGACATTATGTTCCTAGGTTCACATGGGCACATATTGCATGGTTAATTTAATCTATTGGGAACAATGGAAAATTTAAATCTATGTACTAAACTGGTAAGAATGATGTACTAATCAAATTCGACCCATGCACATGGACAAGTAATCAAATATCAAAGATACTAATTGGCGTTAATGACACATGGAACAAGTAATAAAATAGCAACAAAGTACAAATGATGCACTAGTATGATAGTGACATTTCATGCATGCATCCCATCTGATGCCCTTTAGTCTCCTTCATGTGGAAGTGCATGCATGCTAGGGTAGCAACACATTGCATGTGAAACCTGCTCATGATATTGACCATTCGTGCTACAGTTTCCTGCCTTCTCGCAATAGTGATGCATCGATGCAATGAAGATGGAGCAAGTATTATATTCATCACTTCTATGATATGTTGGATATGATCAATTTATTTGCACATCATGTACAATGTATGAAGGGCTATCCAAAGTTTATTTTTATCAATGATATAATACACCAGCTATATCAAGAAAGGGCATGGAAGTGTTTGAGAAAATGTATGGAAGTATTGGATAAAAGGGCAATATCAGGGATATGCATAATTAGAGAGAAGGGAGGTCACTCGATCAGTGCTTGTGAGAAGGTACGAAAATGTTGCATGAAAGGTCTGCCCAGGAGGACAAGAAGCCTGATGTATGGTACCATCGATGCTCTTCAGAGAAGATGACAAAAAGAAAAGCATGCACGTGCTATATATGTAGGTGCATCCATATCGCATAGTATTTTTGATACAGCATGCCAGATATCTTGCAGGAGCATAGTAACATAGTCCTCATGAGAGCGACGGATCAATGCTTGGTATAGGATGGCAGCAAGGTTTCAGATGTGTAGTAGCATAGTTTTGACAGTGATATATTGACACTGTGAGAAGAGAAAGTGCCTGACAAAAATAGGAACACAATGATCTGAACCATAGAAACCATATCAGACGGGTCTAAGAGACCAGGCTATCGTGGCCATGCTCAGAGGCCGCGGAGACGGCGCGGCCTCATACTTTTAATATGAGTTTTATATATTGTTGCATTAAGTTATAGGAGTTGAGTGAAACCGTTAATGCATTTATTACTATCCTTGCCTACCTCATTACATTCTTACCCTATTAGGTTTAGGATCGAATAACTGCTTAGCCCTGCTTAGACCGGTAGCAATCGGTGATTTCTAGTCACCTGCAATTATAGGTGGTTACTGGAATACTTTAGCTATGGAATGGATGATATCCTGGAAATAACCATGTGTTAATGGATAATTGGAGACCGGACGGAAAAGTTAGAGACAACTAGACAGGGTTCTGGGGTGCTATTAGTTTTTCGTTTATGTCGGTTAAGGACTAATCGTTGCTCGTCCCTCTTGTCATGTTGAACGCATGCCTTACATTTAGCTGGCCGAATAACGTACCTTTCGACCACGAAGCTAGTGGCACATTTTGGGGCAGGATAAACTCGGATTGGCAGACTGGTGCTAAAGGGGGTATGACAGGGGCACAAAGAGTGAGCCCAAGGGCAGGCTGGGTCCTGATTCCTAGCAGTCGGGAGGCCCCTAGATATTGCGGTCCATGATTGTTATCCCGCGACGTTTACCTAGAAAGTGTCATTGGTGATCTGTAGCGCACTTGATCGGTGAGTGTGGTTTGTGTGAGGAATAAATCACCAGCTGGTTAGGAATCGATTCGAATCGCCATCACTCCTAGATAGTGAGCACTTGACTCGAGTTACGGTATCGTAGTAATGATGATGGAACACTAACGGTTATATGGATGATGCTAGAAATGCTAAATCTAAGTTGGTAACTGGATGTTATTGCCTAATCAAGTGATTGCTATAGTATAGGTGCTTACCCAGATGTATAGGTTATAATAAAGATGATGCAAAGTAATTAAATGGTTCATTGTGTTAACTTATTGCTCTTTCGCAAATGAGTCAGCTAGTTCACTAAAAGAAAGCCTTGCATACTCCTTGGTGTCACCTTATTTTAGTTTAAGACGGGTAAGTCTAGCTGAGTACTTTCTCGTACTCAGGGTGTTGTTCCCAATGTTGTTGCAGATGGTCAGATGTACTACGGTTATTGCATAAACTACCTGTACCCTGTGATGGGCGACAACTAGGACCAAGTGCATGGTCGCTACGTATGTCTTATCTGATGCTTTTGTTGGAAATGACTATCTCCTGGCACTGTATGTAAACTAAATGTGTGTATGTGGCTTTAAAACTAATTGCTTCCGCTATTTCATTACGAACTTGGTTTGTAATAACTTTATGTTTTAAACTCCGATGTATCTCAGGGTTGTTGTGAACTTTATGTAATATGTGACTGTGGCTGCTAAACTTTTATGACCTTGGTTTGTATGTTGGTTGGTTTGAAATCCTTCGTGGTTTCATGGACTACCGGGTTATACGGGCTTAAGTTTGCTAAATTATCTGCTTTGGCGGGTGATTTTCTTACTTAATTTTATATAATTGGTTGGTTCTGTTACAGCTAGCATTGGAGCAAGGTTTAGCAGGTTACTATTCATAGGTGTATTTAAAACAAAACCGTGTTTAAACCTGAGCTTTAAAACTTATTAGTGTGCCAGTGGTCATCCTTTATGCCCAGTTAAGGACTCTAGGTGGCTTATTTAAGTACTGACTTGGGGGTCCTTGCATCATATTTCTATTTCGTTGCTCATACGGCGTGCTATTGTTTGAGTGCCATTCGCTTGAGTGGTAATGTATGGATCAATTGCCTCTACGCCTCGGTAAGTGGGAGTTGTGAGAGCATGATCGGATACACTGCCGATCTAGGGAAGTGCCTATATGATGGCAACTTATATACATGTTATACGCATGTTTATATGAAGGGATCCAATGTGTGGGTAATTCCGTCCTGTGGTGACGATGTCGTCAATAGGACGATGGTTCGGGTAGTTGCTACCATTGTACACGTATCTGGGGATGCGTGTAGAGCGAGTAGATTACTTTATCGCTTTCATGCATGATATTCATACTGTGAGGGTTTGGCCTGAAATGGATCTTCTGCAGGTACATAACAGCGCTATCGTGTAGTACGTATTAGTTACGTATATGAGAGACCGTTGTATGCCACTGTCTATACTGCCAGCAATTGTTATTTTCTAGGTTTGTGAGAACGTACGGAATGTGCATGCATCATGTTGTTGTGCATATCATTCATGGCATTGTTCCTCCCCTTATAAGTTGATTATTCTGTTTTGAAAAAAATGACAACTTAATATTCATTCTCATGATAGTAATAAAAATTTTGCTACAGATGGCACGTACCAGGCAGATAGCTTGCAAGTCCACTAGAGTTAGAGCTCCCTGCCACCAGCTTGCTCCACGTACTCGTCAGTGACACACTTTTCTTAGAGAGTTTGGGATGCCTACGCTTTTATGGAGAGTACTCAGCCATGTAGGCTATCCTAATGGAATGGAGCCCCGCTATTTTTGGACAAATGAGCAGTTGGGTGATGGTTTGTTGGTCACTGTGGAGGCCGTTGTTTGACTCCAAGTTGACAGTTCTGAGTGGACCGGTTGGCGCTATGAGTCAACTGGCAGGACCGCTGAGGAAGCAGCTGACAGGGCAGCTTTTGGAATACTAAGGGACATTATGGATCATTTTCCTCTGGAGTTGGCAGCCGCTATGGCTAGAGTCTTTCCAAGGGGCAACCCCTCCACTGACTCATGGCAGCAGGCCAGACAAAGATCTCTAGAGATTGGAGCAGCAGAAGGGCAGAACAGTGATAACCTTGCTATGAGTGCCATGTTCGTAGCGTTAAAGGCTTTTAATGGAGTGGAAGTCAGTCTGAGACCTGTGTCTGGTGCTCTTGGCTAGGCCTGCGATGACAGACATCAGCTTCAGAGGGACCACGATGCTGAGATTGAGAGGCTCAATGCAGAGATGGCTCAGTTATCCCGCCAGAGAGATCAGGCGACACAGAGGACTGGTGTGTATGAGGGAGACATACGTGCACTAAGAGAGCAGCTTGAGCGTTTGACCACCGCTAACAGGAATGGTGAGCGCATGTTGATCCATGTGCTCCACCAAAGGAATGAAGCCTGTTCTGAAGAAGATGTTCTAAGAACTTGACAGGTCGAGCTAGAGCAGTAGTTGGCCAATGCCGAAGAGTACAACAACCACCTGCACGAGGAGGTTCACCAGCTACATAACTAGCTCCACCCTTACGTTCCTCCTCGAGTAGTAGAGATGGATCTAGATGAGGTCGAGGATCCCAAAGAGCATGAGGCACCAGCTGAGGATGATGATGCTATTGGTGACGACGGTGACGTCTCCGACTTAGATAGCGACCACAACGAGTAGGCTAGTCATTGATGCGCTAGCTACTAGGGTTCGTTTGTGATGATCTTTTGCATGGTTGGCATGTATGGCATGTACTAATGAGTAGCAAGACTAAGATCTTGATGTAATGTTAAAAAAAACTTGGATGTGTTTGTGGCAATATCTAAACGTCAAAAAGTCCAGTGTATGTATGCTGGCAATTTGGTTGTAATGGACGCGATGTGTTGCACTTAAGTAATCTAATTAGTGATGTTATGTTAATTGGAATGACTTATTATGTCTCTATTTTATTGTATGAATTTATTCTCTCCAGTGAATTTAGTACAACGTAATTTTTAATTCATCTGCAATTTCAACAACTTCGCCTAATAATTACTGTTGCTAAAATATGCAGATGCCGAACACTCGTCGTACCATTTATGACGCCACTGAGGCAGGTAGCAGTGCTACTAGGAATGAGACCTGTGATCCACCACCACCTCCTCCTCCACCATACACCGCGGAACAGTTCTTCACACATTTCCTTGAAAGTCAGCGTAACATGGAGAGCATGCAGCAAAACATGGAAGCTGCAATGCGCAATATTGCTGACAACACCCACCGTGGGTGTTGACACCTCTGAAGCCACCTAAACTAGGTTGTCATCCCTAGCATGGTGCCAAAGGTGCTGGTATTAATAAATGCAAATGCTCCTCTAGAATAAATATGAAATCCGCAAGCGCACAGATAATACCGATGTAGCATTTTAACTAGGAGTAATCCAGGTATCGTTATTTATATTTTTACCACTGGGAAGGGAATGCTAAGGATAATGAGCAATGAGCACCACTGCATGTGGAAATGGAGAGTATAACCATGTCTTTATTGATCTTCTCACACAGGGTAAGTGTCACAAGATAATAGTATATACAAATGATAAAGAAAAACTAATAAGCACATAGCCACATAATAAATGATAAACACCTCAATAGATTACTCTAAGCTTATAGCACTAGCATGGATTAGGACAAACACAAGGATAAATCCTAAGTTATTCTAACTATAAGGTCAAAGCATACAATGATTAGTGTAATTACACTTGGCAATCATAGCAAGAAAAGGTTATATCTACGCATAGTGATATTACGAAGGAAGATGAAGAACATAGCAATCACTTCCCTGTAATAGTTGTGTTCTGTCTGCCCTATACTCAGGAGGTGGACTACGAATGACTCAACAGGATTGTAACTCCCATGATCTACCACACAGTCCGGAATATAGGGTGCAATCGTAGGAAAATACGGTATAGGCACAACGCCTACACAATATTGACCACTCACCCATGGTACCAATGAGCAAGCGCTATATGATCCTATACTAAAATATAATTCTAATCGAACTATGCCAAGCATATAATCAAAGTAGACTAAGAACAATATAATTGAGAACATAATCAAATAGAGCAAAGTCATATCAAATATGATAGAATAGACTAAAGTCATATTCATACAAATAATGAACTAGTTAAATAATACAAGAACGAATGTAAAAAGTAGGAGAGAATTACCAAGTATTTCTCTTGACAGATCCAGAAACCAAGCGATGCTTGCCTCCTTCTAGTTCTAATCCTATGTAGCTATGCTAAACTATAGAGACCTAATTGAGATGATGGCTCTAGGGCTTCTCAGATGAAAGCTCTGTATCGTGGAATGAGATTGCTAATGAATTAGGATTTCTCCTGGGGCCAGGGGCCTTGCTTATATAGCCCTCTAGGAAGCACCACAGCCCTCGGATCAAACCGACCTTGATAAACGATTATTATTGATCCTCAAAGGCGGTGGAAGCACGATCCACGAGCTTGGCCTGGATTGGGCACCTAGGTGGGGCGGCCGCCTAGGGGGTGGGGTCACCCGCCCCTATCACAGTGATAGGTGGGTCCCACCTCCCAGGGGGTGGCTTCCTGAGTCTTCTAGATTATTCTTTTTATATATATGGCCCTTTCCTCTCTATGTAAATATGACATGTGGGCCTCCTTTGGTTGTTTCCTGATAACCCCCTATAGAAATAGACATTCACCAAAACTCGTAGAATTCTGTTAGTGTAACCCTTATATCTAGATAGTAATTATGTTTAGGTCCTTTTTCATGCTATGTTGACGGTTAAAAATGATACTTATCTACCGTCAACAAACTCCCCCAAGCTTACCTTTTGCTCGTCCCTGAGCAAAGATAGACTTAATGATGGATCAGGAGTTGCTACAATGCTTTCACGCCTTATAGGTACACATACATTCAAACAAGAATTCTGCTCCAGATTAGAATGAATTATTCTGATGAAAAACTTACTCATATTACTTCTATCATGGGGCTTGTAGCCATCACTTAGGTCTTGAGTAGTTGAAAGATAGAACGGTCAAGTCAAGCGCCATGTCTCAAGCTCTTTGATCAACTATTGTTCTAGAGTTTTGTAAGATTTTCAAAATAAAACTCAAAGATTCCTTTGTATGACCCTTTCAATTCTCTCCTTTGTGCTATTTCTAGATCCTCTCCAAGGCATTTTATGGTGTATGCCTTATCTCTCCTCTCAAGATATGTGGTATTTATGGTATTAGGCATAGTAGCACTGCCTTCTCTCTCTCACCCTACTTCTAATAGGCTTATATGGAGCTCATAGATGGGGAGACAACGAATACATACTTGCAAACATTTATTGCACAGTCAAACCATGGATCTAGAGAAACGAGTCATACAGTCAAATTAAGATATGCATGTGTATAGGCTATATGGTAGGTGGTGGATAGATAGTAAGTGGTATATGTAGGGGTAAAGAAATAGTGATGGTGAATACTTAGCTCCTTTGAGAATTTTTCTCATACCTCTCTCGAAAACTTAAAGACTTTGGGGAGAACTTGGGCTGCTCAATGAATTTTTTTTTGAGTGGAACATTCGTCCTCTTTCTTTTATTTTTCCTTTTCTTCTTCTCTTTCTTATTTTTTTAGAGCACCCAAGCCTCTTTCTGGGGATATAACAACAAGAGGTAGCATAATGGATATTTGGAGCTTTATTGGCTAGCAAGGGATAATTATGGATGGTAGGAGTATTTTTTGGACAGTTCACTCCCAGTGTAGGAGTAGAACTATTTTCTAGGTGGATCTAAATGGGATATATATGTGGATTCGTACTTCCAGGATAGAAGCAGAATATATGGGTGGATGCATATGTATGGATATGGATGCGTACTTCTAGGGTAGAAGTATCACGTATAAGAGGAGTGTGTATGTGGATCTTGATTTTAACCACATTACCAGTTCCTAAGGGTCTACATAGCTTGACCACACTCAATGCTCACAAGCAGTAAATATGAATGTAAGGTTTCTTAATCTAACAAGCATGTATATGGCTATGGTAGGAATTTAAACTCTCATCATATAGGAACTCATCATGTAGTACGTTAATTTTCAAAAGATAAATTCTCTAGAACTCTAGTATCTCTAGAAACATGATAAATAGCAGCTCAAAACCTTCCCATATCACATCCGTCAACTACCTAGACTTAGATCAAGCATTCGCTACCCACAAGATCAGGTTTAGAGCAAATCTTAAATCAAAACCATTGTATCCAAAACTCGGGAGAACTCGAGGTTAAAAACTAGGTATTTGAAAGGAATTATGGCAGAGCAACTATTCATCATTTCCATATGAGAGTTTGTTCTAGGGGTTCATTTTAGCAAGATGAAACTTAGCACACTCTCCTTTATTTATTTAACAAACTAAAAGATCATATAGAAAAACATATATATATAGGAAAACAATTAGTTGGGTTTCTAAAGGTTATGCATCTTTTTAACTCATAAATCAAAGCAGAAATATATAAGTAAATAGATAGGTAAAAATACTTAGCTGGATACATAGGGGATGCTCTCCCCCAAGCTAGATGTTCACATAGTCTTGCTTGATGAAGTTGACAGACAGTGAAGGTGTACTCCTCTCATCAGAGTGCTTATGATGATGACTGTTGAGACAGCACTCCGTTAGGGGACAAATCATCCTTCTGTTTGTTTTCTTTCCACGATCCTTTGAATTCTGTGGGGCTTAAATAGACAACAAAGCTTGTGGAACTTGATTAAGCGTTAGTGATGAACCTCCAAGCCTTGAACATCTAGAACCTTATAAGTATCTTTCTAGCAGAATCTCTTGTAGCTATATTTTTATACTTTTATATTTTATACTATGCAAGGAATTTATAAAGAATGATGAATGCATCTTTATTTATTTTTATGCCACAACAGCATCTAGACTTATGAGTTTTATGCCACAAATTTATTTACATGGGGCTTAGCAGTTTTAGGATGCAATGCAAGACATATTTATTTTCTTTTTCTATGCAGAAATAAAGTGTAACTAAACATGCAATTGGGGAAAGTAAATATGATGAGGAAAAAGTAAATGCAGAATTGAAAAAGGGAAATATTGATAACTGTCAAGTTACCTCTTAGTGCAGTGTTCGGTGATTTAAGTCCTCCGAACAGGACCTCTTGTCTGCTCAATCCTTCTGGGGCACCCCGGATGGCTCAAGTGGTGCCACTGGCTGAACCTCTTCTTGTGTTGAATCTGAAATTGATTTTACCTTTACTTTCCATACCTGTTTTGTTGGTGAGGTTGACTCTGAGGGAGAAGCTTGCTCTTCTGTCTTGTTTTCTGTGTGATCATTAGTGACTGGGTCACTTTCTGTTGGTGGTACAGCTTCCTCCTCAGGAGATGCATTGTCTTCAGGGAATAGATCTTCATGTCTCGTTACTTCTCCTTCATAGTCAGCCCAGTCGTCCATAGCTAGCTGGCTCTTCTAGTTATGGGTGCGATGCCTTCTTCTTGATATGTTCTTCTTGGGTTCTTCATCAACTATATAATTATTATTGAAATGGCAGCGTACCTTTTCTAAGGGAAATTGGAAATGAACTTCTCCCATTGCAATGTAGATGATGGCCTTGGTGGTGCTCAGGAATGGTCTTCCTAGGATGATGGGTGGATCATACTCATCCTCTCCCATAAGGATGAAAACGAACGAAAACGGACGGAAAATACCTCTACCATTTTCATTTTCATATTTTTTTGATGGAAACGGGAACGGGATAGCTGGGAGCGAAAACGGTAGCGAGATAAATGGTAATACGAAAATGGGTAAATACGATTGGAAATAGACGAAAACAGACGATAAGCGGGAAGTTAAGCTGGAACTACATGCCACGTATGACAAACCAAATACATAAATGAAAGTGTATATGCAAATAACAAGCGAGTCACTACCAATCCAAAAAGCTGACATCATTAAAGCATGAGTAAAACCACAAATTACAATTAGGAAACCAGACAATATCACACCACGTGAACGAGTCCAGGAAACAGATAAGACGGCCAACACGATATCCTCCTCTTGCAGCCCAATGAGGTTGAGACATTAGCAAAGGGAACAGACGAACAGCAGTCAGGCAGCCAACACCACGTCTTCCTCTTCCAGCCGTGTTCATCACTACCGTGCGAGTGGAGGCAGTGGCGTGCTGGTGCAGTTGCGGGTGCTCGAGAATCAAAGGCCACACCATCCGTTAGGCTGGTCATCCCCATGCCATACTCGCAGTGGCATGGGGTAGGCCACAGTCACACCTCCACCGTTGGTGAGAGGTAGGCAGTGAGCCGCTGTCTCCATTTGTGGATCCAATCCAAGACACGCTTGCAAGGTGGGTGAAGTCACAAAGAGCAGCAGCGGCGGCGACAACAAAGCTGAGTTGCCCATGAGGGGAGGCGGGACATCAGCAGAGGGCACGACATCAGTAGAGAGCATGACATCAGCATAGGGCACGATGGTGGCTCCGGCCTCCGAGGGCTGCGTGGCTCTAGCCTCCGAGGGGCACCATGGCAGGAGCAGCCGAGCAGGACAGCTGGACGGGAATGGGAGGGGAGGACTGGTGGATTGGAGGAAGAGGAAGAGGACGGTGGACTGGGTCTGAGCTGGGGGTGGTCTATCCTAGATTTGAGAAAAAAAACAGGATGAAAGTTGGATATCCCGGTTGAAAATGGGATACCGGCAATACGGACGGACAAACGCTCTACCATTTTTGTTCCCGGTCCCGGTCCACCCCGTCCCGTTTCTGGTCCCGTTTCCGGTCCCATTTCCGTATTATCCCAAAAAAAAGAAAACGGATGGGAAAAAATGGAATACGGTTACGGTCGAAACGGGACTTATCCCGTCTGTTTTCATCTTTACTCTCCCATGTCGACGACTAGGAAGTCAGTCGGGATGAAGTGGTCGTCGATCTGAATCGAGACGTCTTTTACTAGTCCTTCCACGAAGTGAAATGTTTGGCCCACCATCTGCAGATGCGCATAGGTATGTTCTAAGGGCATAGTACCATATAAATATTCATAAGTTACCTTGGCCATTATGTTGACGCCCGATCCGCTGTCACAGACAACTTTCTGAAAGGAGCTTCTGTTGATTGTGCATTCTATGGTTGGGACACCTGGGTCATCCTTCTTGATCAGGTAGGGGGACTTGAGCTAATGATCATGCTCTCTATGGACTGCATTGATCATCTTTATTGACTCCATTTGTTGTGGCTTCTTATTCTTGTTCTTCCGATTGTTCTTCTTCTTTGGCTCGTATGGATGTTGGGGGTGTGCAGGGAACTGTAGCACCCTATTCTTGAAGAAGGTCTCTCTCTTACCTTTGATGTTAAAGCAGATCTTGGCAGTGTTAGCGTACATGATAGCTCCAGCAGTGTTCAAGAATGGTCATCTCAAAATGATGGGTGACCTCTCATCACCACCTGTCTCTATTACCATGAAGTCTGCAGGGACATACGAGCTGCCAACTCATACACAGATGTCTTCTAGGATTCCTTTTGTGTAGCATAATGACTAATCCGCAAGCTGCAAGCACATGGTTGTATACGATAAAGGATAATTGAACATTTTGTCATAGATCACCTTAGGCATGATGTTGATGCTTGCACCGAAGTCACATATAGCCTCATTGAAGTTTATGCTTCCAATGGAGATCGAGATGACCAGTCTTCCTGGGTCACCTTTCTTGATTGGCAGAATCTCATCGTTCCATCCTTTGGATATAGGATCACTCCAATAGCTTCCTGTATTGAATATGTCTACAAGATTTGCAGTTTCTAGATCTTCCGGTTGTCCCGGAATCTTACCTTGGTTAGCAGCATTTGCAAGCTGTTGCAACTGAGACTCTAGCATCTTATTAAAGCTAAGCTAATTCTTAATGGCAGTAGAGAAGTTATCCATCCTATTATTAATTGTTTCTAGCACTTTTATCATTGGATGCTAACTTCTTAGACAGGTTGTCCATTAACTTGCCTTGATTAAACACTAACTCTCTCAAAGGTGGCTGATTAAAATTATTGTAAGAGTTATTACCTTGATAGTTACCTGAGTAGTTACCTGAGTAGTTAGGTCTTTGCTATTGGTTCCAACCTTGATTCTGTTGAGGACGATAGTAGTAGTTGTTGTTGTTGAGGTAGTTCACATCCTCTTGTAGCTCTGGGCAATTAATGCCTGAATGCCCAGTGTCTCCACACTCTTCACAAGTCATGCGAGAATCATGGATGTGCATGACTTCATTCTTCTCGCCAGCTCTCTCATCGAGCCTCTTCATAAGTAAATTTATCTTGGCAGACAGCATGTCTACCTCCTTCAGCTGGTGCATACCTCCACCTCTCTTGCAGTTTGAGTTCTTTCTTCGCTCCAACCCTGGTTAGACGCCATCTTTTCCACAAGAGCTGTGGCTTGAGCAATTGTAAGTGATAAGAATGCTCCTCCAGCGGCAGCATCCATAGTCTCACGGGTGCTGTTGGTGAGCCCGTGATAGAAGGTCTACATGAGTAGCCAATTCTCTATTCATGATGAGGACATTCTAGGATGTAGTCTTGAAAGCGTTTCCATGCTTCTGGGACTGACTCATCATGTTGCTGTTGGAAACTTGATATCTTCCCACAAAGAGCATTGGTCTTGCCCATGGGAAAGAACTTCGCCAGGAAATTGGTGGAGCAGAGTGCCCACGTAGTATTCTTCTCTTTAGTTGCATAGAACCACTGCTTCGCTCTCCCCAAGAGTGAGAATGGGAAGAGGCGAAGTAGTATGGCATCTCTAGGGACATCCTTGATGGTGAAAGTGCTGCAAATCTCCAAGAAGTGTTGGAGATGAGCACTAGCATCTTCATGTGCCTTCCCACAAAACTGACTAGCTTGCACCATGTTGATCAGTGCCGGCTTGAGCTCGAATAACTTCTCAATGTCTGCAGCAGGTCTAGTACGGATGTTGTCCGTAGTGGGAGCTGAGAACTCATGGAGTGACTTGTTGGCCATGGCATCGAACTCTGGTGTTAAGCTTCGAAATATGCTTGGTTGATCTTCTGATTTAGAAGGTAGAGCCTCAAGCTGAGATGATGATGATGTTGCTACTGCGGCTCGAACTTTCTTTAGCTTCGCTCTCGTCCTTCTGATTAATGCTTTTGGATTATCGATGAAATTATCTGGAAGGTCAAACCTATTCATACATTACCCTGTATATGATATATAAATAGACAGGAGACAAGGGTAAGGCTGTATGAGTAGAGAAGGATGATGGTTTCTCAATCTCATTAGTGGATGCAAGTGATGGCTCATTATTATTTGAATAGCTAATCAACCTTCCCCGGCAATGGCACTAAAAATGCTTGTTGACACCTCTAACGCCACCTAAACTAGGTTGTCATCCCCAGCATGGCGCCAGAGGTGCTGGTATTAATAAATGCAAATGCTCCTCTAGAATAAATATGAAATCCGCAAGCGCACAGATAATACCGATGCAGCATTTTAACCGGGAGTAATCCAGGTATCGTTATTTATATTTTTACCATTGGGAAGGGAATGCTAAGGATAATGAGCAATGAGCATCACTACATGTGGTAATGGAGAGTATAACCATGTCTTTATTGATCTTCTCACACAGGGTAAGTGTCACAAGATAATAGTATATACAAATGATAAAGAAAAACTAATAAGCACATAGCCACATAATAAATGATAAACACCTCAATAGATTACTCTAAGCTTATAGCACTAGCATGGATTAGGACAAACACAAGGATAAATCCTAAGTTATTCTAACTATAAGGTCAAAGCATACAATGATTAGTGTAATTACACTTGGCAATCATAGCAAGAAAAGGTTATATCTACGCATAGTGATATTACGAAGGAAGATGAAGAACATAGCAATCGCTTCCCTGTAATAGTTGTGTTCTGCCTGCCCTATACTCAGGAGGTGGACTACGAATGACTCAACAGGACTGTAACTCCCACGATCTACCACATGGTCCGGAATATAGGGTGCAATCGCAGGAAAATACAGTATAGGCACAACGCCTACACAATATTGACCACTCACCCATGGTACCAATGAGCAAGCGCTATACGATCCTATACTTAAATATAATTCTGATCGAACTATGCCAAGCATATAATCAAAGTAGACTAAGAACAATATAATTGAGAACATAATCAAATAGAGCAAAGTCATATCCAATATGATAGAATAGACTAAAGTCATATTCATACAAATAATGAACTAGTTAAATAATACAAGAACGAATAAAAAACTAGGAGAGAATTACAAGTATTTCTCTTGACAGATCCAGAAACCAAGCGATGCTTGCCTCCTTCTAGTTCTAATCCTATGTAGCTATGCTAAACTATAGAGACCAAATTGAGATGATGGCTCTAGGGCTTCTCAGATGAAAGCTCTGTATCATGGAATGAGATTGCTAATGAATTAGGGTTTCTCCTGGGGCTAGGGGCCTTGCTTATATAACCCTCTAGGAAGCACCATAGCCCTCGGATCAAACCGGCCTTGATTAACGATTATTATTGATCCTCAAAGGCGGTGGAGGCACGATCCATGAGCTTGGCCCTGATTGGCCACCTAGGTGGGGCGGCCGCCTAGGGGGTGGGGTCACCCGCCCCTATCACAGTGATAGGTGGGTCCCACCTCCTAGGGGGTGGCTTCCCGAGCCTTCTAGATTATTCTTTTTATATACATGGCCCTTTTCTCTCTATGTAAATATGACATGTGGGCCTCCTTTCATTGTTTCCTAATAACCCCCTGCAGAAATAGACATTCACCAAAACTCATAGAATTCTGTTAATGTAACCCTTATATCTAGATAGTAATTATGTTTTAGGTCCTTTTTCATAGTATGTTGATGGTTAAAAATGATACTTATCTACCATCAATAGTGGGTTAAACCAGGGCGGACATGAGATGAATCAATACAGCAATTTCAAGGACTTCATGGGCACTAGGCCGCCGATCTTCAAGGAGGCGGCAAAGCCACTGGATGCTGAAGAATGGATAAACACCATGGAAGATAAGTTCCTTGTACTGAGAATAACTGAAGTATTGAAGACTGAGTATGCAGCTCATCAGCTATAATGACCTGTAGGGATGTGGTGGAAGCACCATCGCACCACTTTTCCCCCTAATGCTCACATTACTTCGAGGGAACTCACTGATGCTTTTCGTGGAGTTTACATTCCACCGGGTCTGACAGAAATGAACTTGGAAGAATTCCTATCACTGAATCAAGGCACCAAGACTGTGAATCAGTATTTGCATGCTTTCAATAATCTAAGCTGTTATGCTTCTGACAAGGTTAACACTAATGCCAAGAAGATCGCTAGTTTCAAGCGGGGTCTGAATCTCAAGATGATGAAGCATGTGGGTACCAATACAAGAATTGGTTTCAATGACTTTGTTAGTGACAGCTTGAAGCAAGAGAAGAACAACAATGTGTATGCTGCATTCAAGACTCGCAAGAGGGCCTTTGAGTCAGGTCCATCCCAGCTAAGAGCCCCAATGGCTAATCGTTCTACATATCGTCTACCAGCTCCTGGTGCCAGGTTTAGGCCACCGCAGAGGAAGAATCAAAACGCTCTGCAACCTTAGAGGAATCAGAAGCCATTCAAGACGGAGGTACCATAGGCCAAGGCAGGACAAGGCAGTTTGTCTAGAGCTGCTACTCAAGTAAGAGGACCGTGCTTCAACTGCAACCAGTCTGGGCAGCAGAACCAATATCAAAGCTCGTGTGCACCACACCACCATAGATGACATCCTAGAAGGAGAGCCTATGACAGCTGGTATGTTTTCTATCAACAACTACCCTACCATCAAGCTCGTCAAGAATTTGCAAGAAAGTATAAGCAAAAGATAATTGAATTAGAATGTGCCTATCAGATAAGTTCAGCTAGGGCTGATCTGTTAACTAATCAGATAATCCAGGGGCAACCCTGAATATAGCAGACAGGCAGTATAAGCTTAACTTGATAGTTATGCCAGGGCTAGTTTTAGATGTAATTATGGGAATGAATTGGATGAATAAGATGGGAGTAGTGATTGATGTTAGAGGAAGAATTATATCTCTCAAGGAACCTATTAGAGAAGGCATGTTTCAAGTAGTCTTACCTCAGAGAATAGATGTGGCAAGTACAACCTGTGTAGTCTAAACCACTCTTCTAGCCCAGATACCGGTAGTGTGTGAGTTTTCGGATGTGTTTCCAGATGAGTTACTCAGTCTTCCATCGGATAGAGAGGTTGAGTTTGCCATTGAGTTAATCCCTGGAACACCACCGATCTCAAGAAGACCTCATCAGATGCCTCCAAATGAATTAGCCGAGTTAAAGAAGCAACTCCAAGATCTGTTGATCAAGGGTCTGATTCGTCTAAGTTCGTCTGAATGGGGATGTCCCACACTGTTCGTGAAGAAGAAGAAGGATAACTCTTTACGGATGTGCGTGGACTATAGGCCACTGAATGCGGTAACAATTAAAAATAAGTATCCTCTACCTCGGATTGATATCTTGTTTGACCAATTGTCAAAAGCCAAAGTCTTCTCTAAGATAGATTTGAGATAGGGTACCATCAGATTAAGATTAGACCACAAGATATACCTAAGACCGCATTTTCCACCAAATATGGTTTGCACGAGTATTTTATCATGTCCTTTAGCCTGACAAATGCTCCTGCCTACTTTATATATCTAATGAATTTGGTCTTTATGCCAGAGTTGGATAAGTTTGTGATTGTGTTCATTGATAACATACTAGTATACTTAGAGAACGAGAAAGATCATGCAGAGCATCAAAGAATTGTCTTGACCAGACTCCGAGATCATCAGTTGTATGCTAAGTTTAGTAAGTGTGAGTTTTGGCTTAAGACAGTTCCTTTTCTCTGTCACGTGTTATCAGAAAATAGAATTTCAGTAGATCCTAGCAAGGTACAAGAGGTTATGGATTGGAAGGCACCAACCACAGTTCATGGGGTTCGGAGTTTTCTTAGATTAGTCGGTTACTATCATCGATTCATACCAGATTTCTCAAAGATTGCCAAACCAATGATGAGTCTACTATAGAAGGACCATAAGTTCGCTTGGACAGAGGAGTGCGAGACAGCTTTCCACACCTTGCGGGAATTGCTAACCACTGCTCCTGTTCTGGCGTAACCAGATATAGAGAAGTCGCTAGATGTGTTTTGTGTTGCATCCAAGAATGGTTTGGGATGTGTTCTGATGCAAGATGGAAGAGTCATTGCTTATGCCTCACGCTAGTTGAGGAAACATGAGGTTAACTATCTGACTCATGATTTAGAGCTTGTGTGCCATTGTGCATGCTTTAAAGATTTGGAGACACTATCTGCTTGGGAATGTATGCAACATCTTCACAGATCACAAGAGTCTCAAATACATATTTACTCAGTCTGAGTTGAATATGTGACAGAGAAGATGGTTAGAGCTGAACAAAGAATATAACCTGAATGTACACTATCATCCGGGAAAGGCAAATGTGGTAGCAGATGCCCTAAGTAGGAAGTCACATTCTCTTGGCGTGCAACCTTTGTTCAAAGATGGGTTCAATTTGTTGCATCCTGTTGTGTTGCACAATATCCAGGTTAGTTGTACCTTGGAGAGCAAGATCATTGAAGGCCAGAAAATAGACAAGGGAACATTTCATATCAAGGAGAAAATAAAGAAAGAACCAACTAAGTACTTTAGGGTGGATGAACAAGGAGTGTTATGGTTCAATGACCGTCTTATTATGCCTAAGGATAGGGAGCTCAAGAACAAACTTGTAACACCTCAAGTGTTTAGTCCATAATTGCATTGCATTTGCATAAGCATAAGCATGCATCACTCATGTTTGTTATTTTATGTGAGTCAACACATGTGATTGTTCTAGGAGTTTTGTTTGGTTTATAACTTGGATTACTTGATGGTTGGTGTAACAAAAAGGTAGAATAGCCAATTATGTTCCATAACACCTTAGTTATACTTAGGGTAACTCTTGGAGCAAGGTTCATGTTGATCAAAATTGCAAAAATGCCCTCCAAGAGATGGTTGACCACAATTTGACCCTAGAATATTCTAATTTGACCAATTAAAAAGTCTAACTTAAAGACCTTGCATGGAAGAGCACCCTTAAGCAAAGTTGTAAAGAATTTTATGGGGAACAAAAGTCTCAATATGACCATCTCATGAAATTGATCAGAACATGCTTAAAAGTGGCCCACAAGTCAGCTAAAGGGACTGCCTCAACACTTAGATTTTTCTAAGTCCTCAAATTGACCCTCCAGTTTTGCTGAGGCCTACTTTAGAGGCTTGTAGTTTGCAAACCAGGCCAAACCAGCTTTCACTCATATTGACAAACTTGTAGTCATCATGTAGCCCTACAACTTTGTCAACATCACCCAAGTCTGGTTCTCCATGGTTTATGAGTTATGATGTCATGAAGTTAGGGTTTCAGTCGGTGTCGTTAACTAAAAACCTGTTTCAGTTTCACCGAGCACCACTTTGGGGCCATGTAGTTTCAAATATATGCCGAACCAGCCCAAACACTAATTGACAAATTTGTTGCCCTAACATAGCTCTACAAACTTGATGTTGCCACCTTGGACTGAAACAAGCTGGTTTAGAAGTTAATCACCTTCAAAATCGCTCTGTCAGTCACTACCGATGGCACCTTTGCACTACGATTTAGTTTCATCAGAGGGAGAGTGGCCGACCGGCCACAGAGCCACGCCGACGCGTGGAGGCGCGGTGGCGCCCGTACGCCGGCCCTGGCCCCACCGGTCAGGCCGTGACGCCTTCAAGACCGCCACGACGCGCGAGCCGGCCTCCATTCCCTCCGCCTCGCTCTCCCAGTTTCAAATCGCCACACCGAGTCGCCATTGCCGCTCCATCTCCGGCGAGCTCGCGCGCGAGTTCCATTGCTTCACTGGCCACCAAACCACGCCATCTCCTCCGCCTCACCGCCCCCCATCTCCTCGACCCACCGACGGCCGTGATTAGACTCGAGGTGAGCCACATTGCTCCCTCCGCCGCTTCCGAAGAGGTCACCGGAGCCCGCCATGGAGGCTCACCGTGGCCGGGGTAGCTCGGGTCCCTCTCCGTCCTCCCTTCCTACCTCAATAGCTCCGCCTAGCTTCAGTGAAGCTCGTACCGAGCTCAGCCGGGACCGTGCACCCTCACCGGCGACGATGCACCGCCACTGACCCTCACCGGCCGCCGCTCGCGGTGGCGAGTCCCTTCCGCCCCATCCCCATCCCTTCTGCGGGCACCAATCGATGCACCGTGTGACGGAGAGCGCGAGGCTGTGCTTGATTGGACGAGCGAGCTCCTCTCCGGCGAGCTTGAGCTCGTCGGAGCTCGCGGGTCGCCGCTCCCCCTGCTCCCGGTCGCTGACCGCGGGGGCCCGCACGTCAGTGCCGCGCGCGGGCGGGATGCTGAGCGGGCCGCGCGCGTGCGTGTCGTGGGCCGCGCTTTCCCGGGCCGGCCCAGTTCGTTCGAAGTAGATTTCATTTAATCATTTTTGTCATAGATTTTTGTAGAAGTTTGAAAAATTTAGATCTAGGGTTTTACTGACCCAAAAATCATGAGATAAATTTTGTTAGGGTCTACATGATGTGTAGTATTTTAGAAAAATATATATATGGTATGTTATGTTTAGTTTCTGAGAGAATTAAATAGATCTTGCAAATGTGTTTTTAAATGCATGCAAATTTGTTAAATTTATAACTTGAGCTGTAGTGTCCCAAAAATCATGAAATTTGGTAGGTAGGTTACTTTATACTTGTCCTATCTCTGGTAAAAATTTGGGCATCAGTGCTTAAGTAAATTTTAAGTTATAAGGCTATCATGTTATTCTAGGAAATAATTGAATGAATTTTAGTAATTTTTCTACATGTGCAATGTTCCTGAAAATTTTTGGAGAATGTCTTGGTACCCTAGAGTATCTAAGAAAAATATGAAATCTGTTGTTTGATACTTTTCAATATGATGTAGTAATTATACAAAAATCAGCCTTTTGGACTTGTGAATTTTGTATAGGGAGTTCCTGTGAATAAAACTGGTTCAAATTTTTACAGTGGTCTAGTTTTGGGTCAGAGAGCCTCCTGTAATTTTTGTAGAATTTTAGGAGCAGTTTACATATATGTTTAAAATTCCACCTAATTAATTAAGTAAATTAAGAAATGAGTATAAATAAATGTTCTAGGTAGTCACACCCTACTTTTTGGTGTTTTTATACCTCATGTGAACTTTTGGTAACATTAGTTTGGTTTTTAGGGACTTTGGCCACATCAATAAATATTTAACCTTTGTAATTTTAGGTTTTCTGGACAGCTGGTAGTATTTCTAAGTTTGGCCTTTGATAAAAATGGTTGCTGGAAAACTTGTAAATACCAAAGTTGGAGTAAACTTGATAAACTAGCTTGTGTCAAAATTTGGGAGCATTTGGCTTAGTAGTTTGAGAGTTATTGTTGTTTTAAGTGGCAGTTCAGAATCTGCTACTCTCTGTTTTGAGAGGACAGATTCTGGAACTTGTGAAATTTGGCATAGAAAACTTGGGAGTTTGGGGTTGAGGTCTGAAAATGAATTGTAGTGCATTTCTTAGGCTTTCCAGATTGTCTTAGCTCATATCTTTTGGAATTGGAAATCTCCAGTTGTGATAAAAACAAGTAGCTGCTGTCCAGAATGCTTACTGTGGTATTTTGCTGATTGATGTGGTGTGGTATCCTAAGAAATGCTACTTTTGTAATTGTTAGGTGTTAGGGCCTTAACTGAGGAAGAGCAGCTTTATCTTAGGTTAAGTAGATTAGGTGAGTACTTCTCTACCGGAGAGGAAATTTGCACCTACTCTTTTGAAGTGATTTGAATAGAGCTTTAAAATTGTTGTAATGCATTTCATTCCGAGCATACTGCATCTTTCACTATGCATCCATGAGATTTATTATGCACTCATGCAATAGGTGTTCCGGAGGGGGTGACACTCCTCGAATTCGAACAAGCGATACCGGAGGAGGTGCTGAGCCAACCGGAGGAGCCGACAGAACCAGTCGGCGAAGGAGACGCCATTGAAGATCTACCCGAGTGCCCGGACCACAGACCTTCAACTTTTCTCAAAGGCAAGCCCCGGTGCATGCTGAACCCATTGTTTTATAAATATATCTTGAGTACTTTTAAATTGTTTACTGCATTAAGTAGTAGGAGTTGTATGAAAACAATTGTTGCATTATACCTGTCCTTGTCCAGATATTGTACTTAAATCCTATATTAGGTTTAGGCGCGTGTCAATGCTTAGCCCTGCTTAGTACGGTAGAAGTCGGGTGATTTCCGGTCATCCGCGAGAGATAGGATTGGGTCGCGAGTGGCTTATGGCTATCGTGATGGAACCATGCTTTAAATGAAATTGAGACCGGGCGGGAGTTCGATGGTACAGCTGCAAGACACTTCACGTCTTGGGTGTGGAGCCATGCCCGTCTGAGTCGTTTAAGGACCGATTCGCTGTACGTCCTTGAGTCATGTTGAACGCAGTCTAACACTTAGTTGGTCGGATAATGTAACACCCCTGGGTGTTAAGCATGCATTAGCATTTCAAAGCATAAGCATTCAACATCATTGCATGTTTAGCATTGTTTGAGTTGTAGCCCTTTTCAAATTAAACTTGAAAACAAATAAAAGGGGAACCCTAAGTTTAAAATAAATGTTAAAAAGTTAGTGTACTTTTTAGAAGTAACAATTTCAAGTAATCTAGAATAAATCAACTTGATTATTGGAGCAAAAATTTGGATTCAAATTCTCCTCAATTCTGTTTTAAAAATATTCAAAATAAATGAGTTTTTGATTTTTAAATTAGCTTTAAATCTCAAATTCAAAATCTATTGAGAATTTTGAAAAATGCTCTATATGAAAGTTGTAGAGAAGAAAATTCTGAACAACTTTTGTTTTGGGCCAAATTTCTGAAAACCCCTTTTTCATCTCCAAATTCGAATTTGAAACAAAGAAATATTCTGAAAAATATTAATTATAAAAGAAAAATCGGATTTTTCGCTTAGTGGGCTTCGGCTTCACTTTCGGCCCGTCTTCGCTGGCAGCCCGGCCCGCGTCCGCGTCGTCCCCCTCCCGCGCGCGCGCGCCCGCACGCGTCGCCGTGGCGCCGCGGCAGAGCTCGGCCGCCGCGTGGCCGGCCGTCGTCGACACCGCGCGACACGCGCCCCCGTGGCCCCCACGTCCCTCGCGCTCGCTTACTCCCCCTCCGCGCGCTCGTCCGCCTCGGCCACTCCCTCCATTCTCGCTCGCCCGCTCGCAGCAGCCGCAGCAGCGCTCCGCCGCGCCATCACCGGCTCCCGGAGCTCCGCCACCGCCGTTCGCGCTCGTGGCCGCTCCTCCGTCCGATTCCTCGCGGCCTCAGCTCCGCCCCGCTCCCCTCCACCGCGTGCGCACCTCCACTCCGCCGCTCGAGCTCAGGTGAGGGCCAATTGGCCGCCCTTCTCCTCCACTGCCGCCATGGCCGCAGTTGGCCGGCGTACATGGCCGGAGCTCCCTGGCACTCCTCTCTTCCCCCGGTCTCGAGCAATCGCCTTCCCTTCGCCTTGCGGTGCTCGCGCTCATCTTCTCGGCCGCCTCCGTGGCCTGCATTGGCCGGCCGACGAGCTCCAGCGCCGCCGTGCCGCCATCTCCGCCGGCGAGCCCCCTCCGGAGCTCCCGCGCCGCTCGGAGTTAGTGCGCTGGGTGCGCCTCGGCACGGGGAACACGTTGGTGTCCTCCCCGTCGCCGGAGACCTCACCGGCGGCGAGTTCGCCACCGGTCAGCGCCTCCCCCGCGCTGCTCTGACTGGCCGGTGGGCCCGTTGACCCGCGGGTCCCGCATGTCAGCGCGTGTGGGTTCACTGCACCGGGTGTAGCTAGCGTTTTCACCGGCGATTTTCAAAAGAATTAAAGAAAATGATTTCCAGAAAATCTGAAAAAGGCTTCCAAAAATTGTATCTCGAGATTTATAGCTCCAAAAATCATGAAACAAATTTTGAAATGTTCCTTTTGAATAGATCTACAGTTTAAAAATATATCATGTTATTTTTGTGACACTTTACTGTACATTTTTATTTAATTGTTATATATGCGGTTATCTTAGAAAAATTGCAGTAAATAAAGTAAAATAGGGAAAAATATAATTCTTGTTGCATTACTCTTTATTAGTGATGTACTTTCTAGGAAAAATGCTAGTGAAGCATGTTCTGTGGAAAAATTTTGAAGTGTAGTTCAAATGCCTTTATTGGATAATATTTGTTATTTTTAGTAGAGAGAAAAATTTGTATACAACATACATGTGATAATTTTTGTAGTATGTTAGTTTACTGTTGGTAACCTAGGAAAAATGTGAAATCTATTGTTTGATACTTTTTCTAGTATAAAACAATTTCATGCTCACTTATAGGCTATAATTTGTTTATTTTGTACAGGTAGTTTTACATTTCCATTTACCATGAAAATTTAGTGGTAGCTTAGTTAGGGTAAGAATACTCTACTGTAATTTTTGTAGATTTTTATCTACACCAGAGATAGGTGTTGCAATACAACCCTAGTTAAGTAAGGAATAAATGATTATTCTTTATGAGAAAGTAAGAATACTAAAATATGTTTGGTGTATCTTTGAAGCATCACTAGGTCTTGCTGATGTTGTGAATGAGTTAGGTTGGTGAGGTTTGATCATTTAGGGTCACTTGGTTGTGTCAGGTGTATGATAATTAGTGTAATCAAAATGGGTAAACCTTAGGGTACATGTTCTTGGATGACGTGGACTACCTTGTAGAAGATGTAGTTATATCTTAACTGCTCATTCCATGTACTCATTTGCATCTCATGCCATCCCATCACTCCATCATAATCCGATGCATCATTCGCATGCACTTATGCACTTGCATCATACAGGATCGCAGGAGGAGTCGCAGGTAGCAGTTCCGGAGGAGCAGGCTTGGACCGACCAGCAAGAGCCCCAGGCACAGGAGGTGCCCGAGGAGGAAGAGCCAGTCGAGGAACTGCCGGAGTGCGTCGACCACCATCCTAGTTCGTTCGAAAGAGGCAAGCCCCGGAGCATTATAAGTCTCCTATTTTACAAAAGTTATTCTTTATTAACTGGTTTATAATTTTATATTGTTGCATTAAGTCATAGGAGTTGAGTGGAACCGTTGTTGCATTAATATCCTTGTCCACCAGAATAATGTTACCTTATTAGGTCAGGATCGAGTAAATTGCTTAGCCATGCTTAGATCGGTAGAAGTCGGGTGATTTCCTGTCACCTGCGAGCTATAGGTGAATACCTGGCTATGGTTAGCAGTATTTGTGAATCTTGAAAAGTAACCAAGTGTTAATGAATAAGCGGAGACCGGGCGGAGTCTTATAGGGTTTTGGACTATAGTGATTCCGTCTGTGTCGATTAAGGACCGATCGTTGCTCGTCCCTCTTGTCATGTTGAACGCATGCCTCACATTTAGCTGGCCGAATAAAGTACCTTTCGACCGCGAAGCTAGTGACACTATTTCGAGCCGGGATAAACTCGGGTTGGCAGACTGGTGTTGAAGGGGGTGTACGGGGACGCGAAGAGTGAGCCCAAGGTGCGTCCTGGCAGTCGGGCGGTCCCTGGGTAGTGCGATCCATGATTGTTATCCCGCGGCTTCTTGGAAAGTGTCATTGGTGATCTACGCGACCCTGACGGGGGAAGCATGGTTTGTGTGAGGAATAAATCTCCAGCTGGATAGGAATTCGATTCGAATCGCCGTCGCTCCCGGTTAGTGAGCACTTGACTCGAGCTATGGCATCGTAGTGTTAATGATGGAACACGGATGGTTATGTGGTTAATGTTGGAAATGCTAAACCTGAGATGGTAACTTTGATGTTAATGGTTAATCAAGTGATTGTTTTAGTAATAGGTGCTTATCTAGCATGAATAGGTTATCCTAAAAATGATGCTAAAAGTACTTATTTTAGTTATTCATAATAACTTGTGCTTTTCGCAAATGAGTCAAGCCAGTCCACTATATAAAGCCTTGCATGCTCCTTGGTGTCTTGTTATTTCTGGTTTTTGACGGGTAAGTCTAGCTGAGTACATTCTCGTACTCAGGGCGTTGTTCCCATTGTTGTTGCAGATGGTCAGATGTACTACGGGTACTGCTCCAACTGTCTGTATCCGGCGATGGGTGACAACTAGGACCTTGGGCAAAGGTCGTTCTGCTTGTCTTATCTACTGCTTTTGTGGGACATGACTATCTACTGGCACTGTAACTGAACTAAGTGTGTGTGCGTAAAACTATTTGCTTCCGCTACGTTATGTTGAACTATGTTGTAATAACTCTTATTTCCGAACTCCGATGTATCTTACTTTTTTGGTCAACTTTATGTATCGTGTGAACTGTGGCTGCTAAATCAGTACGATCTTGGTTGTATGTTGGTTGGTTTGAAATCCTTCGTGATTTCACGGAATCTCGAGTTATACGGGCTTAAGTTTGTTAAATTAACCGCTTCGGTGGAAGATTTTCTTACTTAATCTCGTATAATTACGTTGATCCGTTACAGCTGGCATCGGAGCATGGTTTAGCAAGTTACTGTTCACATGAGTATTTAAAAACAAAACTGTGTTTTCAAAAGAGCTTTTGAACTTAAAAGTGTGCCAGTGGTCATATCCTTTATGCCCGATAAGGACTCTAGGTGGCTTATTTAAGTACTAACTTGGGGGTTTGCATCATATTTCAACTTCGTCGCTCATACGGCGTGCTATTGTATGAGTGCCATTCACTTGAGTGGTAATGTATGGATCAATTACCTCTACGCCTTGGTAAGTGAGAGTTGTGAGTGCATGGTCGGATACACTGCCGATCTAGGGGAGTGCTTATGTGATTCCAAAGTACTCACGTGCCATGCGCATGTGTGTATGAGGGTATCCAATTGGTGGGGAATTCCGTCATGCAGTGACGATGCCGTCAATAGGACGACGATTCGGGTAGTGGTTACCGTTATACTCGTATCTGGGGATGCGTGTATAGCGAGTAACTTACTTTACTGCTTTCTTGCATGTTTTCATACTGTGAGGTTTGGGCTGAAGTGATTTTCTGCAGGTACATAACAGCGCTTTCGAGTAGTACGTATTAGTTACGTTACAAGAGATCGTTGTATGCCACCGTTTATTCCGTTAGTAGTTATTGATTTTCTAAGTTTGTGAGGACGTACGGAACGTGCATGCATCATGTTATGCATTTCATTCATGGCATTGTTCCTCCCCTTATAAGTTGCTTATCTCATTTCGATAAAAATGCCAACTTAAAAATTTGTTCTCACCCCTGCAATAAAAAAAAAATTTTTGCTACAGATGGCACGTACTAAGCAGACAGCCCGCAAGTCCACCGGCAGAGCTCCCCGCCATCAGCTTGCTCCGCGCACTCGCCAGCGCCACACTTTTCTTGGAGAGTTTGGGATGCCTACACTCTTGTGGAGAGTGCTCAGCTATGTAGGCTATCCTGATGGGATGGAGCCCCGCTACTTTTGGTCAAATGAGCGGTTGGGTGAAGGACTTTTGGTGACTGTGGAGGCAGTAGTTCGTCCCCGAGGTGATGGTTCTGAGTGGACCGGTTGGCGTTTTGAGTCAACTGGCAGGACCCCTGAAGAAGCCGCTGAGAGGGCAGCCTTTGGGATCCTGAGGGATATCATGGATCGCTTTCCTCAGGAGTTGGCAGCAGCTATAGTTGGAGTCTTTCCGAGGGGCAACTCCTCCACTGACTCGTGGCAGCAGGCAAGGGGCAGATCTTTGGAGATTAGTGCAGCAGAGGCACAGAACAGTGACAACCCTGCTATGAGTGCCATGTTCGCAGTAATGAGAGCCTTCGATGGAGTGGAAGGTAGTCTGAGACGTGTTTCTAGTGCTCTTGGTCAGGCTCGTGATGACCGCCGTCAGCTTCAGAGAGATCACGACGCCGAGGTTGAGAGGCTCACTGCTGAGATGGCTCAGTTGACTCGTCAGAGGGATCAGGCTACTCAGAGGACTGTGGTTTTTGAGGGAGATGTACGTGCCCTGAGAGAGCAGCTTGGGCGACTGACCACCGCCCACAGGAATGCTGAGCGCATGTTGACTCATGTGCTCCATCAGAGGAATGAAGCCTGGTCTGCAGAGAATGTGTTGAGAGCTAGACAGTTTGAGCTCGAGCAGCGGTTGGCCGATGCAGAAGAGTACAATGATAACTTGCATGAGGAGGTCCATCGGTTGAACAATCAGCTTAACCCTTATGACCTTCCTGGTGCAGCAGAGATGGATTTGGATGTAGACGAAGATCCTGAAGAGCCCGTGGCGCCAGCTGAGGAGCACGACGACGCTGCAGTTGGCGACGATGCCAACGTCTCTGACCTAGACAGCGACCACGATGAGTAGGCTAGTAGTTGTTGCGCTAGCTACTAGGTTCCGCTTGCATGATCTTTTGCGTTGTTGGCACTTGAGCATGTAATAATGAGTAAAAAGACTAGAGCTTGATGTAATGTTGGAAAGCTTGGATGTGTTTGTGACGATATCCGAACGTCAAAAGTCTAGTGTATGTATGCTGGCAACTTGGTTGTAATGGACGCGATGTGTGTGCTTTAAGTAATATAATTAGTGATGTTGTGCTAATTGGAATGACTTATTGTGCCCCTGTTTTATTGTATGAATTTATTCTCTCCAGTGAATTCAGTTCGGCATAATTTTTCATTCGGTTGCAATTTCTACAACATCACCTAATAATTACTGTTGCTGAAATATGCAGATGCCGAACACTCGCCGTACCGTGTATGGTGCCGCTGAGGCTGGTGGCAGTGCAGCTGCTAATGATGACCGTGATCCACCACCGCCTCCTCCACCCTACACTGCAGAGCAGTTTTTCGCCCAATTCCTGGGAAGCCAACGCAACATGGAGAGCATGCAACAGAATATGGAAGCTGCGTTGCGCAGTATCGCAGATAATACCCGTCGGGGGATAAACCAGAGTGGCCACGAAGCAAACCAGTACAGCAGTTTTAAGGACTTCATGGATACTCGTCCGCCGATCTTCAAGGAAGCCGCAGAGCCTTTAGATGCAGAAGAATGGATTAATACGATGGAAGATAAGTTTCGTGTCCTGAGGATGACTGAAGTGTTGAAGACTGAGTATGCAGCTCATCAGCTTCAAGGTCCGGCAGGAATGTGGTGGAAGCATCACCGCACCACTTTTCCTCCCCACGCCCATATCTCTTGGAGGGAGTTCACTGATGCCTTCCGTGGAACATACATTCCACCAGGTCTGACCGAGATGAAGCTTGGGGAATTCCTGGCGTTAAATCAAGGCACGAAGACTGTGACTCAATATCTGCATGCATTCAATAACCTGAGCCGTTATGCTCCTGATATGGTGAATACTGATGCCAAGAAGATCGCTAGTTTCAAAAGAGGCCTGAGTCCCAAGATGATGAAACATGTGGGTACAAACATGAGGACTAGTTTCAATGACTTCGTTAGTGACTGTCTGAAGCAAGAGAAGAACAATAATGTTTATGCCGCTTCAAAGATCCGTAAGAGGGCTTTTGAGTCGGGTTCCTCTCAGTCCAGGGCCCCAGTGACCAACCGCCCTGCTTATCGATCGCCTGTCCCCGGTGCAAGGTTTAGGCCACCGCAACGGAAGAATCAGAATGCTCAACCACCCCAGAGAAACCAGAAGCCGTTCAAGATGGCATTGCCTCAAGCAAAGACAGGACAAGGCAGTTCATCGGGAACCGTGGCTCAAGTGAAGGGACCGTGCTTCAACTGCAACCAACCTGGGCACTTTGCAAAGTATTGTCCCTACCCTAAGAAACAGCAAACACAGTATCAAGCTCGTGTGCACCACACCACTGTGGATGACATCCCTGAAGGAGAACCGGTGACAGCTGGTATGTTTTCTATCAACAATCATCCTGCAGTAGTCTTGTTTGATTCTGGATCGTCTCATTCCTTTGTAAGTCAAGCATTTGTTAAAAGGCATGAGCAAAAGATAGTTGAATTGGAATGTGCATATAAAATCAGTTCAGCTGGGGCTGATCTGTTGACTAATCAGATAGTTCAGGGAGTAACCCTAAACATATCAAACCGTCAATATAAGCTTAATCTGATAGTCATGCCAGGGTTAGTTTTGGATGTGATCATGGGTATGAACTGGATGAATCAAATGGGAGTTGTAATTGATGTTGGAGGAAGGAGTATCTCTCTTAAGGAACCCAGTGGGGAAGGCACCTTTCGGGTGGTCCTACCTCGGAGAGTAGACCTAGCTAGCACATCTTGTGCGGTCCAAACTACTCTGCTAGCCTAGATTCCAGTGGTCTGTGAGTTTCCAGATGTGTTTCCAGATGAGTTACCTGGACTGCCGCCAGACCGAGATGTTGAGTTTGCCATTGAGTTAATTCCAGGAACAGCACCGATCTCGAGAAGGCCTTATCGGATGCCTCCCAATGAGTTAGCAGAATTGAAGAAACAACTTCAGGACTTGCTAAAGAAAGGGTTGATTCGTCCCAGCTCGTCTGAATGGGGATGTCCCGCTCTGTTTGTGAAAAAGAAGAAGGATAACTCCTTACGCATGTGCGTGGATTATCGGCCACTGAATGCAGTGACAATTAAAAACAAGTATCCTCTTCCTCGGATTGATATCTTGTTTGACCAATTGTCTAAAGCCAAAGTGTTCTCTAAAATAGATTTGAGGTCAGGGTACCATCAAATAAAGATTAGGCCGCAAGACGTGCCTAAGACTGTGTTCTCTACCAGATATGGTTTGTACGAGTATCTTGTCATGTCTTTCGGATTGACAAATGCTCCTGCATACTTTATGTACCTGATGAATTCGGTTTTCATGCCCGAATTGGACAAGTTTGTGATCGTGTTCATTGATGACATACTAATATACTCAGAAAATGAAGAAGATCACGCAGAACACCTCAGGATTGTCTTGACTAGACTCAGAGAACATCGACTGTATGCTAAGTTCAGCAAGTGTGAGTTCTGGCTTAGGACAGTTCCTTTTCTCGGCCATGTGTTGTCTGAAAATGGCATTTCTGTAGACCCTAGTAAAGTACAAGAGGTTATGAACTGGAAGTCACCAACTTCAGTTAACGAAGTTCGCAGTTTCCTTGGTTTAGCCGGTTACTACCGTCGCTTCATACCGGATTTCTCGAAGATTGCCAAACCAATGACAAGCCTGTTACAGAAGGATCATAAGTTTGTATGGACAGAGGAGTGTGAAGCAGCTTTCTGTACCTTGCGGAAGTTGTTGACCACTGCTCCTGTTCTGGCCCAACCAGACATAGAAAAGTCGTTTGATGTTTTCTGTGACGCATCCAAGAATGGGTTAGGATGTGTGCTGATGCAAAATGGAAGAGTCATTGCTTACGCCTCACGACAGTTGAGGAAGCATGAAGTTAACTATCCTACACATGAATTAGAGCTTGCAGCAGTGGTGCATGCTCTAAAGATTTGGAGGCACTACCTGTTGGGTAATGTGTGTAATATCTTCACAGACCATAAGAGTCTCAAATACATCTTTACCCAATCTGAGTTGAACATGAGACAGAGGAGATGGTTAGAGTTGATAAAGGACTACAATCTGAACGTACACTATCACCCTGGAAAGGCTAATGTAGTAGCAGATGCACTGAGCAGAAAATCTCATGCTATTGATGTGCAACCGTTGTTTGAAGAAGGGTTCAATTTGTTACATCCGGCTGTGTTGCATAATATTCAGATCAGTTGCACTCTAGAAAGCCAGATCATTAATGGTCAGAAAACAGATAAGGGAATCTTTCATATCAAAGAAAAGATAAAGAGAGAACCCACCAAACACTTTCGCTTGGATGACCAAGGAGTGTTATGGTTCAAGGATCGCCTGGTAGTACCTAAGGATAGAGAGCTTAAAAACAAGTTGATGGATGAGGCCCATCGTTCTAAGCTATCTATTCACCCCGGAAGTAGCAAGATGTACCAAGATTTGCGACCCCGTTATTGGTGGACTAAGATGAAAAAGGAGATTGCAGCATACGTTGCTCGTTGCGACATGTGTTGTAGAGTTAAAGCTCTTCACATGAGACCTGCAGGACTCCTGCAACCTTTGTCGGTACCCGATTGGAAGTGGGATGATATAAGTATGGACTTTATCACTGGTCTTCCCACCACACAGAAGGGCCATGATTCCATTTGGGTAATAGTCGATCGCCTTACCAAGTCAGCTCACTTTCTGCCAGTCAAAACAAGTTTTCGACCACCTCAATATGCAGAAAAGTACATTGCTGAGATTGTCCGATTGCATGGAATACCAAAAACAATAGTGTCTGATCGTGGTTCACAGTTTACCTCTCACTTTTGGGAACATCTTCATCAAGGTTTGGGCACTAGTTTGATTCGTAGCACGGCTTACCACCCACAGACGGATGGGCAGACAGAAAGAGTGAATGCAGTACTAGAAGATATGCTTAGAGCTTGTGTGTTATCATCCAGAGGCTCATGGGAATCCTGGTTACCGTTGGCAGAATTTGCTTATAACAACAGTTACCAAGAGAGTATCAAGATGGCACCTTTTGAAGCTTTGTATGGCCGGAAGTGCAGAACACCGTTAAATTGGGTAGAGCCCGGAGAAAGGAGATTTTACGGAATTGATTTTGTAGATGAGGCAGAGAAGAAGGTCCGTGTTATTCAACAAAACATGCAAGCAGCACAGTCTCGTCAGAAAAGTTATGCGGATAAGAGAAGAAGACCATTGGATTTCCAAATAGGCGACTATGTCTATTTAAAGGTTACCCCAATGAAGAAGAAACGGTTTGGAATCAAGAAGAAACTATTTGCTAGATATATAGGGCCATACCAGATTTTGGAGAAAAAGGGCCCCGTGGCATATAAGTTACAGTTACCAGAAGAGATGAGTTCGATCTTTCCCGTCTTCCACGTATCCCAATTGAAGAAGTGTCTACGTGTTCCAGAGGAGAGAATACAGCCTCAGGGTATTCGGATCAAGGCAGATTTGGAATATCGCGAGCAACCAGTCCGAGTCCTGGATACCAAGGACCGAGTCACTCGGAACAAAGTGGTCACAACCTACAAGGTTCAGTGGAGTCATCATGACGAGAGCGATGCTTCTTGGGAAACGGGAGAATATCTTCAAACTGCTTATAAAGATTTTTACGATAAATGGTTCGTAACTCAAATCTCGGGACGAGATTCTTATAAGGGGGGAGGGCTGTAACACCCCTGGGTGTTAAGCATGCATTAGCATTTCAAAGCATAAGCATTCAACATCATTGCATGTTTAGCATTGTTTGAGTTGTAGCCCTTTTCAAATTAAACTTGAAAACAAATAAAAGGGGAACCCTAAGTTTAAAATAAATGTTAAAAAGTTAGTGTACTTTTTAGAAGTAACAATTTCAAGTAATCTAGAATAAATCAACTTGATTATTGGAGCAAAAATTTGGATTCAAATTCTCCTCAATTCTGTTTTAAAAATATTCAAAATAAATGAGTTTTTGATTTTTAAATTAGCTTTAAATCTCAAATTCAAAATCTATTGAGAATTTTGAAAAATGCTCTATATGAAAGTTGTAGAGAAGAAAATTCTGAACAACTTTTGTTTTGGGCCAAATTTCTGAAAACCCCTTTTTCATCTCCAAATTCGAATTTGAAACAAAGAAATATTCTGAAAAATATTAATTATAAAAGAAAAATCGGATTTTTCGCTTAGTGGGCTTCGGCTTCACTTTCGGCCCGTCTTCGCTGGCAGCCCGGCCCGCGTCCGCGTCGTCCCCCTCCCGCGCGCGCGCGCCCGCACGCGTCGCCGTGGCGCCGCGGCAGAGCTCGGCCGCCGCGTGGCCGGCCGTCGTCGACACCGCGCGACACGCGCCCCTGTGGCCCCCACGTCCCTCGCGCTCGCTTACTCCCCCTCCGCGCGCTCGTCCGCCTCGGCCACTCCCTCCATTCTCGCTCGCCCGCTCGCAGCAGCCGCAGCAGCGCTCCGCCGCGCCATCACCGGCTCCCGGAGCTCCGCCACCGCCGTTCGCGCTCGTGGCCGCTCCTCCGTCCGATTCCTCGCGGCCTCAGCTCCGCCCCGCTCCCCTCCACCGCGTGCGCACCTCCACTCCGCCGCTCGAGCTCAGGTGAGGGCCAATTGGCCGCCCTTCTCCTCCACTGCCGCCATGGCCGCAGTTGGCCGGCGTACATGGCCGGAGCTCCCTGGCACTCCTCTCTTCCCCCGGTCTCGAGCAATCGCCTTCCCTTCGCCTTGCGGTGCTCGCGCTCATCTTCTCGGCCGCCTCCGTGGCCTGCATTGGCCGGCCGACGAGCTCCAGCGCCGCCGTGCCGCCATCTCCGCCGGCGAGCCCCCTCCGGAGCTCCCGCGCCGCTCGGAGTTAGTGCGCTGGGTGCGCCTCGGCACGGGGAACACGTTGGTGTCCTCCCCGTCGCCGGAGACCTCACCGGCGGCGAGTTCGCCACCGGTCAGCGCCTCCCCCGCGCTGCTCTGACTGGCCGGTGGGCCCGTTGACCCGCGGGTCCCGCATGTCAGCGCGTGTGGGTTCACTGCACCGGGTGTAGCTAGCGTTTTCACCGGCGATTTTCAAAAGAATTAAAGAAAATGATTTCCAGAAAATCTGAAAAAGGCTTCCAAAAATTGTATCTCGAGATTTATAGCTCCAAAAATCATGAAACAAATTTTGAAATGTTCCTTTTGAATAGATCTACAGTTTAAAAATATATCATGTTATTTTTGTGACACTTTACTGTACATTTTTATTTAATTGTTATATATGCGGTTATCTTAGAAAAATTGCAGTAAATAAAGTAAAATAGGGAAAAATATAATTCTTGTTGCATTACTCTTTATTAGTGATGTACTTTCTAGGAAAAATGCTAGTGAAGCATGTTCTGTGGAAAAATTTTGAAGTGTAGTTCAAATGCCTTTATTGGATAATATTTGTTATTTTTAGTAGAGAGAAAAATTTGTATACAACATACATGTGATAATTTTTGTAGTATGTTAGTTTACTGTTGGTAACCTAGGAAAAATGTGAAATCTATTGTTTGATACTTTTTCTAGTATAAAACAATTTCATGCTCACTTATAGGCTATAATTTGTTTATTTTGTATAGGTAGTTTTACATTTCCATTTACCATGAAAATTTAGTGGTAGCTTAGTTAGGGTAAGAATACTCTACTGTAATTTTTGTAGATTTTTATCTACACCAGAGATAGGTGTTGCAATACAACCCTAGTTAAGTAAGGAATAAATGATTATTCTTTATGAGAAAGTAAGAATACTAAAATATGTTTGGTGTATCTTTGAAGCATCACTAGGTCTTGCTGATGTTGTGAATGAGTTAGGTTGGTGAGGTTTGATCATTTAGGGTCACTTGGTTGTGTCAGGTGTATGATAATTAGTGTAATCAAAATGGGTAAACCTTAGGGTACATGTTCTTGGATGACGTGGACTACCTTGTAGAAGATGTAGTTATATCTTAACTGCTCATTCCATGTACTCATTTGCATCTCATGCCATCCCATCACTCCATCATAATCCGATGCATCATTCGCATGCACTTATGCACTTGCATCATACAGGATCGCAGGAGGAGTCGCAGGTAGCAGTTCCGGAGGAGCAGGCTTGGACCGACCAGCAAGAGCCCCAGGCACAGGAGGTGCCCGAGGAGGAAGAGCCAGTCGAGGAACTGCCGGAGTGCGTCGACCACCATCCTAGTTCGTTCGAAAGAGGCAAGCCCCGGAGCATTATAAGTCTCCTATTTTACAAAAGTTATTCTTTATTAACTGGTTTATAATTTTATATTGTTGCATTAAGTCATAGGAGTTGAGTGGAACCGTTGTTGCATTAATATCCTTGTCCACCAGAATAATGTTACCTTATTAGGTCAGGATCGAGTAAATTGCTTAGCCATGCTTAGATCGGTAGAAGTCGGGTGATTTCCTGTCACCTGCGAGCTATAGGTGAATACCTGGCTATGGTTAGCAGTATTTGTGAATCTTGAAAAGTAACCAAGTGTTAATGAATAAGCGGAGACCGGGCGGAGTCTTATAGGGTTTTGGACTATAGTGATTCCGTCTGTGTCGATTAAGGACCGATCGTTGCTCGTCCCTCTTGTCATGTTGAACGCATGCCTCACATTTAGCTGGCCGAATAAAGTACCTTTCGACCGCGAAGCTAGTGACACTATTTCGAGCCGGGATAAACTCGGGTTGGCAGACTGGTGTTGAAGGGGGTGTACGGGGACGCGAAGAGTGAGCCCAAGGTGCGTCCTGGCAGTCGGGCGGTCCCTGGGTAGTGCGATCCATGATTGTTATCCCGCGGCTTCTTGGAAAGTGTCATTGGTGATCTACGCGACCCTGACGGGGGAAGCATGGTTTGTGTGAGGAATAAATCTCCAGCTGGATAGGAATTCGATTCGAATCGCCGTCGCTCCCGGTTAGTGAGCACTTGACTCGAGCTATGGCATCGTAGTGTTAATGATGGAACACGGATGGTTATGTGGTTAATGTTGGAAATGCTAAACCTGAGATGGTAACTTTGATGTTAATGGTTAATCAAGTGATTGTTTTAGTAATAGGTGCTTATCTAGCATGAATAGGTTATCCTAAAAATGATGCTAAAAGTACTTATTTTAGTTATTCATAATAACTTGTGCTTTTCGCAAATGAGTCAAGCCAGTCCACTATATAAAGCCTTGCATGCTCCTTGGTGTCTTGTTATTTCTGGTTTTTGACGGGTAAGTCTAGCTGAGTACATTCTCGTACTCAGGGCGTTGTTCCCATTGTTGTTGCAGATGGTCAGATGTACTACGGGTACTGCTCCAACTGTCTGTATCCGGCGATGGGTGACAACTAGGACCTTGGGCAAAGGTCGTTCTGCTTGTCTTATCTACTGCTTTTGTGGGACATGACTATCTACTGGCACTGTAACTGAACTAAGTGTGTGTGCGTAAAACTATTTGCTTCCGCTACGTTATGTTGAACTATGTTGTAATAACTCTTATTTCCGAACTCCGATGTATCTTACTTTTTTGGTCAACTTTATGTATCGTGTGAACTGTGGCTGCTAAATCAGTACGATCTTGGTTGTATGTTGGTTGGTTTGAAATCCTTCGTGATTTCACGGAATCTCGAGTTATACGGGCTTAAGTTTGTTAAATTAACCGCTTCGGTGGAAGATTTTCTTACTTAATCTCGTATAATTACGTTGATCCGTTACAGATAAGTCGTTCCGACCGCGAAGTCGAGTAGTATGGTTCAGGCCGGGAATCGAATGGTAGGTTGCTTCTTGGAGGAGAGAAAGGATGTGCTTGGGGACATTGGCGTGAGACCAAGGGGGGGTTAAAGTCCCTATCACCTGGCAGAGTGTCGCCCTTGGGGTCGCGACATCAGTCGGACCCGCGATTCCTGAACTGTACGAAAGATGACCTGAGCAGCCCTCGCCAGGCGCGTCTCGGTGAGTGTTAGAAATACCGCTCCAGCTGGATAGGAATTCGATTCGAATCGCCGTCGCTCCCGGTTAGTGAGCACTTGACTTGAGCAGCGGCAACGTAGATCTCATTAATTGAACAGATGGTTAAGTGAATGATACAATGTTGCCACAATTTATACCTGCTATGGAAATAATATGAATAATTGTTTGATGATAATCAAGTGCATGTTTAGTACAGGTGCTAAGATAGATGACAGGTAAATGCTAAAAATAACTGCTAGTACAGGTTATAAGAGTTTCAACTACTTATGCCTTTATGCAAAAATGTGGTGTCAGCTAGCCTCTCGTGTAAGCCTTGCATAATCCTTGGTGTCACTTTATTTCTGGTTTTTGACGGGTAAGTCTAGCTGAGTACATTCCAGTACTCAGGGTTTATTCTCTCCTGTTGCAGATGACATGCTTTATCAGGGATTCTGCAAGACGTGTCTCCACCCTGCGGGTGATGATGACTAGATCACAAGGGCGTGATCGTCTTTATGTACTTTCCTCATGCTTTTGCGGGATGTCGATCATCCAGACTGGCAGTAATTAAGTAACTAATGTGTGCGTTATGCTTCCACTACTTTCCAAACATGGTTTGTAATATTTGCTACTCCGTGGTGTAAACTTATTTCGGAACTACTTGTGAAATGTACGTACGATGTGTATGTTGAATGATGCGATCCTGGTTGTAAGCAGTTTGGTTTGAAATCCTTCGTGATTTCGATTGACTACCGGGATTATATGGGCTCAAGTTTGAAAATTTGAGCGCTTCGGTGCTTGTTTTCGTACTTGTGCTCTTATAATTTGGTCGGTTCTGTTACAGCTGGTACCGGAGCATAATTCAACATTAAACACATCTTACGAGTAATTAAAAACAAAAGTATTTGTTTGCGAAAAGGGTTAAACTCTAAAAATTATTTTTATAAGTATGCCAGTGATCACATCCCTTAGCCCAAATAAGGACTCTTAGGTGGCTTATTATGAAGACTAACTTGGGGGCCTTGTTTGTTTTTGTTTCGTCGTCCATACGGCGTGATATTGTATGGATGCCATCCACTTGGGTGGTAATGTATGGATCAATTACCTCGACGCTCGGGTAAGTGTGAGTTGTGAGAGCATGATCGTCCAACCGGCGGTCTAGGGGAGAGTAGTTTTGGTGATTTGCATACTTACATGTTCAAACCATGTAACTATGTAAAGCACTTAATTGTGGGCATCTATAAATCGGGTAGCTTGATACTGAAATATATACATCAGGGGATGTGTATATGGAAAGTATTTAGTTTACTGCTTTCTTGTATGTTTATTTTGGGTTTTGTTGGGCTGCAATGAAATTTTCTGCAGGTACTCTAACAGCGTAACGAGTAGACCGATAGTTTCGCTTATATGAGAGAACGTATGTATGCCACCGTTTAGCGTTAGAACTTTAGTTTTCTACTAAGGTGAGAGGGCGTACGGAACGAGCATGCATCATGTTTAATTATATCATACATGTCATTTACTCCCTCCTTAAAAATTTCAATAGTCCCGACTAAATTAAATTTCGTATCCCCTAAATGATCCTCACTTTAAGTCATATCTTGTTGATACAGATGGCACGTACCAGGATGACAGCTCGTAAGTCAACTGGTGGAAGGGTCCCTCGCCACCAGCTAGCTCCACGCGAGCCCCGTCCTGAGCCCTCTGAGGTGGATAGGTTACGGGCTGAGTTGGCAGAGGTGACTGCTGCTAGGGATGCAGCACGGCAACAACTGGAGCAAGTGATTCATGATCGTGATCAAGAAACGCTTGCAGTCCAGAGGTTGACAGTGGCAAATCGCAACTGTCAGCGTATGTTGGTCCGGGTGATGGAACAGAGGGATGAAGCCTGGCACGAGGAGAATGTTCTGAGGGCTCGTCAGTTTGAGCTCGAACAACAGTTAGAGAATGCTGAAGAATACAATGACAACCTTCATGAAGAAGTGCACCGTCTGAACAACCAGCTTAATCCTCTGCTACCTAGAAACAACAACGTAGATGAGGATATGGGTTCGGGAATCTTCATGGCTGAGGATGATGATGAAGTGGAGGTCAATGGACCACAGGATGCCCCACCTGCAGAAGCACCAGAGGACGAGCCAGAAGAAGAAGAAGACGAGGAGTTAGAGCCTGTCAGTGATGAGGACGGCGGGGAGATCCTTGACGCTGACTCGGAGGATGATGCTTAGAGTAGTCATCACGTACCTATAATGTTAGGATCGTCTTTTGCGCCTCCCTGTGTAAGAGTGAGGCCTTGTAATAACTTGACTTTGGGATGTAAGGTTGAACCGTATGTTTCCTGAATGTAGTTTGAACCTGTTAATTTCGATCGCAATGGGATGTCTTATTGTGTTGTGTTCGATGATGGTGTCACGATTAGCACCCTTCGGTGCCGCGATGAAACCGAGGGCCTCCTATGGCGCGCGACATAAGGTTGTGCTGCTTGGCACGCGCAGGTATCGAGGTGGCTAGTCATGATCCACCATGGAACTCTCCATTGAGAAGTCTCCTTGTGGTCAGTTTGAAGTAGTCTTTCACAGTCAACTAAAAATCTTGAGAGCGAATCCAAGTACCATGCGAAAGGTCAAAAATCACGTAGATAGTGACGTAAACGGTCCGGTAACTGTTGTGCCCCCTGTGAGTGAGCCTTTATCAAAGAACATCTTGTTGGATTCCCTCGTATGATTGCGCCAATTGATGCGCTTGAATGGATTGTGTGGTTGTGATGAATTATTGTGTCCTAATTATTATGAGAAGTCTATTTCATGAAGGCAGTTTGATATTCGCAATAATTCATCTACAAATTTCCCACATCGCAAGTGCTCATTGGCTATGCATTTTGCAGATGTCGTACAATCTACGTCGGGGTCGTGGCAATGAGGAGGAGGAACAGCCGCCCCCTCCGCCACCACCTACTCCGGCTGAGTTGATGCAATCAGTGGTTGAAGGGCAGCGCATGTTGGCTGACGCCATGCGCCAACTGGCTAATCGAGAGGCTCGTCATGGCCGCCAGGGTCCAGAGCCAAATCAGTACAGCGATTTCAAGGACTTTCTTGATACAAAGCCCCCGCTCTTTAAGGAAGCGGAAGAACCACTGCAGGCTGACGAGTGGTTGAATACTATTGAACAAAAGTTTCGTCTACTACGCCTGACTGATGAGCTGAAAACTGAGTATGCTTCCCATCAGTTGCATGGTCCAGCGGGCATTTGGTGGAGCCACTATCGTTCCACACTGCCTGCCAATGTTCCAATTGCTTGGGACCAGTTCAAGGCCGCATTTCGTGGAAATTATATTCCTCCAGGTCTTATGGCAATCAAGCACACGGAATTCATGAGGCTGTCGCAGGGAAACAAAAGCTTGACTGAATACTTGCAGTCTTTCAACAACCTGGCAAGGTATGCCACAGAGTTTGTGGATACCGATGCCAAGAAGATTGCTAGCTTCAAAAGGGGCCTCGGCCCAAAGCTGATGAAGACTATGGGTACTAGCAAGTGTACTACTTTCAACGAATTTATCAGTGATGCTTTGACCCAGGAGAACAATAATGCTATTTATTCTGCCTCTAAGAGCCGCAAAAGGGCCCTCGAGGCAAGTGCTTCTCAGTCACGGGCCTCAGCTGCACCAAGATCTTCCCCGCGCCCACCTGCTCAGAATACAAAGTTCCGTCCGCCACAGAAAAAGCCTGCTGCAAAAACTGGATTCCGTAAGGCTTATACAGTCGCTCTGCCAAAGGGGACTTCTGGACAGAGCAGCTCTAGTGTTCCTCCCAGCAATATGCCTTGTTGGAACTGCAACAAGCCAGGCCATTGGGCCTGGAACTGTCCTTACCCTAAGAAAAATGTCAATCAAGGTGGTCGTCAGGGACACGCTCATTATAACAGCATTGAGGAAATTCCATCTGGTGAGGTGGTCACTGCTGGTAAGTTCCTAGTTGACCAACACCCCGCAGTGGTACTTTTTGATTCAGGTGCTTCGCATTCCTTTATCAGTCCTAAGTTTGCATCCAAATTTGCACACAAGTTGCATACTGTTGAAGGTGTGGGTTATTGCATTAGTGCTGCAAGTGGGAATATTTCCACAAACAAAGTAGTGGGGAACCTTAAGTTTGAGATAGAAGGGCGAAATTATTCGCTTGCTCTATTGGTTTTACCGGGTTTAGACATAGATGTTATCTTGGGCATGAATTGGATGAGTCAGAATGGGGTACTCATCGATACCTCCGCTCAGGTAGTTATGCTCAGAGATCCTACAGATAACAAGGGTTTTCTAGTAACACTTCCCAGAAAAATTGAATTGTCAGGGGAAGTTCATGATGTGCAAGCAAAGGCGTTGGCTGAAATTCCTGTAGTAAATGAATTTTCGGACGTTTTTCCCGATGATTTGCCGGGACTCCCTCCGGATCGGGATGTGGAATTTAAAATCGAGTTGTTGCCTGGCACTGCACCCATCTCTAGGAGACCCTATAGGATGCCTCCAAATGAGTTAGCTGAACTTAAGGTGCAGTTGAATGAACTGTTAAAGAAGGGGTTGATTCGTCCTAGCTCGTCTCCGTGGGGATGCCCTGCTATCTTTGTAAAGAAGAAGGATCAGACCTTGCGGATGTGCGTAGATTATAGACCTCTGAATGCAGTCACTGTCAAAAATAAGTATCCTCTGCCACGTATCGATATCTTGTTCGATCAGTTGTCCAAAGCTAAAGTCTTTTCCAAGATTGATTTGAGGTCTGGTTACCATCAGATTAAAATCCGTCCCGAAGATATTCCAAAAACCGCCTTCTCGACAAGATACGGCCTTTATGAGTATCTTGTTATGTCTTTCGGCCTGACAAATGCCCCAGCGCACTTCATGTGCTTGATGAATTCGGTGTTTATGCCCGAATTGGACAAGTTTGTGGTGGTGTTTATTGATGACATCTTGATATACTCTGAAAATGAGGAAGAACACGCTGAACATTTGCGTATTGTCCTCAGCAGACTGCGCGAACATCAATTGTATGCGAAGTTCAGTAAGTGTGAATTCTGGCTTCGTGAAGTACCTTTCCTTGGGCATGTGTTGTCCGATGGAGGAATTATGGTGGATCCCACTAAGGTACAAGAAGTATTGAATTGGAAGGCTCCTACTTCGGTTCATGAGGTCCGGAGTTTTCTTGGGTTGGCTGGCTATTATCGTCGCTTCATCCCGGATTTCTCAAAAATAGCCAAACCCATGACTCGGTTGCTACAAAAAGACACCAGGTTTGTCTGGACTCCTGAGTGTGATGCGGCTTTTCAGCAACTGCGAACCCTCCTAACCTCGGCTCCGGTTTTGGCACAACCGGACATCGAGAAACCATTTGATGTTTATTGTGATGCCTCAGGCATAGGTTTGGGAGGCATTTTGATGCAGGAAGGCCGAGTAATTGCATATACCTCGCGGCAACTTCGGAAGCATGAGGTGAATTATCCAACGCATGACTTAGAACTGGCTGCAGTTGTTCATGCTTTGAAGGTATGGCGGCATTATCTGCTGGGCAATGTCTGCAATATCTATACAGATCACAAAAGCCTCAAATACATCTTCACCCAACCAGAGCTGAATGTGCGTCAGAGAAGATGGCTCGAGTTGATTAAGGATTATAATCTTCAAGTGCACTATCATCCAGGCAAGGCAAATGTGGTTGCGGATGCTTTGAGCCGTAAATCTCACTGCCATTCCTTAGTTGAAACTGATTTTCATCGATCTCGCCTGTTACATCCGGCAGTCTTGTACAACATCACTGTCAGTGGTACTCTCAGAAATAGAATCATTGAGCTCCAAAAGACTGATCCGGGTATTTTTCACATAAAACGGAAGATGAAAGAGGGAGAGACTAAGCATTTCAGGTTAGATGACGAAGGTGTGCTGTGGTTCAAGGATAGATTAGTGGTACCTAAGGACCGAGAGCTTAGAGATCAGATCCTGTCCGAAGCACATTTGTCCAAGTTGTCCATCCATCCTGGTAGTAATAAGATGTATTATGATTTGAAGCCACTTTATTGGTGGACCAAGATGCGGAAAGAGATAGCTGCATATGTTGCTAGGTGTGACACCTGTTGCAGAGTTAAAGCTGTGCACATGAAAGCTGGGTTACTCCAGCCACTATCTATCCCAGGCTAGAAATGGGAAGAGATAAGCATGGATTTCATTGTCGGACTTCCTCCTACTGTCAAAAATCATAACTCCATCTGGGTAATTGTTGATCGATTGACCAAATCAGCTCATTTTATCCCAGTTAGAGTGGACTATCGTCCCACTGACTATGCTGAGTTGTACTTCAATCAGATAGTCCGGCTTCATGGGATACCTCGTACTATCGTTTCTGACCGTGGTCCCCAGTTCACTGCTCGTTTTTGGGAGCATTTGCATCACCTTCTGGGAACCAAGTTAGTGAGAAGCTCTGCTTATCACCCCCAGACGTCTGGTCAGACGGAACGAGTTAACCAAATCTTGGAAGATCTGTTGCGAGCATGCGTCATTTCATCCAAGGGTTCTTGGGAAAAATGGTTACCTTTAGCTGAATTCTCGTACAATAACAGTTATCAAGAGAGTATTAAGATGGCCCCATTCGAAGCTTTGTACGGTCGTAAGTGTTGAACTCCGCTAAACTGGGTAGAAGCTGGGGAAAGAAGGTATTATGGCATTGATTTTGTCCAGGAAGCCGAGGAACAAGTCCGTACTATCCAGAAACACATGGCTGCAGCCCAAGCTAGACAGAAAAGCTATGCTGATCGTCGTAGAAAACCACTAGAGTTTGAAGTTGGAGACTTCGTTTATTTGAAAGTTTCTCCAATGAAGAGTGTCCAACGTTTTGGTGTTAAGCGGAAACTTGCACCAAGATACGTGGGTCCTTTTCAGATCATAGGCAAGAGTGGAGCTGTTGCGTACAAAATCCAGTTACCTCCTGAAATGAGAGCCATATTCAACGTTTTCCATGTATCTCAGCTTAAAAAGTGTCTTCGAGTTCCTGAGGAACAAGTTCCTTTAGGAGACATCAGGCTTGAATCCGACTTAACCTATGAAGAAAAGCCCATCCGAGTGATCGATACTCAGGAACGAGTAACTAGAAGTAAAGTGGTTAAGTGGTACAAAGTGATGTGGAGTAATCAGGGTAGTGAAAGTGATGCTACGTGGGAACGGGAAGATTATTTGCGGGATGGTTATAAGGAATTCTATGAAAAATGGTACGCTTTCCAAATCTCGGGACGAGATTTTTATAAGGGGGGAGGGCTGTAACACCTCAAGTGTTTAGTCCATAATTGCATTGCATTTGCATAAGCATAAGCATGCATCACTCATGTTTGTTATTTTATGTGAGCCAACACATGTGATTGTTCTAGGAGTTTTGTTTGGTTTATAACTTGGATTACTTGATGGTTGGTGTAACAAAAAGGTAGAATAGCCAATTATGTTCCATAACACCTTAGTTATACTTAGGGTAACTCTTGGAGCAAGGTTCATGTTGATCAAAATTGCAAAAATGCCCTCCAAGAGATGGTTGACCACAATTTGACCCTAGAATATTCTAATTTGACCAATTAAAAAGTCTAACTTAAAGACCTTGCATGGAAGAGCACCCTTAAGCAAAGTTGTAAAGAATTTTATGGGGAACAAAAGTCTCAATATGACCATCTCATGAAATTGATCAGAACATGCTTAAAAGTGGCCCACAAGTCAGCTAAAGGGACTGCCTCAACACTTAGATTTTTCTAAGTCCTCAAATTGACCCTCCAGTTTTGCTGAGGCCTACTTTAGAGGCTTGTAGTTTGCAAACCAGGCCAAACCAGCTTTCACTCATATTGACAAACTTGTAGTCATCATGTAGCCCTACAACTTTGTCAACATCACCCAAGTCTGGTTCTCCATGGTTTATGAGTTATGATGTCATGAAGTTAGGGTTTCAGTCGGTGTCGTTAACTGAAAACCTGTTTCAGTTTCACCGAGCACCACTTTGGGGCCATGTAGTTTCAAATATATGCCGAACCAGCCCAAACACTAATTAACAAATTTGTTGCCCTAACATAGCTCTACAAACTTGATGTTGCCACCTTGGACTGAAACAAGCTGGTTTAGAAGTTAATCACCTTCAAAATCGCTCTGTCAGTCACTACCAATGGCACCTTTGCACTGCGATTCAGTTTCGTCAGAGGGAGAGTGGCCGACCGGCCACAGAGCCACGCCGACGCGTGGAGGCGCGGTGGCGCCCGTACGCCGGCCCTGGCCCCACCGGTCAGGCCGCGACGCCTTCAAGACCGCCACGACACGCGAGCCGGCCTCCATTCCCTCCGCCTCGCTCTCCCGATTTCAAATCGCCACACCGAGTCGCCATTGCCGCTCCATCTCCGGCGAGCTCACGCGCGAGTTCCATTGCTTCACCGGCCACCAAACCACGCCATCTCCTCCGCCTCACCGCCCCCCATCTCCTCGACCCACCGACGGCCGTGATTGGACTCGAGGTGAGCCACATTGCTCCCTCCGCCGCTTCCAAAGAGGTCACCGGAGCCCGCCATGGAGGCTCACCGTGGCCGGGGTAGCTCGGGTCCCTCTCCGTCCTCCCTTCCTACCTCAATAGCTCCGCCTAGCTTCAGTGAAGCTCGTACCGAGCTTAGCCGGGACCGTGCACCCTCACCGGCGACGATGCACCGCCACTGACCCTCACCGGCCGCCGCTCGCGGTGGCGAGTCCCTTTCGCCCCATCCCCATCCCTTCTGCGGGCACCAATCGATGCACCGTGTGACGGAGAGCGCGAGGCTGTGCTTGATTGGACGAGCGAGCTCCTCTCCGGCGAGCTCGAGCTCGTCGGAGCTCGCGGGTCGCCACTCCCCCTGCTCCCGGTCGCTGACCGCGGGGGCCTGCACGTCAGTGCCGCGCGCGGGCGGGATGCTGAGCGGGCCGCGCGCGCGCGTGTCGTGGGCCGCGCTTTCCCGGGCCGGCCCAGTTCGTTCGAAGTAGATTTCATTTAATCATTTTTGTCACAGATTTTTGTAGAAGTTTGAAAAATGTAGATCTAGGGTTTTACTGACCCAAAAATCATGAGATAAATTTTGTTAGGGTCTACATGATGTGTAGTATTTTAGAAAAATATATATATGGTATGTTATGTTTAGTTTCTGAGAGAATTAAATAGATCTTGCAAATGTGTTTTTAAATGCATGCAAATTTGTTAAATTTATAACTTGAGCTGTAGTGTCCCAAAAATCATGAAATTTGGTAGGTAGGTTACTTTATACTTGTCCTATCTCTGGTAAAAATTTGGGCATCAGTGCTTAAGTAAATTTTAAGTTATAAGGCTATCATGTTATTCTAGGAAATAATTGAATGAATTTTAGTAATTTTTCTACATGTGCAATGTTCCTGAAAATTTTTGGAGAATGTCTTGGTACCCTAGAGTATCTAAGAAAAATATGAAATCTGTTGTTTGATACTTTTCAATATGATGTAGTAATTATACAAAAATCAGCCTTTTGGACTTGTGAATTTTGTATAGGGAGTTCCTGTGAATAAAATTGGTTCAAATTTTTACAGTGGTCTAGTTTTGGGTCAGAGAGCCTCCTGTAATTTTTGTAGAATTTTAGGAGCAGTTTACATATATGTTTAAAATTCCACCTAATTAATTAAGTAAATTAAGAAATGAGTATAAATAAATGTTCTAGGTAGTCACACCCTACTTTTTGGTGTTTTTATACCTCATGTGAACTTTTGGTAACATTAGTTTGGTTTTTAGGGACTTTGGCCACATCAATAAATATTTAACCTTTGTAATTTTAGGTTTTCTGGACAGCTGGTAGTATTTCTAAGTTTGGCCTTTGATAAAAATGGTTGCTGGAAAACTTGTAAATACCAAAGTTGGAGTAAACTTGATAAACTAGCTTGTGTCAAAATTTGGAAGCATTTGGCTTAGTAGTTTGAGAGTTATTGTTGTTTTAAGTGGCAGTTCAGAATCTGCTACTCTCTGTTTTGAGAGGACAGATTCTGGAACTTGTGAAATTTGGCATAGAAAACTTGGGAGTTTGGGGTTGAGGTCTGAAAATGAATTGTAGTGCATTTCTTAGGCTTTCCAGATTGTCTTAGCTCATATCTTTTGGAATTGGAAATCTCCAGTTGTGATAAAAACAAGTAGCTGCTGTCCAGAATGCTTACTGTGGTATTTTGCTGATTGATGTGGTGTGGTATCCTAAGAAATGCTACTTTTGTAATTGTTAGGTGTTAGGGCCTTAACTGAGGAAGAGCAGCTTTATCTTAGGTTAAGTAGATTAGGTGAGTACTTCTCTACCGGAGAGGAAATTTGCACCTACTCTTTTGAAGTGATTTGAATAGAGCTTTAAAATTGTTGTAATGCATTTCATTCCGAGCATACTGCATCTTTCACTATGCATCCATGAGATTTATTATGCACTCATGCAATAGGTGTTCCGGAGGGGGTGACACTCCTCGAATTCGAACAAGCGATACCGGAGGAGGTGCTGAGCCAACCGGAGGAGCCGACAGAACCAGTCGGCGAAGGAGACGCCATTGAAGATCTACCCGAGTGCCCGGACCACAGACCTTCAACTTTTCTCAAAGGCAAGCCCCGGTGCATGCTGAACCCATTGTTTTATAAATATATCTTGAGTACTTTTAAATTGTTTACTGCATTAAGTAGTAGGAGTTGTATGAAAACAATTGTTGCATTATACCTGTCCTTGTCCAGATATTGTACTTAAATCCTATATTAGGTTTAGGCGCGTGTCAATGCTTAGCCCTGCTTAGTACGGTAGAAGTCGGGTGATTTCCGGTCATCCGCGAGAGATAGGATTGGGTCACGAGTGGCTTATGGCTATCGTGATGGAACCATGCTTTAAATGAAATTGAGACCGGGCGGGAGTTCGATGGTACAGCTGCAAGACACTTCACGTCTTGGGTGTGGAGCCATGCCCGTCTGAGTCGTTTAAGGACCGATTCGCTGTACGTCCTTGAGTCATGTTGAACGCAGTCTAACACTTAGTTGGCCGGATAAGTCGTTCCGACCGCGAAGTCGAGTAGTATGGTTCAGGCCGGGAATCGAATGGTAGGTTGCTTCTTGGAGGAGAGAAAGGATGTGCTTGGGGACATTGGCGTGAGACCAAGGGGGGGTTAAAGTCCCTATCACCTGGCAGAGTGTCGCCCTTGGGGTCGCGACATCAGTCGGACCCGCGATTCCTGAACTGTACGAAAGATGACCTGAGCAGCCCTCGCTAGGCGCGTCTCGGTGAGTGTTAGAAATACCCCTCCAGCTGGATAGGAATTCGATTCGAATCGCCGTCGCTCCCGGTTAGTGAGCACTTGACTTGAGCAGCGGCAACGTAGATCTCATTAATTGAACAGATGGTTAAGTGAATGATACAATGTTGCCACAATTTATACCTGCTATGGAAATAATATGAATAATTGTTTGATGATAATCAAGTGCATGTTTAGTACAGGTGCTAAGATAGATGACAGGTAAATGCTAAAAATAACTGCTAGTACAGGTTATAAGAGTTTCAACTACTTATGCCTTTATGCAAAAATGTGGTGTCAGCTAGCCTCTCGTGTAAGCCTTGCATAATCCTTGGTGTCACTTTATTTCTGGTTTTTGACGGGTAAGTCTAGCTGAGTACATTCCAGTACTCAGGGTTTATTCCCTCCTGTTGCAGATGACATGCTTTATCAGGGATTCTGCAAGACGTGTCTCTACCCTGCGGGTGATGATGACTAGATCACAAGGGCGTGATCGTCTTTATGTACTTTCCTCATGCTTTTGCGGGATGTCGATCATCCAGACTGGCAGTAATTAAGTAACTAATGTGTGTGTTATGCTTCCGCTACTTTCCAAACTTGGTTTGTAATATTTGCTACTCCGTGGTGTAAACTTATTTCGGAACTACTTGTGAAATGTACGTACGATGTGTATGTTGAATGATGCGATCCTGGTTGTAAGCAGTTTGGTTTGAAATCCTTCGTGATTTCGATTGACTACCGGGATTATATGGGCTCAAGTTTGAAAATTTGAGCGCTTCGGTGCTTGTTTTCGTACTTGTGCTCTTATAATTTGGTCGGTTCTGTTACAAAACTAATGGATGAAGCTCATCATTCTAAGCTACCTATCCATCCTAGAAGTAGCAAAATTATTAGGAACTAAGACCTCGTTATTGGTGGATAAAGATGAAGAAGGAGATTGCAGCGTATGTTGCTCGTTGTGACACGTGTTGTAGAGTGAAAGCTTTTCACATGAGACCTGCGGGTTTGTTGCAACCTTTGTCAGTACCAAATTGGACATGGGATGATATAAGTATGGATTTCTGTCACACCCAGTTTTAAGAACAAAACCAGATATGCACTATATGTGAAATAAAGAAGTCAAATCTCACATATAGCCGCAGATAAGTGTAATACCAAGAGACAAATGATTAACATACATAACTCAATAGTATAAAATATACCTTAGAGAGCAACACAGTGGAAAGACAACTCCGAACACCGGGTGTAGACTTCACTCCAGGAACAAACTAACTGGTTGATCACAAGCCTATTAACTCTAGAGACTATCCTGAGGTGTGGGAAATAGCAAGAGTGAGTCCATGTCGAACTCAGCAAATATGTCATGGGGTTCATGGGGCTCAAAAGATTTGACACGGGTTTACTGCAATAGCTTTTAGTGAGTCATCTTTTAGCAATTGAGTAGCAACAAGTTTAACATAAGCCCAAATAACCTCATGATCATGTAAATGTGAATAACGTATAGCAAGAAACAATAATCAATAGTGAGCATCAATATCATCAGTATTATCATTATCATCAGTGTTCATCATTTATTCTGTAAGGGTCCAAGGCCACTCGTGATCGTGAGCACGGCTGTTATAACAGTTTTACACTCTGCAGAGGTTGTACACTTTCACTGTGAATCGTGATTTACCCTTTCGCCCGAGGTAGCTAATCTCTTGACCCACTTCCAAGGAAGGTCGGCAGGGTTCACTATGAAGTCTTTCAAAGGTTTGTCTAACAAGTTAGGGCCATTAGATTCACTCGGCAAACAGATGTAGAGCCCCCCTTCCAAATGGCACAATGACACGCAGCCTATACACATAAGGACAGAGGCCGCACTATACCCGATTCGTCAAGCCATTCTTACGCCATAAAGGTTACCACTAACAAGCTAGAAAAGGTCCTCATACTTGACTAAAGCCAGAGCCATATAGCCCTCACAGTTGTACTGTAAGTCCCGGATGTTCGCTTACAGATGAGTCCTTAGGGAGAGAAACTAGAGCACCATAAAAACAACCAAATATGCTCTAGCCCTCTTGAGCCATGTTTCTATAAAGCATCTTTTAAACATTTATTGCATATACCATTAGTCAAGTTACAGATCATGGTTATTCAAAAAGAGCACTAGCATCACTACCCAATGCAATGTCCCACGGTGTCAAGGTACAAGATACAAAAACTAGGATATCCTTAGTGGTAACAAGGTAGACACATGCACATGAATTAAGTATATTAAAGGTGAATAGGAAACAAGGATGATCCCATGCTATACTTGCCTTAAACTTAGATCCTTCTTCAGTTCAAACCTTCAAAGAACACTGCTTCTTATTCACCACGTATAGCTCACCGACTAGACAAGATTATAAAGCACCACACAAGCATCCATTCAATCATACACGAAGCAAACAATAGAACTAAATTAGAACAGTACACCAAACATATGAAACAACGCGTGAAAAGGTTTTAAAGATGTTCGACACGTTGCTATGAACACACAGACGTGAGAAGCCTGCTAATCACAGCTACGATGAAAAAGAAATGACCACCGTAAGATTCAATCTATACGAGAAAAAGAAAACTACATGCTTGATTGATTTTAATAATTATATAAAATATGTATAAGATACTTTAGAGAAATACCTAAATTGAATTAAATTAAATTATATTTTGACTTAAAAACAAGATAAAACTTCATATTCTATTTATAAAGGATCGAGATGGAAAACCTATGTTGCTCTTAATTCAAAAACTAATTACATATAGATTAATATTTTATTTGAACGCGTAAATTAAAACATGCTAAACAATAATACTATCGAGAGTTTTTATATTATAAAGGAAAAAACTATGAGCTTGATTAATTTTAATTAAGAAAAACTATGTGAAAAGTATTAATTCAGATTAATCAAACATTTTTAGTTTTTATAGCTAATCATGTTATATCTTATAAATATTATCACATATATATGAAACTTGTTTGACTAAGCAACTTATAATTTAGAAACATATTTTTGTTAGCATTTACTCATGAAAGATCAATTCTGTCCCATGTTCCTTCTACGTAAAAAACAACTAGTTTGCCTTAACATTAAACAATTCAATATTTAAATTATTTACAAAAGTTATAAACACATGACATGATGAACGCTGATTCTAACACGTAGGTCGTGTACACACAAAGTTAACCCAAAAGAAACGAACTAAAACAGATAATACACTATGAAACGGTGGTATAAGATTTAGCTACTTAAACCGTAGACTAGATATGATATATACTTATATGGTGAAGACATTAGCTCGTGAGGAAGTAAAGCTAACAGATGCATGTCAGATTGTAAGCTCCAAAAGACACGAAGAACAATGAATGGATTACAAAGAAAGAGGGACCTGAAATGCAAGGTGACAGAAACTCACATGGAACGGTGATTTTGGTTGGAGTTCTGTGCTGATCAGACGTGGCACCTGTGGATTTGATCGATCTTACAAGCATGAAGAAGATAGGAACGCAGAGTCTTTGCTGTCTGAACTTCATGGCCGATCGACACTGCTGCTAGAGTAGGGGGTTGGATGGCAGCTATGCTGCTGGGGCTCGCCGAGCGGTGGAGCAGGAAGGTTGCCGACCCCATGGACAGAATAGATATCCACTGGCAATACGTCCACGTCGAAGGACAAAGGAAAGATCACGTAACCTGGCAAAAATCCTCTCTGACGATGGACGTCGCCAGTGCCAGCACGTACGGGCGGCGCGGCACCGGGTGATTGCCCGTCAACGAGTCACAATGGCCACGCGCGGAGGTCAACGGGGCTGGTCAGGCGACGGCGACCGGGCCTTGGAGAGCGGGAGCGGGACGTGCGCATGGTTTGAAGGAGAAAGCTTCGTTGGCGATGGTGGTGGTGGCCGCAAAGTTCATCGGAAAACAAGAAATAAATAGGAAATTGTCAAAGGGTGCCAGATCGATGCAACAAGGACGCTACAACATAGGAACGATGAAACAAACCTCATGATGACACTGCTGCCGAGAGCTGGAAACGGCGGATCAGATCGATGACGTTGGCGATGACATAGTAGAGAAAGGAGGGAAAATTCTATTTTACTATCTAGGGATTCCCGAACTATGGGCTCCCCTTACGGTAGTTTTGGTGTGATTTGCCCAAGGGGTAGGTACATATATATAGGGAGGAAAACTCTCCACCTCCATGTCAACTAGCGATATGGTACTAATTGACGTTGCACCATACACCTCCGCTAATAGGCCTAAGTAATCATTTAAGCCCATTAGTAAATAAATGTATGGGCCTTTGAGATTTATTAGGATTATTGCACATGGACTTTGAGCGTTGGAAAAAAAATGAGAGATTTATTATTTTCGAAATTAATTATTTTCATGGATAAAATAATTCCTGAAAAGTCCAGAATTATTATTTAAGCCGCGAAAAATACTCCGAAAGCTCTGAAAATTCAGAGAAATTTTCCAGAGACATTATGGAACATGAGGAACCCAAATAAAGTATTTGGAGCTCACTAAAAGGTAATTTTGGAGCATCTAAAAATTAGATTATGCTCATAGACAAGTGGAAACAAGCTACAGAAAAAGTCGGAAAAATTCCCGAGAAGTTTGTAGAGATTGATTGATGGACAAGGAATTGAAAGAAGTGATTTGGGTTACAAAGAAAATATTTTAGAAAACTCTCAATGAAACTTGAGCTGAGAGACAAGGAATTTGATTGTAGAAAAAGGATAAAGGTATAGCAGAGAAGGAAAATTACCTACTAAACGCATTTTAATAAAAACAGTTTTAATTGATTTTGTACCTTGGTCAAAACCAAACAATACAAAAACACAATGCATTAGCATGTATGCACAACAATGTTGCTACATCCTAAGATGAATTTTAATTTAACGAAAATTTTTATTTTTCTATGTTTTCATGAGCACAAAAATACATAATTAAATTATTTTAGCTCTATTTCCAAATAAGCAATTTTTCGGGTGTTACAATTCTACCCCCTTAAGATGAATCTCGTCCTCGAGATTCGGAAGATGGTGATCAAAGAGATCGGGCTACTTCGCCATTGAATCTTCTTCTCTTCCTCAAGTAGTTCCATCCTCTTGATAGGGATTCTGCTTTACTTTGCACACTTTAATAATCTTTCTCCAAGTAACTCGCTCAACCATTTCCAAGATGTTGATAGGGACTCCGAACAAACCTTCAGGTAGCCCTATTTATTAAGCCACTTCTCTTTTCATATTAAGAACCATAAATAAACCAATGTTTCAAACTGCGAACTTGTCCTTCATATCGTAACTCCTAGTACTTCTCTTAAGGCCACCTTGAGATGCACAATCTCCAACTGGAAAGCCTAATCTATTCTTCATGTGCCAATATATATCCTCTTCTGACGAATCACTTTAGGTTATCCTTAATAGTCCATATTGCCAAATCCACAACATTGGAGTCTATACTCAGGTTAAATTGCCCAACTCTTAAACACAACTCTTAGTCCATGGTGTCGTCCGAATCTTCTAGCATAACTCTCCTTTGCTAAGGGCATCGGCAACAACTTTTGTTTTCTAGGCTACACACTTCCTAGTCGTAATCCTTACCAATATTAATCCAATGATTTGCATCAAAAAAAATAATTAATCCAATGATGATGAGTCACAAGCTCAAAACCAACTTTGTGAAGATGTCCTTTAGATTCTTACGATCCACGTAGATGTCACTCTTATGTCCAGGATTATAAGGCCTCCAATGACCCTCTAATAGAATCTCACTACTCCAAGGTAACTCCGAGTCACACCTGCATCCTTGGGTGGGTTCCAATTCAACACATCACAACCTTCTTGAGTTCTCCATAATTCCACCATTAGCGATAAACTAACCAAGAAGAGAACTTCCCTCAGTCAAAACTTACTCGTCATGCTTGGTGTAACATTGAGGTTTTCTGAGTCTCCGTAGAACCAACTGTAGATGTCCAATATCTCCTTCCTATGTCATCACCGCCAACTCGTCCTGGGTATGGTGAAGATTGAATTCCCAAGTGGTGAAAGCTCGAACCTAGGATCAATCCTATTGAATACACGGGCTCCTTGTAAACGATCCAACTAGTCATCAATCCTGAGAAAAGTTGTCTGCACTCGATAGTGACTTCTCCACCATGGGCATAACCGATTCTTCCAAGTGAAGCACTGGAATGTTAGAATCCTTCATCTTGCAACTTCTTTAACTCGGCTACCCCCTTAAGAAAAGATACACTAGGGAGAACCAAAAGTAGCTTGCCTTTTTCTTTTGAGTGAGTTTGTACTATCATAAAGACCTTCTGATATCCCAAGAATACTCATGTATATAAGCAGGAACAAGTGATCTGAAATTCCTCGCGAGTAGATAAACAGCAGTGCAGAAAAACTGTCATAACTCATGTTATTTTAATCCAATTAAATTGCATCTTATACCGTTGGAAAGCTTATCAAATCCTCTACAACTTTGTTACTGCTCACCTCCCCAGATTCCGATTTTAAAATATGGTTTCAGAGTGAGACATGAAATCTGTCCAGAAAGTCTGGCAGCGCAGATGCGGCATCTTGCAACAGTTACATCTCGAGTTCCAAAATTCATATGATGACATGCCTTACATGGCTGAAAAGCTTATGAAATCCTCTGCAACTTTTGTATAGAACACTTTCCCATATTCTGTAGTTAAGGTAGTCGAACACTGTGCCCAACAGAAACTGTTCCAGGGTTCAGGCAGCGCAGTTGCATTGTCTTGTGATTTTCATAACTCCCAAACCATAATAGCTATCAGGGTGATTCTTACGGTCACAGAAGGATGTTGAAGTATACTGTTGTATAGAATTTTCCCATGATTTTTGGTCATCCAAAAACAAAGGTATGAACCAAAGAAGACATACTGCTCCAAAAAGACAGAATAGAGAGAAAATAGAAGGTAACCAAAACCCAACTATATCTATCCATTAATCCTTATGCCTTAATCCTATATCTAAATGAAATTGTAGGAATAATCCACAAGATCATTGCAATCATTACAAAGCTCCAAATCAAGCAAAAGCATAATGATAATTCAACAAAGCAATATAGGAGCACAACTCAACATTGACTCAACTTGCAATGCTATCGTTTTCTTTATATTAAAGGTAAAGATTCCTAAAGCTCTTCTTCTGATTACGCAAGAAGGTGGTAAGATGAGATTCTAAAAGAATATCAAACCAAGGAAAAGGATGGGCATAAGATTTTTTTATATAAGCAACAAGGTGGAGATGAATAACAAGGTAAGGATATAGTATAGAAAAAAAATACCAAGGTTTATAGAACAAGGATTTTAGTGGTAACTCTTAGACCTTATAACGACCAGTTTCTACTAGGTTTGCGTCCTACAGTCAGCATTGCTCCGATACCACTCTGTCACACCTAGTTTTAAGAACAAAACCAGATATGCACTATATGTGAAATAAAGAAGTCAAATCTCACATATAGCCGCAGATAAGTGTAATACCAAGAGACAAATGCTTAACATACATAACTCAATAGTATAAAATATACCTTAGAGAGCAACACAGCGGAAAGACAACTCCGAACACCGGGTGCAGACTTCACTCCAGGAACAAACTAACTGGTTGATCACAAGCCTATTAACTCCAGAGACTATCCTGAGGTGTGGGAAATAGCAAGAGTGAGTCCATGTCGAACTCAGCAAATATGTCATGGGGTCATGGGGCTCAAAAGATTTGACACGGGTTTACTGCAATAGCTTTTAGTGAGTCATCTTTTAGCAATTGAGTAGCAACAAGTTTAACATAAGCCCAAATAACCTCATGATCATGTAAATGTGAATAACGTATAGCAAGAAACAATAATCAATAGTGAGCATCAATATCATCAGTATTATCATTATCATCAGTGTTCATCATTTATTCTGTAAGGGTCCAAGGCCACTCGTGATCGTGAGCACGGCTGTTATAACAGTTTTACACTCTGCAGAGGTTGTACACTTTCACTGTGAATCGTGATTTACCCTTTCGTCCGAGGTAGCTAATCTCTTGACCCACTTCCAAGGAAGGTCGGCAGGGTTCACTATGAAGTCTTTCAAAGGTTCGTCTAACAAGTTAGGGCCATTAGATTCACTCGGCAAACAGATGTAGAGCCCCCCTTCCAAATGGCACAATGACACGCAGCCTATATACATAAGGACAGAGGCCGCACTATACCCGATTCGTCAAGCCATTCTTACGCCATAAAGGTTACCACTAACAAGCTAGAAAAGGTCCTCATACTTGACTAAAGCCAGAGCCATATAGCCCTCACAGTTGTACTGTAAGTCCCGGATGTTCGCTTACAGATGAGTCCTTAGGGAGAGAAACTAGAGCACCATAAAAACAACCAAATATGCTCTAGCCCTCTTGAGCCATGTTTCTATAAAGCATCTTTTAAACATTTATTGCATATACCATTAGTCAAGTTACAGATCATGGTTATTCAGAAAGAGCACTAGCATCACTACCCAATGCAATGTCCCACGGTGTCAAGGTACAAGATACAAAAACTAGGATATCCTTAGTGGTAACAAGGTAGACACATGCACATAAATTAAGTATATTAAAGGTGAATAGGAAACAAGGATGATCCCATGCTATACTTGCCTTAAACTCAGATCCTTCTTCAGTTCAAACCTTCAAAGAACACTGCTTCTTATTCACCACGTATAGCTCACCGACTAGACAAGATTATAAAGCACCACACAAGCATCCATTCAATCATACACGAAGCAAACAATAGAACTAAATTAGAACAGTACACCAAACATATGAAACAACGCGTGAAAAGGTTTTAAAGATGTTCGATACGTTGCTATGAACACACAGACGTGAGAAGCCTGCTAATCACAGCTACGATGAAAAAGAAATGACCACCGTAAGATTCAATCTATACGAGAAAAAGAAAACTACATGCTTGATTGATTTTAATAATTATATAAAATATGTATAAGATACTTTAGAGAAATACCTAAATTGAATTAAGTTAAATTATATTTTGACTTAAAAACAAGATAAAACTTCATATTATATTTATAAAGGATCGAGATGGAAAACCTATGTTGCTCTTAATTCAAAAACTAATTACATATAGATTAATATTTTATTTGAACGCATAAATTAAAACATGCTAAACAATAATACTATCGAGAGTTTTTATATTATAAAGGAAAAAACTATGAGCTTGATTAATTTTAATTAAGAAAAACTATGTGAAAAGTATTAATTCAGATTAATCAAACATTTTTAGTTTTTATAGCTAATCATGTTATATCTTATAAATATTATCACATATATATGAAACTTGTTTGACTAAGCAACTTATAATTTAGAAACATATTTTTGTTAGCATTTACTCATGAAAGATCAATTCTGTCCCATGTTCCTTCTACGTAAAAAACAACTAGTTTGCCTTAACATTAAACAATTCAATATTTAAATTATTTACAAAAGTTATAAACACATGACATGATGAACGCTGATTCTAACACGTAGGTCGTGTACACACAAAGTTAACCCAAAAGAAACGAACTAAAACAGATAATACACTATGAAACGGTGGTATAAGATTTAGCTACTTAAACCGTAGACTAGATATGATATATACTTATATGGTGAAGACATTAGCTCGTGAGGAAGTAAAGCTAACAGATGCATGTCAGATTGTAAGCTCCAAAAGACACGAAGAACAATGAATGGATTACAAAGAAAGAGGGACCTGAAATGCAAGGTGACAGAAACTCACATGGAACGGTGATTTTGGTTGGAGTTCTGTGCTGATCAGACGTGGCACCTGTGGATTTGATCGATCTTACAAGCATGAAGAAGATAGGAACGCAGAGTCTTTGCTGTCTGAACTTCATGGCCGATCGACACTGCTGCTAGAGTAGGGGGTTGGATGGCAGCTATGCTGCTGGGGCTCGCCGAGCGGTGGAGCAGGAAGGTTGCCGACCCCATGGACAGAATAGATATCCACTGGCAATACGTCCACGTCGAAGGACAAAGGAAAGATCACGTAACCTGGCAAAAATCCTCTCTGACGATGGACGTCGCCAGTGCCAGCACGTACGGGCGGCGCGGCACCGGGTGATTGCCCGTCAACGAGTCACAATGGCCACGCGCGGAGGTCAACGGGGCTGGTCAGGCGACGGCGACCGGGCCTTGGAGAGCGGGAGCGGGACGTGCGCATGGTTTGAAGGAGAAAGCTTCGTTGGCGATGGTGGTGGTGGCCGCAAAGTTCATCGGAAAACAAGAAATAAATAGGAAATTGTCAAAGGGTGCCAGATCGATGCAACAAGGACGCTACAACATAGGAACGATGAAACAAACCTCATGATGACACTGCTGCCGAGAGCTGGAAACGGCGGATCAGATCGATGACGTTGGCGATGACATAGTAGAGAAAGGAGGGAAAATTCTATTTTACTATCCTAGGGATTCCTGAACTATGGACTCCCGTTACGGTAGTTTTGGTGTGATTTGCCCAAGGGGTAGGTACATATATATAGGGAGGAAAACTCTCCACCTCCATGTCAACTAGCGATATGGTGCTAATTGACGTTGCACCATACACCTCCGCTAATAGGCCTAAGTAATCATTTAAGCCCATTAGTAAATAAATGTATGGGCCTTTGAGATTTATTAGGATTATTGCACATGGACTTTGAGCGTTGGAAAAAAATGAGAGATTTATTATTTTCGGAATTAATTATTTTTATGGATAAAATAATTCCTGAAAAGTCCAGAATTATTATTTAAGCCGCGAAAAATACTCCGAAAGCTCTGAAAATTCAGAAAAATTTTCCAGAGACATTATGGAACATGAGGAACCCAAATAAAGTATTTGGAGCTCACTAAAAGGTAATTTTAGAGCATCTAAAAATTAGATTATGCTCATAGACAAGTGGAAACAAGCTACAGAAAAAGTCGGAAAAATTCCCGAGAAGTTTGTAGAGATTGATTGATGGACAAGGAATTGAAAGGAGTGATTTGGGTTACAAAGAAAATATTTTAGAAAACTCTCAATGAAACTTGAGCTGAGAGACAAGGAATTTGATTGTAGAAAAAAGATAAAGGTATAGCAGAGAAGGAAAATTACCTACTAAACGCATTTTAATAAAAACAGTTTTAATTGATTTTGTACCTTGGTCAAAACCAAACAATACAAAAACACAATGCATTAGCATGTATGCACAACAATGTTGCTACATCCTAAGATGAATTTTAATTTAACGAAAATTTTTATTTTCCTATGTTTTCATGAGCACAAAAATACATAATTAAATCATTTTAGCTCTATTTCCAAATAAACAATTTTTCGGGTGTTACAATTTCATCACCGGTCTTCCCACCACTCCAAAGGGAAATGATTCGATCTGGGTGATTGTGGATCGCCTACCAAATCATCTCACTTTTTGCTAGTTAAGACATCATTTTGAACACCTCAGTATGCTGAGAAGTATATTGCAGAAATTGTTTGGTTGCATGGTATACCAAAGAACATCGTGTCTGACCGAGGATCATAGTTTATTGCTCATTTTTGGGAACATCTACATTAAGGTTTGGGTACTAGTTTGGTTCGTAGTACAGCTTACCACCCACAGACAGATGGGCAGACAGAGAGAGTTAATGCTATTCTCGAAGATATGCTTCGAGCATGTGTATTATCGTCCAGGGGTTCATGGGAATCATGGTTACCTTTGGTAGAGTTTGCTTACAATAATAGCTACCAAGAGAGTATCAAAATGGCTCCATTTGAAGCATTGTATGGCAGGAAGTGTAGGACTGGTTTGCTAAGGACTGGTTTGCTAGTGTTTAATTCATGAAATCTGCAGGGACCTCAGTGCAAGATCTGTTTTCTTTTTCTTTTGTTTTATGCATTAAATAGCTAAAAATTTGAAAATTCATAGTAAATCATAGAAAAATCATAAAATAGCAAATGAGGACTTTTTAGAATCCTTGTGAGTAGATCTATGCACTAGAGTCATAATATGGCATGTTTTAGTTTAAAGTTTTTGCTGTAAAAATAGATTTATGTAGGTTAGGGTTTAATGCTAGTCTTATTTGTCTTTTTCATAACTAAAGTAGTACTGCTCAAATAAATGTGAAATTTTTGTGGCATGCTACATATGTGATGATTGATGTTTGTTAGAAATTTTAGGATTTTAGGTTTGATAGTTTAGGAGCTATAAAAATAACAAATGCTCTATGTTGCTTTGCTCCTATTTTGAATAGATTTAAAAGATTGTATTATTTGGCTCAATTAGGTTTTGAATCATGCTTAGATGATATAAGAAAGTTGTAGATAATTATCTTATCTTGCTTGTGTTAAATTTTCATGATCTAAAACTTGATAGTTTAGGAGTTACATGACTTTAAGTCTGCTGTCAGGTTTTGATTGTATTTTGAGCAGATCAAAAGATGCCAGTGTTTGATCTAGTTAGGATTTGAATCACCCCTGGGTGATGACAGAAGAATTGTAGTGCTTTTGTTAGTCTTTCTGAAATGTCTATTAACACCCATTTTGGTGATCTAGATCTCCAGATACAACTGGTTGAAGTTGCATGGTAGAATCTGTCCAAGTCTAGACAGATGTGCTCAATTGTGCTTGATTGACCTTGTTAATTGTGGAATCACGTTGTGATGATGATAAACATGTTTTAGATAATTTAATAAGCTTTCTAGAAAGTTAAGATTCATGCTTGTTTGATGTCTGTAACTCTAGTTATACATTTTTGAAATTACTACTACTTTTCTGTCCTAGTTCTGTGACCTGGTTAGCTTTGGAATAAGCTTTTGGTGATAATAACAATGTTGTAGGAAATTTCATTAGCTTTCTAGAAAGTCTAGGAACACCTTCTTTGGATGTCTAGATCTCCAGTTATGGTTAAAACACGTGGATCACCTTCTTTGGTGATAAAACACGTGGATGCACCACGAGAAGGACATGATGTTGAAGCCGAACCCAAAGATGGTGTTTGGATATCTATCTAAAAGACGGGAGGAGTAAGCAAGTGTCAAGATGGGAGATACTTGGCAAGCGAGTGTCATCTAACAAATACTAACCTAGTGTTGGATCCCAAGCAAGACCCGGAGTATTCTAAGTCTCCTACTTTATGAACGCAATAGAGTATATATGTTATATATGTATTGTTGCATTAAATATAGGAGTTGTCTGGAACCCTTGTTGCATTTATAATCTTTCCTCGTCCAAAGCACATACCCTGAATCCCTATTAGTCAGGATTGAGTCAATGCTTAGCTTTGCTTAGACCGGTAGAAGTCAGGTGATTTCCTATCACCTGAGAGATATAGGGATCTATCTAGTTATGGTTGGCTATATTTGCTATCGTAGAAAAGAACCATGGATAAATTAAATGAAGACCAGGTGAGTCTTATAGGTGGGCTGTTATGCATATAGTGATTCCGTCTATGTTGATTAAGGACTGAGGCATGGAGCCTTTCTTGTCATTTTGAACATATGCCTCTCACTTAGCTGGCCGGATTTGATGAACTGACCGCAAAGCCGAGTAGCTCAACTCAGGCTAAAAACCGGTAAGTGAAAGTGCGCCTTAGTGGGGAGCCACTGTTATTTTCCAAGGGCAGGTGTTTAAAAGTCCTGATGTCCTGGTGGCCTGGTGTCCCTGAGACCACGACGCTGATCGAGCCCACGGAGTTGGTTCCTGAGTTATACCAAAGGTGACCTGATGCTCCTCGATGAGGAAAGTATGGGTTTGTGTTAGGAATAATTTCTCAGCTAGGTAGTAATCGATTCGAATCGTCGTCTCTTTTAGTTAGTGAGAAACTTGACAGGAGTATCTCCACTGTAGTCACACTAAATGACTTGATGGTTCAGAAATGATGATATTGATGGTGGCCTTATTATACCTGATATGGCTATTAATGTTTGCTCCTTAATCAAGTGGTTGTTGTAGAACAGGTGCTAATCTAGATGATAGGTTAATGATTATTAACTTGATGCTTAAGCAATAAATGATTACTTATGTTACTTAAGCTTTTATGCAAAATGTTGTCAAGCGAGGTCCACTTATATATCAGCCTTGCATACTCCTTGGTGTCATTTATTTTTGGTTTATGATGGGTAAGTCTAGCTGAGTACCCTCGTACTCAGGGTTTATCCCACCATGTTGCAGATGCAGTTCTTAGCCTATAGAAGATGGTGGCTAACCGTCGGCGGGCTCGGTGACTTTGTATTCATTTCTCATCTATATGCTTTTGCCAGAGGATGCCACTCATGCTAGCAATGTATTTGGAACTTATATTATTGTAATCATTTCAAAGCTATGTTGTTTTCACTAATCAGTTTTGTAACCCAAACTTGTATTACTATTTGAGAACTCTTTGTAATACCATTGTCGCTGCAACTCTGTGTATGTGATGTGTATTTATTTAATCTATTGTGGTCTTGGTTGTGAAGTTGATTCACCGAGGTCCTTCGTGACACTCGGCGGACTACTGGGTTTATAAGAGTGCAAGTATGTGCGTGCCAACATGTTAAACGGGGACAATCATACGTGAACTTGTATAAATTGGGTGGTTCTGTCACAGCTGGTATCGGAGCAAGATTAAACATAATACTGTCATGTACATACTTGAACTTGATTACTTCAGTGGTGGGCAGTGGTCGTTTGTTGTTGAGGATATCTCTTATATATCTTGCATAGGTGGGGTACCTGTAGAGCGTCTAACAAAGGGATATTGATATATAATTTTTGAATTACCTCAATAAACTTACTGAACTGCTCATCCGCCTTAGCTTTCTGCTTTCTATGTGGGAATGGTAAGATGTTGGAGTCAAGGAAATCTTGCGTCATCTCTGGTACTGGTGGCTCCAATTCTTCAACCTCATCATCCTTCTCTTCTGTTACTGTTGGGATTACTGGTGCTGCCTGTCTTCTCGTTATACCTTTTGGATAAGGGGGGTCACGAGTAGATATACCACCTCTTGTGGTTATGGATTGTACCTGACCAGGGTTAGTGGCCAAAGGCAAAGCAGCAGCTAGTTGCGCCAACCTAGTTTCTATCTGATTATTATGATTGAGCTGATCTTTTATAGCAGAAGAAAAGTCATCTAATTTAGCATTTATATCCTCTAAAATTTTATCATTAGAGGCAAACCTTTTAATAATGTTGTCATTAATTCTAGCCTATTCTAAGATTAAATCTCTCAAGGGTAGTTGCTTGAAATTAGAAGAATTATAATTGCCTGAGTATTTACCTTGATGGGTAGATTCTTTCTATTGATTCCATCATTGCTTTCTTGATATGGGAGGATTGTTGATGATGCTTGTATTTTCTTGATTGTCTGAGAATTCAATCCCTAGATACTTTCTACATTTATTCTGAGCATCGAAGGCATCTTGGATAGCTTGACGATCTCTTTTGTAATTATCCCTCTGATCAAGCCAATCCAACAACACATCCATCTTTGTTGTTAGTGCACAAACTTCTTCTAGAATTTCTTCAATCTTCTGACAGCGTTGATTATTGTCTGGCTTCCAGCTCTAATTCTTGGCTATCTTATTTAAAAGAATTTTAGCTTTTCCAAGTGTAAGTGACATAAATGATCCTCCAGCAGTTGCATCTAATTGCTCACGAGATTTCTGAATAAATCCATTGTAGAATCCTTGTATGAGTAACCAATCTTCCATTCCATGATGTGGCCATTCTAGGACGTATTCCTAGAAACGTTCCCATGCCTCTGCAATGGTTTTTTCTTTTTGCTGCTGAAAGTTATAGATTTTTCCTCTTAAGGCATTGGTTTTACCTATAGGAAAGAACTTTGACAGAAAGGCTTTTGAACACTTGTCCCATGTATTGATGTCTTCTTTATGATCACAGAACCACTGCTTCGCTTTTCCCTCCAAGGAGAATGGGAATAACCGAATAAGTATGATGTCTTGGGAAACATCCTTGATGATGATGGTGCTTCCAATCTCTAGAAAATCCTGTAGATGGGCAGTAGCATCTTCTTGTGCTTTTCCACTGAATGTAGTAGCTTGGACTAGGTTGATGAGGCTTGGTTGGAGTTCAAACTCTAGGTTATCTGTTTGGAGTGTGGGCCCAACACAAATGTTCCCAGGGCTTGGAGCAGAGAACTCTTGCAAAGTCTTTTCAGCCATTGTCTTCACCACTTGTGTTGATCTCTAGGTTGAGTTGATTTCTGATTAAATGTTGATTGATCACAACTGAACCTGAATTACCCTGCTTAAGATATAAACAAAAATAGAGCAAGGGTAAGCCTAAAAAGACAGAAGTACTTGGTTAAGATTTTTATCTATGAGTATATATTTGATGTATTCTTTTGATAGCCATATAAATAATTCCTATAAAAAGCTCCCCGGCAACGGGGCCAGAAATGCTTGTAGGCATCTCTTACGCCGCACTCGCTAGGTTGTCATCCCTAACACGATGTAAGAAATGTGTTTGTACTTATAATCATGGCACTTATAAAATATAAAAAGTTATCCACAAGCACACAGATAAAATACTCCCGTTGTACCATTTCACCCAGGAAAGTTTCACGTATCATTATTTATAATTCTACCACTGGGAGCTGCTAAATAGGGTTTAAAAGAGGAAAATTGATATGGCTGCTAAGAATTACAAATACATACTATAGATATAAATCAATTAACCACTTATATCTAAATAGGGGTAAGGCAAATGATATCGATAATAATGATAATGATAATGAGATAAGATAGGGAATCCATAATTAGAGAGAACTCGTAGGATCAAGTGGATACAGACTAAAGCGACACGGTTAGAGATTTAATTCCTAGGGTTATGTCCTATCTACCAAGTCTCAGGGTTTTCTAATCCGCTCCTTATCATCTATAGCATAATCAATCTTCCATCTAAACATAAGGAACATTACTTCAGGGAATTCAAGAACAGAGCAATCCTTCCCCAAGTAATAGGGTTTTACTTGTCCTAGATTCGGGGAGTGGACTATAGAGGACTCTACCACATGGCCCAGAAAATAGGGCGCATTCGCAGGTAAATATAATCTAGACACCACGTCTACATTACTTCTACCACCTAATCTAATCCGGAGTTGAACTAGGCGCTCTACGAACTTATGCCTAAACTTATTATCAATCAAGACTATATCAAAGATAGAACTAGAATAAACTAAGAATGAAATAGACAAGAACATAATGATATTGAAGTAGAACAAAGTCATAATTACAAGATACAATGATAGAATTACCAAATCTCCTAACATCGATCCGGAATCCTGAGCCGCGCTCAACTCTACTTGTATCTAGCTAGATCTAACCCTAAACTTGAAGTAGAGCTCTAATCTTCTAATTGGAAACCCTAGCTTTTCTCTCTGGCCTTCTGAATGAGAGATCAACTGATGATGATTGTGATTGATGCCTCAGGGAGGGGTCTGCCCCTGCTTATATAGCCTGGTGGGATGAACCGCAGCCTTCGAATCAAACCGACTTGAAACAATGGTCGAGATGCGTCGTAGAGGTCGGTTGGAGGCCGTCATGCGAAGCAGAGCTCACTTCCTTGTGGGCCTAGGCCGGCCGGCCTAACATGTGAGGCCGGCCGGCCCCACCTGTCAGCCATTGAGCTTCCGTTTTGTTCCCGTGTCCTCTGGTGTCCTCTAGAACCTTCCCGTCAATTCTTACGGAATTCCAACTTGATTTGGTTCGGTTCCTTGGCTCCTACTCCTCCCCGGCTTATTTTGTTTTAATCCCTAAAAATTCACAAATCACCAAAGCAATGGAAATTGTCATGTTAGTCCATAAAACTCTTGCTTAGTGATGGTTCCGGAGTATTCCAGAGAATTCCTAGGTGTATTCATCGAGGACTTTCTTATCGGGACTCCAAATATAGCAAATGATATGTCCATTTCGATCATCTAGACAAGATCTTCACAATGGTGTGTTCTGTTTTGTCATTTGAGATACTTTTATATGGTGAAATATCAATAATTCTGTAAAAGAGGTGAGAGCAACACAACTCGTGGAACTTGTCAGAATAAACCCTACAACTATGCACTAATAACCCTTTTACCATTATGTTGTGCATTAATTGAAGGTATAAAGTTGATGTTAAGGACCGTCAATAGTATTCATACCAAGAAGGTTCTCTTCTTCTTAGGAGACAAGCTCTCCTTGATAGCTTTGCCCTTGCTCACAAACTAATGCTAAGCTAAAGATACAAGATGAGGTAGTGAGGTAGAGGCTCCAATTAAATGTGTGTGTAAGAGGTGAGCACTATCCCTCAATTTATAGTGATACATGGTCCGTTTCGGTGCAGGTAAATTAGGAAACCGCCATGGACCGCCTCCGCATGGTGGCATGCAACCGCTAGAGGGAGCGTGGGCCCGAGAGGTGGCGTCGAGGGTGCGGCCGCACCTAGGGTACGGGCGCACCCTGGCTGGCCTCGCTCTCCATCGCCTTGCTCCAGTGGGCTACTAGCTGGGCCTAGATGCCTGCCATGGTGGTATTCTGCCCAGTTTGAATGTTTGAATGGGCATTTGCTAGTCTCCTTGGTGCAGAATCTGCATTATGCTTTCCGTTTTGCGTATTTTGGTATGTTTTCCACTTGTATTCAAACTTGTGACCTACAAAATATATTTTCTCGAATACAAGTGGAACTAGGTCAATAGTAAAGGCATATGTGTCAAAAGCATGTCTATTTCTCCTATTTTGGACTATAATTGATGGTCGAAAATGGTCGTTAGTGACCACCAACAGCTCGCTTGAGGTTCGATCCGATAGTCTCCTCGCACTTCCATGTGTTTGAATATGGGAAGATGAGGGAGGGTGAGTCCGTAGGTGTGAGCATCTACTCATCTAAGAGTTCAGCTTGTATCTTTAAAGAATCTAAATGAGGTAATGGTATTATAGTATCTACATATGCGAGAAGTATGTTTCTTAATGATTTTATGCATTGGCTCGAGTTCTCCCAGATCGTTGCTGTTGATATGGATGGAAAGACATGGATGAAAATAAAGAAGCCACATGGTGATGCAAATCCCTATCCATGAAGCCTAGGGTCAGTTGTGTTTATGTACTGCTGATATTTACACTATGACTCAGCTTTCAATCTGGATCCTTGAAGACTATGATAGTAATAGATGAAAATTGAAGCATACGGTGACTATGCTAGAGATATTTGGACAGAACAATATTGAATTTGGTTACGAGGTTTGTGATGTGGAGTATAGAGTGATTACAGTTCACCTTGAATGAAATTTGATTTTTCTTGTTGGGGAGGACAGAACACTGGTTGCATATGACATAAACACAGAAAAATCATATCCTCCCTACATGGGTCATCCGTTGTCCTAGGCCTACCTGAAGTCTATGTATCAATGGACCTCACTATCTTCCTTATGTTCCTTTGTTCATGGAGTCATTAGCAGAGCAGTAAAGGTGCATGTACTGTATTTTGTTGTTAGGACATGTCTTTGTTCAGGTAGGGAGTTGTTTTGAGTCTATATAGTCCAATTTTGGCTTGGTAACTAAACCAATAATATGTTGAATATTATTAATTATTAATTCTGCTGCTTTGCATTGTGCAGGTTTTGGAGTCTCAGTTCTTTTGAATGATTTTTCTGCAATTGCTATGGGAGAAAGAAGAGGGGTTCCATCGTGCATTGGCTGCCAAGCTGATCAAGGAGTGCCAATTTGAAGGAGCAGAGCACATCTACCTTACGTAAGTCTGTAGGGAGCAGAACCTTTATTATGCTATCTATGTATCACTTGTGTTAATTCATTAGTTGACACAGTTGTTATGTTAGTGTCGAACATTGTTATTATAACAAGTACACTTCATTGTGGACATGATGAATAATGTGTAATGATTATATCTGTATGGTTTGTGTTCAGTAAGTTATTAAGGCCCAGCTGAATTAGTAAATATATTGTGAAAACTGGAAGCAATTTTGTCACCATTAGATGTACAGGTCGTTGGTTGTTTTGTCATCACCGCCATACCACTCGCCATTGGTGAAGTAGACGGCCATCACCACCGCTATTCGTCTGATGCGGTAGGGGTCAATAGTGTATCACCGCCGAATCGTTAAGTAACCCGACACCGACTAAAGGATCATCACGGGCGGATCGTACTGCAATGCGATGGTGACAATGCCCTATGACCAGGCAGTTCATTCGTTAAAGCAACAGTGATGTTCGCCTCAACATAGGCTAGTCATGCTCCAATGTGATGGAAATAAGGACCTGATCACGGATAGATCATAAGCCAATACAACAGTGTTTGTGTACACCTACATAGGTGGGTCAGGCCTCAATGCGATGAAATAATGATCTGATCATGGACGGATCATAAGTCATGTGGCGGTGTTAGTGCATACCCACACAGACGAGCCGTGCTCCAATGTGACAGAAATAAGGACCTTAACACGTATGGATGATAAGCCAAAACGGTGGTGTAGTAAACATCCCAGTCGGTCTCAGATAACGATGGAGGTGGCTATTACTATCACTGCCGACATCTTACTGCCGAGGCCAAAATCGGACTGCGATAGGGGTTACGACGTGGCTGTGAAAGGTGCGAGTGTAGTAGTGGGTGGTCGTTGGCTGGGATGGCCTGGAGGGTGTAGCGCGACGCCGGGAAGTAGAGCTCTCAGTCTGCTGCTCGAGGGCGACATGGAGAAGCCGCCTTGCCTCGTGCAGCCGCTCGTTGGTCTTCGGGTTTAGCGTGTCGGAGATGTCCTCTAGCCGGTAGGCGGCGGCTGCCATATTGTAGGCCGCTCGAGGGAAGCATAGGGTGTTGAGAGCCCCGTGCGGGCGTCGTCGTCATTGATATTAGGCAGCCTAGCTTGCTACTGTGCAAAGTGCTGCCTTTGGTGCTTGAGCTTTGCCTCGGCGGCCTCCAGGTCCACCTGCCGAGCTCGCAAGCGATCCACCTTCTCCTAAAGGTAGTTCACGTGGCTGTGGGGACTCAGGTCCAGCAGCGTGAGCTCGGGTGCCTCATCGGCGGGAACCTCGCCGTCGATGTAGTATCACATGCACGGTGGGCCGTAGTAGTCGACGTCGTCGGAGTCGTACTCCAGACCGTTCCCTGAGAGGATCTCGAGAAAGGTGCACAGCGAGGGGACGTCAGCCCCAGCGACGCCGGAGAGGATGGCGCTCCGTCACGCCTCGCGGCTGACTAGGTGCTCCAGCTCTAGCTAGAAGGACACCGCCGCATTCTGAATCCCAAAAGGTAGGTCCAGAAGGTAGTACTACAAGCGGTCAGGCGGCGGGAGCACTTCGCAAGTGGCGATCTGATGGTGGAAGTTGGCCAGCATGTAGAACATCTAGCGCCAGTCTAACACGGTGGGGTGTAGACCGAGACCGTGCTAGATCTGCTGGGCTAGGACCTCGAGATCTGGTCCTAGGAGTAGCTACTGCACGCTTATAGTACCTATCTATTCAGCAGTTGTGATTCCATTTTCTCCGACCTTATAATACATTGGCTAACCACTGATGTATTTATTTCTATCCATCTCCCTCCACTTTCTTGCAAATCCACTGTGAAAGAGCTTGTGCTGAACCACTGATTCTAGGAAGGCAAGCGATAGAGTTTATGGTTGATTCTAGGAGGCAAGAGCTTTTTTTTACTAGAAAGGTGCTTGTGCCCACCTGCTGAACTTTATGTTTAGATTTAACCTCGATGGTTATAGACCACATTATTTTCTCTTCTGATAAGTTAAATTTCAACTTTGTTGCTTCGTAGAATTTATTTGGCTGGTTGCTGAAAAATCTCTAATTCTAGATAAAAAAACATTTATTGTTGTGTCGCTATTTTGGGGCTAAAGCGGAATCGGTTTCAACTTTTACAGACAGGATGGTGGTGGAGGATTTCCCAGCAGCAGAGTAAAAATCTGGAAATGAAAGGTGTGTTCTTCTCTCCATTAACTGCATTTAGATTCTGGTTCTAAAATTAATTCGGGCCAACTTATCTAAAGATTTTAGATCATTTTAAGTAAAGCCTGTTTGAAAAGTTGCTTGTAAGCAGCAGATGGCGATTGGTGTTTCTATGCAGAGCTACATAAGAATGGATTGATGGGTGTTGCAGTGTTTATACGCTCATGTCTGTACACATACTACTATGGTTCCTTCTTGTGTTGCACACTGACCTTATCAGCTCATTATTTATCCACTGGATTAGTTTAGTTCAACGTTCACTACGATAAAATCTATATTTTTCTGCTTGATTTCTTTGCGTACCCTGAAGAAAGTCGTTCTGTCTGATGGTATGGTCATAACAGTGAAGGGTGGCAGACCTGTGAGCCTCCGGTTGCCGCTTGAACTACGGGGTTATTGCTAATTCCGTTGATTACTGTCATTTTCTGTGGCAACATGCTGCATTACTGTGACAAGCTGCTGCAAGTTGCCTCCGGTGGCTGCATTGCCAATGAACCATATGTTGCTGCTTTTTTTTTGCTCCAGAAATATAAATGAAAGAACTTCATATTGGACAGTTTGTCTTGTTACATGTTTTTTTGTTAGCGATCCCCTTCTCTGTCCAAGTAGAACAATACTACTTATCTATTTTAACCTACAGATGAAAAATAGCAATTACAATTCGCTGTATTGTTACTTTTCTTAATTCTACAGGTTGTCCCTAATTCTATATCTTGTCATAGGCATAGAGGGATGAACTCTCATCAAGTTCAGTTCAGGATCTACTGAATCCTACCTCGATATCACGGCTGTCCACATATGTTATATGTCTCACTTTACCAAAAGTCGTTGCTCTATCCAAAACAAATACAAATTCTCGTGTATTCTGTGTAGGTATATCTTTGTCCTTTCCATACTACAATAGGAATCAATTGTAAGCTTCTTTCCTCATCTTTCGGTAATTTGCAACTTCTTGCTACCCATTGTTTTTCCTTATATGCTAGCTAATCTAACATAGAGTGGAACAACTATGACAGCCAACATTTATGATAAATTGGACGACTTTCTTTGATGACTTCATGTTGTCTGCAAGTTGCCTTCCATTAGGATGATCACAATGGTGGATTCCTGAATGTTCAATTGGAAATATGTATGCCATGCTTTGTCCTTATCACTCTACCTACAATTGTGCATTTGGTTTCCTCACACTGTGTTTTACTGTTTAACATGGTGACATTGTGTGGGGCAATTTTTTTAATTTTAATCCCTTTGTAATGAAAATTGCAAAAAAAACCGCCCTGGAAAATATATTGCACCCCATAGCCCCTTTGCGTCGCGCCAAACCTACTGGCGCGATAAAAGCGCTCCGTCGCGCCTCAAGCTTTGGCGCGACTGGCTTTCCACCGTGGTAGGGATGGTTGACTAGAGCTTGCGTGGAGGCTGCGGGGCCCACCTCGTCGCGCCAGAAGAGTCGGCGCGACGGTTGGAATTAGGGTTTTCACTGGGCCGGCCCATTATCGGTTTTCCCGGCTGGGCCCACCTCGTCGCGCCAAAGATCTTGGCGCGACGTTTCAAATAATGTGGCCGCGGCCCCGGCCCGTTTCCCCTCTCTCTCTCTCTCTCTCGTTTCTCCATCGCGCGCTCGCGTCCAGGAGGCGACGCCGCCGCCGCCTGCTCGCCCCCGCGTCCTGGGGCTGCCGCCGGCCGGCCACACCACCTCCCCCGCACTCTATCTCCCCTGCCCCTCCCCAAACCCCGCCGCCACCACCTCGCGCGCTTGCCGGTCGCGGAGCGCAGGCGTCTGGGCGGGAGGCCGGGCGCGCCGCCCCCTCCTCGGCTCTAGGCGCGGCCTCGCCGGTGAGGCCCGACGGTGGCGGCTCCTTCCCCACCATCCTCTGCCGTGACTACAACGAAGCCGGCAAGGTACATTCGTATCTTCTTCCCCTTGAGTTCATTCTATTTTATCATTTGTGATTATTGCTAGGGTTTGGATGAATTGGGTTCAATGCTGGATGATTGAATCGTTTGTTGATTTGATTTGATGCGTACAATCGGTAGATGTATTAGTGTTCCTGTGAATTTGTCGTAAACTATGTGTTGCATGTGTGTAGGTAGTTGATGCATGGAGGATTTAGTTAGGTTGGTTTGTTGCCTTGGTATGAACGGTATATGTGTAGTATCATATATTTGGTCCAATTAGGTTCATTTTGAGGACCCTATTTGAATTAGGGTCGAATTTGGTATATATTGTCTATGTATATATATTGTTATACTTAGGTAAATTATATTTGGTTTGTTCCTTTTACCTATGCGTTGTCGATATATATTGTGTATATACATTATCTATATATATGGTGTCAACACTTATTGTGTATATATATTGTTTTAGCTTGGCCTATATATATTGTTTTAGCTAGGTCTATATTATGTTGGTTCGTTTTACCAAGGCGTTGTCTATATATATTGTTTATATATATCGTGGTATGGTAATGCATAAATTAGGTTACCAATCCTTTCCTTCCATTTGGTGTTGATGTTTGCATTCCTATTTTGTAGATGGAAAGGTTAGTTTGTTTATATTATGGTGGCAAAGTAAGAGAAAATGGAGAGTTTGAATGCATGAAAAAAGAAGTTCAGTTCTTTAGTGGACCTCCAACTTTTGTTGCATTGGTCAGCAAGTGCCGTGAAAAATTTGGGTGGCCACTAAGTATGAGAGGGAGATTTGACTGCGGGAAGGAACAGTCACATTATCTCCTGATGCCACTCTCTTGTGAGGATGAATGGAAGGACTATGTAGACGTTGCGAAGAGTAGCAACGTTAGGTGCTTGGAAGTTGTGGTGGAGAAGGGATCTAGGCCTCCGGTTGTGCCTGTGGATGTTAGTGTTGGTGTGGAGGTCATTGAAAACCTTACCGAAGAAGAAGAGTTGCAACCAAGTCCAGTTAGAGAAGTTGATAGATTGAGTGACCTCGGTGCCATTGGTGATGAATTCGATGAAGAAGGGTATTATGATGAAGATGCAATGTATGACACTATATCTAAAGGATCGGAGGATGATGGTGTTGTTGTTGCCGAAGAGGTGGAAGATGATCTCACTTCATACGACGACATGTCGGATGATTTGTCGGATGATTTGTTGAAGGGTGAGGAGCATCGGTCGGAGCCTAGTAGTGAGGATGAAACCGAATGTCGTGATGCAGGGTTTCAGGAGTCCTTACGAGCCCCAGTGGACGGCTCATTGAGAATGGAGTTGAATGACGCCGAACGAAGGATGTTGATGGCCGTCCATGTTGAGGTACCTTCGGTTCCAAACTGCATGGACATTAGTATGGTGGACGAGGCAGTTTGCGACACTGGATTGTCGATGTTGGAAGATGAGGTGCTAGAGAGTGAGGATATGGAGATTAAGACGGGAATGGTGTTTGACACGCTGGAGCATGTGAAGTATTTTCTGCAGGACTACGCCGTGAGGGTTCACAGGCCTTACCATGTGACTCATTGCGATAAGGCAAAGCGGTACACGGTCCTGTGCAAGTCTAGGTGTGGTTGGGGAGTGTGGGTTCGAAAGTTGAGCAATGAGAAATGGAGGATTCGGAATGTTAAGCAACCTCACACATGTCGGTCTTTGAAGGTAAAGAAAGTGCATCCACAGAACACAGCCCGTTACCTCGGCCGTCGTATTGTTGCCGTTGTTAGGGCTGATAGCGACACATCTGTTTCATCGCTCATCGAGACCATACGGGGCTTCACCAGCTATAGAGTGAAGTACTCAAAGGCATGGCGGGCAAAGCAACACGCTATGCAGTTGTTGTGGGGTGATTGGAAGGAGGCGTACAACCAAGTGCCTAGGATTCTAAGTGCCATGAAACACTTCAATCCTGGCCTTAGATGGTATCCTCATGTCGGCCGCGTAGTGGATGACGTCGACGGGATTCCCAAGGCAACTCTGCAGAGGGTGTTTTGGTGTTTTCCACAGTCATGTGAGGCGTTCAAACATTGTCGTCCCTTAGTCCTTGTCGATGGCACATTTCTTACAGGCAAGTACCGGGGTGTGTTGATGATTGCAGTTGGAGTTGACCCGGACAATCAGATTGTCCCATTAGCATTTGCTTTGGCCGAGGGTGAGAATGATGATAGCTGGTGCTGGTTCTTGAAGCATGTGCGACAGAATGTCATCTGTACCTCTCGCAGGATTTGCATGATCTTAGACCAACATCACGGTTTGCTTAAAGCTGCGAGAGAGGAAGTAGATGGACGGCCTCCACTTGAGCATCGGTGGTGCATGAGGCACTTCGCTGCCAACATATGGCGTCGGCAGAAGAAAAAGAAAGTTGTGCAGAAGTTAAAGTCTGTTTGTTGTTGTCGAACCAAGGAGAAGTTTGACAACAAACTTGACGAGTTGAATAAGCTCCTCAATGATACGGCCCATAATTGGTTAAAGGATCAGATGTCACAGAGGGAGAAGTGGGCTCTAGCATTTGACACCGGTGGGCTTAGGTACGGCGTCATGACCACCAATTGTTCGGAATCGTTCAACAAAGTGTTCAAAGGCATCCGTGCAGTTCCTGTGTCAGGCATTGTGGAGTACTCCTTTAGGAAGTGCAATGAGTACTTTGTGAATCGATGGAACAAAGCCAATCGGTCCAAAGAAACATGGGGGAAAGCTGGTAGGAAGCACTTAGAGATTGCGGAGATGATATCTAACAACCAAGTCGGCGATTCGTATGGACCATCAAGGCTAGTATACAATATATACTCAGCTGGAGGCACTGCTCCGGGTGGCGAGAAGTATGGTAGCAGGAATTACAAGGTGGACCTTGAGAAGGTCGAATGCTCCTGTAACATTCCTCAGCTCTATCATGCCCCCTGCTCTCATGTCATCACGGCTTGCACATATAGGGGAATAGACCATGAAAACCACAAGTTCATGTCTCCATTTTATCTCATGTCAAACACTCTCAAAGTGTGGGAGTGTAGCTTTGAGCCATACCTAGATCCGACACAATGGCCACCGTACCTTGGGTTGGATTATGTTCCGGAGCCCGATCTTTTAAGGACAAAGAAGGGTAGGAGGAAGAAAAAGCGGCTTCGAGGAGTTATGGACGAAGCCAACGGTTATGGTCGCGATAAGTATGGCTATGGAGACTTTAATGAGTCACCGTGTCAGGTCCGTTGCTCCAAATGCCACAGAACCGGTCATACTGCCGCCACTCATGATAGATCCATGAAGGCGCTCAAAGTAGCTAGAGAAAGTGCTGGTCCTAGTGGTTCCAAACGTAGAAAGGTACTTCATTATTTTACATATTTTGTTGTTGACTATATATGTATACTAGTTTACTTTACTTGTCTTATATGTAAATATGTAGTTAATTTATTCGATGTATATCTAACAATGTCTTATGGTTATGTCATTTTCAGGATGCCGCCCCCCCCCCCCGCACTATGACCTTCTTGACCCCGAGGTGGACAAAGACCACCGCGCCCACCTGATGGCCGACGAGGGCAAGGTAAGTGAGGCACACTTTTACTTGTTTGCTTGTTTGAAGGTGTTGTTGTTGACTTGTTTATATCTAACATTGTTTTATTGTTTACTTGATTGCAGGTGTTGAAACCTTTGTGCCCCCGCACTCACAAACCCCTCCAGTGGGATGAGCGCTACGCGCCCTTTCTCACAAGGGCGGGTTTTCTACATCTGGCTCGGGCCGTTGTTGCTGGGCTCCCGGAGATGGACGGCGCACTCCTCACTGCCTTTGTGGACCGTTGGCGGCCGGAGACGCACACCTTCCACCTTCCTTGTGGAGAGATGGCACCGTTGCTGGAAGATGTGAGCCACATCTTGGGCCTTCGTGTGAGCGGTGTTGTGGTGTCGGGCGTCGTCAACACTCAAGGCTGGAGGGAGTATGTGACCGAGTTCACTGGCATCATGCCACCCCTCCCAGAAGAGGGCAAGAAGGACAGGATGACCTCTGGTGTTCCCTTATCGTGGGTGAAAGCCAACTTCAAAGATTGCCCAGAAAATACTGCTCCAGAGGTCATCGAGAGGTATGCTAAGGTGTGGCTATGGCACTTGGTGGGGTCCTTCCTGATGCCAGACTCTTCTGGGAACACCCTCTCCTGGATGACGGTACCAATTATGAGGCAGAATTGGGAAGAGATCGGCCTCTATAGCTGGGGATCAGCCACGCTTGCCTGGTTGTATCGGCAGTTGTGTGAGGCATGCAAGAGGTCAGAAAAAACATCAAACATAGGTGGTTGCAGCTACTTCCTTCAAATATGGATTTGGGAGCACATTCCAATTGGGAAACCACATAGAAAACCAGTCGAAGTAAGTGTTTATCTCCTGTTTCATTGACACAACTTATTTTCTCTTTCATTGCATGCTCTAACTTTGTTTCTTTCATTGTTGTTTGTTTTACAGGCATGGACGAAAGAAGATTCTCGCCCTCCCGTGTGCTATCTTTGGAGCGAGACAAAGGTGGTGAAGGGTGAGCTTGAACGCCGCTACGCCTACTACTCCAACGATTTGGATGTACTACGTCCGAGTGCGGTAATTTTAATCAACCCCGATTCATGTACCCCGATTCATGTACTACCTGTCATTACCTCATAGTTTGAAGGGTTGCGGCATTTTAATCAACCCCGATTCATGTACTAACTAGTCTCTATGTGCAGGTTGAATGGAGACCATATGAAAGGGAAGACGTCACCAGCTTGGGCCTTCCAGCAATAGATGAAGCCGACCGACTCATCTGGAGAGCAAATGCACCCCTCATCTTCTATTATGTGGTGGAGCACCACCAGGCCCGAAGATGTTGCAAGCAGTTTGGCCGCAAACAGGCGTTTCCGCTCGTTGGCTTCGAGCATACAACCCCAGCGTTGCACAAGTAAGAATCTTGATCATTTACCAAGTTCTAATTCATTTGTGTGTCGCTTGTGTTTTGTTTGAACATGACCAAATAGTCTTAATAATTGTGTTTTACCTCGTTGCAGCACCTTGAGGAAGAAAATGTTTGGTGGGAGCAACGACTGGCTGCAAGTCCACAAGCGCTATGTCCAAGGATGGATAAACAAAGAGACGGTGGATCCGGATGATGGGGCAGCTTCAACGGAGAGAGAGTACCGCGAGTACCTCATCTACCTTCACAAAGCCACAAGAGTCCATGTGAAGCCGCCGCTGTCAACCATACCAGCAGATGAGCAAGACAGCGACGAAGAAGACCCCTATGATGTCATAACGAGGAGGGGCGTACAGCCGGAAAGGGCTCCAGTAGAGAACTACGTGGTAAGCAATCCCTTAGCCACTTCCCTTACATCATTCTACTATTTGCAACAACGGTTTCATATCTTCGCATTAATAGGCCACTCAACTAGCTCTCCTATCCAATGATGCCGGGTATTATCTTGGACAAGCTGGGGGCCGGGAAGGCTCGCTCCTTGCTGAATTTGCACAGGTACAAATTTGCTGAATTTGCACAGGTCTCCTATCCACTCAATTTGGTGAATTTTAATTGTAATGGTCACTTACTTCATTGCCGCTTGCCTTTAAATGTTTGCAGAAAGTGATGAAATATAGTCGACGCATAGCACGGAAGGTGAGCTGCATGAGAGCGGACGATGTCCAGCGCATGCACCTTCAGACAGCTGTTGGGTCAAGTTCTAGGCCAGACATTGGAGGGAGCAGCTCCCGTGCTAGACCTACAGCTCGGCGTGGCGAGAGAGGGAGCTCCTCCCGTGGTAGACCTACCGGTGGGCAAGGCGATGGAGGGAGCTCCTCCAGTGAGGATGACCCTGCCGATCCTCTGTACGAGCTAGGGGGGTCACAGCTTCATGATGCTCCAAATCCTACTCAGGTGCGGTTCTCCAACTGTACAGATGAATTTTGGGCTGTTGCATGTACTGTGTAGTAGTTAGTACCCATTTCAGTCTCTTTAGTTTAGCAATATGCTATGGTTTTCAATTAGCAATAAATATAAAGAAAGTTCTGCATATACCATATCATTAGACTTCATAAACACCAAAATGGAGGCGAAAACAAAAGAATTGACCGTGACCGCAGCGACGTTACCAAAGTTACTTGGATTTCTTTTCTATATCATTAGATTTCTTTTCTAATAGCTAATTGGATTTCATAAACAAAAGAAAGTTCTGCATATACCATACCATATCATTAGATATCATTAGATTTCTTTTCTAATAGCTAATTGGATTTAGACTACCGAAGTTACCAAAGTTACTATTTTATTACATGTGTTGTGTAGGAGTCGCCACCACCAAGAGCCACTCGACGACAAAGGATTGACCGTGACCGCAGCGACGTCGGCTACACTCCAAACCTGCAGCCCACAAATCCAGGCCGTGAACGTCATCGTCGTCAACCGTTTTCACCCAACTAAGTGATGATGGCCTCATGTTATGTGTAAGCTTGAGCTATGTGATGGATTTGTTTTATGTATGAACTATGTGGACTATGTGGTGTCATGGGTGAGCTTGAGCTTGTTTTGCTAGTGGGACTTGTATAAAAATGTGATGGACTTCTTATAAATGTGATGGAACTATGTAGACTATGTGCTGTCATGGGTGCACTATGTGAATGTGTCATGGAGTTCTTATATATGATGGAGTTCTTATAAATGTGATGGATTCGAAACCTGCGAGCTTGAGTTGCTATTTTTTCTTGTGTGATGAACAAGGGATAGCTCTGTCATGTTGCTACAGGGAATGTAACAGCTCCCTTCACATTCTGTCCAACTGCAGTTGGCATCGTCATGGCCTTCATCTCAGTCTCATGCTTGACTCCTGAACCGTCATCTGCATGCTTGACGGCCACTAAGTCATTTTTGTACTGAGATTGTGAAGCTGCAATCAGGGCAGCACCTATTCCTGAACCATCATCTGCATGCTTGACGGCCACCACCTTAGACACCTCATCTCCTAGCAGCTCACCCAGTGTGGTCTCCAAGCATTGGCGGAATTTGGTGTAGTGCTCGAACAATCCTCCATCGATTTATTAGCATAACTCAAACTTGAATTGAATTTTGACAGTATTTCACTACACTCCACAGTGATCTGTTCAATTAAAACATAATTACATAAAACAATGATGAACGACCAATGGAAGCATGTAATTGAAACCCTTCACAATCTTCTTCCTGATTTTAACATAAAGAGTGCAACTACAAAGAACCCAAGCAGTCTACATACCGCAGAAGGAAAGGGGTTTCGAGCTTAGTGTGGTCAATATTGCCAAAAATCGTGGACTGCAATGATATTTTAAGGAGCACCCTCCTTACAATTTCGCCCAAATACATTCCTTACAATTTCATCCGTCGCGCCAAACCTCCAGGCGCGACGCTGGAGCAGCTGTCTTTCCAAGAGCACTGGGTTGGGTAAAAATTCATCAGTCGCGCCAAACCTCCAGGCGCGACGGGTCGTCACGCCAAATCTCCGGGCGCGACGCCTGGAGCAGCTGTCTTCCCGAGAGCACCGAGTTAGGTAAAAATCCATCTGTCGCGCCAAACCTCCAGGCGCGACGGGTCGTCGCGCCAAACCGTTTGGCGCGACGCCTGGAGCAGCTGTCTTCCCGAGAGCACCGGGTTGGGTAAAAATCCATCCGTCGCGCCAAACCTCCAGGCGCGACGGGTCGTCGTCGCGCCAAACCTCCGGGCGCGACGCCTGGAGCAGCTATCTTCCCGAGAGCACCGGGTTGGGTAAAAATCCATCCGTCGCGCCAAACCTCCAGGCGCGACGGGTCGTCGCGCCAAACCTCCGGGCGCGACGCCTGGAGCAGCTGTCTTCCCGAGAGCACCGGGTTGGGTAAAAATCCATCCGTCGCGCCAAACCTCCAGGTGCGACGGGTCATCGCGCCAAATCTCCGGGCGCGACACCTGGAGCAGCTGTCTTCCCGAGAGCACCGGGTTGGGTAAAAAATCATCCGTTGCGCCAAACCTCCAGGCGCGACGGGTCGTCGTGCCAAATCTCCGGGCGCGACGCCTAGAGCAGCTGTCTTCCCGAGAGCACCGGGTTGGGTAAAAAATCATCCGTCGCGCCAAACCTCCAGGTGCGACGGGTCGTCGCGCCAAACCTCCGGGCGCGATGGCCTGCCTGAAAGCAGCAAACTGGAGGCTCCAAAAACAATTATAGCCGGAAGATTTGGCACAACGAGGTTTTTTTGGCAGTGCAACAACAATTTATCGGTGTTCGAAACAAACAAATTTTTTTGGCGCCACAATTAAGTCTTACAAGCACACACAAATAAGTGTTCGAAACATCCATTGCTAACATAAGTCATCACCATCGAGATGAATTGCAAAAGTGCTTCAAGCACCACCACACCATATCGAAACACCACCCAACAAATGTCATTCCACGGCCGTCTTGGTCCCATTGCACAAAAGAGATAACGGTAACCAACTAGTGAGCTCGGCGGGGGCTAGCCCCAGTCTTAGTCGTCTTAGTCACCAGGGCCCCCACTCCATAGGGGCATCGGGGTCATGGTTGAAGTCAAAAGCGGGGTCGTCCTCGCTCTCCTCCTCCTCCTCCTCCTTAGGGGCCGGGGCCGGGAGATGACCGTCGTTCGGTGGCGAATCGGGGACTACAAAAATGGAACAATTGTTAATTGGAACCAATGCAAGATGAATGAACGAGTCCAAAAAGTTATTTTGAGTTGAAGTACTCACACAGCTTACGACACAAATACTTTGGGATTTCCTTTGGGGCCCTGCCGTGCTCAACACGCCAACGGTTCTCCACCTTCCATGTCTGCCTGTGGTGGTAGTTAATCTCGTTCCTCCTATCCTCGTCCATCTGATCGTAGCGTGCCTTATTCTCGCGCCAGAACCTAATGATCTCCTCCTGGTCATGTAGCCTAAGTTGTCCATTCCTCTGCCTAAGCTTGCCCTTCTTCTTGATCACCTCCCGCTCATAGTCATGTAAAACATTGTTCCATGACTCGCCACCTGGGGTTCGAACACTGTTCAACAACCGGGTTCTTTCCCTATAAGCGTGCAGTTTCAGTCTCATGGACTCGGACAAGTTGGGCGAACGCAGCCTTCCATCCAAATTGAGTTCCGCCAATATCTTTCCACGATTGGGGAAATCCTCCCAATCGCATGTCTTCCCCTTCTGAAAACAAACACAAATCAGTGAGCAAACAAAACAAGTACCAAACAAAACAAAACTATTTCAGGGATAAAGTTAGTCAACTCACAAAGAACTCATTGGGCCCTCCATAAGCATTGCCACAATAGAAGCCTCTCCCTAGCTCTGAAGGAACAACTCCTTTAGCCAAGATGCCACACTTGCACTTTGGGGCCAGCTTCGACAAGCATGGCCATGGAACGTCGCCACGTACATATTGTATAGCCTCTTCTTCTGAAGGCCACTGTGCTTTGGGTTCGTAGATGTACTCGTCAAACTCACAAGCTGGGAAACCATCCTACAAAACATAATGTTCAAACCAAATTGTTATAATGTCATCAACGCAAATGACGTCGCAAAATGGAATAGTACTCGAATGAACACTTACGGCGCCACGTTCACCACAACGGAAGAAGGGATCAAACATTCCCGGCTTGCTTGGTTCTTGGAGTACCGCCTCCTTGCCACAGTGGCATCTAGGAGGATGTTTTTTCCGCTCAGTTGCGGCCATCCACATCTCAAGAGCCTCCATCTTAGAAGGATTGCCGGGTGGAGGCACCCATGGAACATACTCACTCATCGGAACACTCTTCCATGGGTCGTAAGGAAAGTACATGATGCGGCGATCCCACTTGTCACGACCATCGATCCACCGATAGAAGTCGCATCCTTCTATAGCATGAGGATTATTGGTGCGGGGGCCACGCCGAAGTGAACAGCAGAAAAAACGACGACCAGACGACAGCTCGTGCCTTGATTGCTTCACCCATGCCTGCAAACCGCAATGACAATTTGGTGGTGGTTCATCCGGTGGGTGTAGCTCTTGATCATCGTGAGTCGGCGGATGGTGCACGAACGGATTCTCCATCAAACCTAATATAGAGTGAGTCAAAGAGATACAATGTCAATCCACATCACAATATTGGAGACAATTATAGTAACAAACCCCTATATCACAAAACATAAACAAAAATCATGTATTGAAAACACATGACTCATAATTCCAACATGTTAGATTTTAGTACACATGAAACCCTAAATCACAAACTTAGAAGCATTTCAAATAAGCACATAACCATAATAACAATACAATCAACAAAACTTACTACATTTTTCATCCATCTTCACCAAACCATAGAACACATGACCACTACCATTTCCCATCCATTTTCCCCAAACTCTAGAACAATAGCATCCACAAAGATTACAACAACAAGAACATTACCAATCATTTTCCATCCATCCTTCTCAAACCCTACAACACTACCATTTCACATCCATTTCCACCAAACCCTAAAACACTTCCATCCAAAAAGAATTTCAACCACTACATGATGACAAAATGTATCCAACACAATAAGAGTGCTTTGCATAACTAAGATTGTGCTTAAAACACTAAATCCAACCTTGCAATAAAAAATCACCAACTAAGCATTGTAGACATAATGAACCAAAATCTTGCAACCAAAATATAGATCGGGGAAGCATACCTCAAGCACTTGAAGAGTTGCACCAAACATCCACATAAAAACTTGATTTGTAGGATTAGAATGAGGAAAAAAGGAGAAGATACAGTACACACGAACTCGTCACAATGAGCTGCCTGGAGAGAGCTGCCTGGAGAGTGGGGAGAGGGAGAGAGGAGGGTTGGCGGCAGCATTTATAGTGAGTTCGTCGCGCCAAACATAACGGCGCGACGAGTCGGTGGGGCCCGCCAAGGCTAATGGAGATGGGCCGGCCCATTAGCAACCCTAAGTCCTCCAGTCGCGCCGACGCATGTGGCGCGACGGGGTGGGCCCCACAGCCTCCACGCAAGCCGTGGTCAACCGTCCCTGCCAGGGTGGAAAGCCAGTCGCGCCAAACCTTATGGCGCGACGTAGTGCTTTGATCGCGCCAGTAGGTTTGGCGTGACTAAAAGGGGCTATAGAGTACAACTTTTTTTCCAGGATGGTTTTTTTTGCAATTTTGTTTAAAAATGGATTAAAATTAAAAAAAAGCCCATTGTGTGGCCATGTGGTAACTATATCTGCCATGGGTACTCTTTTATTGCTTGCCAGCCTGTACTTTTGATGTCTGTGTCTTATACCCCGATGTGCTCATTACAAGCTTAGACTAGCCTGGTGTTCACATATTTTCCCTTAGTTTGCTCATAACCTTTCTTGTCCTGCGCTACTGAATGTTTGACTTTTGTACCCAACTTATTGTTTCTGTATATACTTCTTTTCTAGATTCTTATTTAGCAGTTTTTGATCTCCTTTTTCATGGTGTCATGCCCACGGTTTCTTATATGTCATACCTGCTGTACATGATTCCTATTGGCTTAAATATTGACCTCGCTTTATGTCACAAATTGCTCCGATGCACCAAACTTGGAATTGACGAGAAGCAGAAAGTACGGGAAAGGCAACTCAATCCCATGTTTATATATATCTAGCCATGCATTAACACCAACTATGTTAAACTCATAAGTATGTTTGGCTTGAACTAATACTATATGCCTGTATAATATCCCTCTACCTTCATGATCTCCCGAATGAATTATATATGTATCTTTCATAATACCACTATTTCCTTTTCCTTACGAATTTATTCATATTAGCCATCAAATTGAATCACAAATTGTCCGACGCGTGCAAAGGCACGGCAATGTACTTATCTTGTGTATTATAATGCCACGTATTTATCGTGTGCATACTTAGATCTTGAAAAAATATGCGAACACGTTCAGAACCATGATTCATTTCCGACTAACTGCCGACGCGCGCGAGGGCGCGCGTGATGGACTAGTATAACTATGATCCTAATCCAAATACAAGATGTCCTGATCAGATTTCTTTTGTGTTTGTTTTGGAAACTAAGGCACCACGCGTCGTATACGAACCAACTAGATTACGTTGCGTCAAAACCTCTCGCTTGTGTTTCTCCTTGACAATAAAAACTATATAGAAACCCATAAAAGATCTCGGCCTCTATAGGACATATGTGCATACTCCTTAGGGATGGACATGATGATAAAAGCCGACCATGACCTGGACGTGGTCGAGGTGGCCTCGCCCGTGGAGTCGAGGATCGAGGAATCTTTCCCGAGGGAGGAGATCATCTGGTGTGTGTGCGTGCTATAACAATCAGCCATGCTTTTTAGCGAGGACGAAGTCACCATGCCTTTGTCGTCTCTAAGACCTGTTCGGGGACCCCACCGTGATCGCCAACATCGACACGTGAGAGATAGGGGAGGGGCAGACCAACGGCGCTTCAACTTCCTTGTTACTCCTTCGAGGTGCCGCTTGATTGAGCAATGGACAGACGGCGCACGCCAAGCACTTTGACCATGGCGGCAGACATTGATGGTTAGTTTTTATTAGAAACAAAATTACTCTTTTAAAACTTGGATCGTCCATAGTCTAGCTAATCAAACCATCAACTAAAATATAGAGCACTTTAACAGACTAATACAATCTATAAAATATTGTATTTTAATTCAATATATGTTTTATATATGATATTTACATACTATTACTACTATCAACTTAGTATTATGTGTGTCTTGTCATCATAAAATAAAAATTATTAAAATTTATAGAAAAAATAATAAAGCATAAATAATTATATAATATTTATTTTTTTCTTATAAATATCTGACAGTATTTTTTTTCTTCCGTTACGACCGTACGGACACTTTTGTCAGTATAGTATAAAAACTATCCGCAACCCAGCGCACTCGACGCACATCACAAGCATCGAGCCGCCGCCACCCCAGGAACGCCACCGCGGCACCGCCTGGCCGTCACAAGCTGCCCGACGCCAGCAAGAGTCGCCCGCTCCCGAGTCCGCGACAAGCTGCCACCCCCCGCAAGTACGTGGAGAAAATGAGTTTCTTCTGCTCGATCTGTCCTCTTCTTGATTGATTGCTTCCTTACCGATCCACGTAATCAGTGCCTTCCCCTCCCAATTCCTCTCCTGATTTTTTCCTTTCCCTCCTGGTTTGTCTTGATTTTTCCCAGCCAAGAGTAGAGGGTAGCATCGACTATCGAGCTAGCGCTAGTGCTCCTGCTACGCTGCTAGTGCTCTTGCTGCCTTTTCTTCTTCTGGCAAATAGCAGTAAGAACAACAATAGCGGGTTTTCTGCATTGGAGAAAGCTTGAGTATTGGAAGACCGCAAGCACTTGGATGGTTTAATTGCAATAGGAATTTACTATGGAGATATGCAGTGCAAGAAAATGGTCAATCATTGCCATTGCATTCAATTCTCTGCTAAAACGCTAAGTAATTTCAGTGTGCTATTGCTTTTAGAATTTTAGTGTACCTTGGTATTAACTTATTAGCTTAGATTCAAAAAAAAAACTTATTAGCTTAATTTTAAGAAATGGTAAAACGTATTTGCGTAACTTTTTATTTTGGGAAAATGCTGTATCCTATCCTCCCAATATAGATAGATGTATTCGAATTCGTTCTGCAATCTACCACCTGGGGCGCTTAGATTGAGGATTTTTTTAGCTTTTGAGCACAAATTTCTCAGTTTTGGAAAAAAAACGTACAAATGAAGGTGCACATGGTGTAGACTTGCCATTTCTAACATGTACTGATGATTAACTTTTCTTTTTCATCAAATGGTAGGTTTGTACCTTTCTTAGTTCACGGGTAATTGTTGATGATGTTTTCTTCAAAACAAAGAAGGGTGTGCTTGGTTTTGTTGCGGTGGAGTATATCCTCTTGTGTCCTGGAGGTCCTAGGTTTGAAAGTTCGCATAAGCCTCCTCTTCTTCCTAGAAAATCCTTTCTGTAGACCCCAGGATCTTTTAATTTGTTACCGAGTACACTTTTTTTTAACATAAAACCGGTACTTTTCTTTGTCCAAGTCTATAATTTGTTTTGTGCCAGGCTAGAAACAAGCCAATCTGGATTTTGGCTTTTGCTCATGTTTTCTTTCTTTATATTCTGTTTTTTGATAGTTATTTTTGCTATCTGCATCTTGATTGATGCAGTTTTACCCTGTGATTGTACTAAATTTTGTTCTGTTGGTAAACTTTATATGCTTATAGGTTGGGTGGTTGAAAATGGATCTTATGCTGCCTTTTAAAGTTGGAGACATAGCTGAGTCAAGGTCCTTCTCTCTCGGTTACAGGGGTGCATGGTTCCGCAGTAAGGTACACCTTGTAATCTGGGAACCATATGTGCTCATGCACTCATATTGAGGAGCATATACTATGTTTCCAGAATGCATATATCTAAGTGATACAATGTGACATGTTTAGGAACTGCCACTTTATTTTACTCAATGTTGACAATGCGATGAAATTTTAAATTGTAGGTGCTGATTTTTTGGGGTAGTAACATGTCACAGTTTGATTTAAGTGTGCAAACTGGATAGTTCGAGGCAGTAGCTTCTAACATGGACTTCTCCCTCATGTTAATATTATTGACCTCTTTCCTTTCAGATAAACCTTATGTGTATAAGGCAAGGTCACCTGGAGTGTCTTTTGGAGTATCTTGACTTTCCAGATGAAAGTAAGTATTTTTTTCCGTACCTTGGACAGTTTATTTATTCTGAGGATCTACTAGTATATGATTGTTATATTCTTAAGACATCCAAATCTGTCATTTGCTGTGCTACCTTGATCTAGGTATCTATTTGTTTGTGTCAGTTGTTTACCATGATTTGTATAAAAAGATGTACCATTATCTTGAATGCACAATTTTTCCTTTTTTTTTGTTTTAGCTAAATTGTATTTTAAATCGAGGTCAACCCCATTGCCATTAAGAACATTTTTTTCTCAAACAACGCACAAGAGCTGCGTGTCATTTCATTAAGGTAGGAAAAAACACAAGTACAAAGAATCAAGCAGAAAGCCCAACCCGAACACAAACACACACCCACAACCAAACATCCCCCCACTGGAAAAGACTCGCCACAAAAAAATAATAAAGGCCTGACCAAAGACCACCCAAAAGCCTAAAGAGCTATGAAATTGGTGACCCAGTGAGGGGGCCTGGAGCTTGGAAGCACCAGCCCAGCACCATAGGTGCTCTCAACAACCACTGTCTGAAGGAGAGCTGAAGGTTTGTCTTCATTCCTTCAAATACACATGAGTTCCGATGTTTCCAAATCTCTCAAGCCACTAGAATGATAAGGAAGTTAGCCCTTTCCACGTCTCCTTTGGCACTCCTCTGATCATGCTCCTCCACCATCTAGAGAAACTTCTTGTTCCTATCGTAAGTGCTACAGCTGCCAGATTCAGTTGCTGTAAAAAGAGAAAAAAACAAACCTGCTGAGAGAACACACTAGAGACTAGCAAGTGCTCTGCATTGTTTCCTTGGCTTGGTCATAGAACGGGCAGGCAGTCAGATGAGGCAATCACAGCTTGGCTAGCCGGTCTGCAGTCCAACATCCGTTGTTGATAGCCAACCACAAGAAGAATTAGCAGCGCAAAGGGTCCCAACTCTTCCAGATCCTCCTCCATGGGATGAACTTGATGGTTCCAATGTGTTTGGTTGGGCTGTGCCTTCTGAAAAAGCTCTGCTGCTGTGGGTTGTGAAAAAGTTGCTATAGGTTGTGGGCTGTGGAAAAGTTGTAAGCTGTTTGGTTCAAACAAGTATAAAACTTACCTCCTATCTCTATTTTTCTTGAAACAACTGTGAAACAGCTCTATATTTTCACCATTTCAAAAAGCAGAAAGCCAAAAGCCAAAAGCAGGGTCCAAGGCGCTTTCAAAACTGTACTACCCAAAAGTAGCTGCTTCTGAAAAAGCAACTTCTGGTTTCCACCCCTTTGGTTGGCTTTTGGCTTTTTGGAAGCAAAAGCAGCCCCCAAAAGCCCAACCAAAGGCACCCAAAGAATGTGGTGTAAGCTGATTTGCTGCTGTAGACCCTGGGTTGGGTTAGCTTCCCACAATGCTGATCAAGGACACCTGGTTGCAGAATTAGGCCATCCACCAAGTCCCATACCTGCAGGTACTCAACCAGTACCTCAACTGTTAGGGCCCCTTTGATATCACGCACCCAATTCCTATTTGGAGTGCCTGAGCTACAGTCCGAGCTTTGACTGCCCCTCTTGGGACTGCCTTCAATAAATTGGGATCTCATTCCGCCACGGTCCTGCCTATCAACCACCAATCCGTCCAAAAACGAATGGATTCACCATCCCCCACAACTGTTTCTGTGGCCATATTTAGCGCTTGGGCATTCTTTAATACCAGTCCACAGCCCAGCAGGGTCAGTTTTTTCAGCTCAAAGCCAACAGATGTGCAAAGCTCAACCGAGGATTTCCAGGTTATGAATGCCTAAGCCACCATAATCTAAAGGCTGCTGATCTCTTTCCCAGGACTCAAGACAGTTACCTTACCTCCATTTCATGGTCAAAGGGTTGTGGGGACGCCAGGCAGCCTGGAACCAGGCAGGCAGTTGTGGGTTCGTCAAGGACCCTCCTAGCCCCACTAGTCCTAGACAAAACTTTAGAAACATCAGCCGGGGTTAAAGAATTACACCAGCAATCCTACCCAATTGAGACATGCGACAGCTCAACAGCCGCGTACCCCCCCCCCCCCCCCCAACCGTGTGATTCCTATCGGAAGCAATGCATACAGGGTAGGACACCTGGGGCGTAGAGGTATTCATGCCGGACACATTTACAAGCGATTGGCCAACTGGATCATCTGCGTGCGGTGGGGCATCGTTCTCCAGGCCCGTCTTGTTCTCCAGCAGAACATTGGAAAGAACAGAGGCCACCAAGCCATCAATGCTGGCCGAAGGAATTCAGCTATCGCACGGAGGAAGAGGGTCCACCGAAGGTGGTGACCTGGGTTCAAGCACCACGTGGCTGGCTCCAGTGGATTGCGGCCCCAACCTGGCAAACACCAGTACCCATGGCGCCTCCTCCACCGACAACAAGCAGCCCAGCGCCGCTTGCACCGGTGAAGAAGTTGAAGAAGCTTGGCGGCGGCGGCACCGCCTGTGACGATGTCGATTGTCATTAGCTGGAGGCAGGGCCGGAGGATCATCCGCCATTAACGGCTGGTCAAACGGTGTAACCAAGATTCGAACTGGATAGGTCCGGGAGCACTTTGCTGGTCGAGGTCCTTCAACGACCACCAGAGGTTCAATGATTTTGAGCACCATCTCTGTGAGACACCAAGCCGTGACCTGGAAAATGCCATGTCAACCGGCCATGTCATGGTGTGGGCCTCTTATCGAACAAAACTTGTTGAGGAGCTGCTCCACCGTCCCAAGCTCCCAAGCATGGGCGGGATGCCCCTCCCCTCAACTCAACTTTGATAGTGGAAGGCAAGGTTCAGTGAATACAAAATTTCAAGGTGCAATTAACCTTCATGTTAGAGAACTACAAAACAAGCACTAGATATGAATTGCGCATGGTCCGGAGCTTGTCTTTTTTGTTACCCATCCCCCACAAGTAAGCATGCTTTGGACCAAAAGGTTCTGTTACTATTATTGTTGTCGTTGTATCATAAGGTAATAGATTTAGCCATTAAAATTTTAGAAAATTTGGAATAGTGTATCATGTATTTGTAATGGTTTTTCACTTGCTGGGGAAGTGCCCATGGGCACACAAATATTGTAAATTTCAATTTTTTGGGTAATTTCTTTTTATTGTTTCAATGTGATGATCTTATAAACCATGCAAGTTCAGTATTTAACAGTAGCTGTTGTATTTGCATCTAATAAAAAAGTAGAAGTCAAAGCACAGGTTCAGTACATTGTTTTGTCCTGTTCAGCTGTACCCTTGTCAGAAAGCCAGTTTAGGCTGTCCACTGTATTGTCGAACTACTCCTGCTCCTCACCATTATCATCTAATCTGCTAGTTTAGGGTAGTTAAGTTAGCTTGTTGTTAACTGTTTTGTTTGGTGTTAGCATGGACTTGATCAGAGATCGCGTGGGTAGTTGGTTTAGTGGAGTTGGAGTCATAGGTGAGTGCCTGGTTTTATGCGCAACATGGAGCAATCGTGGGATGGCGTGATCATGCGTGGAGTTCAGCGTATGGAGTTGTTTCCGTTTTATGTAATCACTTGTATATATATTCTCAGCAATATACAGTTATGCACAGAAAACACTGCTAAGTTTAGTAGCACCAAAATCCTGAGTTCATCAGTTGTTCTTTGGTTTCTTGAGTGCTCAGATTAGAGTTCTCCAGCGCCAAGAGATTGCTGGTGATCCACAACAGTTTTCACGTCTTACAGGTTCCTTTTTCCTTTGTCAGAGAAGACATGGACTCGGCTATACAAAATTCCCCCAGGTAGCCACAGGAGGAAATCAAATCCGAGTAGGATGATCATGGTACGCCCTACCTTTCCACAGTGCTATTGGGAGAATGAAAAACCTAACCAACTCCCAAAGACACATGCTGTGGCAATTGTGACTGGTCCATGGAAAGTAGGTGACTTGATCGATTGGTGGTATACTGATTGTTACTGGACTGGGAAAATTATTGAGTTACTTGGTGATGACAAAGTAAAGGTAATGCTAGAGAATATGATTCCATTGATTTGGGCTAACCCTAGAAGGGTAGCTATATAGGTACCATACATGGGCCACATGGGCCTAGCCTCATGGGCCTAATACATTCACATTCCAACATCCCCCCGCAGTCTGAACTACCGGCGCAGCGGAGTTCAAGGCTGAACAAGAAAGAAAACTCGGAGACACACACAGGACCCCCCGCAGCCACAACTAGCCACTGGAGACGTTGAGGCTGGAGCGAAACTCGGAGAAGGTCGAGGAGGGGAGGCCTTTGGTGAAGATGTCCGCAAACTGGGAGGTGGTTGGGACGTGAAGTACCCGGACGTCGCCGATGGCCACACGGTCGCGGACGAAGTGTAGATCGATCTCCACATGCTTGGTCCGCTGGTGCTGCACGGGGTTGGTGGAGAGGTAGACCGCGCTGACGTTGTCGCAGTAGACGAGCGTGCTCCTGGCGAGGGGGCGGTGAAGCTCGGCCAGGAGCTGGCGGAGCCAAGCGGCCTCGGCCACGCCGTTCGCAACGGCACGGTACTCCGCCTCGGCACTGGAGCGGGAGACTACCGGCTGGCGCTTGGACGACCAGGAGACAAGGTTGCCCCCGAGGAAGACGGCGTAGCCGGAGGTGGACCGGCGGGTGTCCGGGCAGCCCGCCCAGTCAGCGTCGGTGTAGACAACCAGCTCGGCAGTGGAGGACCGGCCGAGGAGCAGCCCGTAGCCAAGGGTGCCACGGAGGTACCGGAGAAGCCGCTTCATAGCAGCCAGGTGGGGCTCCCGCGGAGCATGCATGTAGAGGCAGAGCTGCTGGACGGCATAAGTGATGTCCGGCCGTGTGAAGGTGAGGTACTGGAGCGCGCCAGCAAGACTCCGGTAGGCAGTGGAGTCCGCTGGCCCAAGCATAGGGCCCCCAGCCTCTGACAGCTTGCCCTGGGTGTCAACCGGTGTAGAGCATGACTGGCAGGCGGTTATCCCTGCGCGCTCCAGAATGTCACAAGTGAACTGCCGCTGGTGGAGGAACAGGCCTGAAGGTCGGGGCTCAACAGTGATACCGAGGAAGTGGTGGAGCATCCCAAGATCCTTCATAGCAAATTCCTTCTGGAGAGAGGCAATGATGCGGTGGAGCAGAGACTCACTGGAGGCGGTGAGAACAATGTCATCCACATAGAGGAGCAGGTAAGCAGTCTCACCCCCATAGTGGTATATGAACAGGGAGGTGTCAGACTTGGCCTCTGTGAACCCAAGAGTCTGCAGGAAGGTAGCGAATCGAGAGTACCAAGCCCGGGGTGCCTGCTTGAGCCCGTAGAGAGATTTGTTGAGCCGACAGACGAAGTCAGGACGAGAAGAATCCATGAAACCTGCCGGCTGACTGCAGTAGACCGTCTCAGTCAGAGTGCCATGGAGGAAGGCATTCTTGACATCCAGCTGATGCACAGGCCAGGAGCGCTCGAGAGCCAGGGAGAGGACGGTGCGGACTGTAGCTGGCTTCACCACGGGACTGAAGGTCTCAGCATAGTCAATGTCGGGCCGCTGAGTGAAGCCGCGGAGGACCCAGCGAGCCTTGTAGCGTTCCAAGGAACCATCAGCCCGCCTCTTGTGCGTCCAGATCCACTTGCCGGTGACAATGTTGGAGCCCGGCGGACGGGGCACTAGGTCCCACGTCTGGTTGGCGAGGAGGGCCGCGTACTCCTCGTCCATCGTGCGGCGCCAGTGAGGATCCGCCAAGGCCGCGTGGACGGAAGAGGGTACCGGAGAGATCCCCGGCTCACAGGCGGCGGCGGTGAGGGCCTGCGGGCGAGACGCCTGCCTCGTCACCATCGGGTGAGTGTGACGAGGGTCCCGGTGAAGAAGAGGCGGGTGGTACACCGGCGGGTCGGAGCGAGAGCGCGACGAGGCCGGCGGAGCATGCACCGGCGACGACGGCGCTGGTGACGAAAGCGGCGGAGCCGGCGCACGCCGGCGCTCGTAGACGATGCCGAAGCGTCTGGGAGGAGGTGAGGGCGGACTCGGCTCCCGCCGGCGCTGGTAGACGAGGCCGAAGCGCCCGGGAGGAGGTGGGGTCGGTGCGCTCGGTCCCGCGATCGGAACGGCAGCATCTGGCACAACGGGAGAAGGCGAAGCCACAGGGAGCGAGGGTGGAAGCTCCGGGGCTGCCTTGGCCGTGTCAGGTACCGGAGGAAGGTCCTGGTGCGAGTCCGGCAGGGGCGAGGCGGGAGCACCAGGAGTACCTGCAGGGGAGAGGGAGAAGGGTGGCCGAAGCACCGGGTCAGTGGGAAAAAAGGAAGCCTCCGCAGGGTCAGCGGAAGGTGTGGGTGGAGAGGTGGTGGAGTAAGGGAATGCCGACTCATCAAACACGACATGGCGAGAGATGAGGACACGGCGAGAGGTAAGGTCAAAGCATCGGTAACCCTTGTGATCCGGAGAGTATCCGAGAAAGACACTGAGGGTCGACCGGGGAGCCAGCTTATGGGGAGCGGTGGCGGCGGTGTTAGGGTAACACGCACACCCGAAGACTCGAAGGTGGTCGTACCGAGGAGGGGTACCGAATAGAGCGTGGTGAGGCGTGGGAGCTGGGCAGACAGTAGAAGGAAGTCGGTTAAGGAGATAGGTGGAGGTGTGTAGACACTCAGCCCAGAAGCGAGCGGGTAGAGATGCCTGGAGCAGAAGGGTGCGCATGATGTCATTAGTGGTGCGGATCATGCGCTCTGCCTTGCCGTTCTGAGAGGAGGTATACGGACACGACATGCGCAGGTGGACACCGGAAGAAAGGAAGAAGGCACGTGAGGTTGAGTTATCGAACTCACGGCCATTGTCGCACTGAACAGCCTTGATGGTGAGGCCGAACTGAGTGGATACCCAAGCAAAGAAGTGGCTAAGAGTGGGGAAAGCCTCGGACTTGGCATGCAGAGGAAAAGTCCAGGAATAATGGGAGAAATCATCGACCACCACCAAGTAGTACTTATAGCCAGACATGCTGAGAATAGGAGAAGTCCACAGGTCGCAGTGAATAAGATCAAAGACATGGGTGGCATGTGAGGAAGAGGACTGAAAGGGAAGGCGAACGTGACGGCCCAGCTGGCACGCGTGACACAAGGGATCATCGTGAGCCTGAGAGTACCGAATGTCGGAACTACGACCGAGCTGCATCAAGGCATCCCGGCCAGGATGGCCGAGGCGACGGTGCCAAGTGGTGGAGGAAGGAGTGGCGGCGAAAGCGGCTGAGGAAGGCGAAGAAGGTGAGACAGATGCCGGAAACCGAAGGGTGTAGAGAGGCCCAGTGCTGTTACATCGGAGCAGAGGTACCCGGGAGGACAAATCCCGCACGGTGAGGCCAGAGGGGTCAAACTCAACCGAACAAGAGTTGTCAGTGGTGAAACGGCGAATAAAGAGAAGGTTGTGAACCATACCGGGAGCCACAAGAACATCAGGGATATGAAAGGAGCCGTGGGAATGGGCAGTGCTCACGGAGGAGACAGGAAGGCAAGTGCCATTGGCGACCATGATGGAAGAGGGACAGGAAGGGTGGGGAGGACGAAGAGAAGAAAGTAGACTCGCATCGGGCGTGGTGTGGAAAGTGGCGCCCGAGTCGGCGATCCAATCAGGGCTGACGGTGGTGCTGAAGGAGTAGGCCAAGGCGGGAGGTGTAGATGTGGGGTTGGAGGAAGGATTGGCGGCGCCTGAGCCCCCCGCGCCAGCGGCCGCGGCGCTCGCGGCCATGGTGGTGGTGGCGCCTGGAAGATGGCCCGGCTGCAGCGGCGGGGGAGACGGAGCCGAGGGCAGAGGGTAGGGAGCCGACGAGGCCTGGCGTGCGACGCGGCGCCGGCACGTGGCCCGATAGGCAGCGGCTGCGCCCACAGCGCCAGCAGCAGCAGCGGGACTGCGGAATCGCCGGGAGGCTGGACTGGATCCGGAATCAGCCGGGGCGGCCGGGAAAGCCGCGGGTGAGGCGATGACCTGCTGTGCCCATGCCGCGTGGAGGAGGGGCGCGGATACAGAGGTGGGCCAGCCCGGGCCAAGGGCAGCGCCGGTGGTGGCTGCACCCATGGCGGGCATTAGCGCCTGGGAGGCAGCCGCGCCCAGGGTTCCCGCTGCTGGAGGGAGGGCGGCCAGGGCAGGGGGAGGGAGGGCCGCCGGCGTCGGCCATGGGCGGCAGTGGGCACGGGAAGGGGAGCCAGTGCCGCGGGCGTCGGCCTTCGGCGCGGGGAGGGAGCGGCCCCTGGGAGCGTCGGCGCCAGGCGGCTGCTGGTGGCCACCAGCAGCGTCAGCAGCCGCCCCGTCCCCTTGGGCCCTCACGAAGGGAAGAACGGCCCCAGAGCCCCCCACGGCTGGAAGGCCGGCTTCAGAGCCGCCGGCGCCTGTAGCAGGGAGGGAGGCGCTGGGATTGGGCGCAGCCCCAGGAGGGAGGGTGGCTGGAGGTGGGAGGCGGGCGCCAGAAGAGGTAGCGGCCGGGAAGGAGGTGGCGCCGGCCACCAGTGCCGCGCTAGGAGGGAAAGGGCCAACCGCGCCTGGCAGAGCTCCAGGAGAGGCAGCGCCAGGAGCAGGGGCGGTGGCCAACACCGGTGCCGAGAGTAGGGAGCCACGGCCGCCGCGCCAGGGAGAGCCGCGTCGGGCCGGGTCGCAGGGAGTGGCCGCCCCAACCAGCTGGAGGTCAGCAGCAGCCCAGGAAGTGGAGGGAAGGGAAGGGAAGAGATGGAAGGAGGAAGGGGAGGGAGGAGGGTGCCGGCCAGCCATGGAGGTGGCGGCGGCGGCACCAGCCAAAGGGGCGGCGGCTGGGGGAGGAGGAGAGGAAAACTCAGCTTGATACCATGCTAGAGAATATGATTCCATTGATTTGGGCTAACCCTAGAACGGTAGCTATATAGGTACCATACATGGGCCACATGGGCCTAGCCTCATGGGCCTAATACATTCACATTCCAACACGTAATACTTAACAGTTCAAATGGTTAATAACAATGCCCTGCTGCTTTCACATAATTGATTTCTGTCCATTGTTTTCTTATTTGCACTCTTGTGGAAATTGTTTCTGAGGATATCAATTAAGCATAATCATGCTGCACTATCAATTTTTTTTCACAATATTTGGCACCATTGTGTTGTTTGTGCCCATGTTCGTTACACGTGCACTTGGTATCCACTTTTGTGGCCTATGGAACCGTGTGAGAAAGGTAGGATTAGCAAACAATGATTATGCAAGCTGTTATGCTTTAGAAATAATCACTTTTTTTGACCGAAATTAGAAATAATCACATTGATATTGATAATATGTAGTTTTTAACAAGTGGAAAACTTTTATCCTTTCAGTCAGCTAACATATGCTTAATCCTATGTTTCAGTCATTTCTTAATAGAAAACCCATTCATAAAAATCGAAGCTAACTTCTCAAAAATACAACCAAGTGTTCCACTAATATTTGAGATTGGGTGCCACTTATCAATATCATAGTCAGTGGTATATTTTGGTGATTAAAATGCATTATCGTTTGGTGATTAATTTTTAGTCAGAGCCATGTATATCGAGAAAGATACGATGAGCTATTTTTACATGGCCTTTGTCTGCAGATAGCTTTGCATGAAGAGCCAATTGGTGAAGGTGGTTACTATGATGCTGATTGTAAGGATCTGAGGCCGGCCCTTGATTGGTCCCTTGAAAAAGGTTGGAGTGTGCCTGTTTCACAGGTAATGATTAAATGATGTGGTGGTAGAAAAAACTCCTTCACACCATTATTTTTGTAATTTTATCACATAAACAGATTGAATAATAAGAAGACTGGCAAAGATATGACTATATGAGATCCGCTAATGATCCTCTATTACTAACTGGATTCTGCACTGTACTTAAAAAGGTGCAATAATGCCAAACATAGCAGTGATCCATGAACTAGTTAACGCCACCTCAATGCCTGTTCTATTCACCAAAATGATAACATTGTTGATGCAGTTTTTTCTTATACACATGCATTGTCATGCATTTATATATTTATATCCAGTGGTTTCATATTTCCATGTTGTTACTCCCTCCGATTTTTGTTAATAATTATTTTTGGCATTGAAAAAGCCTCTGATACACGTCTTTGAACATTATTATAAACATTTGCGAGTGAACTCACTGAAATGTTTATCAAAATGGATCTACTAATGCATTTTTATGTAAGAAAATTAGCAATGACAACAGAGCCTTTTAATCCCAAGAAAATTGGTGTAGTCTAAAGGCCCATTTACTACAGCTCTAGCTCCGAGGTCTATGATGGATATGTAGTTTGTAGATTAAATTAAAGTGGTTTAAATATTTTTATTTAATCTAAAACATAAACGGAATGAGTCATGTAAATGCACTTTACATGTCTGCAGCTCTAGATCTAGGATTTCCTAGAGCTACAGGTGACCAGCTCGACTTCCTAGAGCCAGAGCTCTGCCAAACAGGGCCTAAAATAAAATCTAACATGATTCACCAATAAAGAGGGTAAAAAAATAGAAAAAATATTAGTAATAGTAATTATGGTAAACAAAGACCTATAGCTCAACTGAAAGCATAACATCAAGTGACTTTGCTGCTTCATCAATTCTACCAACTAAGCAGTGGCCGCACACAGATGGAGCCGCGCTCGTGTCGGCCACTGCCCGCCGCGCTGCCGGCCCGCGCGCAGTCTCGCTCGCGCTACACCCACGCGCAGCCGGCGCTCTCGCCCTCCCGTTCCGCTTTAGCAGCTGCCCCCTCCCCCTGCAGTGTGCCAACAACCTCGCCTCGCCTCTCCCCCGTGAACATTGGTCCCCGGCTGCATCGGCGCATCTCTGGGGAGGCACCTCTTCGGCTAGGTCGCCTCTGATGGCTCGGCAACCTCCGGGCGCTCTCATTGAACTCGAGCAGGACCTGGCTCTTGTAGAGCTGGTCAGAGAGTGGGACTTCTCCCCGGGTAAGCGCTTCGAAGCTGAGGTCTTGCACAAATTTTCCTCCTTGGTGCATCATCCTTCTTCCTCTCCGGATGGCTCTTTCTTCCTGCTCGTGGTCTTCAGAAGGTTTCTTTTTCGTCTCACGGAAGATTCAGTTGCTTTGGCTTTGCACTGCTGTCTGGGAGGCGCTCCCGCTGGTTTTCATGTCACTTACCAAAGTGATTGCCACTTTCGTTTCTCCGTCGCCTCCAAGCATGTTGGTCTGCTAATTCGATCTCTCAGAAGAATCACGACTGCTCATTTTGACGTCTATTTCCACTTCCACTTGTGGCGAGGCGGAGGTGATAATTGGGAACTTGAGAAGCGTTGGGACAAAGAAGAGGAAGCTAGTTGGACAACGGTGCTTAGTCCAAAAAATAAGCGCAAATTGACTTCTAAGAATGTTTCTTTCTGCAGTAAGCTCATTCAAGATTCCCCAGCTCATAAATCTTGTCCTACTGAGATTGGCCTGGTCATCAAGATTGGCAAATTCTTTTGTCCTATCACTGTTTCTTCCAGCAGTGATTCGGTTTGCTCCACAGCTGACTCTGGTCTTGGAAGGGATTCTGAGCACATGCCACCCCTCGAAATCTCTCAGGCGTCTTCTGGTGTTCTTGGTGTTCACGATGTTAATGGTGAGCTTGATGTTCATATTGTTCAAAGTGCTCCTGTTGGTACTAGCAAGAGTGCTACCTCAAGTACAGAGGGCTCTCGGAACCAAGGTATCTTTCAAAATCTCAGAAGAGATCTTCACATCAACAGCCTTCCTGATTGAGCCACCAGCATTTGTCAGGCCGGCAACGTTGAGCAGGCTGCCAACTTTCAGCCGACTGAAATGATTAATGAAGGGCCTCATCCCCAAGGTGAACGCTTCAATTTCTTCCCGAACTCTTCAACTCACCTCTGCTTCAAATGCCCGAGTCCAGACCATCTAATAAGAGACTGTTGGGAGAAAATCCGGTGCTTTTATTGCTACAACTATGGTCATAAAGCTCGCTTTTGTAACAAAAGGCGATTAGACTAAAATCTGAAATGGGCCTTGAAGCTCAGTAAGTGTCACCCGTTTAAAGAAACTAGCGGCGAGGGAGAAATTTCTATTCAGTGGTCCCTTGGACCCAATGCGCCAAGTGACGTTCCGGCTTCCTCAACCCCCCCTGTGCACCGTCGAAGGAAAACCCGCCCACCTTGGAAGGTTTATTCCTTCTTCGATAATCCTGAATTACAAGCCTAGGTATCCTTTATAGATTAGGATCACGCAGGAGAAGCCCTTGCCCTTGAGGAGAGCCATGAGTGGGGCAGCCACGCCACCGTAACCATCAATAAACTTGCGGTAGTAGCTAGTGAGCCCCAGAAAGCCACGAAGGGCCCGGGCCGTGCACGGACGGGGCCAGGCCTCCACGGCTGCAACGTTGTCGGAGTCCATGGTGATGCCCTCGGCTGAGATGATGTGGCCGAGGTAGGCCACGGACGGCTCGCCGAAGAAGCACTTGGAGTGTTTGGCGAAGAGGCGATGATCTCGCAGCTGTTGTAGCACTGTCTGGACATGCTGTAAGTGTTCGAACCAAGATGAACTATAAATAAGGATATCATCAAAAAATACAAGTACAAAGCGCCGAATAAAAGGCTTCAGGACGTCATTCATCAAGGCTTGAAAGGTCGCTGGTGCATTCGTCAGGTCGAATGGCATGACGAGAAACTCGAAGTGGCCTTGGTGCGTCCGGAACGCCATCTTGAGAATGTCATCCGGATGCATGCGCACTTGGTGATACCCACCGCGGAGATCGATCTTAGAAAAGAACCGAGCACCCCCTAGCTCATCCAAGAGCTCGTTGACGACTGGGATGGGAAACTTGTCTTTGACGGTGATGTCGTTGAGGGCGCGGTAGTCGACACAAAACCGCCAACTGTTGAGGGCGCGGTAGGATTGGGCTTGCCCGTCTCAACGCTGCTCGACGCTGCCGCCGCCACAGGCAACGCCTGGCTTGACATGCCCTTTCGCGCCCCGCGCTCTGCCTCCAACAAAGCGCTCTGGCATGGAGATTGAGGATGGCATAGGTGTCTTTGTCAAGTAGCATGGCGTCTTGGATGTTCGGAGGAGAGGTAGACACATGGGATGCGGAGTCCTCTGCCTCCTTGTCTTCGTCGTCCACAAAAGGGGGAGCTGTGGCATGCTCGCTGGGCCGCCCACGTGACGGCGTGAGGGTGTCACGGGCCTGGACAGCGGCGGTGTCCCACTCCTATGCAGCGAGGGCGGCCTCGCACTCGAAGCTCTAGGGCGCAGACAAGGGTGACCTCACAGACCTGACGAATGTTGGTGGTCCGAGCTACCTTGGCATCAGCCACGGTCTTCTTGTCTGTGGTAGTAGTGAGGATGGCGTCATCCTTTGCCTTATTGGCAACGGCGTCCGCCTCGGCGTCGGCTTGTTCCTTGGTCGCAGTGGCGGCCGCAGAAGGGAACAGGGGAGGAGTTCCAGGCATGAATGGGAGGTGGGCGTTGAGAGTTAAGCCTAAGTCCTGCTCTATGTATCTAGATAAAACTACTTAGCTATTTACTGTTTCCTGTCAAGCTGTTTTCATTTCTTAGGCTAAGGATAAGTAGCATCTGCTTTGTGCAGTTAGAATATGCTGTAGTGGTTGAGGACCTTCTTGTATCCCAAGTTTGCTTTTCCTATAAATGAGAATAAGCGGTTAAGGCCATGCTGCCCTCTAGCAGTTCAAATGAGTTCCACTTTGTGTTACCTGGCCAACAATTGGTATCTAGAGTTGAGAACCACCATGTCCAAATCCAACCACTCCGGAGGATCCGCCAGCGCCACAGCTCTCACCACCGCAGCCGCCGAAGACGCCACCGCGCGCACTGCCGCTGCGCATGTGGCCCAGACCGCCTGGGAGGCGGTGGTCGGCCTAGGCTGCAGCGGCTTCTGTCGAGGCTTTGCGCGCGGAGATGGAGCAGCCACCGCCGCGATGCGAATCGCGGTCGCTCGATCGACGTCGAGGGCGCCATGGCCGGTTGCCGGTGGTGCACAGTCTACAAGGATTCAGGAGCGGGTATGCCATGGCCGATGCTCACCGAGGCAAACTACCACGAGTGGTCTCTGCTAATTAAGGTCAAGATGTAGGCCCGACAGCTCTGGGACGCCGTCAAGGACAGCGTTGTCGACTTCCACGATGACCTGTGGGCGCTCGAGGCTATCCTCGCCGCTGTTCCTCGAGAGCTGGGAGCTAACCTCGCTGACAAGGCCTCCCCCAAGTAGGCGTGGAACTCCATCGCTGCAGTACACGTCAGCGTTGATCGGGTTTGCTGGGTGACGTTGCAGTGGCTCTGCCAGGACTGGGATCGTCTGGCTTTCCACCCCGGTGAGGAAGTCGATGACTTTGCCCTTCGTCTCTAGTCTGATACAACAGATGGCTCGCCATGGCGATGACGACCTCACAGAGGCGCGAGTGGTGGAGAAGCTCCTGCACGTTGTCCCGAAGTACTCCTAGATCGCGTTGGCGATGGAGACGCTCCTCGACTTTGAGGACCTCACCATCGAGGAGGTGACAGGGAGGCTAAAGGCAGTGGGCGATGGCGAGGAGGCACCTCCCACTGAGCTAGTCACCATCAGTGGAAAGCTGCTATACACCAAGAAGCAGTAGCTCGCTTGGCAGAAGGAGTAGAAGAGGGAAGGCTCCAACACATCCAAGGAGCGTTGCCGGCGATCGCATGGTGGCAAGAAGGGCAAGCCCATGGGCGATCGCGCTGGTGGCAGTCAAGGAGGCAAGGCAGGAAAGCTGCCTGCGGTGAATGCAAGGTGACCCACGACGACACCTGCCTCAATTGTGGCGGAACAGGCCACTGGGCCAAGGACTACCGCCAGCCTCGACGCGATCGCGGCGGTGTGAGCACATGGCGCAAGTAGAGGAAGAGGAGCCTGGTTTGTTCCTGGCGCATGGCTTCCTAGAGCTAGAGACAGAGGAAAGCAAAGGAAAGGTGCAAGCTTCGACCTTCTGGACCGCACCCACCGTTGTCATCCTACACATCGACGAGCCGCAAGCCCAAGCCTTCCTCGGCACTGGCTCCAGTGAGGACAAGCTGGACGGCTGGTACCTCGACAGCGGCGCCAGCCACCACATGGCCGGCCGCCGCGAGATCTTCTCCAACCTCAACTGCAACGTTCGTGGCTTAGTCTGGTTCGGTGGCCCATCCGTCGTGGTGTTGGCTCCATCGTGTTCGTGGCCAAGACCAACGAGCACCAGGTACTGCATGGCGTCTACTTCATTCCGGCGCTGCGCAACTCGATCATCAGTCTCGGGTAGTTGAACGAGGGCGGATCAAAGGTGGAGATCGACAAGGGCATCCTTCGGATTTGGGATCGGCGCGGTCGGCTTCTTGTCAAAGTCTTCACGGTCCGAACCGCCTCTATGTCCGCCATGTTGAGGTGGCGCAGCCACTCTACCTCGCCGCATGTGAAGATGATTAAGCGTGGGCGTGTGGCGTTGACACGGGCGGTTCGACCATCTCCACTTCAAGGCGCTGCACAAGCTGGGCAAGAAGGCCATGGCACACGGGATGTCGATGATCAACCACGTCGAGCCGCTCTGTGACACCTGCGTCACCACGAAGCAGAGGAGGCGCCCCTTCCCACGTCAACCCTTGTACCGTGCATAGGAGCAGCTCGAGCTTGTTCACGGCGATCTTTGCGGACTCGTGACGCGGCAACTCAGGGTGGACGGCGCTACTTCTACTGGTGGACGCCGCGTCCTGTTTCATGTGGGCGGTCCATCTACTGTCCAAAGGAGCTGCTGCGGATGCCATTAAGCAAGTATAGGCAGCTGCCGAGGAGAGCGGCTGCAAGCTCCGGGTGCTGTGTACCTACAACGGCGGCGAATTCACTGCTGCAGAATTTGCCTATTTCTGCGCTGATGAAGGCATTCAGCGCCACTTCTCTGCCCCCTACTCGTCGCAGCAGAATGGCGTGGTCGAGTGCGGGAATCAGACCGTGGTCGCAACGGCACGGGCACTGTTTACTACTAAAGCAGAGAGGAATGCCGGCCATGTATTGGGGAGAGGCAGTTCATCTGCTCAATCGCTCACTGATTAAGAGCTTGCAGGGCAAGACCCCCTATGAGGCTTGGCACGGGCGCACGCCGGCAGTCGGACATATACGGACATTCGGCTGCATCGCCTACGTCAAGGAGCTGAACCAGCTGGGGAAGCTTGATGATCGTAGTAAGCCTGGCGTCTTCATTTGGTACGCAGAGGGTGCGAAGGCGTATGATGTCCCAGCACGTGCAGGTGGTGCGCGACGAACGCCGCGGCTGGGACTAGACAAAGGCGGACCTTGGAGGCTCAGCACTGGCAGCAACCGACTTAGTCATTGAGTATGTGTGGCCTGGAGGAGGAAGGGGAGCACAGAGTGCATCCCTGATGTCGTCTTCATCACTAGCTCCGCCGCGCTCACCGTCACCAAATCCGCCGGAGCCCGGAGGTTTAGCAGCACCGGCGGCTACTCCACCATTGCCACAACTGGCCACCCCACCTGTGCCCCCGGCTGCTACTTCCCCTGCTACACCGGCTGCGACACCAGGACATGACGGGCAACCTCCGATTGAGTTCGCCATGCCGCTGGAGGAGGATGACAAGGATCGTCTAGACGCCTACTACAATGACGAACCTCGCCGCTACCGCATGGTGACCAACATCATCGGTGATCAGCCTCTGCTAGCAGCAGCACAGCGTGACCTCAATGTCTAGCTGTACCTGACGCACATCGGTGAACCTCCTACCTATGCCGAGGCTGAGGGCGATTCGGCGTGGCACGCTGCAATGGAGCAGGGGCTCAAGTCCATTGAGCAGAACCACACTTGGGTTGGGAGCTGGTCAATCTGCTCGACGACCACTACCCTATCACCCTGAAATGGGTGTTCAAGTTGAAGGATGAGGCTGGGGCAGTGATCAAACACAAGGCACGGCTGGTGGCGTGTAGCTTCGTCCAGCAAGATGGGATCGATTACAACGACGTGTTCGCTCCGGTGGGCACGCATGGAATCGGTTCGGCTCCCTAGTGAAATGGGTGTTCAAGCTGAAGAAGGATGAGGCTGGGGTGGTGATCAAATGCAAGGCACGGCTGGTGGAGCACAGCTTCATCCAGCAAGACGGGATCGACTACAACGACATGTTCGCTTCGGTGGAGCACACGGAATCGGTTCGGCTCCTCGCGCTGGCAGCTCAGGAGGGGTGGCGTGTCCACCACATGGACGAGTCCACCTTCCTCAATGGCGATCTCAAGGAGGAGGTGTATGTGCGTCAACCACCCGGCTATGCTGTTGCCAGAGAAGAAGGCAAGGTGTACCGCCTGCGCAAGGCACTCTACGGCCTGCGTCAGGCACCGCGCACCTAGAACGCGAAGTTGGACGCCATGCTCAAGGACATGGGCTTCCAGCAGAGCGCGCACGAGGCGGCAGTGTACCGGCGGGGTAGTGGGCGCTCTGTCCTGCTCGTTGGGGTCTACCGATGCTGAAGAGAAGGAAGTGGAGGCTTTCAAGGAACAAATGAAGGTGTTCGACATGAGTGACCTAGGGCTCCTCAGCTTCAACCCATAGTCACATAAAACGGGTTCACCACCTTCGACCCTCGACCCGGGTTCGTCGACCCCGACCCGGGTTCACGGTTCATTTTTCGACCCGAAGTGTAAAAGTCTCGCAATTAGCGTACCACGTACCACGACCCCGTACCTCGACCCCATCGACCCAAAAACTTTGTGACTAAGCTTCAACCTTGGCGTCGACGTGCGCCATGATGCCAGCGGCATCACCTTCCACCAGACGCACTACGCCAAGCGCATCCTCGAGCTGGGCGGCATGGATGGCTGCAATACGGCCTACACCCGATGGAGGAGCGCGTCACATCACTGTTGAAGAAGTCGGCAGACCTAGCATTCACTGGCAGGTTCGTGAACTGGCTCATGGAGCGGCCCATGTGGAGCACTAGCAGGCTGTCAAGCGCATCCTTTGCTACGTTGTGGGCACCATCGACTACGGTCTTGAAAGTCCCTAGTTTGGTTTTGGGTAATTGATGAAACCTAGGACTAACCTTTGTATCTAAGTGGATGATTTAGATAAAGGTGGTCATTGAATATGAGACATGACATTGACTCATATGACCAATATGATGAAGACCAAGATGAGGCTTGGCTCGATGGACCGGTTGTGAAGGTGAAGGACAAGTCGAGGCTTCGAAGCGAAGGACCATGCGATGGTGAAGCTTGAGCAAGACTTGGCGCCGACGGACCGATGCAACGGTGAAGAGCAAGTGAAGTCAAGGTCGATGGATCGAGATGGTCATGTGATGATATGAAGTGGATCATATCATTTGGAGAAACAAAATGGGCTCAAGGCAAAGGTATAACCATAGGGCCATTTTGTTTTACACTCAAGACACCATAGAGGGTGTGAGTGGTTTAGGGTCGATAGCCGAACTATTAAGAGGGGAAGTCTTATCGGTTATTCGACGCACGGGTGCCACTAGGTGAATTCATGAAGTGCATTGCATGTACGGCCTAGTGAGCTAACTGGAAAACCTTTGAAAATGATTGAGAAAAAGCTAACACACAAGCACATGGAGATGTACACTTGATGGTGTTGGCACATTTGCAAAGGTGGCGTTGGTCGCGCTGTGGTTTGGGCGGTAGAGAGGGCTTGGCTCCTTTCTCCCTCCCGCCGAGCGTGCGAGCGCGGGATTCAGGCGATTTCGGGGAAATGAAATGCCTATTTTCCATTGCGCCGGAAGTCGGAAAAGAAACGGAGGCGAACGCGGTCAAAGAAGTGACCGGACGCTGCACCGGACGCTGCACCGGACGCGGTCACTGTGCGTCCGGCGCGTCCGGTCAGTACTGCGCAGAGGTCAGGCGTGCGAGCGAGGGTTTGCCACCGGCGCGTCCGGTGACTCGCGGGACCGGCGCGTCCGGTCATGCGAACAGCGGTTCACGAAGACGTCGGACGCGGTGCGCGTCCGGTCACACACGATCGGACGCGTCCGGTCGTCCAGGGAGCTTACTGGACTCCCACCGGACGCGGGCACTGTGGCGTCCGGTCAGTTCTTCAGCGCGTCCGGTCGTTGTTTCGCTGTGCGCGGCTCTGTGTTGACCGGCGCGTCCGGTGGGTCACGGGACCAGCGCGTCCGGTCGTGACCAGCGCGTCCGGTCGTTGCGACCGGCGCGTCCGGTCAGTGGATCGCGAAAGAACCGTTGAGCGACCGGCGCGTCCGGTCGTTGCGACCGGCGCGTCCGGTCGCAGTTTCGAAATTTAGCCGTTGGGCGACCGGAGCGTCCGGTCAGTTTCGACCGGCGCGTCCGGTCGTCCCGAGCTTTCTGTGAGTGGAGTGGCAACGGCTCTATTTGTTTGGGGTGCTTATAAATACTCGTTGGCCGGCCCTTGGGGAGGTAACTTGGCATTTCTAACACTCTTGTGCATCCTTTGAGCTAAAGCTACTCCTCCCACTCATCTCTCTTGCTTGATTGCAAATCAAAAGTGAGATTGAGTGATCCCAAAGTGCATTGCATAGCTTGAGGGCATCTAGTGGCACTTGTGGGTGGTTGAGCCGGTGGATTTCTTGTTACTCTTGGAGAGTACCGCTCCTAGCCGGCTTGGAGATTGTTGGAGGCGTTGGCAAGAGAAGGTGATTGTTCTTGGCCACCTCCGGTTGATTGTGAGAGGTTCTTGTGCTTTCCTCGGCGGGACGCCAAAAGCAACTCTATTGGATTGCGCGTGTCATTGAGTTACCTCGCTTGAGAGTGGTGTCTTGCGGTGCCTTGCGGGACGTGCCTTGAGGGGCAAGTGACTTGAGGGTCACACCGAGGAACCATCTAAGTGTTGGTCGACACAACCGGTGACGTAGCTTGTCGGTGCACAAGTGAACACCGGGTGAACAAAATATTGTGTCTCTTGTCTCTCGGTGATTGGTCTCCTTATTGTTTTGTTGTCAATATTGATTGATTATATATCTCCTTGGTGATTGGCAACATCTTCACTCCACCGTCGGTATAAGAATCACAATCCTATCTCTTGCATTTACTTTACTAGATTATCTTGTGTAGCTCTAGTAGTAGCCTTTGCTAGTTGTTGTTAGCTTGCTCACTAGTGTAAGTTTAGTGACCTAGCCCTTGTGTGAACTAGAGTTTTTAATCTACTAGACTTGTGAATAGAAGCCTTGCATCACAACCGTAGGCTAAGCAAAACTCGCTTTACGCCGTTTGTTATTCTAACAAGTTTGCTTAGTGGTTCTTGTAGAATTTTTTAATAGGCTATTCACCCCCCCTCTAGCCATCTAGGACCTTACAAGTGGTATCGGAGCCGTGGTCACCGTTTTAATCAAGGCTTAACATCCTTCGGTGTGAAAAATGACTCAAATTGTGTTCAATCATGTTGGGGGCAAGCCACCGTTCTTTGATGGTGTTAGTTCTTTTGCTCATTGGAAGAGAAAGATGACAATGTACCTTGGTTCTATTCATGAGAGAGTATTGGAAGTCACCGAGAATGATTTTGCTATCATTGATCCCGATCATCTCACCGATGAAGATAGAGCAAATAGAACATGCAATAGAATGGCTCTCAATACACTTTACAATGGTATTGACACAAAAGTATTTGAGGGCATCAAGGACTTGGAATTGGCAAATGAAGTGTGGACAAGGTTAAGTGAAACATATGAGGGCACTAAGGTTGTGAAGAGTGCCAAGCTATATGGGCTCAAGAGTGAGTTTGAGAACTTCAAGATGAAAGAAGAAGAAACAATCTTAGAGATGTTTCATAGATTGCAAGTCATTGTGAATGATCTCAAGAGCTTAGGGCACAAGACACAAGACCAAGATTTTTGCCACAAGTTCTTGTTGAGCTTACCTAAAAGATTCAAGATGTTGATCATGATGCTACAAAGAAATGGGCTTGAAACAATAAAGCCCAATGATTTGCTTGGAGAGGTATTGACCTTTGACAAGTATGATCAAGATGTTGATGAGAAGGAGGAAGAAAAGAAGAAGAAGACCGTGGCATTTAAGGCCACCTCCTCAAAGGGAAAAGCTTCAATTCAAGAAGAAGATGACGATGAAGAAGATGAAGAATTGGAAGTTGATGATGAGGCACTTGCTCTAGTTGTCAAAAATATTGGCAAAATGTTTATCAAAAGAAGAGGCTTCAAAAAGAGAAATGACAATTTCAAGAGCAATGAGCAACAAAGAAAGTGCTTCAATTGTGATAGCACCGAGCACCTTCAAGCGGAATGTCCCTATGACAAGAAGAAGAACAACAAGAGGGGCAAGTTTGAGAAGAAGAAGAAAGAAGCCAAGATGACATTCAAGAGAGGCAAGAATGGTGCCTATGTGATCACTTGGGAAAGTGATGATAATGAAAAAGAAGAAGAAGAATCATCCAACAAGTCTTTTACTTCCATTGCTATCAACAAGAAGCCATCATTATTTGATTCATCCTCTTCATGCTTCATGGCTAAAGAAGCTAAGGTATTATATGATGAGAGTGATGATGAAAGTGAAATGGAATATGCTCATGATAGTGATAATGATAATGATAATGAAAATGATGATGATGAACCAACTAAAGAACAACTATATGACTTGTTGCAACAAACTAGAGACAGCTATTGCCAAGAACAAAGAGTGTAAGAAGCTTTCAATGAAGGTAGCAATACTTGAGAAAGTCCTTAGTGAGCTTAAGACCACTCATGAGAGTCTAGTGGAAGACCATGATGATCTTGATAAGGCTCATTCCAAGCTTGAAAAAGCTCACTCATTGCTACTTGAACAACAAGCAAAGAAGGAGGTTGTTGTATCATGTGATATAGGTGTTACATGTGATATAATTGATGAATCCTTTAATGAACCTATCATCATGTCAAATGCTAACCCTTCTTGTAGCTCTTCATCCACCACCACCAACTCTACCTCCACTACTAGTGATGGTTTCACTTGTGATGCCTCACTAATGGTTGAGAATGAGACTCTCAAGAGAAAGGTGGATGAGCTCACTCACGCCTTAGGCAAGGCCTATGGTGGTGAGGCCCGCTTGCTTAAGTGCTTGGGTAGCCAAAGGTTCTCTCTTAACAAAGAGGGATTGGGCTACACCCCCAAGAAAGGCAATGGTCGATTTTGCAATAGATGCAAGCAAGTTGGGCACCTAGAGCATAATTGCAATAAAAAGAACCAAAGCAAGAACCTTGTTAATACTATACCTTTTGATTCTTGCTATGTGCTTACCAAGGGTGTGAAGGGTGTGCAAGCTAAGTTTGTTGGTACACCAATTGTGGGCCCAAAGAAGAAGGCTATTTGGGTACCAAAGAGCTTAGTTACTAACCTACAAGGACCCAAGCAAAAATGGGTACCTAAGCTTCATTGATTTGCTTGTAGGTCAATTACAAAGCCGGAGGAAGGCATTGGATTATTGATAGTGGGTGCACTCAACACATGACCGGTACATCAAGAATGTTTGACTCAATCAATGACAATGATAGTGGTGTTGATTCTATCACATTTGGCAATAACAAGAAAGGCAAGGTTATTGGCTTGGGCAAGATTGCAATATCAAATGACATGAGTATCTCCAATGTGTTGCTAGTTGAAAGCTTGGATTTCAATCTTCTATCCGTGGCACAAATGTGATCTAGGCTACAAATGCATTTTTGGGGTTGATGATGTGGAAGTTATTAGTGTGGATGGTTCAAATGTGGCATTCAAGGGTTTTAGATATGAGAATCTCTACCTAGTTGACTTCAATGCTAGAGAAACTTCTTTGACAACTTGCTTAGTCTCCAAATCAAGCATGGGTTGGCTTTGGCATAGAAGGCTTGGTCATGTTGGCATGAAACAATTAAAGAAGCTTACAACTCACAATCTTGTCAATGGTTTGAAAGATGTTGAATTTGAGAAGAATAAGCTTTGTAGTGCATGTCAAGCCGGGAAGCAAGTTGGAAGCTCACATCCAAAGAAGAGTACAATGAGCACATGCAAAGCATTTGAGTTGATGCACATGGATCTATTTGGACCAACAACATATACAAGCATAGGCGGTAACAAGTATGGCTTTGTCATAGTGGATGACTTCACAAGATTCACATGGGTATTCTTTCTTAGTGACAAAAGTGAAGTGTTTGACACTTTCAAGACATTTCTCACTAGAGTTCACAATGAGTTTGAGATTAGAATCAAGAAAGTAAGAAGTGACAATGGAAGCGAATTCAAGAATACAAGAATTGAAGAACTTTGTGATCATTATGGCATTGGACATCAATTCTCGGCCAAGTACACTCCACAATCAAATGGCCTAGTTGAGAGGAAGAATAGAACATTGCTTGATATGGCTAGATCAATGCTTCATGAGTACAATGTGAGTCAATCATTTTGGGATGAAGCAATCAATACCGCTTGCTACTACATCAATAGACTATATTGTCATCCATTGCTAGAGAAGACCCCATATGAGCTACTTCATGGAAGAAAGCCCAATATTTCTTATTTTAGGGTTTTTGGTTGCAAATGCTATATCTTGAAGAAGGGCACTAGATTGGGGAAGTTTGACAAGAGATGTGATGAGGGGTTCCTACTTGGTTATTCAACTACAAGCAAAGCTTATAGAGTTTGGAACAACTCAAGAGGCATTCTAGAAGAAGTCCATGATGTACAATTTGATGAAACCAATGGGTCACAAGATGAAGAAGAAAATCTAGATGATATTGGTGGAACTCTATTAGTGGAAGCAATGAAGAACATGGACATTGGAGACATTAGAGCAAAGCAAGTAATTGATATTCAAAATGATGATAAAGATCAAGTGCTCAATTCACCATTCAAGCTAGTTAGTGACTCTCAAGTGCAAGATCATGGTGCTAGTTCTTCTCTTCGAGATACATCAAGTGATCAACCAAGCTCAAGCAATCAAGTGCAAGTACTTCAACCATAACATGTTGCAAGAGATCACCCCATTGATAGTGTTATTGGTGATATTAGAAGTGGTGTGCAAACAAGATTAAGATTGGCTATGTTTTGTGAGCATGCATCATTTGTGTCAACCATAGAACCAAAGAAGATAGAAGAAGCTTTGAGGGATGCCGATTGGATCATGGCTATGCAAGAAGAGCTTAACAATTTCACTAGAAATGATGTTTGGGAGTTGGTAGAAAGGCCAAATGACTACAATGTGATTGGAACCAAGTGGGTGTTCAAAAACAAGCAAGATCAAGATGGCATTGTAGTGAGAAACAAAGCAAGACTAGTTGCTCAAGGTTACACTCAAGTTGAAGGTCTTGACTATGATGAGACATATGCTCCCGTGGCAAGATTAGAGGCAATAAGGATACTATTGGCTTATGCTTGTGCACACAACATCAAACTATATCAAATGGATGTCAAAAGTGCATTTCTCAATGGGATTATCAATGAGTTAGTCTTCGTTGAGCAACCGCCCGGATTTGAAGATGACAAGAAACCCAACCATGTGTACAAGTTGAAGAAGGCTTTATATGGCTTAAAGCAAGCATCTAGAGCATGGTATGAGAGGCTAAGGGATTTCCTTCTCTCTAAGGGATTCAAGATGGGCAAGGTTGATACAACTCTATTCACCAAGAAGATTGGAAATAATCTATTCATAGTGCAAATATATGTTGATGACATCATCTTTGGATCAACCGATCAAGCTTATTGTGAAGAATTTGGTGATATGATGGCCAAAGAGTTTGAAATGTCCATGATTGGTGAACTTAGCTACTTCCTTGGTCTACAAGTAAAGCAATTGAAGAATGGGACATTTGTGAGTCAAGGGAAATACATAAGGGACATGTTGAAGAAGTTTGGAATGCAAGATGCAAAGCCAATTTCAACTCCAATGGGTACAAATGGCAATTTGGATAGTGATCTTGATGGAAATATGGTGAATCAAAAGGAATATCGGTCTTTGATTGGAAGTCTACTTTATGTCACCGCATCAAGGCCGGATGTCATGTTTAGTGTTTGCATGTGTGCTAGATATCAAGCCTCACCTAGAGAGAGTCATCTCACGGCCGCAAAAAGAATATTGAGGTACTTGAAGCAAACAAGAGATGTTGGACTATGGTATCCCAAGGGGTCAAAGTTTGAATTGATTGGATATTCGGACTCCGACTATGGGGGTTGCAAGATCAATAGAAAGAGCACAAGTGGCACATGTCAATTACTTGGAAGATCACTTGTGTCATGGTGCTCAAAGAAACAAAATAGTGTGGCAATCTCTACCGCCGAAGCCGAATATGTGAGTGCGGGGAGTTGTTGTGCACAATTGCTATGGATGAAATCAACTTTGAAGGATTATGGCCTCAACTTCAAGAATGTGCCATTGCTATGTGATAATGAGAGTGCAATCAAGATGGTACAAAACCCGGTTCAACATGGAAGAACAAAGCATATTGACATAAGGCATCATTTCATTAGAGATCATCAACAAAAGGGAGATATTGCCATTGAAAGTGTTGGCACCGATGATCAACTTGCCGATATTCTCACTAAGCCACTTGATGAAAAGAGGTTTTGTAAGCTAAGGAATGAATTGAACATTCTTGATTTCTCAAACATGAGTTGAATGCACCCCACCCACATATTGACATGCCTCTCCTTCGACATTGCAAGGTAAAGTTGATTGACATGTCATTCATCCTATGCTAAGGACTTGTTAGAGCATGTAGACATAATAAGTGGTATATGTGAGCATTCATGGTAAATCAAATGAATTTGATGGATATATGTTACCACTATTGCCTCTATGTTTGTTTTGATCTAGTGGTGGCATATGACATGTTTGTGAGCTTGCAAACCTAGTGTTGAATCTAGAAAATTTGCTAAAGTGTTTAATTCAACATAGGCAAGATAACCCTTCTTATGAGGTGTGAAGAAGCTTGTCTTTGGTTCAAATCGAATTAAATATCTTTGGCAAGTATTCTAGGTTGAACCAAAATTGATAATTCTTAACCTACTCCATCAAACATTTTTCTTCTCTCCACAATTTTATCCCATTTTTGGGTAAGTTGTTGACAAAGGGGGAGAGAAAAAGATGATTCAACATGATAAAGGGGTAAATAAAATAAAATTTTTGATGCACACAAGTAGGGGGAGCAAGCTCATAAACAAAGTTGTTGCATTTGTTTGTGCATTCTCATATGACTTGCTCATTGCACATGTATTTAAATTCAATATACATACTTGTGTGGTGCAATGCTAGTATAGAACTTGGATGATGAAATGATCTACTAGCATGCATAGGAATAGTTTACGTGTGGTATCTAGACATGCCTAAAGTTTTTACAAGTGGTCCAAGAGCCTTTACATATAATGTTGATCTCACGGGGTTCTTGAGTTTTGATGGATGTCTAGTTACTTCATGATGCTAAGGATGGTGTAAAAGGCAACTCCGATTGGTATCACGCTTCAAAGGTCCATTTCTTACACCTTAGCATCATTTTGGTAGAATTACTCTCCCAACATTTCTATCCATACATATGTGCAAAGCTTTAAATCCAAACTCTATGCACATATGTAGGGGGAGCTAATGCTACCAAAACCGAGCTTGTGATAATTGTCCAAACTTTACTTATGAGCAAAATGATTGGACAAGTATGACAAGTTCAAAACTTTTATTATCAAAATCATCTTTGTGAGGGTTGTCATCAATTACCAAAAAGCGGGAGATTGAAAGTCCCTAGTTTGGTTTTGGGTAATTGATGAAACCTAGGACTAACCTTTGTATCTAAGTGGATGATTTAGATAAAGGTGGTCATTGAATATGAGACATGACATTGACTCATATGACCAATATGATGAAGACCAAGATGAGGCTTGGCTCGATGGACCGGTTGTGAAGGTGAAGGGCAAGTCGAGGCTTCGAAGCGAAGGACCATGCGATGGTGAAGCTTGAGCAAGACTTGGCGCCGACGGACCGATGCAACGGTGAAGAGCAAGTGAAGTCAAGGTCGATGGATCGAGATGGTCATGTGATGATATGAAGTGGATCATATCATTTGGAGAAACAAAATGGGCTCAAGGCAAAGGTATAACCATAGGGCCATTTTGTTTTACACTCAAGACACCATAGAGGGTGTGAGTGGTTTAGGGTCGATAGCCGAACTATTAAGAGGGGAAGTCTTATCGGTTATTCGACGCACAGGTGCCACTAGGTGAATTCATGAAGTGCATTGCATGTACGGCCTAGTGAGCTAACTGGAAAACCTTTGAAAATGATTGAGAAAAAGCTAACACACAAGCACATGGAGATGTACACTTGATGGTGTTGGCACATTTGCAAAGGTGGCGTTGGTCGCGCTGTGGTTTGGGCGGTAGAGAGGGCTTGGCTCCTTTCTCCCTCCCGCCGAGCGTGCGAGCGCGGGATTCAGGCGATTTCGGGGAAATGAAATGCCTATTTTCCATTGCGCCGGAAGTCGGAAAAGAAACGGAGGCGAACGCGGTCAAAGAAGTGACCGGACGCTGCACCGGACGCGGTCACTGTGCGTCCGGCGCGTCCGGTCAGTACTGCGCAGAGGTCAGGCGTGCGAGCGAGGGTTTGCCACCGGCGCGTCCGGTGACTCGCGGGACCGGCGCGTCCGGTCATGCGAACAGCGGTTCACGAAGACGTCGGACGCGGTGCGCGTCCGGTCACACACGATCGGACGCGTCCGGTCGTCCAGGGAGCTTACTGGACTCCCACCGGACGCGGGCACTGTGGCGTCCGGTCAGTTCTTCAGCGCGTCCGGTCGTTGTTTCGCTGTGCGCGGCTCTGTGTTGACCGGCGCGTCCGGTGGGTCACGGGACCAGCGCGTCCGGTCGTGACCAGCGCGTCCGGTCGTTGCGACCGGCGCGTCCGGTCAGTGGATCGCGAAAGAACCGTTGAGCGACCGGCGCGTCCGGTCGTTGCGACCGGCGCGTCCGGTCGCAGTTTCGAAATTTAGCCGTTGGGCGACCGGAGCGTCCGGTCAGTTTCGACCGGCGCGTCCGGTCGTCCCGAGCTTTCTGTGAGTGGAGTGGCAACGGCTCTATTTGTTTGGGGTGCTTATAAATACTCGTTGGCCGGCCCTTGGGGAGGTAACTTGGCATTTCTAACACTCTTGTGCATCCTTTGAGCTAAAGCTACTCCTCCCACTCATCTCTCTTGCTTGATTGCAAATCAAAAGTGAGATTGAGTGATCCCAAAGTGCATTGCATAGCTTGAGGGCATCTAGTGGCACTTGTGGGTGGTTGAGCCGGTGGATTTCTTGTTACTCTTGGAGAGTCCCGCTCCTAGCCGGCTTGGAGATTGTTGGAGGCGTTGGCAAGAGAAGGTGATTGTTCTTGGCCACCTCCGGTTGATTGTGAGAGGTTCTTGTGCTTTCCTCGGCGGGACGCCAAAAGCAACTCTATTGGATTGCGCGTGTCATTGAGTTACCTCGCTTGAGAGTGGTGTCTTGCGGTGCCTTGCGGGACGTGCCTTGAGGGGCAAGTGACTTGAGGGTCACACCGAGGAACCATCTAAGTGTTGGTCGACACAACCGGTGACGTAACTTGTCGGTGCACAAGTGAACACCGGGTGAACAAAATATTGTGTCTCTTGTCTCTCGGTGATTGGTCTCCTTATTGTTTTGTTGTCAATATTGATTGATTATATATCTCCTTGGTGATTGGCAACATCTTCACTCCACCGTCGGTATAAGAATCACAATCCTATCTCTTGCATTTACTTTACTAGATTATCTTGTGTAGCTCTAGTAGTAGCCTTTGCTAGTTGTTGTTAGCTTGCTCACTAGTGTAAGTTTAGTGACCTAGCCCTTGTGTGAACTAGAGTTTTTAATCTACTAGACTTGTGAATAGAAGCCTTCATCACAACCGTAGGCTAAGCAAAACTCGCTTTACGCCGTTTGTTATTCTAACAAGTTTGCTTAGTGGTTCTTGTAGAATTTTTTAATAGGCTATTCACCCCCCCTCTAGCCATCTAGGACCTTACAGGTCTGCACTACGCAAGGGCCCCCGGCACGGTGCACTTTGTCGGCTATGGCGACAGCGATCTCAGCGGCGACATCGACACAAGCATGAGCATGAGTGGAACCATGTTCTTCCTTGGCAATTGCTTGGTTAGCTGACAATCCCTCAAGCAAAAGGTGGTGGCCTTATCAAGCTGTGAAGCTGAGTACATCACCACCACCACTGCAGCAACTCAAGCACTATGGCTGTCAAGGCTACTAGGGAAGCTGATTGGCAAGAGTGTCGAAGCAGTTGAGCTAAGGGTGGACAGCAAGTCTGCTCTAGCTCTAGCCAAGAATCCAGTCTTCCATGAAAGAAGCAAGCACATCCAAATCAAATATCATTTCATCAAGAGCTGCTTGGAAGATGGAAGCATCAAGGCCAACCACATCGTCACCACTAATGAGCTGGTAGACATCCTCACCAAGTCGCTGGGAAAGTCCAAGTTCCAAGAGATGAGGCAGAGGATTGGGCTGAGGCAGATCACCTCCAAGGCTGAGCACAAGGCTTAGGGGGATAATTGAGAGTTAAGCCTAAGTGCTGCTCTATGTATCTAGTTAAAACTACTTAGCTATTTACTATTTCCTATCAAGCTATTTTCAGCTCTTAGGCTAAGGATAAGTAGCATCTGCTTTATGCAGTTAGAATATGCTGTAGTGGTTGAGGACCTTCTTGTATCCCAAGTTCGCTTTTCCTATAAATGAGAATAAGCGGCTAAGGCCACGCTGCCCTCTGGCAGTTCAAAACTGAGTTCCACTTTGTGTTACCTGGCCAATAGGCGTGGCACGGTTGAGTCCGTGCGCGACCGGGAGGGGCGTGCGGGAGGCGCAGCCTCGATCCGAGGGGAGAAGCGGCGCCGAGGGGTGCGCTAAGCAATAGAAGAGAGCTGGGAATTCCCAGACTCATGATACCATGAAAGCAATGAAGATTGTGGAAATAGTAGATTGATTCATCAAGGTACAGGGGTACATATGCAGTCTAACTGCAACCCTCAAAAGTCACTAATCCATAATCTCATCTTGGGTTTATAGAAACATAACCAAACAGGCTCTCCTCTCCTATTCCTATCCATAATCTCCTATACCTGTCCATAATCACAGAGGAGGGGGCCGGCCGGCTATAGGAGCCACACAGCCCCGGCCCAGTCCAGCTATATACATGCATATGGAGTCTAACAACAACCCTCTACCTGGGCTTGCGACTGGATATGCTGGAATAACATAGGCGATGTTCAGGTTTTGTTGATACTATAAACGAAGAGTTGTCGTAAAATATTTATTCGTATCTGGACAGCAGTCAAAGTTTTAAAACTCGATTGCACAAGTACATGGTTATCTAACTGAATGCCTTAATAATTGTCAGGTTGTCATGATTTTGAGCCCTTGTTGCGTGGATCTATCAATTATGTTGTCCTCCTTGTAGGATAAGATCTATAAAAGCTGATACAATCATGTCACTAATGTTGAAAATTTTAAGAGTCTATTATCACACAATTGTGTAGCTACCGTGCTAATTTATTCAGATCTCAATCAAGTATGGTCCTACCTACCCCACAGTCTTGATTTTGATTTTGTTTTTGTGAGTATGAATTTCACAGTAATTAGTTTGAGACTTGAGGAAAAAACATTCTTTTTCTTGCTTAGATAGATTGATATCAGTTAATTATACGATTGCCATCTGCTAGAGATGTGATTCTCTATTGATTTGGGCTAACCCTAGAAGGGTAGCTATATAGGTACCATACATGGGCCACATGGGCCTAGCCTCATGGGCCTAATACATTCACACTCCAACACCCCCCGCAGTCTGAACTACCGGCGCAGCGGAGTTCCAGGCTGAACAAGAAAGAAAACAAGTAAGTGCACAACACACACAGGCCCCCCCCCCGCAGCCACAACTAGCCACTAGAGACGTTGAGGCTGGAGCGAAACTCGGAGAAGGTCGAGGAAGGGAGGCCTTTGGTGAAGATGTCCGCAAACTGGGAGGTGGTCGGGACGTGAAGTACCCGGACGTCGCCGATGGCCACACGGTCGCGGACGAAGTGTAGATCGATCTCCACATGCTTGGTCCGCTGGTGCTGCATGGGGTTGGTGGAGAGGTAGACCGCGCTGACGTTGTCATAGTAGACGAGCGTGCTCCTGGCGAGGGGGCGGTGAAGCTCGGCCAGAAGCTGACGGAGCCAAGCGGCTTCGGCCACGCCGTTGGCAACGGCACGGTGCTCCGCCTCGGCACTGGAGCGTGAGACCACCGGCTGGCGCTTGGACCACCAAGAGACAAGGTTGCCCCCGAGGAAGACAACGTAGCCGAAGGTGGACCGGCGGGTGTCCGGGCAGCCCGCCCAGTCAGCGTCGGTGTAGACAACCAGCTCGGCAGTGGAGGACCGGCCGAGGAGTAGCCCGTAGCCAAGGGTGCCACGGAGGTATCGGAGAAGCCGCTTCATAGCAACCAGGTGGGGCTCCCGCGGAGCATGCATGTAGAGGCAGAGCTGCTGGACGGCATAAGGTGAGGTACTGGAGCGCGCCAGCAAGACTCCGGTAGGCGGTGGAGTCCGCTGGCCCAAGCATCGGACCCCCAGCCTCGGACAGCTTGCCCTGGGTGTCAACCGGGGTAGAGCAGGACTGGCAGGCGGTCATCCCTGCTCGCTCCAGAATGTCACAAGTGAACTGCCGCTGGTGGAGGAACAGGCCTGAAGGTCGGGGCTCAACAGTGACGCCGAGGAAGTGGTGGAGCACCCCAAGATCCTTCATAGCAAATTCCTTCTGGAGAGAGGCAATGATGCGGTGGAGCAGAGACTCGCTGGAGGCGGTGAGAACAATGTCATCCACATAGAGGAGCAAGTAAGCAGTCTCGCCCCCATAGTGGTATATGAACAGGGAGGTGTCAGACTTGGCCTTCGTGAACCCAAGAGTCTGCAGGAAGGTAGCGAATCGAGAGTACCAAGCCCGGGGTGCCTGCTTGAGCCCGTAGAGAGACTTGTTGAGCCGGCAGACGAAGTCAGGACGAGAAGAATCCACGAAACCGGCCGGCTGACTGCAGTAGACCGTCTCAGTGAGAGTGCCATGGAGGAAGGCATTCTTGACATCCAGCTGATGCACAGGCCAGGAGCGCTCGAGAGCCAGGGAGAGGACGGTGCGGACTGTAGCTGGCTTCACCACGGGACTGAAGGTCTCAGCATAGTCAATGCCGGGCCGCTGAGTGAAGCCGCGGAGGACCCAGCGAGCCTTGTAGCGCTCCAAGGAACCATCAGCACGCCTCTTGTGCGTCCAGATCCACTTGCCGGTGACAATGTTGGAGCCCGGCGGACGGGGCACGAGGTGCCACGTCTGGTTGGCGATGAGGGCCGCGTACTCCTCGTCCATCGCGCGGCGCCAGTGAGGATCCGCCAAGGCCGCGCGGACGGAAGAGGGTACCGGAAAGATCCCCGGCTCGCAGGCGGCGGCGGTGAGGGCCGGCGGGCGAGACGCCTGCCTCGTCACCATCGGGTGAGTGTGACGAGGGTCCCGGTGAAGAAGAGGCGGGTGGTACACCGGCGGGTCAGCGCGAGAGCACAGCGAGGCCGTCGGAGCATGCACCGGCGACGACGGCGCTGGTGACAAAAGCGGCGGAGCCGGCTCACGCCGGCGCTCGTAGACGATGCCGAAGCGATCGGGAGGAGGTGAGGGCGGACTCAGCGCCCGCCGGCGCTGGTAGACGAGTCCGAAGCGCCAGGGAGGAGGTGGGGTCGGTGCGCTCAGTCCCGCGATCGGAACGGCAGCATCTGGCACGACGGGAGGCAGCGAAGCCACAGGGAGCGAGGGTGGAAGCTCCGGGGCTGCCTCGGCCGTGTCAGGTACCGGAGGAAGATCCTGGTAGGAGTCCGGCAGGGGCGAGGCGGGACCACCAGGAGAGTGTGCCGGAGCAGTACCTGCAAGGTAGAGGGAGAAGGGTGGCAGAATCACCGGGTCAGTGGGAAAGAAGGAAGCCTCCGCAGGGTCAGCGGGAGGTGTGGGTGGAGAGGTGGTTGAGTAAGGGAATGCCGACTCATCAAACACGACATGACGAGAGATGAGGACACGGCGAGAGGTAAGGTCAAAGCATCGGTAACCCTTGTGATCTGGAGAGTATCCGAGAAAGACACAGAGGATCGACCGGGGAGCCAGCTTATGGGGAGCGGTGGCGGCGGTGTTAGGGTAACACGCACACCCGAAGACTCGAAGGTGGTCGTACCGAGGAGGGGTACCGAAAAGAGCGTGGTGAGGCGTGGGAGCTGGGCAGGCAGTAGAAGGAAGTCGGTTAAGGAGATAGGTGGAGGTGTGCAGACACTCAGCCCAGAAGCGAGCGGGTAGAGATGCCTGGAGCAGAAGGGTGCGCATGATATCATTGGTTGTGCGGATCATGCGCTCTGCCTTACCGTTCTGAGATGAGGTATACGCACAAGACATGCGGAGCTGGACACCGTGTGAAAGGAAGAAGGAACGTGAGGTTGAGTTATCGAACTCACGACCATTGTCGCACTGGACAGCCTTGATGGTGAGGCCGAACTGAGTGGATACCCAAGCGAAGAAGTGGCTGAGAGTGGGGAACGCCTCGGACTTGGCACGCAGGGGAAAAGTCCAGGAATAATGGGAGAAATCATCGACCACCACCAAGTAGTACTTATAGCCAGACATGCTGAGAACAGGAGAAGTCCACAAGTCGCAATGAATAAGATCAAAGACACGAGTGGCATGTGAGGAAGAGGACTGAAAGGGAAGGCGAACATGACGGCCCAGCTGGCACGCATGACACAAGTGATTATCGTGAGCCCGAGAGCACCGAATGTCGGAACTACGACTGAGCTGCGTCAGGGCATCCCGGCCAGGATGGTCGAGGCGACGGTGCCAAGTGGTGGAGGAAGGAGTGGCGGCGAAAGCGGCTGAGGAAGGCGAAGGAGGTGAAACAGACGCCGAGGAAGGCGAAGAAGGTGAAACAGACGTCGGAAACCGAAGGGTATAGAGGCCCAGTGCTGTTACATCGGAGCAGAGGAACCCGGGAGGCCAAATCCCGCACGGTGAGGCCAGAGGGGTCAAACTCAACCGTACAAGAGTTGTCAGTGGTGAAACGGCGAATAGAGAGAAGGTTGTGAACCATACCGGGAGCCACAAGAACATCAGGGATATGAAAGGAGCCGTGAGAACTGGCAGTGCACACGGAGGAAACAGGAATGCATGTCCCATTGGCGACCATGATGGAAGAGGGACAGGAAGGGTGGGGAAGACGGAGACACGAAAGTAAACCCGCATCAGGTGTGGTGTGGAAAGTGGCGCCCGAGTCGGCGATCCAATCAGGACTGGCGGTGGTGCTGAAGGAGTAGGCCAAGGCGCCTGGGCCCTTCGCGCCCGCGGCCGCGCTTGAACCGGCGACGACGGCGCTAGGGCGGTGGCCTGGCGGCAGCGACTGAGGCGCCGAGAACTGGAATCGGAAAGGCATGGCCGTAGGCCGCACCCGCGGAATCGGGAACTGGATCCCCGGCTCGCAGGCGGCGACGGTGTCGGCGGGCTGCTTGGTAGCAGCAGGAGCGGCCGAGCCGAGAGCAGCAGCACCCGCAGCAGCGGCAGCGGCAGTAGTGCCCGCGCCGGCTGTAGTACCACCCGCCGCGGCAAGGGGTGCTGCATGCCAGGCAGCAGGGGCAGCAGCGGCCAGGTGAGGTACGGATCCTACGGGACCAAGGGATCCTGGCCGGAAGCGGCCACCGACGTCCAGGGCGCCAGGGCCGCCGGCGACGGTGACGCCAGGAGCACCGGCGGCCGCGCCAGGATGGGCAGCGGCTGCGCCCACAGTGCCAGCAGCAGCAGCGGGAGAAGGGCGCGAAGGGGATGGAGGCGCCGCCGCCCAGGGACTTCGGAAGAGGGGCGCGTGGTCCTGTGGCGGCGGTGGAAAAGCAGGCGCGACAGCGGCGCTAGCCCTAGCAGCGCCTAGCAGGGGCGCGGCGGTCGGACCAGGAGGCACGGCGCGGCCAGCTGCAGGAGGGAGCAGGTCTGAACCGCTGGGATTGGGGCGCTGGGATTGGGGCGTTGGGCGCTGGGCGCTGGGCGCGCAGTGCGCAGGGGCGCAGGGCCGAGGGGGAGGAGGACCGAGCACCGAGGGGGACTGGGGAGGCCTCCGCACCACCGGCCGCCGCTGCTTCGGTCCTTCCGCGCGTCCAGGGCTACCCGCGCCCAGCTGACGTGCGAGCAAGAGACGAGAGACGGAGCCGGCGGGAGGGAGCTGGTGGGGGTCCGCACGCCCCGCTGCAGCAGCGCCCGCCCCAGCGGTGGCTTGCGGGGAAGGAGAGAGGAGGAGCAAGTGAGGCCGCCGGGGAGGAGAAGGGAGGCCGCCGGCGCTGGCCGCCGCTGGAGGCAGCAGGGGAGCGGCGGCTGCTGGAGGCAGCAGGGGAGCGGCGGCTGCTGGGTGCGGTTGGGAGGAGGAAAGAGATACGATTTGCGCCCAGGAGGGAGATGGGAGAGAGGGGAAGACAGGGAAGAAGGGAGGTGGGGGAGGAGGAGGTGGCCGGCCAGCCATGGGTGGCGGCGGCGCCAGCCTGCCTGCTTGGGGCCGGCGGCTGCTGCTGGGAGGGATGGTTAGGCTGATACCATGCTAGAGATGTGATTCTCTATTGATTTGGGCTAACCCTAGAAGGGTAGCTATATAGGTACCATACATGGGCCACATGGGCCTAGCCTCATGGGCCTAATACATTCACACTCCAACACCATCAATACTAATACCTTCAAAAGCGCTCCTGCAATCATAAACCTGTCAACCTGTTTGTGTTGTAGACAGTTTCCCAATCCGTTAACTACATAACTCCCTTGGATATGAACAAGCAAATACATAATTCAATGGCTTCACATATTGAATATTGCCAACTAATTGTATAATTGCCATCTATTTCTTTCTTTACCTAGCTAATAATTCTGTTTTAGGACAATGGGAAGTGCTGGTACACCGCTCAGTTGATTATACAGAGATCAGGTACAAAGAATCTGCTGATTTATTTTATTATTACATTAAAATATGGCTCAGATACAGTTCTTTAAGGAGCCTAATCAGTTTTGACATCTTTACCCAACATATTGCTGCAGTACCATTCCTGTAGTGTTGGATGGATCTTTATATGGGGGTTATTATGTAGTGGATGTGTGCTGCAGCATCAACACAACAATTCCTCTCTTGAATGAAAGGGCTGTATCAAATCTTCTTTCCATTGAGCTATGCAATACAAATACTCCCTCCATCCCCAAATAAGTGATGTTTTAGGTTTGTCCTAAGTCAAACCATTTCAAGTTTGACCAGTTTCTTAGGAAAGAACATCAATATTTATGTCACCAAATAGGTAGAATATGAAAATATATTTCATGATGAATTTAATAGAGCTTATTTGAAATAAAAAACATTAGTACCTTTTTGTATAAATTTGGTCAGACTCGAAATAGTTTGACTTAGGACAAACCTAAAACATCACTTATTTTGGGACGGAGGGAGTAGAAAATAGCAAACAGATCCTTGTTTTGTCTAATTTGAGATACTGCCTCCGTTACTTTTTTTGGTACATCTATTTTGCTATAATCTAGACATACGTTGGAACTAGATACATAGCAAAATTGATGTACCAAAAAAAGTCAAAACGACTTATAATTTGGAACGGAGGGAGTATCAATTATCGTGAATTGTTATAGCTATGACATGAATAGGGGGGCAGACCCAGTGCCAGAGGCTCCCACACGAGTGAGGTCTGGGGAAGGGAATAACCGAAGCAAAGTCTTACCCCCGCAGAAATTCTGTAGAGAGATGGCTTCGAACACAGGACCTGGTGACTCGGCGAGCTAGCACTCACCAACTGCACCAGGCCTGCCCTTCAGCTTTGACATGAATAAGTAACAGCAATTGGAAATGTGCCGATTTTAACTGCAAACTGCTGATCTTAGGACATCATTTAGCAAACTGGATTGTAATATACCACGAAACGTTTTGACATAGACACCTCAAAATCAATCCATGGAATATTTAAAGTGATGGTCCTTTTTATATAGGACTTCAATATTCCAGCCAACACTTCTGGGGCTTGCATCAGTAGGGGGTTAATTGGGGTTTCTCTTGTCTAGGTCAAGTTCATTCATAGGCAAGCTCTGTTTGTATTTAATTTCTTTTCGTGAGTATGTGTTGGCATGCGTTGTAAGGGTTCTTGTGTACATTAGTAGTCTCTGTTTTTTTGACGGCAAAAAATGTGGGGGAGATCCCCACAGTAGATTTTGTATTAAATTAAAAGGAAAAACACAGGGTTAAACTTACAACCAGATTATTAACTGAAAGAATCAAGCCAAAAACAAAAGGATGACCTAAGGTCGTCCTTGAATCTAAGAGATTGAAGAATACATTGATTCTTGAAATTAGCCAACCAAAGTGATGTAGTGTGGTCCCTTCTCTGGAAAACTTTATCATTGCGCAATTTCCATAGCTCCCAAGCAGCAATCATCGCAGCTTCAGTGAAGAACGGCAAGGAGTGCGTCTCACCACCCTTGATCAATCTGTCATGCAGGTTCAGGGATTCATCCGAAGTGATATTGATTGTCTCCCAACAAACTTGTGCAAAGGGGCACGTGAAGAAAAGGTGCTCTATGGTCTCATGCACCCCAGCATTGCACATCACACAATTTGCAGGAGCATTGTCTTTGTGTTAAGTCTATCCACCAAGACTAGCCACACAAAGAACTTGATCCGTGGCATGCATTTTGACTTCCACATTACTTTGAACATTGTGTGAGCATCCACCTGTGAAAAGGCCTCACGATAGAATCTCCTTGATGAGTATTTGCTGCCCCAAAGCGGCACCCAGCTATCTGCATTTTCATCATCATAGGGCATAGTTTGAAACTGCGCTTGTAAGTTATCCATTTCATCTAACGCCTCTGCAGACAGTGGTAAAATGAAGAGAGCATCTAGATCTTCAGCTTGCATAACTTCTAGGACAGACACATCAACTTTTCTTGCAAATGAGACTGGCCTTGGGTACTTAATCGAGAGCACAGAATCTGTCCATAAGTCATCCCAGAAGCATACCGTCGAGCCATCACCAACTGTGCATGTCGCTATGCCTCTGTAGATGGTATTTAGCCTGAGTATATCCTTCCACCAGAAGGAGCCCATCTCTCTAGCAGCATGTGGTACTTTTGATTCATAATATTTGCTCCACACTAGCTGAACCCAGGGTGTGTCCACCTTGTTGTAGAATTTGTTTAATTGCTTTAGGAGCAAAGCATCATTTTGCAAGCGTAGATTGAGTACACCAAGGTCACCCTTGTCTTTTGGCTGCTGCACTATCTCCCAAGCTACTAAATTTCCACCTTTCTTTTCTGGGTCATTGCCACGCCACAAACATTGCTTTCTCGCTCTGTCAATGTTATCAATCATACCTCTCGGCAACTTGACTGTACACATCGCATATGTTGTGATTGGTGTGATGGCTGAATTCAACATCTCTAGACGCCCCGAGTAAGATAACCATGTAGAACAGGCAAAAAGACGCCGTTCCACTCTGTCCATCATTGGCACAAAGTCATCAACACGAGGTTTGGTGGTGCCCATGGGTAACCCCAAATATGTGAATGGCATCACGCCAATTTCACACCCAAAAGTGCATGCAAGCTGCACCATCTTTTCTTGAGTTACGTTGATAGGAATCATCTGTGATTTCCTGTAATTCACCTTTAGACCCGTTGACTCTGCAAAGCTGTGTAGGAGGGCTTTGAGAAAGACCAACTGTCGTGCATCTGCTTGGAGAATTAGAAGGGTATCGTCTGCATACTGAACAATCGGGAAATCTGTGGTTGTTTGGGGGATAGGGGCCTTAAGCAGATTCATGTTTGCTGCCTTGTTGATCAATACTTGTAGTAGTTCAGCCGCTAGAACAAACAACAGAGGCGATAGTGGATCCCCTTGACATACACCCCTTTTGCATTTAAAATATTTACCTGGCACTCCATTTAGTAAGACAGCCGATGATGCTGAAGATAGGATGCCACGTACCCAGACTATCCATCTCGGGGGGAAGCCCATATGTGACAAGACTTGGATGATTGTTGAATGCTCCATTAAGTCAAATGCTTTTTCAAAATCCAGTTTGAGAATGATTGCTTCCCTCTGTGAGTGATGACATTGGTGAATATACTCAAAACTCCAAGCCAAGCAATCCTAGATTGTACGCGAACGGATGAAGCCATACTGATTACGGTGTTCTAGGCGTAGAATGACGGCCTGGAGCCTATCTGCAAGAATTTTTGTTAATACTTTGAGGCTAATGTTCAAGAGTGAGATCAGCCTAAAATCATTAACCGTCTCTGGCTGCGGTTTCTTGGGCACCAAGGTAATAAATGATGTGTTGATGCTCTCTAGATCAGCTGCCCCTGAATAAAATTCAGAACAAAGAGAGTAGAAATCGTTCTTGATAATAGGCCAGCATTTGTTAAGGAATAAGCCATTGAAACCATCGGGCCCTAGAGCCTTGTCCGAGGGCATGAATCTGACCACTCTATCAATTTCTTCATGGGAGAAAGGTGCACTAATATCATCAAGACCACCAACTGGAGCAATAAGGCTATCAAGATTGAAGAGCATTATTGGATTTATTGAAATTCCCAACCTGTTCCTGAAGGATGTCCAGAGTAAGCCAGCCTTGCTTTCATGATCTTGTATCAGCATTCCTTGCTCGTCCATTAATTGGGGGATAGAATTATGTCTATGTGAAATGGTTGCCATCCCATGAAAAAATTTGGTACACTCATCACATATTCTGATACGGTTTACAGTGTACCTCTTCTTCCAATACAGGTTTTTGCAATGTAGCCAAGACCTTAATTGCCTTCTGACAGCTGCCCGGAGGTTGATCTCTGGATTAAATAAGCCTCTGCTATCTTCCAAATTATCCAGAAAACAAATGACCGTATTACAGTTGGCTATAAGCAGCTTGAGATTAGAGATGCCCTTGCTACAGAGTTTCAAAGCTGATCTCAAACTCTTGAATTTGGATGAGATGGTTCTGGTTGCCGTGTGCATGTTGGGCGATGCAAGCCAGGAGCTCTGGACTGTTTCAATGAAGTCATCTTGCTCTGCCCAATAGTTCTCAAAGCGGAATAGATTAGACCGAGGCATAGAGGTACTGATGACTACCTTGCATGGAATATGGTCTGACGTAATCTTTGCCATAGGCAGCACCTCCGTGTTTGGATAATCAATCGTCCAGTTGGATGATGTAAAAAACCAATCAAGTTGTTCAAGCAATGGATCAGCCTGCATGTTGCTCCAGGTGAACGTTCTTCCTTTCAGTGGCAGCTCTACTAGACCAAGGTGCCCGATTGCATCATTGAAAATGAATGTGTCAGACAGACAACCGCCCGGCTTATTACGGTTGCTCAAGGATCGATAGAAATTAAAATCACCAATAAAAATCCAATTCTCCTCATCATCTATCTCATGGTTTTTGAACCAGTTAATAAATTCCGTTCTAGCAGGCTCGGTGCAAGGGCCATACACATTGGTTAGCTTCCAAATCTCATTATTGTGAACTGAAGTGTATTTGATAGTGATACCAAAGGATCTCTTGTATAGTATATCACCTTTAAAAACGGAGCTGCTCCAAAGAACCAGGATACCCCCCGAGGCGCCTACCGAAGGTATAAAATCAAAGCAATCGAAACGCCTTGGAGCAAACTTTCTGATGAAAGACATTTCTAAGTGTTCTCTCTTCGTCTCCTGGAGACAAATGATCGAGCAAGCACTTTCTTCTATTTTATCCCTGACCGCGCCCCATTTGTCAGAGCCATTTATCCCACGTATGTTCCAGCATAAAATATTCCAATTTCGTGCATTCATCTTGGAAACAAATGGGAATGATTAGGAAGCCTGAGATGTCTAGCATCCTCAGGAAGAAATTGCTGAGTTAAACAATGAAGCACCGGCACCATCACCATAGCAGAGGGATAAGGCAACATAGGATAGACGATAGCCAACATGATAGACATTAAGTAGTTCATAAACCAAAGTCTAACATCTGGTGCCAACCACAGAGTACGATAACACGAGCGTGAGCACAGAGTACGAACACAAGGACTACTCAACGGGCAAAGATAGGAGACAGAGTCTGAGACTGAATATATATCGATGATGAAGTAAAAGAAGCTGCATGTCGAAGATAGACAAGACTTCAAAAGAGCATTGTATCTCTGTCTCCACCACGGATGCTCTGGATCAGGTACTATCATTGGCAACATTTGGATCAGGCGCCTGGAGCAGCGCATCCTCAATGAGCTCCCCAGGAGCTACACCGCACTTTACTCCCCATTCTTGCAGCATGAAGAGGGGAACAGGACCAGCCTTGCCTGTATCTTTATTAATCATGATGGGGATGGTCTTGCGCTTCTTACTTGGTTCTTTGTCAATTTTTACTTCACGAAAACCCGCCTTGTTAGCACTAAGACGGGAGCAGCGCCTGACACTACCTTCAGCTAATGGCGTGGAGGAGCTGGAATTGGAGATGACTGGAGGCAGGGACAGAGTCTTCCCTTTAGCAGCCTGCCTGCGCTTGTAGCATTTGTATGCGGGTGGGCTGGGCCTATTGTTTTCAGCTTGAAATTCAAACTCTGCTGGGCTGGATCTTTCTGGGCCAGTATTGACAGGATAGTCAAGATGTATGACCTGTGAGGGAGCAATGATAGTCTGACGAGCAGCAGGACGTCTAGCTTCCACAATGTCCGGCCAGAGTTGGAGAGCAATAGCCTGATGCACTGGGCACTAGGGAACGATTTCCAGGCCAGTAACCACTGGGGCTTCCACAATTGCTCTGTCAATGCAGATCGGCCTAATAGCCAGAGAGGTTAAAGCACTTGTACTGAAACTGCTTGGTATGCCCTTGCGATGAAAAATAGTAATGTTGGCACAGTGGTTCTGGAGGGCGAGCAGCCCATTGTTGCTGTAAAAGAGATGATCAGCACATAGCTTGTTGGCTGCCATGAATTTGAGAGCCTCTTCATCAACCAAAGGAAGGGCAGGTTTGGTGCAGTTGGTGAGTGCTAGCTCGCCGAGTCACCAGGTCCTGGGTTCGAAGCCGTCTCTCTGCAGAATTTCTGCGGGGGTAAGACTTTTCTTCGGTTATTCCTTTCCCCAGACCCCACTCGTGTGGGAGCCTCTGGCACTGGGTCTGCCCTTCATCAACCAAAGGAAAGGAGGCATCACTAGAAGACGAGCTGGCATCATCTGAAGTCTCAAAAAACAAATCCATCGGGATATCTGGTCCATTAGCCATTGCTGGAACTTGTGCATCCTCGGCGACGGTAGAGTTATTGGGTTTTTCTTCAGGAGGGTGCGGCGGCAGAGGCGGAGGCGGATGCGAGGGAGATTGGGGGTGCAGCTGTTCCTTAGCTTGGGAAGGCAAAGAGTTCGGCTTCTCAGTGTTGACGGCGCGGGAATCAATGATGTTTTGGCAATCAGTGAGATTTGTTGGAGTTTCCTTCGGCATCCAAACTAATCTGGGCTGGGCCCTGGTGTGGCATTGCCTCTGGATGTGACCATAGTTGAAACAGGCCCGACATCTAATTTTATTAATGCACTGCGAGCGGACGTGTCCAGTATGCAAACAACGGCTGCAGCCCAAGGGGCCCAAAGAGGGGTTTGTATTTGAAATCAATCTGTCAGCTTCCTGGGAATCCGCCGTGCACGTAGCATCTTCATGCAAACTGCCACGAAGAACACGGCCATGATCAAGATGAAAATCAAATTTGTCCCCAACGAACAGAAGAGAAATCACTCCGATTTCAGGCTCAAGAGGGAGAGGAACGAGAAAAGAACCAAATTGGATCAAACCATTGGGCTGCGCTGGCTTGCACAGAGCCTTCTGAACCAAATGTTTTGGAAAAGAGACACGCTTATTGTTTGCTTTTCTGATCGAATTCTTTGTGCTTTTAGAGAGAACAGTAGACTATTCCTTTTCCTGTTCCTCTTCCCAGAGACGCTTTTCTCGTTCCCAGTTGGGCATGCCATTACTCCAAAGATGGAAATAGACATCAAATTGGGACATGATCACACGACGAAGACGATACACATGAAACCCAACTTGCTTGCAGGAAACAGAGAAACGAAAATGGTTTGTGCTCAAGAATTGGACATGGAAACCAGCAGCACGACCACCCAAACATGATTGGAGAGCCAGAGAAACCGAGTCCTCGGTCAACCGAAACAAATAACGGTGAAAAGTGGCCAGCAGGAAGAAAGATCCATCAGACGAGGGAGAGGGGTGATGTACCAGCGTACCAAAACGACGATCCACCTCTTCTTCTAACGAGCGACCATGGGAGAAATCCAGCTGAGCAGCAAGGTCTGAGCACGACCCCATGGTGAAACGATGACAGCCAATCAACGGGGAGGGTGGAGGAGTCCAGCGGCGATGGTGATCTCGTCGGCGGGGAGGCACAGGAGGTGGGACGACTGGGAGCTCGTCATCTTCCTTTGCAAGGCGTCTGGGAGGCGTAGATGTTGTTGCCGCAAAACATCGAACACCTTGCAGGCCAGATCTGTAGAAGCTTCCTCCAGCTCTGAAGAAACGCCAAGGAGGGGAGGTGGTCTTCTTCTTCTTGGACTTGCACGACGCTTGGAGGCGTTCCGCACTACCGACCGGCGAGATGGGCACGAGCTTCACGGGCAGGGGACGACGGGAGCCGGCGCTGGTGGACTAAGGCGGGGCGGCGGCCGTCGGCGGAGCGGCGCGGAGCTGAGCCACGAGCTCGCGAGCGCGCGACGGCGCGAGGCGCGAGCTTAGAACGGCGGCGCGAGGCGCGAGAAGCCTGCGAATTAGACCATACTCGTTGACGGAACATTGATACGCAGTCTTTGACTTGTGTGGAGAAATAATTCTAACTTTTGTAGAGAAACAACTGCCTGTACCCCCTAATTGTAAGCATTTTTTTTTGTTTTCTTAGTGCAAAGATGCAGTTCTCCTGTGTATTTGAGAAAAAAAATTCTGAAAGAATAGCCTGTAGCAATGTATCATAATATTTGTTCACAATCTGAATGCAGGTTCAGGGTGTAGCACCTCAGATGAGGACATTGAGCAATCTTGTGGTGGTGAAGAGGAAGTACAAAAATGCTTAAATGGATTCTCTGATGTGCCTGCGGAAGCTGTAGACACTGATCCAAAACTTTCGGCGAACATCAATGACAAAATTTTCATGAACAATCAAGGAGATGGTAATGTGGAATCACCAAAATGTCTGAATGGAGCATCTGAACTGCCTCAGGAGGCTACCAATTCAAAAGGAGAACTTCCACCTAACCAAAATGTCAATTGCTGCATGAAAAGTGGAACGGAGAATCATATTGCTAAGCGGGGTGATTCTCCTGAGGCCCTCTTGGATGATCAATCAGGTCCAATCTCTCTCAAGAGACAGAAAACTTCATCTGAACCTGCTACAGAGGTGCCTCCTGATACTCTTGATGATGCTATAATGAAACTGGAGAAAGTAGCAAACAAAATCAGACATCTTGAAAGTCTCGTGCAATCAGTGGGATCTCCGCCATCAAAGGTGGCGAAGTCCTCTTGGAAGTTTCTGGAGGACACATCAGCAAAACACAAGTGAATTCACGTTTATTCTGGTAATCTCTTCCTTTGTATCTCACATCTGATAGTATGCAATGTTTGATTTGTGAACTAGTCCGTAAATTGCTATTTCTTTTTTGAATCTAGAATACGTGACAGATCTGTTACCTATTACACCGATCTTTTGTTGCAGTGGCTAGGATGACGTGGTAGAATAGAGTGACCGACCCTTATGTAGACTTTTCATGTTGGTGAGTGAGCTATGCCTTGCAGTTTGTAAGTTATCCAACTTGATAAAGGTTGTCTGTTCAGCTTTTGGAAAGTGTTGCTGCTGCCAAAAAGCAAAAAGTCAACCAAACGAGTAGAACCAAAAGCTGCTTTTGCAACTACTTTCGCTAGTACAATTTTCGCAAAGCTGCTTTCTCAACTACTTCCGGTAGTACAATTTCGCAGCACTTTTGATCCTGCTTTTGGCTTTCAACTTTCTGCCTTCTTTTTTCACAAACCTGTTTTTCATTAAGATGACAGGAAAGCAAAGTTACACGACAAGTTCCGGCTATTCTACACCCGCTGGTAAGACGCTAGCGTTCAGGACCAACCAAGAACGTCGACAAACTAGACTTTGTGCCTTTTCAAATAAGTGGAAATGAAGATACGTTTTACACTTGTTTCAAGGGAGATAAAGAGAAATGGTGGTTTCCACAGATATTTTAACTACAAGTTTACAACATTTTCACAACATATAACTCGCAACAGGTTTTTCATAGCTCAGTTGAACTAAATAGACCCAAAACAATGCGGCTTCTACACTTCCATCTTTATTGCTTACCTGCCCAAACTTGATTATCTCATTATTCGTCAACTAAACCTGCTAATGTTTTATGTAATGGTTTGAATCTGGGGACAAGGATTATAGGGTAGAATTGGGTAGGGGTGGGAGTGTGGGACTGGAACAGCTACCCTAGGGCTAGCTGAGGGTGGGGGCATCAACAACAGCCGTCCAAGCGCAGGGAAGGGCATGTTTGTCAGTGGATCGAGCGTTGGAGGCTAGAGAGCTTTTAGGGTTCTACACTTGGATTACTCTTGCTTAATCCCAGGATCTAATCTGATTTGACTTGTGTTACAAGCAATCCTATTTTGTAGACTCTAACTATAAACCTACCTCTTGCTGGTGCTACAGTGCTCATGGTACTATTCACTAAAGCCCACTCTGGCTGCAGTATATGACCCATTTAGGCCCATGACATCTTTCTCGCATTTTTGTCACTGTGCATCTATGTTCTGTAATTTGCCAAATGCTCCTTGTAGGGTTGTCATTTTCCTTGTAGTGTCACAACTGAAGTTGAGGTCACAAGGGTTACCTTTTTGTGCGAATGTGTGAAGGTTGTTTTGTGTTGCCCCTAGGCGAGGTAGTGGCCAGGGTTGTCATCCTAGGTTGCCCCATAGTGATGAATGTGCCTATTCTGTATGTAGTATGACAGTGATGATAACATTGTAGTAGATTGTGTTGCTGATTTCTAACCGTCCGTGTGTGAAGTAGACATCGATGTGTGCGAAGCAGCATAACCATGTGGCCTAACCAAGGACAAGTACCACGTGTAGGCGGAGGGTTTTTTTTTGCGACGAAAAGCAAACATGGTTGGCCATGAGGGTAGAAGCCAACAAGTATTTATTCTTGGGGCAGAAAGGATAAGATGAACTGACGAGCATTCAGAAACCTTGAAAGAATTTGGAATGGGAACAAGTATAATTCATGGAACAAAATCGATACACCATTGTAGATTCGATGCCATAGCAACAATATGGTTCACAAAGGTAACATGACCACAAGGCAATGTGGCAATCGAGAATAACCTTGCACCAAAGGATTCCTAGGATAGTCCAGAAGAATTTGGGTGTTTTTCTAGAGGGATTCATCCATTGTTGCAGTGATATTGAATTGCTTGGGCTTTGGCATAACTGTCAAAGTAGTCGGGTACATGAACCTACCAAGGTCTCAGTTAACCCAAGGGACATAACTAGGTATTCGTACAAGCTAGGTTGGTCGAGAGTGCCATTTTTAGAAGGTCGTAAACTCGACTTTTCTAACTCCTTAACACCGAAGTCTTAAGCTAGCTTTAGACCTTTAACTCCAACTAGTTATTGTTTTGAAACTAGTTGACCAAATGAAAGGCAGGTAAGATGCAATGTACATGTTTGTACTGGTGGAAGCATTCTAGGGCCAAAAATCCATACACAGACTCGGATCTTTAAGGAGAGAAGTTTTCAGGGCATGGCTCAACTACAAACCTCTTGTCTATTTTTAGGACAAAAGATCACATGAAAACATGGAACTACCTAGGTCACTAGGTATTCATTCTTATATAACAATCTCATGTGTAATACTGTGGGATCGATGAAAAACCTGACCCTTCATGAAAAAAGACGTATGTACTAGCCAATTGCAAGTTCCAACCACAAGATTCAGTTTCATATAATTTAAGAGTTTTATTAACTATTAGTTGTTATCTATTCAGTCTTTTGAAGCAAAACATACAAGGCAAAGCCATTCAAACACCATAGTATATGAGTCTACCAAGTTTCACAGAAAGAGGATAGCATCACATTGATAACTGGCTAGTTGCAATAAGTTATTACTAGGAGAGAGAGGTGAAGGAAGCATGCTAATGCACAAAGTAAAAAACATGATGCATGCTCTTTTTTTTGAAATGAACCAAGCAGGAGAGCTGCCGATTGTATTAAAAAGCAGAAGTAAACCCAGACTGGGCAAAACAACAAATGGAAGAAAAACTAGACAACAACAAAGCTCAGAAAAGAGCAACAACTGAAAGCGGCCAGTTGGACTGGGACCTCAACCCGCGCCGCACAACAACACTCGGACTCAACAACTGCCGGTTGGAATGAGACATCAACATGGGCGCACCAACTCCACTCAACTCCAAACAGTTCCCTACGCTGCTCCCTCAAGTAGCCCTCACCACAAGCGCCATCGTTACCGACGATGTCTCACGCCAACCAGTCGCTGCCATGCAGAACTAGCCACCACAGTCCGCTGCAAGCTGTATAGCTACCACAACTCCCCCACCATGCCGTTGTCGTCTTCAGGTCATGCACACATGATCGTCGATCTCCCAACCATGGCCATGTGTTGGCAGAAGTCAGAAGAGAAGCCCACCGCACCACACCGAAGAGGCCACCGCCATGCAGGACCCCCCGCGCGAAGTACCGCTACTGCACCTTACACACCAAACAATTGAAACATCGCACCGAATCCTAGACCTCCAAGGCAACTCAAACCCATGGGGGCCTCGCCACATCCACCGCCGCATACCACTCCACGGACGCACCACCTTAAAGCGCACGGGGGCCTCGCCACTCCCGCCGTTGGACTCTCTGAGGATCCGGGCTTGCTTCGCCATCGAGGTGACTTGGTACCACCGAGCCGCTCCATTAACTTCGCCTTCGTCTCGCCACCACCAAAATCTCAGCTACACCATGTGTACGGATACAAAGCGTCCGAAAACAAATCACCACCTTGGCCTTCTCCTCACCCGGTGGGATTGGGACATCGACACGAGCTTCAACGGATAAAACTTCGCTCGGTCGGATTGGGTCATCGACACGAGTCTCCACTTCGCTGCCATTGCCGCGCCATGTTGCGCTGCCCACTCGCTGCCACCGTACAACCACCTCTGTAGCCCCCTTGTGCCTTCCTCGCGCCGCGCCGAGCCATAGCCTCTTAGCCTTCAAGAAGCAGCCAGGTCATCCAGCCAAGCCACCATGGCGCCACTAGCGCCCCTGCTTGGCTACTGCTAGCCACACCACCACAACGTCACTAGCGCTCATCCAAGCAAACTGCTGTCGGCCATGCCACCACGGCACAGCTGACGCACCTCTACAGCCGACCGGAGTGGGAAAACACCATGACAACGTGTCACACGCCCAACACGGGCTGCCCCTCATGGCGGAATAAATGGGCCAGCGAGGGCCCAAGGGGAGGCGCCGGGCGCCCTGGCTCTGCACCCTAAAAGGGGCCGCGCGCCAGGTAGGTCGGGCGCCGCTGTCGTCGCCGTTGTTGTCAACGCTGTCACATGTCAAGTACCCAACCCTCAGCAGCGGAGCAAGACCTGGGCCAAAGTGCCTTATTGGGTCCAAAGCAGGACCGACATGAACAGTACCTTCGGGTATTGTTAGGCCGCGTACTGTAGCGCTGCTGCCGCCCTAGTTAGGTTAGATCAGTTTAGATTGCTTACAGGCTAAGTCCCCCAGACCTATAAATATAAGGGGCCATGTAACCTTTCAATCTTAAGCATGGAATGGACCAAGTGCCTTCTATCCCCTCCTCTCTTCTCAGCCTCGGTCTCCTCCCTTCTCTCTTTCTCTCTCAGTGTCGCCTCCTCTCTCCCTGCCCCGACTCCTTCCCCAAACCCTAGCCGCCACTTTCCCTGCCCTAACGCCACCACCCCCTCCCACGCCATCGCCCACCCTCTAACCCTAGCCATCGTCCTGAGGTCCCCTCCCGGGTCACGACCTTGACATAACGCCTCCAAGGAGGAAAATGGTGCCCGAAGGCGTCGCTGTCGTCTTGCCAGTAGATTCGACATGGCTTTTGCTGGTGCTTGCCCACATCCAGCACCAACGAAACAGGAAGCCTTGAAGTCACGTCGCCCCTGCCCTCCACCGCCGCCCCATGCCACATCGACTGCATCACTGCCCATACTGGCGAGCTCTAGTTGGATCCGCATGGGCATCAACAGCTGTAGCCGCGGGATGGCTAGATCCGGAGGAAGAGGAGCCAGAGCCTTCTCTAGACGATCGAGTAGCGCACGCCCACCAGATCTACCCTAGCCAGGCAGCCACCTCGCTAACCCGCCGCTCGCCTCTCCGCACGACTAACTGTTGCAGCATGACTCCCGCTGGAGCTCCACATATATCTGCCCTCAGGAGTGCCGGATTTGGCCGCTGGGATGCCAAATCCACGTCGGGGCTACCGCGCGTCGACAAACCTAGTGGTGACGCTCGAGCAGCCGCAGTATGCTAGGGGAGGTGTTGGCGGCGCTAGGCGGTGGTTCCGCTCGTGTCGCCCCGAGAGGCACGACACGAGGGACGAGCGAAGCGGTGCCCTCTCCTAATTTTTTTGCTCATCCTATCTGTTCTCATTGCATTGCCATGACACGATGCGAATCACGTTTATAGTTTCAATGGTATAACACGTACCCTCTCTATATATAACTAGTTATTAGCTATATTCAAAACTACCTATTTGTGTTTAGTGTACATGTAGAGATTTCATCATAGCTCACCGTAGCATACATTACCACCCAACATGCAAGAGTGGTACCCGTGCGATTAACGGTGCACAGAGAACGCTTCATATGCTACGAGCAACATATTGACTTCTCATATAAATCACCTTATGGGACATCCCTGAGTAAACATGTCCCATGGACACGGGCATGACTATCTCATGATTGGATTCACACCCCCACATATCGCTATATGGGTTGCACCTTAAGTAGGCCACTTGTTGGGGGAAGCGTCCGATCCTCATCACCGACAGGAAGTCTAGTGATGACGTGCCGCTGTCCAACCCCTCCTTTGCAAAAAAAGGATGCGAGAGGGGAATGCATTGGGCCCCCCGACCGGATCATACCCACGAGGCTTGATTTTTGGGGGCCCAGTTTCATATGCACGGCCTACCGAGGCCCGCCGAGACATAAAGAATGGGACAGATCACCCAGAGCCCGGAGAGTGCCCTAGGGGCAAAAAAGTTCGGCCGAGAGACGTCCCATCCTCACGCCGACCTCGGGCGTCACAGACCCCGCCTCGGACCACGGAACAGCAAGGGTCGCGTCAACATTAAGACCCTAACTACGCCTCGGGGCACGTACTCCCTCTAGGGGACTCCGCCATGCGTGCCACCGGCGTTGCTTCGGTGGCCTTCCTTACTAACTAAACGGAACACACAAAATGAACGGCAAAAGAGCTTAGGACTACTGCGATTGATTCATTACACCATGCTGATAAGATAAAAGACGCTATGCGTCAAAAACCGATAATCCGACGAAATAAAAAAGAACCCCTAAGGGACAGCGTCGCGGGGAAGCCCCGCGAGGATTTGCTGGGCAGAGGCGAGGGTGGCCACCGCCTCCTTGTCTAGGCCGTAGCACGCCACCAGGTCCTCGTGGAGGTGCAATGGCTCCTCCGCAGGAAACCCATCGACCTCGGTGAGGTTGGCTCCCATCGCTAGCTCCGCCATTGCCAGGGAAACCCCGGTGCCGCGGCGGACGCCGCTCTCAATGGAGGTGGTGACGCGACGGCGTGCGGCCTAGAGCCGGTCCTCCCTGGTGCCCGGGGCGACCCCTAGGTAGTCCAAAAAGGCATGCACCGCAGTGCGGAGACCCTCCGCTCCACGGTCACCTCTGACACACATAGTTTCAGTCGCGATTAGAAAGAAGCACCGGGCTGTAGATGGACAAGGGGGAAGACAGAAAAGAGGAAGAACCCACCGACACCGCGACGATCAGCGTCGTCCAGTTGGTGAAGGAGAACATTCGCCCTTCCTTCGACGTCCGCGGCCGCCGCGCGAACAAGCGCCCGCTCCTCCGCCTGGTCCATCCTCGAGGCCGACGGGCGGGCTAGGGCCCCAGGAAGAGCAAAGCGAGGCCGGATGCTCCCTATCGAGATGCCGCCTGTGCGTAACTGTGGCCCCTCCCGGTGAACACCCGGTCATCCGTCCGGTGACGCTACGCCGCTGGGGGACCGTCCACCTCCTCGGACCGCTGTGGCGAGTTGTCACGCACCATCAAGATCATGGGATTGTGCTAAGAGAGAGTGGAGGAGAGGTTGAGAGTGGTGGGGAGCAATAGATGAGGGGGAGCGAGCACCAAGTCGGGTATAAATAGGCTCCAAGCAGCCGATTCGGCTGCGTAGCCGCCCAGGATCATCAATGCAATCTCAGAGCTTGAGCCGACGTTCCCACTTCTCGCTAAAAACCGAGTAATGGAACCACCCTCCTCCACTTCCCTCGATTAAATCTCGACGCTCCCACTCCTTGTAATGCATCCGTCTAACTTCTGAAACCACGGATTCTTGAAAGGACGATGGGCCCTACAAAAGATAAGCATCCTCCAAATAGGGCCTCCCCCGAACTCGATTACAGCCCACGTAAAAAACCGTTTGGTAATACCCAGCTTGGCCCATCAACCTCTGGTCAAAACCGAGGAACACAAAAACAGAAGCCGCGAGAGTGGAGGCAGGCTAAGCCATTAAACAAGGCAAATTGACCTAGCATCTAAGGGTTGGCCGAGGGGATCGCCTCCTCGAGACCCCTTGAACTGTCATAAGTCGCAGGGCTCGAGGGCTGGCCCCACCACGCCAGAATAGTGGAAAAGCGAAGTCACCTTCGACCCTGTACACTCTGGGCCCTTCTACGGCCGAGACCAAGCCCAACAGTTCCAAGACACTCCAAGCCATCCCCGGGACCCCGTAGGCGTCAACCAGTGGGATCCCATCGGAGGGAGGCACCAAGCCTTTGACAGACCTCTCGCCATGTGCAGAGGCTCGGGGGCTGCCCTTGCGCCACTAACTCTACTCCAAATCAAGACCTTGGAAGCTTACCCTATCCTTCCAAGGCCTCAGGGGCTACACCCGCCGGGTGCGCTCACACGCACCCCCTAGAAAAAGGCACCCAAACGCCAGCCGATGGCGCAAAACTCAAGCATGAGCCGACTCAACTCCTGACCAGCGTACAGCCTCTGAAGGAGTATACCAACTCCACAGGCTCGGGGGCTACACCCGGCGGGTGCGCTCGCGCGCAACCCCCGGAAAAAAGCAACCAAAAAACAAGCTAAGGCCTCAGCAACGACTGGGCCAAGCCCCGGCAAACAGCATAGCCAACGTACAGCCTCTGAAGGAGTATACCAACTCCTCCACAGGCTCTGGGGCTACCGTCGGCGGGTACCACAATTAGGGGTACCCAAATTAGGGCGAAAGCCCACCACAAATCAAGAACCCGACCTCCCCTTTAAAGGAAAAAATCAACAGAAGAAGACCCGTGGGCCAAATCTCCCCTTGCTGGGCCTCCAGCAAGCCGCGTGAGCAAACCAGCCCGTATCCCTGCTTCATCTGAGGCCTCACGCAGAGGGGTCTTGGAACACCTCCGATTCGCCCGAGGCTCAGCCCCTAGGGTCTCGGACACAGGATGACCCCTGGCAGCATCACGGCCTCGCTCGAGCCCTAGAGATGGCATTATCCATCTCCGACTCGCCCGAGACCGACCTCTAACGCCGCTCTCCCATTGGTGCGCTCGAGACCTCCCGTGACATCACTCACGTTCTCGCGTCTGCCTAACCGGACAGGCCGGGAATGACCGGGGTCAAATCACCACGCTCTCGACTGCAACAAACATGGGGAAGAGCTGCTGACCACTATGCCACCCATGACGGCACTATATGCACGATCCGTGCGTGCACAAAGTACGAAACAACTGCTCAGGACCACTATTCCCACGATCAGGATGAGGTCGCATCGCATTTCCCGTCCCCGAGGCATCGGCCCTCTACGCCAAGTCAAACTACAAGGACAAATACGCCACGCCGGCTACAGGACTAGGTATGACGGGGCACGTCGCTACAATACCGAAAGACAGAAACCACTCCCTCAGCAGTGGCACGCATGCCTGGCAATGTAGCAGCAGTGCCAGAAGTATCGACGCCATGACTCTACAGTACAGACCATGTCGTCACCGGATAAGGCCCCCCCGAGGCCTCGGGGCTGCTTCTCCAGTAAGGATCTCCCACGCACCAACATCTTGTAACCCTGCAGCTCCTTGAGGCTATAAAAGGAGCATGCAGGGACCGTTCTAGAGGCGAGAAAAAAGAAAGAGGAACCCTCACACAAGCACAAGACAATACACGAGCGCACGACTCTCCTGGACCTTGCGAGGGCTCCAGTAGAGTCACACACACACGCACTCAACTCACACCTTGAGACTTGGGAGCCCCTCCCTCTCTCACATTCGCTTGTAACCCCTAGTACGAGCACTTCGATGTAAGATAATACAGAACTCTCCTCCCCCACTAGACGTAGGGCATTTCTCGGCCCGAACCAGTATAAATCGACTGTGTTCTTGCACACCATCCGGACCCCTGACGCACATATACTCATTACTCGGTGCTAGGACCGCCGTATCTTACACCAACACCGCTGTGACAGAACCGTCCAATTATACAAGTTCAAGTACGACTATCCCCCTTTAACACACTGACACGCATATACTTTCACTCATATAAACCCGGTAGTCCGCCGATTGTTATGACAGACCTCGGTAAATCAACTTCACAACCAGGATCGCATGATTAAGCAAATACAAATCACATACACGGAGTTGCAATGGAAATAATATTACAAAGAGTTCACAAATAGTAATACAAGTTTGGATTTCAAAATCGATTAGTGAAAACAACATAGCTTTGAAATGATTACAATAATATAAGTTCCAATTACATTGCTAGCATAAGTGACATCCTTTGGCAAAAACATATAGATGAGAAATTAATACAGAGTCGCTGAGCCCACCAGTGGTTAGCCACCATCTTCTTCAGGCCGAGAACTGCACCTGCAACATGATGGGATAAACCCTGAGTATGAGGGGTACTCAGCTAGACTTACCTATCATAAACCAGAAATAAAGTGGTACCAAGGAGTATTCAAGGCTGATATATAAGCGGAGCTCGCTTGACAATATTTTGTAGAAAATCACTTGATTAAAATATAAACATTAATAACCATATCAGGTGTAGTAAAGCCATCATCATTAGCATCATCTTAACCATCAAGTTCATTTATTGTTACTACAACGGAGAAGCTTCGTCAAGTTTCTCACTATCCGGAAGAGACGACGACTCGAATCGATTCCTATCCAGTAGGGGAATTATTCCTAACACAAACTCAGGGAACCAGATCAACGGCCCCTTAGGTTACCTTTGGTACAACTCAGGAACCAACTTCGCGGGCCTGATCAGCGCCGCACTCTCAAGGGTGACACTCTGCCAAGAAGTTCGGGACTCTAACCCGCCCTTGGACTCATGCCAATGTCCCCCAGCACATTCTTACTGTAACAGAACCGACCAAATTATAAGAGCACAAGTACAAAAACAAGCACCGAAGCGCTCAAATTTTTGAACTTGAGCCCATATAATCCCGGTAGTCAATCGAAACCACGAAGGATTTCAAACCAAACTGCTTACAACCAGGATCACATCATTCAACATACAACATCATACGTTACATTTCACAAGTAGTTCGGAAATAAGTTTACACACACGGAGTCGCAATTATTACAAACCAGGTTTATAAAGTAGCGGAAGCATAACACACACCAGTTGATTAACTACTGCCAGTCTTGCTGATCAACAACCCGCAAAAGCACGAGGAAAGTACATAAAAGACGATCACGCCCTAGTGATCTAGTCTTCGTCACCCGCAGGGTGGAGACACGTCTTGCAGAAGCCTTGATAGAGCATATCATCTGCAACAGGGGGAATAAACCCTGAGTACTGGAATATACTCAGCTAGACTTACCCGTCAAAAACCAGAAATAAGATGACACCAAGGATTATGCAAGGCTTACTCAAGAGGCTAGCTGACACCACATTTTGCATAAAGGCATAAGTAGTTGAAACTCTTATAACCTGTACTAGCAGTTATTTTTAGCATTTACCTGTCATCTATCTTAGCACCTGTACTAAGCATGCACTTGATTATCATCAAACAATTATTCACATTATATCCATAGCAGGTATAAATTGTGGCCACATTGTATCATTCACTTAACCATCTGTTCAATTAATGAGATCTACGTTGCCGCTGCTCAAGTCAAGTGCTCACTAACCGGGAGCGACGGCGATTCGAATCGAATTCCTATCCAGCTGGAGGGGTATTTCTAACACTCACCGTGCAGACCCCTGCCAGGGTCGCACAGGCCACCTTTTCATATGATTCAGGAATCGCGGGTCCGAATGATGTCGCGACCCCAAGGGCGACACTCTGCCAGGTGATAGGGACTCTAACCCCCCCTTGGTCTCACGCCAATGTCCCCAAGCACATCCTTTCTCTCCTCCAAGAAGCAACCTACCATTCGATTCCCGGCCTGAATCACATTACTCGGCTTCGCGGTCGGAACGACTGATCCGGCCAACTAAGTGTTAGACTGCGTTCAACATGACTCAAGGACGTACAGCGAATCGGTCCTTAAATGACTCAGACGGGCATAGCTCCACACCCAAGACGTGAAGTGTCTTGCGGCTGTACTATCGAACTCCCGCCCGGTCTCAATTTCATTTTAAAGCATGGTTCCATCCACGATAGCCATAAAGCCACTCGTGACTCCTTCCTACATCTCGCGGATGACCGGAAATCACCCGACTTCTACCGTACTAAGCAGGGCTAAGCATTGACACGTGCCTAAACCTAAATTAGGATTTAAGTACGATATCTGGACAAGGACAGGTATAATGCAACAATTGTTTTCATACAACTCCTACAACTTAATGCAGTAAACAATTAAAAGTACTCAAGATATATTTATAAAACGATGGGTTCAGCATGCACCGGGGCTTGCCTTTGAGAAAGGTCGAAGGCCGGTGGTCAGGACACTCGGGCAGATCTTCGGCAGGAGCCTCTCCGCCGGTTGGTTCTTCTGCTGGCTCCGGTTGGTCCTGGACTTCCTCCGGTATCACTTGCTCGAACTCGAGGAGTGTTACCCCCTCCGGAACACCTATTGCATGAGTGCATAATAAATCTCATGGATGCATAATGAAAGATGCAGTATGCTCGGAATGAAATGCATTACAACATTCTTAAAGCTCTATTCAAATCACTTCAAATAGTAGGTGTAAATTTCCTCTCCTGAAGAGAAGTACTTACCTAATCTACTCAACCTAAGATATAGCTGTTCTTCTTCGGTTAAGGCCCTAACACCTAACAATTACAAGAGTAGCATTACTTAGGTTACCCCCCATCCAACAGCAAAATACCACAGTAAAACATTCTGGACAGCAGCTACTTGTTTCTAACATAACTAGAGATTCCCAACTCCACAAGATATGATCTAAGACAATCTGGAAAGCTTAAGAAATGCACAGCAATTCATTTTCAGACCTCAACCCTAAATTCCTAAGTTTTCCATGTTGAATTTCATAAGTTCCAGAATCTGTCCTATCTAGACAGAGAGTAGCCAATTCTGGACTGTCACTTAAAACAGCAACAACTCCCAAACTACTAGGCCAAATACTCCCAAATTTTGACACAAGCTAGTTTATCAAGTTCACTACAACTTTGGTATTTACAAGTTTTCCAGCAACCACCTTTATCAAAGGTCAAATCTAGAAATACTACCAGCTGTCCAGAAAACCTAGAATTGCAAGGATTAAATATTTATTTATGTGACAAACATCTCTTAAAACCCAACTAATGTTACCACAAGTTCACATAGGTCACAAAAACACCAGAAAGTAAGGTGTGCCCACCTAGAACACTTATTTATACTCATTTCTTAATTTACTTAATTAATTAAGTGGAATTTTAAACATATATGTAAACTGCTCCTAAAATTCTACCAAAATTACAGGGGACTCTCTGACCCAAAAAGAGACTACTGTAAAAATTTGAACTAAATTTATTCACAGGAACTCCCTATACAAAATTCACAAGTCCAAAAGGCTGATTTTTGCATAATTAGTAAATCATATTGAAAAGTATCAAACAACAGATTTCATAATTTTCTTGGACACTCTAGGGTACCAAGACATTCTCCAAAAATTTATAAGAACATTGCACATGTAGAAAAATTACTAAAATTCATTCAAGCATTTCCTAAAATAACAAGATAGCATTATAACTAGAAAAGTACTTAAGCATTAATGCCCAAATTTTTATCAGAGCTAAAGCAAGTATAAAAAAGTCTACCCACCAAATTTCATAATTTTTGGAATACTACAGCTCAAGTTATACATTTAACAAATTTGCATTCATTTCAAAACACATTTGAAAGATCTATTAATTTCTCCCATAAACTAAACATCACATGCCAGATTTATATTTTTCTAAAATACTACACACCATGTAGATCCTAACAAAATTTATCTCATGATTTTTGAGCAAGTAAAACCCTAGATCTACATTTTCCAAACAACCACAAAAATCTGTGACAAAATGAAAAAGAAAAACATCCTGAACCCTAACCGCTACAGCGCTGGGCCGGCCCGGCTCACCAGCGCGGCCCAGCCAGCGCGCGGCCCGACCTGGCTCCCGCCCGCGCGCGGCAACCGACAGGTGGGTCCCCGCGGTCGGTGACAGAGGGCAGGGGAGCGCGCGAACCGCGAGCTCCGGCGAGCTCAAGCTCGTCGGAGGGGAGCTTGCTCGGGAAACCAAACACACCCACGCGTTCCCCGTCTCACGGTGCTTCGATTCGTGCAAGCAGGCAGGTTTGGGTTGGAGTGGGAGGGGCTCGCCGTCGTGAGCGGCGGCCGGTGAGGGTCGGGTGACGGTGCGCCACCACCGGTGAGGCCGCACGGTCACATCCGAGCTCGGTACGAGCTTCATTGCAACTAGGCGGACTGATTGAGGTAGAAAGGGAGGTGAAGAGAGGCCCGAACTACCCCGGCCACGGTGAACCTACATGGCGGAGCTCCGGTGACCTTTCGGGAACGGGCGGAGGTGGCAATGCGGCTCACCTCGGGCTCAATCAAAGCCACCGGTTGGTCGAGGAGGTGTAGGGCGGTGAGGCGGAGGGACGGACGTGATCTGGTGAGCGGTGGTGCGGTGGGGAGCGCGCGCGAGCTCGCCGGAGTGGGGGCGGCAATGGCGGCTCGGTTTCTCCGTGTTGAAGCCGAATGAGGGAGGGAGAGGGAATGGAGGCAGCTTCGACGCGTCGTGGCGGTCTTGAAGGCGCCGTGGACTGACCGGTGGGGCCAGGGCCGGCGTACGGTCGCCACCGCGTGTCCACACGTCGGCGAGGGCCTGTGGCCGGTCGGCCACTCCCCCTTCTAACGAAACTGAATCGCGTTGAATGGTGACATCGATGACCGACTGACAGAGCAACTTCGTCGTCGATTAACTCCTAAACCAGCTCGAGTTAGTGAAACCTCTAAATAGCAAAGTTGTAGACCTATGTGATCACTACAAGTTTGTAAGAGACGTCATGGGCTGGTTCGGCTCAGTTGGTGAGATATAGTGACCTCAAGTGGTGCCCGGTGAAACTGAAACGTGGTTTCAGTGATTAAAGCCGACTGAAACCCTAACTTCATGACCCTAGATCTCCTAAACCAGTGAGAACCAGGTATGGTTGATGTTGGCAATATTGTAAAGCTACATGAGAGCTACAAGTTTGTCAATATGAGTGGAAGCTGGTTTGGCCTGGTTTGCAAACTACAAGCTCTTAAAGTAGGCCACAGTAAAACTGGAGGGACACTTGGAGACTTAGAAAAATTCTAAGTGTTGAGGCAGCCCCTCTAGCTGACTTGTGGGCCATTTTTGAGCATGTTATGGTCAGTTTCATGAGATGGTCATATTGAGACTTTTGTTCCCCATAAAATTCCCTACAACTTTGCTTAAGGGTGCTCCTCCATGCAAGGTCTCTAAGCTAGACTTTTTAATTGGTCAAACTAAAGCATCCTAGGGCTAAATGCTGGTCAACTATACCTTGGAGGGCATTTTGGTGATTTTGGTCAACATGAACCTTGCTCCATGAGTAACCCTAAGTATAACTAAGGTGTTGTGAGACATAATTGGCTACTCTACCCTTTAGTTACACCAACTACCAAGTATCACATGATGTGAGCCAAACAAAATTCTAAGAACAAATCACATTTGTTGCAACCACATAAAATAACATGAATGATGCATGCTTATGCTTATGCTTATGCAAATGCAATGCAATTATGGAGCTAAACACTTGAGGTGTTACAGCCCTCCCCCTTATAAAAATCTCATCCCGAGATTTGGAAAGCGTACCATTTTTCATAGAATTCCTTATAACCATCCCGCAAATAATCTTCCCGTTCCCACGTAGCATCACTTTCACTACCCTGATTACTCCACATCACTTTATACCACTTAACCACTTTGCTTCTAGTCACTCGTTCCTGAGTATCGATCACCCGGACTGGCTTTTCTTCGTAAGTTAAATCAGATTCAAGCCTGATATCTCCTAACGGGACTCTCTCCTCAGGAACTCGAAGACACTTCTTGAGCTGAGATACATGGAAGACGTTGAATATGGCACTCATTTCAGGAGGTAACTGGATTTTGTACGCAACAGCTCCACTCTTGCCTATGATCTGGAAGGGACCCACGTATCTTGGTGCAAGTTTCCGCTTAACACCAAAACGTTGGACACTCTTCATTGGAGAAACTTTCAAATAAACGAAGTCTCCCACTTCAAACTCGAGTGGCTTTCTACGACGATCAGCATAGCTTTTCTGTCTAGCTTGGGCTGCAGCCATATGTTTTTGGATGGTACGGACTTGTTCCTCAGCTTTCTGAACAAAATCAATACCATAATACCTTCTTTCACCAGCTTCTACCCAGTTTAGTGGAGTTCTACACTTACGACCGTACAAAGCTTCGAATGGGGCCATCTTAATACTCTCTTGATAACTATTATTGTACGAGAATTCGGCTAGAGGTAACCATTTTTCCCAAGAACCCTTGGATGAAATGACGCATGCCCGCAACAGATCTTCCAAGATTTGGTTAACTCGTTCCGTCTGACCAGACGTCTGGGGGTGATAAGCAGAGCTTCTCACTAACTTGGTTCCCAGAAGGTGGTGCAAGTGCTCCCAAAAGCGAGCAGTGAACTGGGGACCACGGTCAGAAACGATAGTACGAGGTACCCCATGGAGCCGGACTATCTGATTGAAGTACAACTCAGCATAGTCAGTGGGACGATAGTCCACTCTAACTGGAATGAAGTGAGCTGATTTGGTCAAACGATCCACAATTACCCAGATGGAGTTATGATTTTTGACAGTAGGAGGAAGTCCGACTATGAAGTCCATGCTTATCTCTTCCCATTTCTAGCCTGGAATAGAAAGTGGTTGAAGTAACCCAGCTTTCATGTGTACGGCTTTAACTCTACAGCAGGTGTCACATCTAGCAACGTATGCCGCTATCTCTTTCCGCATCTTGGTCCACCAATAAAGTGGCTTCAAATCATAATACATCTTATTACTACCAGGATGGATGGACAACTTGGAAGAATGTGCTTCGGACAAGATCTGATCTCTAAGCTCTCGGTCCTTAGGTACTACTAATCTATCTTTAAACCACAACACACCTTCTTCATCTAACCTGAAATGCTTAGTTTCTTCCTCTTTCATCTTGCGTTTTATGTGGAATACACCAGGATCAGTCTTTTGGAGCTCAATAATTCTGCTTTTGAGAGTACAACTGACAGTGATGTTGTACAAGACTGCTGGATGTAGAAGGCGAGATCGGTGAAAATCAGTTTCAACTAAGGAATGGCAATGAGACTTACGGCTTAAAGCATCCGCAACCACATTTGCCTTGCCAGGATGATAGTGTACTTGAAGGTTATAATCCTTAATCAACTCGAGCCATCTTCTCTAACGCATATTTAACTCGGGTTGGGTGAAGATGTATTTGAGGCTTTTGTGGTCTGTATAGATATTGCAGACATTGCCCAGCAGATAATGCCGCCATACTTTCAAAGCATGAACAACTGCAGCCAGTTCTAAGTCATGCGTTGGATAATTCACCTCATGCTTCCAAAGTTGCCGAGAGGTATATGCAATTACTCGGCCTTCCTGCATCAAAACACCTCCCAAACCTATGCCTGAGGCATCACAATAAACATCAAATGGTTTCTCGATATCCGGTTGTGCCAAAACCGGAGCCGAGGTTAGGAGGGTTCGCAGTTGGTGAAAAGCCGCATCACACTCAGGAGTCCAGACAAACCTGGTGTCTTTTTGCAGCAACCGAGTCATGGGCTTGGCTATTTTTGAGAAATCCGGGATGAAGCGACGATAATAGCCAGCCAACCCGAGAAAACTCCGGACCTCATGAACCGAAGTAGGAGCCTTCCAATTCAATACTTCCTATACCTTGGTGGGATCCACCATAATTCCCCCATCGGACAACACATGCCCAAGGAAAGGTACTTCACGAAGCCAGAATTCACACTTACTGAACTTCGCATACAGTTGATGTTCACGCAGTCTGGTGAGGACAATACGTAGGTGTTCAGCGTGTTCTTCCTCATTTTCAGAATATATCAAGATGTCATCAATAAACACCACCACAAACTTGTCCAATTCGGGCATAAACACCGAATTCATCAAGCACATGAAGTGTGCGGGGGCATTTGTCAGGCCAAAAGACATAACAAGATACTCATAAAGGCCGTATCTTGTCGAGAAGGCTGTTTTTGGAATATCTTCAGGCCGGATTTTAATCTGATGGTACCCAGACCTCAGATCAATCTTGGAAAAGACTTTAGCTTTAGACAACTGATCGAACATGATATCGATACGTGGCAGAGGATACTTATTTTTGACAGTGACTGCATTCAGAGGTCTATAATCTACACACATCCGCAAGGTCTGATCCTTCTTCTTCACAAAGATGGCAGGACATCCCCACGGAGATGAACTAGGACGAATCAACCCTTTCTTCAACAGTTCATTCAATTGTACCTTAAGTTCAGCTAACTCATTCGGAGGCATCCTATAAGGTCTCCTAGAGATGGGCGCCGTGCCAGGCAACAACTCAAATTTAAATTCCACATCCCGATCCGGAGGGAGTCCCGGCAAGTCATCGGGAAAAACGTCCGGAAACTCATTTACTACGAGAATTTCAGCCAACGCCTTTGCTTGCACAGCATGAACTTCCCCAGACAATTCAACTTTTCTGGGAAGTTGTACTAGAAAACCCTTTTGATCTGTAGGATCTCTGAGCATAACTACCCGAGTGGATGTATCGATGAGTACCCCATTCTGACTCATCCAATTCATGCCCAAAATAACGTCTATATCTAATCCCGGCAAAACCACTAAGGCAAGCGAATACTTTCACCCTTCTATCTCAAACTCAAGATTCCCCACTACTTTATTTATGGAAATATTCCCACTTGCAGCACTAATGCAATAACCCACACCTTCAACAGTATGTAACTTGTGTGCAAACTTTGATGCAAACTTAGGACTGATAAAAGAATGCGAGGCACCTGAATCAAAAAGTACCACTGCAGGGTGTTGGTCAACTAGGAACTTACCAGCAGTAACCACCTCACCAGATGGGATTTCCTCAATACTGTTATAATGAGTGTGCCCTTGACGGCCACCTTGGTTAACATTCTTCTTAGGGTAAGGGCAGTTCCGGGACCAATGGCCTGGCTTGTTGCAGTTCCAGCAAGGCATGTTGCTGGGAGGAACACTAGAGCTGCTCTGACCAGAATTTCCCTTTGGCAGAGCGACTGTATAAGCCTTGCGGAACCCAGTTTTTGCAGCAGGCTTCTTCTGTGGCGGACGGAACTTGGTATTCTGAGCAGGTGGGCGAGGGGAAGACCTAGGTGCAGCTGAGGTCCGAGACTGCGAAGCACTCGCCTCAAGGGCCCTTTTACGGCTCTTAGAGGAAGAATAAATAGCATTATTGTTCTCCTGGGTCAAAGCATCACTGATAAAATCATTGAAGGTAGTACACTTGCTAGTGCCCATAGTCTTCATCAGCTTTGGGCCGAGGCCCCTCTTGAAGCTAGCAATTTTCTTGGCATCGGTATCCACAAACTCTGTGGCATACCTTGCCAGGTTGTTAAAAGATTGCAGATAGTCAGTCAAGCTTTTATTTCCCTGCGACAGCCTCATGAATTCTGTGTGCTTGATTGCCATAAGACCTGGAGGAATATATTTCCCACGGAATGCTGCCTTGAACTGGTCCCAAGCAATCGGGACATTTGCAGGCAGTGTGGAACGATAGTGGCTCCACCAAATACCCGCTGGACCATGCAACTGATGAGAAGCATACTTAGTTTTTAGCTCATCGGTCAAGCGAAGCAGACGAAACTTTTGTTCAATAGTGTTCAACCACTCGTCGGCTTGCAGTGGTTCTTCCGCCTCTTTAAAGAGCGGGGGCTTAGTATCAAGAAAGTCCTTGAAATCACTGTATTGATTGGGTTCTGGGCCCTGGCGGCCATGACGAGCCTCCCGATTGGCAAGTTGGCGCATAGCATCAGCCAACATGCGCTGCCCTTCTACCACGGTCTGCATCAGCTCAGCCGGGGTAGGTGGTGGTGGAGGGGGTGGCTGTTCCTCATCCTCATTGCCACGACCCCGACGGAGATTGTACGACATCTGCAAAATGCATAGCCAATGAGCACTGACGATGTGGGAAATTTGTAGACGAATTATTTACATATGTCAAACTGACTTCATGAAATGGACTTCTCAATTAATCAAGGCACAATAATTCATCACAACCGCACAATCCATTCAAGCGCATCAATTGACGCAATCATGCGAGGGAATCCACCAAGATGTATTTTGATAAAGACTCACTCACAGAGGCACCACAGTGACGGAACCGTTTACTTTAATACCTATGTGATTTTTGATTTTTCGCACGGTACTTGGATTCGATCTCAAAATTTTAGTTGACTGGGAAAGGCTACTTCAAACTGACCACAAAGAGACTTCTCAATGGTAGAGTTCCATGGTGGATCATGACTAGCCACCTCGATACCAGCGCGTGCCAAGCAGCACAGCCTTATGTCGCGCGCCATAGGAGGCCCTCGGTTTCGTCGCGGCACCGAAGGGTGCTAATCGTGACACCATCATCGAACACAACACAATAAGACATCCAATCGTGATCGAAATTAACAGGTTCAAACTAAACATCCAGGAAACATAGGGTTCGGCCTTACATCCCAAGGTCAAGTTATTACAAGCCTCACTCCCACACAGGGAGGGCACAAAAGATGATTCTAACATCGTAGCTACTCGATGACTACTCTAAGCGTCGTCCTCAGAGTCGGTGTCAAGGATCTCCCCACCATCCTCATCGCTAACAGGCTCTAACTCCTCGTCTTCTTCTTCTTCTGGCTCTTCCTCTGGGGCTTCTTCTGGTGCGGCATCTTGGGGCCCATTGACCTCCACTTCATCATCATCTTTAGCCATGAAGACTCCCGAACCCATGTCCTCATCGGCGTTGTTGTTTTGAGGCAGCAGAGGATTAAGCTGGTTGTTCAGGCGGTGCACTTCTTCATGAAGGTTGTCATTGTATTCTTCAGCATTCTCCAACTGTTGCTCGAGCTCAAACTGACGAGCTCTCAGAACGTTCTCCTCGTGCCAGGCTTCATCCCTCTGGTTCATGACACGGACCAGCATGCGTTGACAGTTGCGATTTGCTACCGTCAACCTCTGGACTGCAAGGGTTTCCTGATCACGGTCACGGATCACTTGCTCCAGTTGCTGACGCGCTGCATTCCTGGCAGCAGTCACTTCGGCCAACTCCGCCCGCAGCCTCTCCACCTCAGTGGGCTCGGGGCGGGGCTCCCGTGGAGCTAGCTGGTGGCGAGGAGCCCTTCCTCCGGTCGACTTACGGGCGGTCCTCTTAGTACGTGCCATCTGTATCAACAAGATACGACTTAAAGTGAGGATCATTTAGGGGATACGAAATTTAATTTAGTCGGGACTATTGAAATTTTTAAGGAGGGAGTAAATGACATGTATGATATAATTAAACATGATGCATGCACGTTCCGTACGCCCTCTCACCTTAGTAGAAACCTAAAGTTCTAACGCTAGGCGGTGGCATACATACGTTCTCTCATATAAGCGAAACTATCGGTCTACTCGTTACGCTGTTAATGTACCTGCAGAAAATCTCATTTCAGCCCAACAGTTTCCCAAAATAAACACACAAGAAAGCAGTAAACTAAATACTTTCCATATACACATCCCCTGATGTATATACTTCAGTATCAAAGCTACCTGATTTATAGATGCCCACAATTAAGTGCTTACATACTTACATGGTTTGAACATGTAAGTATGCAAGTCACCAAAACTACTCTCCCCTAGACCGTCGGTTAGACGATCATGCTCTCACAACTCACACTTACCAGAGCGTCGAGGCAATTGATCCATACATTACCACCCAAGTGGATGGCATCCATACAATATCACGCCGTATGGACGACGAAACAAAAACAAACAAGGCCCCCAAGTTAGTCTTTATAATAAGCCACCTAAGAGTCCTTATTTGGGCTAAGGGATGTGATCACTGGCATACCTATAAAAATATTTTTTTATAGTTTAACCCTTTTCATAAACAAATACTTTTGTTTTTAATTACCCGTATGATGTGTTTAATGTTGAATTATGCTTCGGTACCAGCTGTAACAGAACCGACCAAATTATAAGAGCACAAGTATAAAAACAAGCACCGAAGCGCTCAAATTTTCAAACTTGAGCCCATATAATCCCGGTAGTCAATCGAAACCACGAAGGATTTCAAACCAAACTGCTTACAACCAGGATCGCATCATTCAACATACAACATCATACGTTACATTTCACAAGTAGTTCGGAAATAAGTTTACATACACGGAGTCGCAATTATTACAAACCAGGTTTATAAAGTAGCGGAAGCATAACACACCAGTTGATTAACTACTACCAGTCTTGCTGATCAACAACCCGCAAAAGCACGAGGAAAGTACATAAAAGACGATCACGCCCTAGTGATCTAGTCTTCGTCACCCGCAGGGTGGAGACACGTCTTGCAGAAGCCTTGATAGAGCATATCATCTGCAACAGGGGGGAATAAACCCTGAGTACTGGATTGTACTCAGCTAGACTTACCCGTCAAAAACCAGAAATAAGATGACACCAAGGATTATGCAAGGCTTACTCAAGAGGCTAGCTGACACCACATTTTGCATAAAGGCATAAGTAGTTGAAACTCTTATAACCTGTACTAGCAGTTATTTTTAGCATTTACCTGTCATCTATCTTAGCACCTGTACTAAGCATGCACTTGATTATCATCAAACAATTATTCACATTATATCCATAGCAGGTATAAATTGTGGCCACATTGTATCATTCACTTAACCATCTGTTCAATTAATGAGATCTACGTTGCCGCTGCTCAAGTCAAGTGCTCACTAACCGGGAGCGACGGCGATTCGAATCGAATTCCTATCCAGCTGGAGGGGTATTTCTAACACTCACCGTGCAGACCCCTGCCAGGGTCGCACAGGCCACCTTTTCATATGATTCAGGAATCGCGGGTCCGAATGATGTCGCGACCCCAAGGGCGACACTCTGCTAGGTGATAGGGACTCTAACCCCCCCTTGGTCTCACGCCAATGTCCCCAAGCACATCCTTTCTCTCCTCCAAGAAGCAACCTACCATTCGATTCCCGGCCTGAATCACATTACTCGGCTTCGCGGTCGGAACGACTGATCCGGCCAACTAAGTGTTAGACTGCGTTCAACATGACTCAAGGACGTACAGCGAATCGGTCCTTAAACGACTCAGACGGGCATAGCTCCACACCCAAGACGTGAAGTGTCTTGCGGCTGTACTATCGAACTCCCGCCCGGTCTCAATTTCATTTTAAAGCATGGTTCCATCCACGATAGCCATAAAGCCACTCGTGACTCCTTCCTACATCTCGCGGATGACCGGAAATCACCCGACTTCTACCGTACTAAGCAGGGCTAAGCATTGACACGTGCCTAAACCTAAATTAGGATTTAAGTACGATATCTGGACAAGGACAGGTATAATGCAACAATTGTTTTCATACAACTCCTACAACTTAATGCAGTAAACAATTAAAAGTACTCAAGATATATTTATAAAACGATGGGTTCAGCATGCACCGGGGCTTGCCTTTGAGAAAGGTCGAAGGCCAGTGGTCAGGACACTCGGGCAGATCATCGGCAGGAGCCTCTCCGCCGGTTGATTCTTCTGCTGGCTCCGGTTGGTCCTGGACTTCCTCCGGTATCACTTGCTCGAACTCGAGGAGTGTTACCCCCTCCGGAACACCTATTGCATGAGTGCATAATAAATCTCATGGATGCATAATGAAAGATGCAGTATGCTCGGAATGAAATACATTACAACATTCTTAAAGCTCTATTCAAATCACTTCAAATAGTAGGTGTAAATTTCCTCTCCGGAAGAGAAGTACTTACCTAATCTACTCAACCTAAGATATAGCTGTTCTTCTTCGGTTAAGGCCCTAACACCTAACAATTACAAGAGTAGCATTACTTAGGTTACCCCCCATCCAACAGCAAAATACCACAGTAAAACATTCTGGACAGCAGCTACTTGTTTCTAACATAACTGGAGATTCCCAACTCCACAAGATATGATCTAAGACAATCTGGAAAGCTTAAGAAATGCACTGCAATTCATTTTCAGACCTCAACCCTAAATTCCTAAGTTTTCCATGTCGAATTTCATAAGTTCCAGAATCTGTCCTATCTAGACAGAGAGTAGCCAATTCTGGACTATCACTTAAAATAGCAACAACTCCCAAACTACTAGGCCAAATACTCCCAAATTTTGACACAAGCTAGTTTATCAAGTTCACTACAACTTTGGTATTTACAAGTTTTCCAGCAACCACCTTTATCAAAGGTCAAATCTAGAAATACTACCAGCTGTCCAGAAAACCTAGAATTGCAAGGATTAAATATTTATTTATGTGGCAAACATCTCTTAAAACCCAACTAATGTTACCACAAGTTCACATAGGTCACAAAAACACCAGAAAGTAAGGTGTGCCCACCTAGAACACTTATTTATACTCTTTTCTTAATTTACTTAATTAATTAAGTGGAATTTTAAACATATATGTAAACTGCTCCTAAAATTCTACCAAAATTACAGGGGACTCTCTGACCCAAAAAGAGACTACTGTAAAAATTTGAACTAAATTTATTCACAGGAACTCCCTATACAAAATTCACAAGTCCAAAAGGCTGATTTTTGCATAATTAGTAAATCATATTGAAAAGTATCAAACAACATATTTCATAATTTTCTTGGACACTCTAGGGTACCAAGACATTCTCCAAAAATTTATAAGAACATTGCACATGTAGAAAAATTACTAAAATTCATTCAAGCATTTCCTAAAATAACAAGATAGCATTATAACTGGAAAAGTACTTAAGCATTAATGCCAAATTTTTATCAGAGCTAAAGCAAGTATAAAACAGTCTACCCACCAAATTTCATAATTTTTGGAATACTACAGCTCAAGTTATACATTTAACAAATTTGCATTCATTTCAAAACACATTTGAAAGATCTATTAATTTCTCCCAGAAACTAAACATCACATGCCAGATTTATATTTTTCTAAAATACTACACACCATGTAGATCCTAACAAAATTTATCTCATGATTTTTGATCAAGTAAAACCCTAGATCTACATTTTCCAAACAACCACAAAAATCTGTGACAAAATGAAAAAGAAAAACATCCTGAACCCTAACCGCTACAGCGCTGGGCCGGCCCGGCTCACCAGCACGGCCCAGCCAGCGCGCGGCCCGACCTGGCTCCCGCCCGCGCGCGCAACCGACAGGTGGGTCCCCGCGGTCGGTGACAGAGGGCAGGGGAGCGCGCGAACCGCGAGCTCCGGCGAGCTCAAGCTCATCGGAGGGGAGCTCGCTCGGGAAACCAAACACACCCACGCGTTCCCCGTCTCACGGTGCTTCGATTCATGCAAGCAGGCAGGTTTGGGTTGGAGTGGGAGGGGCTCGCCGTCGTGAGCGGCGGCCGGTGAGGGTCGGGTGACGGTGCGCCACCACCGGTGAGGCCGCACGGTCACATCCGAGCTCGGTACGAGCTTCACTGCAACTAGGCGGACTGATTGAGGTAGAAAGGGAGGTGAAGAGAGGCCCGAACTACCCCGGCCACGGTGAACCTACATGGCGGAGCTCCGGTGACCTTTCGGGAACGGGCGGAGGTGGCAATGCGGCTCACCTCGGGCTCAATCAAAGCCACCGGTTGGTCGAGGAGGTGTAGGGCGGTGAGGCGGAGGGACGGACGTGATCTGGTGAGCGGTGGTGCGGTGGGGAGTGCGCGCGAGCTCGCCGGAGTGGGGGCGGCAATGGCAGCTCGGTTTCTCCGTGTTGAAGCCGAATGAGGGAGGGAGAGGGAATGGAGGCAGCTTCGACGCATCGTGGCGGTCTTGAAGGCGCCGTGGACTGACTGGTGGGGCCAGGGCCGGCGTACGGTCACCACCGCGTGTCCACGCGTCGGCGAGGGCCTGTGGCCGGTCGGCCACTCCCCCTTCTGACGAAACTGAATCGCGTTGAATGGTGACATCGATGACCGACTGACAGAGCAACTTCATCATCGATTAACTCCTAAACTAGCTCGAGTTAGTGAAACCTCTAAATAGCAAAGTTGTAGACCTATGTGATCACTACAAGTTTGTAAGAGACGTCATGGGCTGGTTCGGCTCAGTTAGTGAGATATAGTGACCTCAAGTGGTGCCCGGTGAAACTGAAACGTGGTTTCAGTGATTAAAGCCGACTGAAACCCTAACTTCATGACCCTAGATCTCCTAAACCAGTGAGAACCAGGTATGGTTGATGTTGGCAATATTGTAAAGCTACATGAGAGCTACAAGTTTGTCAATATGAGTGGAAGCTGGTTTGGCCTGGTTTGCAAACTACAAGCTCCTAAAGTAGGCCACAGTAAAACTGGAGGGACACTTGGAGACTTAGAAAAATTCTAAGTGTTGAGGCAGCCCCTCTAGCTGACTTGTGGGCCATTTTTGAGCATGTTATGGTCAGTTTCATGAGATGGTCATATTGAGACTTTTGTTCCCCATAAAATTCCCTACAACTTTGCTTAAGGGTGCTCCTCCATGCAAGGTCTCTAAGCTAGACTTTTTAATTGGTCAAACTAAAGCATCCTAGGGCTAAATGCTGGTCAACTATACCTTGGAGGGCATTTTGGTGATTTTGGTCAACATGAACCTTGCTCCATGAGTAACCCTAAGTATAACTAAGGTGTTGTGAGACATAATTGGCTACTCTACCCTTTAGTTACACCAACTACCAAGTATCACATGATGTGAGCCAAACAAAATTCTAAGAACAAATCACATTTGTTGCAACCACATAAAATAATATGAATGATGCATGCTTATGCTTATGCTTATGCAAATGCAATGCAATTATGGAGCTAAACACTTGAGGTGTTACACTTACTACCTTCAGAGTGCACATTTCCATTTATCGACTTCCGACCAGAGTTGAGCTACTCGGCTTCGCAGTTAGAACGACTTATCTGGCCAGCTAAATGTTAGGCATGCGTTCAAAATGACAAGAGGGCCTCCATGCATCAGTCCTTAATCGACACAGACGGGGATAGATCCTACACAAGACCTCCTTACCTTGTTGCTTCACTATCAACATCCCACCCGGTCTTCATTCATTATTAACACATGGTTATTTTCACGATAGCGAATATAGCTAACTGTGACTCGACATCTCCTATCTTGCAGGTGATAGGAAATCACCTGACACTACCGGTCTAAGCATGGCTAAGCAAGTATTCGATCCTAGACTTAGGATACATGATGTATTCACTAGACAAGGAGAGGATATATATGCAACAAATGTTTTTAACCAACTCCTATAACTTAATGCATCCAACATCATAAGATACTCAAATTGTATTTTACAAAATGTAGGAGGGTAGAATGCTCCGAGGCTTGCCGGGGATCCAACACTAGGTTAGTGTTTGTTAGATGACACTCGCTTGACGAGCATCTCCCATCCTGGCACTTGCTTAGGCCTTCCATCCTCGAGATAGGTCCACCAAACGCCGTTTTCAAGTTTGGCTCCAACATCACGTCCTTCATGTAGTTCATCTAGCGTACCTAAATGAGATGCAAGTGCATGAATATGAAGAATAGCAATATGAGATGCATCACATAAGAGCATTCAAGACAAGCACAAGATTAAGCAAGACATAGTCACTTATAGTTATTTAACTAAACATCACATAACTTATTAAAAATAGATAGCAAGTATATTAGGCATAGCACACAAGTTTCAAAAGGTCTCGGGTTTGTTAACTCAATCACCATCCAAGGCATGAGTCACACTTAGCAACACACAAAGCAAACAACTATAACTAGAATATGTTATTTTCTAGACTGCAAATAGCAGCTACATGTTTTGGTCATAACTGGAGTTATATACATCAAACAAACATAAAACAAGACTTTCTAGAAAGCTTATGAAATTGTCTACAACTTTCTTATAAACATATCAAGCTAATTCAACAGTTTTAGAAGTCAAACACAACAATTCCTCAGATCTATTCTGGAATTCCAGAGAGCAAGCACTTCTGCCTACAAACTTTAAACAGTCATAACTCACAAACCATTTGGTCAAATGCCATGAAAATTTAACACAAGCTAGATGAGTGAGTTATCTATAACTTTATTATAAATAAGATTCACAAAAAGCATCATCTTAATGGTGTAATTAGCATGGCAACATGAACTGTACCAAAAATCATTCCTTGAAAAATAGAGAGCAAAATACATTTCACTAATGTTGCAAACTTGAACCTGGCCAAAACCAAGGTTACGAACAATTTAAATACATCGAGAGAATACTAGAAAACATAGTGGCCAACCCTAAATAAATTCTTTTCATACCTTTATTAATTTAGTTAGATAACTGGGTGGAATTATGAAAATACATCAAAAGTACACAGTAAATTCTACAAAAATTATAGCTCATACATGTTCCCAATAGACTACTATATAAATTTCATAGCATTTACAAGACAACATGTGATAGCAAGATAAATCTAAAGATCATCATTTTCTATAAACACATGGCTATATTATATGTTATTATGGTAGCCCAACATTAAACCAAGGTAGAGGAACCACATTTTCTATTTTTACACCTTTATAAAAATTATAATTGATTTAAAACTATTTATCAAGCACCAAAGAAGTTAAATCAATAACTCACTCATACTACATCCAATGAACATGAAATTTTTATCACTGTACATGTATGATATCACTAGCATGCCATAAAAATTTCACCGCAATTGGAGCACCACAACTCTAGATATGAAAATAACAAGCAAGGCAAGCTAAAATTGCCTATTTAACAAGATTAAATCAAAATATTATAAAAATAGTACACAACTAGCATGTTTAATATTTTTCTTAGCTAGATCATGCTAACCCAAGATTCACACAATTGGAATTTCCATTTTTGGAATGGACTTCTATAACTTAAGATATGCTTCTATCCATCTTAAAAGTATTTCTAAAAGCACTTTACAAGAATAAATAAAAACAACCAAAACTTCTACTAACATATATCATATTATGACTCTACTATGTAGATCTATTCACAAGGATTCCAAAAAGTCTTCATTTGCTATTTTACGATTTTTCTGTGAATTACTATGAATTTCCAAAGTTCAACTGATTTTCGGCAAATAGGTCCTCATTGGCACTATTCATATGAGTCTATAGTTGTGCACTTAGGCCCTTCCCTTTCTTCAAATTCTTACGCAAAGTCCCTGTCGCGAATTTGAAGCAGAGGATGTCGACGAAACGGCCGGTGGTGGCTGGCGAAGGCTCGTTTGTGGTGGTGGAGTGGCAAGGGAGCTTTAGGGGGCTTGCGTGCTCCCGTGGGTAGCCACTACTCGCACCACTGTGGCTCGACGCAGCCTGGCCACGCGTGCCGATGGCGACGACCAGGCGGGCGTCAACGGCAATAGTGCACGGGGGTGGAGGTGGCCGGGGAGTCGTGATGAAGCATCCTCATCGCTGGGCACATCCTTAGGAGGGGACGGCTCCACCGAAAGCTGTCCCAAGGGGCTTGGCCGCGTGCACGCATGGCAATGGCGGCTGCGGCTCGACACTGGTGCAGCTTCGGCCTCCATGGGCCCAGCGAGCATGCGTAGGCGGAGGAGGAAGGCGAGGCGGACACCGGGGCATGCTTAGCTCGGGCAAAGACCGAGCGTGGCGGGGAGAACGGCGATGGTGGTTGAGCTTGTGCAGGTGGCGGCCATGGCGCGGTCTACGGCCGCGAGCACAGGGACAAACAGCGAGAGAAAGGAGGAGAACGGAGAGCGCAGGGAGCAAGGGCTCGGGCTCGGCCTCTCCATTAACTCAACATGGGGCGAGGTGTCGCACATGCGAGGGCGCGAGGGAGCCACGCGGTGATGCACGTCTGCGCGCGGTCGGACATGAAGCTAGGCATTTCAAAAAAAATCTGAAGAATTAGCGAAAACTCCAGTAATGAAAAGTGTAGAGCTACAGAAGATCTACAACTTTGCTTTAATAAGCTTCACCAGATTCAGCTTGGTTTAGGAGATACAGTGCTCCAAAGTGAGCCACATTAAAATTGAAAACCAGATTCAGTCCTCTTAAGGACTTAGCCAAATTTTTGGCCCTGGAATTAGGGTTTTGGATGAACTTTGGGCCACATTTACTCCATGTTCTGCACTGATCTAGGCCAAGGTCATTAAACAAATTTTGTTCATCTATGTCTAATCTACCACTTTTATTTAGGGCCCACCTCTATGCAAGCACTCCAAGCCATAGTTCAACTCTAGTCATAGCAGCATCATGAAAAAGGTATTTTGAAGCCAACCAACACTTGGAAGCATATTTTGACCAGGTCATGAATACAATCATGGTTCCATTTTGCATACTAAGTGTGTATAAGGTGTTTTAGTGATCAAACACAATCACTTACATTAACCAAAATTGGTCATTAAGCATACACATGGAATAAACATATGAACACCTATGTAACATTCAAAAAGCAATTCAAGAGAGGTGATTTTTTGATTCCAAACCTCATGAAACTTTTTCAGTGATCAATATAGATAGAGAGTGAGGTGAGACACATGAAAGAAGCACCTTCAACATTATTCAAGCATACATTTGAAAAGGGCCTACATGTAAGCAAAGGTGTATTGTCCAAATTTAAGTTGGGCTCATTTTCAAAGATTGGACCTTGACATCTTTGCCACCACTTAACCTGTCATGTTTGAGCTCAAACCTATTGCTTAACTAGTGACAAACACTTGGGGTGTTACAGCCGCAGCGGGTACTCAGGAGGTAGGGGGTCTTCTTTTATGGTGCTATGACTTTTTAGTCGTCTATTTTTATTTTGTTTGAAGTTTTGCTTTTTGTTTAGCTGAATTGACCTTGGGATCCTTCACCGACTATGACTGGGACCGGTGAAGCAGGCACTTCTTCAACAAGTGCAAGGCCTGCGTTGTCTACTACGGGTGAAGCAACGAGCGTGGCTAGAGTTGAGGCACCTCATGATGGCAATGTGTTGGGTCGTGGTACTGACGATGAGCAATAAGGTGGTTCACTGGCTGCTACGACCATGGATGTCAACCCTTCGCAGCAAGTTTGACATCTGGGTGCATCGTGGACGTTTGTGAAACGGTGGTGGAACACTTTTAATCTGCATTCATGCGGAGTGTATTTTGGGTTGGATGTTTAATTGTTGCTTTCATCGTGCAGTTTTCTGAGGGGCCTATGCATGAGGTGCTGGATGTGTGACAGAACCAACCAAATTATAAAAACGTAGTACAAAAACAATCACCGGAGTGCTTAAATCTCTGTACTTATGCTCCCATAACCCCGGTAGTCCGTGAAATCACGAAAGATTTTAATCAAATTACAACAAACTAAGATCGTACATGATTCAACACAACATACCATCTGTTACCACAATTCACAAGTATCTTACAGCATACAACCATCGAAGTTCAAAATAAAATATTACAAACCAAGTTTGAGTAGCGGAAGCAACATAGTTTAAAACATAACTTCAGTAGTTCAAACACATTGCTAGTTCATAGTCATGTCCCATAAAAGCATATCAGATGAGAACTCTAGCAGAGACCGCGCCCAACGGCCTAATTTTCGTCCCCGGCGTACGCTGCCCTGAAAAGCATTCTTCGAAGGAAGTGGGCAACTCTTGGTCCAATGACCAGTCTTGTTGCAGTTCCAGCATAGTCTATTGGCTAGCGGAACCTTGGAGCTACCCTGCCCAGAAGTATTCTTGGGAAGAGCAATAGTATAGCCCTTACGAAAGCCAGTTTTAGCATTCTTCTTTTGCGGCGGGCGTTACCTGATGTTTGCCGCCGATGGACTACTGAGTTTTGGTCACCACAGGAGCTTTAGACTAGGAAGCCCCTGCCTCATAATTTATTTTGCAGCTCTTGGAAGTAGCATAAATATATCATTGCTCTCTTGAGTTAGAGCATCACTGATAAACTCATTAAAAGTTGTACACTTGTTGCCCATAGACTTCATCAGTTTAGGGGAAAGTCCCCTCTTGAAGCTAGCAATCTTCTTGGTATCTGTGTCAACAAATTCTGGGGCATACCTCGCCAGGTTGTTAAAAGCCTGGAGGTGCTCATTCAAGCTCTTGTTGCCTTGGGTCAGCTTCATGAACTCTGTATGCTTAATTGCCATAAGGCCAGGAGGAATAAAATGCCCCCTGAAAGCTTCCTTGAACTGGTCCCAAACAACCTCAACATTTGCAGGGAAGATGGTCCTATGATGGTTCCACCAAACACTTGTAGGTCCTTGCAGCTGATGTCCAGCATACGATGCTTTCATACCTTCAGTTACCCTTAGCAAGTGAAACCTCTACTATATGGTGCTCAACCATTCATTAGTTTGAAGGGGTTCTTTCGCCTCTCTGAAGGTAGGAGGCTTTGTGTCCATAAAATCCTTGAAGGTACTATATTCATTTGGCTCAGGTCCCTGATGGACATGGCGACCATCACGATTAGCCATTTGGCGCATTGCCTCAGCTAACATGCGCTGGCTCTCCACCACCGTCTGCATAAGCTTAGCCGATGTAGGCGGTGGCGGTTGTTCCTCATCCCCATTGCCACGACCATAATAAAGGTTGTAAGACATCTGCACAATGCATAGCCAGTGAGCACTAATGATGTGGAAAACTTGTAGATGAACTGTGTAATTATGTCAAACTGATTTCATTGGAGAATAAATTCATACAACAAACAAAGGCACAATACTTCATCACAATAACACAACAACATCAATCGCATCACTTGGTGCAATAGTGCGATGTACTTAATAAAACGATAATTTCACCAACAACAAAGACAAAATTTATTAAAGGCCCACATAACATGGAGCACAAGCACATCTGATAAGTTACATCCAAACCATTGAGGTTCCAACTTTACATCGTAGATAACATAGGGTTCGATATTACATCTCAAAGATCAACTTACAACAAAGCTACACGTCCATGCATGAGGGGTATTTCTCGATGCGATCATTGAGGTAATTCTGCATTTCCATGGCATTTATGTGATCCTAAATTCGGGCCTGGCGCCTTTCTTCTGCCGACTCTAGGGTTGCATCCCTGTGTCGAGTCACACGGTCCAATTCCTGTACTGCCTCATCTCTATCTATGGTGAGGTTCATAAGCTGATCATGAAGCTCATCTCTCTCATGGGCTACTTGCCCCCACTGCTGTAGGCGGTAATTGACAATGCCCCTGCTTTCTTCAAACTCTTGATGGACCACAGCTAATTCTTTAGCTAGCTTGTGGGCTCGCTTCCTGGACTTGCGCTGAGCAGCTAGTGCCCTCTAAGCCTCATCTATCACCCTTGAAAGAGTATACTGGCAATCACGGTCCACCTTTAGCACTGCCATCATGGCACCCATGACCATATTGTCACTTTGTACTCGCTCGCTGTGGCCCTGAACCAGAGCACCATGAGCATTCTGACCAATGTCTTGGACCAACTCTGTTGATGACGGAGCAATACGAGGGATGGATGCGGCCGGTCCACCAACCAGCTCATCCCCAAAGTTCTGAGCAAACTCCATGATCACGTTCAAGGCAGTAACTTGTGCGGCTTTACACGGGTTGCGCCCATTAGACTCTGCATGCCAACCACGCCACAGTGGATTGGTGGGATGCAGTGGCAACACAAGCACAACCTCATACCAAGATATGTCTCCCAGCGGCTTGCTCTGTGTCCAAGTATAGCGAGGTGCCTCAGTGTAGCCAACAGAGCTTAGCATTCTCTAGAGCATGGTTGGTGTGCCAAACTGCTCCAGAAAAGTACCACTGCAGGGAGAGAGTGTGGGTGCTACCATCTGTAACAAAAAGGATGCAACTTCTTGTGAGAGGGTTATTTTTGAGAGACGAAGAAATTTAACCACGGGATAAGCATTTTTAAGGGAGGGAGTAATGCAAGAATGTAATGTATGATTGAACATGATGCATGCACAATTCGTACGTCCTCACAACCTATGAAAGATTTAAGTTCTAGCAGAATATACGGTGGCATACGTACGTTCTCTCATTTAGCGGTAACTAGTCGATCTACAACTGTCACGGAACCGCCCAAATTATAAGAACAAAAGTACAAAAACAATCGCCGGAGCGATTAAATTCCCATACTTAAGCTCCTATAACTCCGGTAGTCCAATAAAATCATGAGAGATTTCAAACCAACCAACATACAAGCCAAGATCGTAGTGGTCCAACATAACAGGTCACATGTTACATCCATTTTATAAGTAATTCAACATATATCGGAGTTCAGTAGAGTTATTACAACTCAAGTTCAAAAGTAGCGGAAGCAAAGTAGTTTGAAACTAATATCACCTTAATTCGATTACATGCCAGTACCAAGGTCAATTTCCAACAAAAGCATGAGAGACAAGATAGCTCAGAAGGATTATGCCCATGATCACACTCCGCCACTACAGCAGGAGCCAACCAAATCTTGCAGTAGCTATGATACATCACAACTTGCAACAAGTGGGAATAAACCCTGAGTACGAGAAGGTACTCAGCTAGACTTACCCGTCATAAACCAGAAATAATATGACACCAAGGAGTATGCAAGGCTTTCTTTCAGTGGGCTAGCTTGACTCATTTGCGAAAAGCATAAGTTATCATGAATAAACTAATTTAAGTCCTTTTGCATCATCTTTATTATAACCTATTCAATCTAGGTAAGCGCCTATGCTAAAGCAATCACTTGATTAACCATTAACATCAAAGGTTACCATCTCAGGTTTAGCATTTCCTATATTATCCACATAACCATTCGTGTTCCATCATCATTACTACGATGCCGTAACTCGAGTCAAGTGTTCACTATCCAGTGAACGATGGCGATTCGAATCGATTATTAACCAGCTGGTAATTTATTCCTCACACAAACCTCACTCACCCACTAAAGTGAGGTATTGGTCACCGAGTCAACTATTCAGGTAAAGTCGCGAGTTTGCCAGGAACCACATGTACCCGGGGGCCGCCCGACTGCTCTTTGGCCTTATCATCGCGCCCCCGTATCCTGCCACTACTGCTCCGGTACAGTGCGTTGCGGGTAATCCACTTGGCCTGAATAATCTCCCAGCTTCGCGGTCGAAAGGTACGTTATTCGGCCAGCTAAATGTGAGGCATGTGTTCAACATGACTCGAGGCCCAACAACGGTCGGTCCTTAATCGACACAGACGGAAACTACAAGCACCCCAGAACCCTGTCTGGTTGCCCCATACTTATTCCGCCCGGTCTCCAATTATCCATCAACACTTGGTTATTTACAAGATATCATCCATTCCATAGCTAAAATATTCTAGTAACCACCTGTAATTGCAGGTGACCGGAACTTACCGATCGCTACCGGTCTAAGCAGGGCTAAGCAGTTATTCGACCCTAAACCTAGTAGGGTAAGAATGTAATAAGGTAGGCAAGGATAGTAATAAATGCATCAACGGTTTCACTCAACTCCTACAACTTAATGCAACAATACATATATAACATATATATACTCAATTGCTTTTATAAAGTAGGAGGCTTAGAATGCTCCGGGGCTTGCCTGGGATCGAACACTAGGTTAGTGATTGATAGATGACACTCGCTTGGCGAGCATCTCCCATCCCGGCACTTGTTTAGTCCTTCCATCTTCGGGATAGGTCCACCAAACACCATCTTCGGGTTTGGCTCCAACATCTCGTCCTTCACGTGGTGCATCTAGCGAACCTAAATGAGATGCAAGATGCATGCGTATGAATATGACGAATGGTAACACAAGATGCATCACATAATCATTCATGTAAACACACGATTAAGACATAGACACCAAAAGCTAATTAGCTAACATCACACAACCAATTAAAGAGGGCAAGCACATCAAGCATAACACAAGTTTGACAAGATCACAAGTATCTTAACTTGACCATCATCAAGGGTATAAGCCACACTTAGCAGCACATGGAGTAAACAACCATAACTAGCATCTGACAATTCCTGGACTGCAAACAACATCTACATGTTTGGATCATAATTGGAGTTATACAAATCCAATATCCATGCAACAAGACATTCTGGAAAGCTTATGAAATTGTCTATAATTCATATTTAACCATCTTAGCATGATTCTCAAGTTAACCAAGTCAAACATGCATAATTACAGAATCTGGTCCAGAGATTCCAGAGAACAACTATTTCTGGAACCCAACTTGGAGCAGTTATAACTCACAAACTACAAGGCCAAATGCCACCAAAATTTAACAAAAGCTAGATTAATGAGTTGTCTACAACTTTGTTATAAGCATGTTTCTCATCAAACATCATTTTCATGGTGCAATTACCAAAGTCCCAGAAACTGTCCAGGAAAGCATCAATTGCAAGAATAAATATTAACTTACATTCCAAACATTCATTTGGCCACAACCAATGTAACCATCATAAAGTGCATGTTAAATGATCACCAAAAAGCATAATGCTCATCACTAAATAAATTCTTTTAATGCATTTCTTAATTTATTTAGATAGCAAGGTGAAATAATAAACATATACCAAAAGTCCATAATAAAATCTATAAAAAATTATAGTAGCTCTTACATACACCCAATAGTCTACTGTACAAATTTCAAGTCATTTGGACATGTATATCAACCTCTATGAAAAAGACAAATTGCTATTGCAAGAATTCATGTGAGAGCAAGATACACTAATAACTCACTCATATGGCAACCAAAATTCATGAAATTTTTACCACACATTAAACATCATATTAGTAGCATTCCACAAAAATTTCACTTCATTTGGAGCCCTAGATCTACAGTTATGAAAATGACAAATACAACTAGCATTAAAAACCTAGCTGCACAATTCCATTTTTACAGAGAAAACTTTAAACTAAAACATGTCATATTATAGATCTAATGCATAGATAATTTCACAAGGATTCCAAAAAGTCCTCATTTGCTATTTTACGAATTTTCTATGATTTACTATGCCTTTTCAAAAATCAGCAAAAACTACCACAAAAAGGTCCTTTTGGCACTATTCACTTGAGTCTATGACAGCGCAGAAAGACCCCTCCCTTTAGTCGAATTGTCGTGCGAGATCCTTGACGAAGATTTGAACAGGGAGCTCGTTGTAGCTCGCTGATGCCGGCCAAAGGAGGCTCTTTGGCGGCAGCTGAGGGGTGGGGGAGCCACAGGGGGCCAGCACGCACCCGCTGGGCTGCCTGGCTTGGCCCGAGGCGCGGCGTGCAGGGCCGGCCACTAGCTTGCACGGGCCGGCGGCAGCTGCTCCACCGACGAGGAGCAGCGGCAGCTGGCGGCGCTGCCGGAGGGGGCCGATGGCGGCGGTGCGAACCGGAAAACGCGATGACGCGGCTGGCTCGGGCAAAGGCGGCACGCAGCAGTGGTAGTGAGTGAGCTCGGGAGTCGGCCATGGCGGTAGCTCGAGCTCGGCCATGGCAGAGCGCGATGAAGAGCGAGAGCAAGTGCTTGGGGGGAGTGGGGAGCGCCTGGGCAGCTCGGCATCCACTCAAGGAGGGCATAAAGACGCGGCAGAGGATGGCAGAGGGGGAGGAGCGCGTGTCCAGCCATGGAGGGCGCGAACTCGTGCATGCCGGCCACGTTGGCAACGCGTCGAGCACGTGGTGGGCGTAGAGTGGAGCAAGGTGGGCAGCGATTTGGGCTTCGTCCCGGCTGAATTTGGACTTGGGCCCAAAACCAAAGTTGTAGCCCACGAGTTGCTCTACAATTTCTGTTAAGGGGCTAAGGTCATTAGAGCAACTGATTAGTGGTTAACCGTCTCCGAAGGTGGCTGTGTCAGCGTGTTGGCAGAGATTAATAATCATCCAAATTGATGGTCCAAATAAAGTCAAACTGGTGCCATCCTTTTGCATGCTCTTCTCCACATTATCTACTCCAACTTTTGTATTTGGCTCAACTGGAGTTGCTTAGCAAAAATACGAGAACGCGACGTGCCAACCGTCTTGTCCTTGCCGGTCCAAGTCCATGAGTATGATGAAACTAGTAGTTTTGGGAATTAATTTTGAAGGTCCAAATGAGCTCCAAATCCATTCAAACTTCTCTGAGCTCTTCTCCACTCTAAACACTCCAACTTTTATAAAGAGTCCAACTCTAGTTGTTTAACAAAATTTTGAGAACGCAATGTGCCCACCTATCAATGTTAGTCCAAATCTTCCATGACTTAGAATATTTTTCAAGGCTGAAAAACAGCAGCTAATCCAATCTTTGAGCCTCTATTTGACTAGGTTAGAGACCAAACTAGCTCTTGACCATTAAACAAAGTTTCTTCTCCATAATATGAACTACAACTTTCATTTAATGTCCAACATCAAAACTAGTATAGAAACTATATTTCTACTTTGACCAAAGTAGTATCGCGATAAATCTTGAATTGTCCGTTTTGATCCATTGGAGCATTTTTCTGGGCATTTGCTCAACATGAACCTTTCACGACTTTTGTTGTAGAGTCCATCTAGAGTCTTTTGGGCAAGGTTGCAAGGTTTGGTCGATGATCTATATTTCCATCCACTTAATAATGCAATTCCAGCACTTAGTAAAGTCATTCCAACAAGCATATAACTTATCATTTCATGTGACTTTTTGATTCCAAACGTCATGAAACTTTTCTAGTGACCAATATAGATATGTACTAAGGTGAGACATATGAAGATATTGCAATAACATCACCCAAGCATATATATTGAAAACTGCCTATATGTAAAGTAAGGGTGCAACATCCAAGTTTAGGTTGGGGCTCATTTCCATAGGTTGACCTTGACATCGTCATCTCCACTTAATCTATCGTGTTTGAGCTCAAACCCACTACTTAATGAGTGACAAACATCTGGGGTGTTACAACAACGATGCTCTATTAGGGTGCCTACAGAAGATTTCATTTCAGCCCAACAATACCCAAAATAGCACACAATGAAAGCAGTAAACTAAATACTCTCCATACATACATTCCCGATGCATATACTTCAGTACCACAGCTACCCGACAGATGTACCCATAATTAAGTACTTTCATAAATACATGATTAAACATGTAATTATGCCAATAACCACAACTATCTCTCCCCTAGACCGACGGTTGGACATTCATGCTCTCATAACTCACTTTCCAGAGCATAGAGGTAATTGATCCATTCATTACCACCCAAGCGGATGGCTTCCATACAATAACACGTCGTATGGACTACGAAATAGAAAGCAAGCAATAACCCCAAAGTTAGTACTTAAATAAGCCACCTAAGAGTCCTTAATTGGGCATATGGATATGACCACTGGCACACTTAGCTTAAAATTTAGATTTTTCACAAAAGCTTTTGTTTTAGTTACACAATTGACATGTTTAGTGTTGAACCTTACTCCGATGCCAACTGTGATAGAACCAACCAAATTATAAGAACGTAAGTATAAAAACAATCACCGGAGTGATCAAATCTCTGTACTTATGCTCCCATAACCCCGGTAGTTCGTGAAATCACGAAGGATTTCAAACAACTTACAACAAACCAAGATCGTACATGATTCAACACAACATACCATCTGTTACAACAGTTCACAAGTATCTTACAGCATACAACTGTTGATATAAATTAAATGCACACAAATTATAAGGTATCCGCAAGCGCACAGATAAATCTATCCCGTTGTAGCACTTCACCAAGATAATCCCGGTTTTAATATCGAACCCAAATGAACAATATGTGAGTGTGTTCTAACTAGCTGGTCTATAAACTTAATCCAAATGAACAATCAATGTCTGATAATAAAGGGGAATAAAGAAGATTACTAAGGACTATCTAGTTCTAATCTCGATAAACTTTGTCAACTAAAGCTCAATTCATGGGCGATGTCTCCCAAGGAATAAAATCATAGTTCCTTCCCTATGAGCACCATTTGGCCTACCAAATCCTATTGACGGGAGATGGACTGCAAAAGACTCAACGCAGCTGTCACCTACGCGATCTACCACCTTTCGGCCAATAGGGGATATTCATAAGTAACCCTAGTCTAAGCACCACGCTTACACTACGAATACTACTTCAATCAAGGAGCTACCAAGATCAAAGCACTCAAATGAGAGTTGCAAACTTGAAGAACAATAGAGACAAATTGCTTACTTGAATCAGAAGTTGATTACTAAAGAATCTTAGAAGCAAGCTCTAAAAGAACTTGATCCCGCATAATACAACAGAAGAGAGCACCAACAGGCCAGAACTCCTCCAGAACTCTACTCTTGCGCTCTATCTCTCTCTATCTCTAACTAAGACTAAATCCTATGGAGGACTAATCTTCTTTTGATTGCTAGTCTAGATCCTGATGGAATAGGAATTAGGGTTTCTGGCTCTGGATCTGACTTGACTTCAGGGGGGTTCTGCCCTTTATTTATAGCCCAGGAGGTTGGATACGAACCCTTGGATGAAACTGACTTCACGTATGGCTGAGATGCATCCTTGGAGATGGTGGAAGAATACTCCCGAAGCTCGTGGTGGCTTCCCACCATAGGGGGGCGGGCGGCACAGGGGTGGGCCGGCTGGCCCCACCTAGCAGGGTCTGATCCCCTCCCTCGGCGTGGAGTTCTCTGGTATCCTCTAGAACCTTCCCATGTATGCGTGATGAATGATCCCGCGATCTCTTTTGATATTTAGGTCCTCTTTGGTGATTTTCTATATAAATCCTACAGAAAATATAGATGCACCAAAACTCTTGGAAACTGTTAGTAATAACCTCCTACTCTATAATATTTATCCATTTTGATCATTTATGGAAGAAAGGTTGACGGTTCACGGTATACTTTAACTATCATCAACAGGCTTCCGCACACTTAGGCTTTTACTCGTCCTCGAGAAATGGATGGATTACTTAAGACATAACTCTAGAACAAAACATCAACATAAGACTGTTCCTAGTCATACATGTACTACAGGATTCAAAATGTCTACCATGAAACTTTAGGCGGTTGAAGAACAGAATAGCGTGAAATAGATCATCTTTATTCTTTAGTTGAGTTAATCAGAGAAACAATTGAGATTTTAAAAAACAAAAACATAGCTTACCTTCTCCTTTTGTAGTACTCTCAAATCACTGATATATCTGGTATTTTTGGATCCTTACCAAGGCATAAATGACATTACCTTCTTTCATCGTATGTCTAAAAGCTTATGTGGATCTCAGGTAGGTACGAAAATGTGAAAACATACTTGCATTGCACATATTGTAAAGTCAAAACAAGAATCCAAGGAGAAAAATGTCATACTCTTAGATCAAGATGTGCACATGTGTGGAATATATAGTGGCTAATCCTAATTTTACTATGCTCCATGAAACATGTCTCTCTTATTCAACACTTGAAAACTTTTGCTAGAGAGTATGGGCTATCTCTTTTCTCTTCTCTTTTTTTTCTTCTTTTTTTCTTTCAGTGGGCATCTAAGTACCCATTGTTTTAGATACTTGGAAATTTGTCCATTTTTCCTATACTTTTCTTTTTTTGCATAGCCACACATCTCTTTTTGAAATTGGAAAATTTCAAAAAAGACATTTACAAGAACTTGGAGCATTTACTCCTAACAAATATTTTTGTGTCTTCTCCCAGTGTAGGAGTAAAACATTTTTGGTGGATGGAAGACATGTGATTGTGTACTAGTGTAGGAATAGCAGAAAATATATGGAGTGTACGTGATCTTGATCTTGAAAGTATGATAAATTTCTCAAAAGGGGTCACAAGGTTTGACCAAACTCAATATAAATACAAGTTGTATATGTAGAAGGTTTATCTATCCTATATATAGCTCTGGTAGGACATTACTATTACTACAAAGGAGAGGTATAGCTATTCATTTTACTTTTGAAATAAAATTCTCCAATGACAAAACTTCAAGATTTAGGTTCTCATTATTGTACTATATCATATTCTCCAACAACTTAAGCAATCATAGGAGGAAGCCGTCCTAATAACCGGACCAAGCACCTAGCTCCAGGCATATAGTCCGGAGTTTGCCGGGTTGATGGGGTCGTGGTTCGGTTTACTGAACTAGGCCTCTGTCTTCGGCAGCCAATTGAGGGTATGTTAGTATGTCTTGCACTTGTTGTTTCTTGTTTGTTATCAAAGCCGTTGGTATGTTTTGAGTTTTAATTCTTGAAACAGTCATACGCTTAGGACGTAGAGCTGAAGGCATCCAATAAGGTTCAACAAGTCTAGGAGGAGCTCATCAGGCTGATGGAGGAGCAGGCCAAGGAGGCTGAGTGGAAATCCATGCAGGAGCACCATGAAGAGACTCTCTGCATCCTCCGAGCTCAGATTGGTGAGGCAGAGCGCCAAAAGGCAGTTGTTGAGAAGAAGAAAGGCGATGCCTATGACTCTCTGCTGAAAATGATAGATAAGGTCGAGCTCTTCAATACCAAGCTGAAAGGTAAGAGAATAGTATGGCTTCCCTGTGGTGCTTGAATGTAGCAAGTCAAAACTAGGCGACTGGAAGGCGAGGTGAAGGAGCTGAATGAAGCCCTGAAGACCGTGCATAACCAGGCTAAAGAGGTAACAGATCGAGCGAGTGAAGAACTTGCTCGAGCTAAGCTGATTAAACGTGGAGCTGATCGAGATCTGATGCATGCTCTAAAGTCCATAAACAACTTGAAAACCCAGCTGGAGACAGTGCAAGGGGAGCGAAATACACTTTGGGAAGCTGTGAAGCACTCGCCCTCCTTTTTCGCACTCCAGAAGATGGCGATAGAAGATGGGTTGATATACTAAAGCAGATTCCTAGCTGCTTCGAGGGCTATGTACATGGAGCCACCAAAGTTTGTGTTTGGAATGTACTTGGTACACTCCGAGTGCTATATCCAGCTGTAGATCTTCACCAGGTAACTATGGAATATGATAGCGAGGATCACTTAGCCACCGTGGAGAGAGCTGAGGAAGAACTTGACAGGTTAGCCACCACCATAGCTAACGACTTAGACCTGCGGATGTAGAAGCCTGAGGAATAGGCTGTGTAAGTTTGTAAAAAAACTTGTTTAAGTCTTTGTGTGCTGAGTAGGCACTTTGTGGGAAACAATGTTCTTTTGCTTATTTAGGCTGTTATTTTAATGAAAAACTTTTAGCCTATGAGTGTCAGATGTGATGCATCTTGGTAGGGTATGTAGATGCCTAAGATGGTTTATCTGAGTTAAGATAGTCGGCGTAGTTGGAACAGTTGTAAAAACTATGAACAACTAGGTAGTCGACGTTTAAGTGCGTGGGCACTTGTGTTTAAGGGACCTTGGTGGCTGTCTTCTTTGAGGCTTATGCGCCAGAAGGACTAGTCAGTTGCCTTCTTCCGAAGAAATCCTTTCCAGGTTGACATGTGTTAGCGCAGGGCTAAATGTCGTGGGTGCAACAGAATACTTTGTCACAGAGATGTGAGCCAACTAGTAGTCAGCGTATCCCTGCTAGGTGACTTTTATAAGTCAGAGATGTATACCAGCGTGGGTAGCTGGCGTATCTCATGGTAGGGTAGCATGACTACCCAGATAAGGTGTCAACAACCATTAGGTTGTGTACCTTGTAGGTTGAGTAAGAGACAATTTCAATCTGGTGAAAAATATAAAACTCTATTATATTAACTAGGAACCCAAATTACACAAGCATGAAACTGAATCTACTAGACAATACTAAGATTACTACTAAGCATAAAATCTCCAAAGTTGATCGATGTTCCATGAGTTTTTGACTGGATCACCACTTTCAATCATCAACTCGAAGGAGCCGGGTCGAGTAACTTTAGAGACAATGAAGGGGCCCTCCCAAGGGCTAAGTAGCTTGTGTTGACTGTCAGTCTTTTGGATGCGACAAAGGATGAGATCACCAACTTGAAAAGTACAGGGCTGAACACTTTTGTCGTAGTGGCAACGTATACCCTGAAGGTAATGAGCTGATTGGAGGGGTAGCATTGACTCTGACTTCTTCTGCACTATCCAGCTTAAGCCGTCACGTGTGCTCTGCCTCTCCTTCATCATACTGCTCTATCCTTGAGGAGTTCTAGATCAAATCTGCAAGCAATATGGCTTCAGAACCATACACTAGAAAGAAGGGTAAGTACCTTGTTGCTCTACTGACTTGCATGCATAGCGCCCAGACTACTTTAGGTAGCTCGTCTATCCACTTTGAACCGTAGTCCTTGAGTTCCTCGTACAACCATGGCATGAGTCTGGCTAGTATGAAGCCGTTAGCTCACTCGACCTGTCCATTGGCTTGGGGGTGAGCGACTGAAGCATAGTCAATGTTGATACCACAATCCTATGCCCAGCTCTTGAACTCGATGATTGTGAAGGGGAACCCAGATTCGTGATGACCCGATTGGGCATACCAAAGCGATGCATGATATCCCGTATGAACTCGACTGCCTTGGCTGATCCAAACTTGACAAGTGGCTTGTACTCTATTCACTTTGTAAACTTGTCGATGGCCACACAGATGTATTCGAAGCCACCCTTAGCTCACTTGAGAGGTCCAACCATGTCAAGTCCCTACCACGAGAATGGCCATGATGGAGGGATACAGATGAGATTATGCGCCAGGACATGAGCCTATCTTGTGAAGAATTAGCAGCCTTTGCAATGTCTGACTAAGTTCTCATCGTCCTTTAGTGCCATCGGCCAGTAGTACCCAGATCGAAAAGCTTTTCTGACTAAAGTCCTGGAAGCAGAGTGATTACCACAACAGCCTGAATGGATCTCATCGAGGATTTCGTTGCCTTCTTTTGCTGAAATGCACTTGAGCAGGACACCTGAGGATGCGCCACGTTGATAGAGCTTGTCCCCGACTATGACATAGTTCTTGCTTATAGGAACGATTTGAGCGGCTTCTCCCTTGTCGGCGGGCAATTTCTGCTCTCAGATATGATCAATAAATATGCGGGTCTAGGCTAGTACGATAGTTAGGATCTATGTGCCAGGTGTAGGGCTATCAGACGTACTGGCCTCGGCTCGCTTGATGGATGGTACCGACAATTCTTCAACGAATACACCGGCTAGAACCTATGCCCTATTTGATCTGAGTTTGGCCAATGTAACACCCTAGGTGATTGTCACCAGTTAAGCAGTGGGTTTGAGCTCAAACATGACAGATTAAGTGGTGATGAAGAGGTCAATGTCAAGCCTATGGAAATGAGACCCAACCTAAACTTGGATATTTCACCCTTGCTTTACATATAGGCCCTTTTCAAGATAAATGCTTGGGTGGTGTTATTGGACCTCTTTCATGTGTCTCACATCAATATCCATCTATATTGATCATTGAAAAAGTTTCATGAAGTTTGAAATAAAAAAGTCACAAGAAATGATAAGTTATATCTTTGTTGGAATGACCTTATTAAGTGAATGAGAACATGTGTCATCAACCAAACCTTGCAACCTTGCCCAAATGACTCTAGATGAACTCTACAATAAAAGTCATGAAAGGTTCATGTTGAGTAAATGCCAAGAAAATGCTCCAATGGATCACAAAGAATAATTTAAGCTTTATCGTGATACTACTTTGGTCAAAGTAGAACTATAGGTTCTATACCAGTTTTGATGTTGGACCTTAAATAAAAGTTGTAGTTCATGATATGGAGAAGAAACTTTGTTTTGGATTAAAGAGCCAGATCAGCTTGGAAATAGGTCACACAGAGGCTCAAAGTTTGAATAAGTTGCTATTTTTCAGCCCTAGAAATAATTCTAAGTCCCTGAAGTGACAGCAGTGAGCTATCTTTGTGACATTTTATTGTCCAAATTTACATGGTAGCTCAATTGGATTCCTTAATATGAGTTGAAGTACTTTTCATGGTGGAAACAATGAATCAAGTGTCATCAAATTTGGAGTTCGGTTGGATCTTCAAAAATAGCTTCCAAAACAGCAAAAGCTTACTTTGTCACCTAACTGACATCGACATGTTGGCATGCCGTGTTCTCAAAATTTTGTTTAGTAATATGAGTTGGTCCTTTCATAAAAGGTGGGCATATACTACGGAGAAGAGCATACAAAAAGTTGGCTTGAGTTTGACCCTGTTTTGATCGTCAAGTTTGAGCTCCCTTGTTGGTCGTCAAGGTGTTGACACTACTATTTTAGAGGTTGATTATCCGCTAATTCGTAGCAGTAATGGTTGTGCACCATGAATAGAATTTGTAGAGTGTTATGTGGGCTCTAGCTTTGCTTTTTGGCCAATTTGCTGATTCGGCCCAGATCCGCCCCAATTCGGCGCCCACCTTGCCCACGCCGTTGCACACCACGTGTTCGATCAAATGGGTGCATGGCTACCATGCAGGGCAGCAGCGCCCCACCTCCATGTTGCGTGCCTCTGCATCCCTGCGGCTCCCTCTCACGTTTTGGAGAAGCCTGGGAGACGCTCCTCCACTCCCTCTTACTCCCCACTCCCTCTCCATCACTCCCTATTCGCCATGGCGATGCCGTCCGCCATACCCAACGGGCCGAGCTCGCTGCCACCGCATTCTTGCTGCTCCGCGCCGCCTCAGCTCTAGCCGCCAGCTCTAGCGCCCTCACCATCGTGTAGCCCATCTCTAGCACCCTTTCCCCGGTCCCCTCCATCCCCGGAGTGCCGCCGCCGTTGAAGGGTCACCACCGCTGCCGCCTGCTTGCACGGCCCCGCTTCCTCGGGTCTCCCCGAGGCAACCCGTGGCCACCATCGGGTGCGCATGAGCCCCCTGGTGCTCCGCCGCCCCTCAGCCACCGCCGATGAGCCTCCTCCAGTCGGCATCATCAAGCTACATCGCGCCCCTCTATAGATCGCAACCAGGGACCCCATGCTTGAATTTGAGAAAAGACAGGGCCTATGTGCACATCCACTGACTCAAATGAATAGTGCCTTTTGGACCTGTTTGCTTTGAAATTGACTAAAGTTTGAAAATGCATAGTAATTCATGGAAACATCGTAAAATAGCAAATTAGTACTTTTTGGAACCTTGTGAAGTTGTCTATGCAGTAGATCTATAATATGACATGTTTTAGTTTAAAGTTTTAGCTGTAAAAATATATTTGTGCAGTTAGGGTTTTAATGCTAGTGGTATTTGTCTTTTTCGTAACTGCAAATGTAGGGCTCCAAATGAAGTGAAATTTTTATTGCATGTTACTCATATGATGTTCGATGTGTGGTAAAAATTTCATGGTCATTGGTTGTTGTATGAGTCAATTATTGATTTACCTTTCTCTCACATGTTTTCTTGTATTAGCATTTTGTATTTTTCATAGAGGTTGCTATGCTTATTCAAATGGCTTGAAATTTGTACAGTAGACTATTGGGTGTATGTAAGAGATACTGTAATTTTTGTAGATTTTATTGTGCACTTTGTGATATATGTTCTTTAATTCACCTTATTATCTAAATAAATTAAGAAAATGTATTAAAACAAATTATTTAGTGATGAGCACTATGCTTTCTTGTGTTCATTTAACATGTACCTCTTGATGGTTACATTGGTTGTGGCCAAATGTATGTTTGAAATATATAAGTCAATATTTATTTCTTGCAATTGATGGTTTCTGGACAGTTCTAGGAACTTTATAAATAACACCATGTAAATGAAGTTTTCTAGAAATATGTTTATAACAAAGTTGTAGATAATTCATGTATCTAGCTGCTATCAAAATTTGGTGGCATTTGGCCTTGTGGTTTGTGAGTTATGCATGTTCCAAGTTGTTTTACAGAAATGGTTGTTCTCTAAAATCTCTGGACCTGATTCTATAAATATGCATGTTTGACTTAGTTAACTTGAGAACCATGCTAAGATGATTAAAGATGAATTATAGACAATTTCATAGACTTTTCAGAATGTCTTGTTGCATGGCTATTGGATTTGTATAACTTTAGTTATGATCCAAACATGCAGCTGTTGTTTGTAGTCCAGAAATAGACAGATGCTAGTTGTGGTTGTTTACTCCATGTGTTGCTAAGTGTGGCTTATGCCCTTGTTGATGGTCAAGTTAGATACTTGTGATCTTGTTAAGCTTGTGTCATGCTTGATGTGCTTGCCCTCTATAATTGGTTGTGTGATGTTAGTTAAATAGCTATTGGTGTCTATGTCTTGTGTCACACCCAAAAATTTCTGATTTTGGGTTGTGCATAGAAAACACAAATAAAATAAATATTTTAAATATTTGGATAAAATTATCAAATTTAGTTACGAAAAAAAACAAATTTTAAAGTTTTATAATTTTGATGGGTGCTTGGATGATGTAATGTTTGCTTATTGCTTGACCTTGTGTTGTGAATAGAGCTTTTAAAACATGTTTAATAAGTCGTTTGTCTTTCGCCTTGTCTCTATCTTTCTTTCTAATCAAATCCTTGCCTTCTCAAAGCTTAATTTTTTTTGGGGTCTCCCAAAATATTTTTCCTTCTCCAAATAATAATTTAATTGAGTTCTTTACCGATCAATCTATCCCTACTATCTTCTCCCCAGTAATTTTCTGGATTCGGCTGGAACCTTTACCCATTTGCCTTAGCGCAAAAATCTAATTTTGTGATGCTCTATTTGCGAGCTCCAAATATTCTATGTCAGTCCACTTTGTTTCACCAGACTCATTTAGCATATATTCACGTATCCCTTCAATTTTTGGCATACGAAGTAGTCAAGCTTTTGGAGTCAGCCCAATTCCTCTTTGTTTTTTGTCTCGCTGCTAGATGGCCACGTGTTGTCAGTCTTTCTCATCTGAATCATATTGTAACTAATGTCAACGCCAAGTTCGAGTCATATCCGGCGACATTGCCGTATCGATCCGTACATGGAATTTTCCCTTGGCAAGTCTATGTTCTTTATATACATGGGCACCCTGCATCCATCGTCTATTCTCGCCAGAGATAAACCACAAGCCTCTGCAAGTCAATGCCCTAGTTTGCCTCGCCCGGTGGCATTTCAATCTGTGCAGCAATCGATCAGAGGATGTACGTGATCATATATATTTGAGAGCACATTGCTGGCTTGCCGCCGCCGCTGCTGATCTGTTCATACATCTATCCCCTGCGTCGTGCCCGCCAACTCGCCCTGTGGCCGACCGGCGAAGCCCTGCGCGCGTGGGCAGTGCGCCGCAACGGTAGGCTGCCGCCCTAGCCGGCCGTCTGCTCTGTCGGCCGACGCCCCTTCTTTCCCACGCGAGCAGCAGAAGCAGCTCGTCGCCTTTTCTGCATTCGTACAAGAAAGTAATCATCCGCGATTCAACCAGAAACCATCAACGTAAGCCACTTTTCGTATCAGTTTATCCTCTCTTTTCTAATCAATTTTCTAATCCTTACTTTGTCTTAAAACCTCTCTAGCACCTTTGGTTAGATTTACCACCGAGAAGCATATGCATCCCTGACTGCTTATCTGTCTTGAGGCCAAGCAAACTCACTCCAAGCTAATCCAGCATCTATCATCAATTGTTTCTCGCCATCATCAGAGCAAAGCTACGAATGACATGCATGGTAATAGTCTTGCGAAATTCCTCCATCGTGCATTTATTCCTAAGCTACACATCCTTTTTACTTGTGAAATTTTTGTTCAAATACATGTACTACCATTTATCATATTCGTACACATGCATCTTGCATCTCATTTAGGTACGCTAGATAAACCACGTGAATGATGTGATGATGGAGCCAGACCCGAAGATGGCATTCGGTGAACCCATCCTGAAGATGAATGGACTAAGCAAGTGCCGGGATGGGAGATGCTCGCCAAGCGAGTGTCATCTGACTAACACTAACATAAGTGTTAGATCCCAGGCATGCCCCGGAGCATTCTAAGCCTCCTACTTTATAAAAGCAAATTGAGTATATATATATGTTATATATGCATTGTTGCATTAAGTTATAGGAGTTGATTAGAAACACTTGCTGCATAATATCTTTTCCTTGTCCAGTAAATATGCCTAGAATCCTATTTTGATACAAGATCGAAAGTATTGCTTAGCTATGCATAGACCAGTAGAAGTCAGGTGATTCCTATCACCTGTGAGCTATAGGTGGACACTTGATCATGGGTGGCTATATTTGCTATCATGGGAAATAACCATATGTGGATGAATGAATGAAGACCGGGCAAAATGTTGGGCAGCAAGGCATAGGTCTTGTGTGCTTGTTGTTTCCGTCTGTGTCAATTAAGGACCGTACCATTATCGGCCCTCAGTCTTTTTGAATGCATGCCTCACATTTAGCTTGTCGGATAACTCTTTCCGACCACGAAGCCTAGTAGCTCTATTGGGACCGGTGACCGAGATGTTGCGCAGAACACCTCAGGCCTATTGACTGTGGGCAAGAATGCACTGACAACCCTAAAGTACAGTGGACAGGCATGACTTGAGCGACCTGGCGCTGGAACAACCCTTAGGTGTAGAGGGTTCATGGCGGTCCCACGGCTATCCGAATAGTACCAAGGGTGACCTAAAGCTCACTAGGCCGGTGAGTGTGGTTTGTGTGAGGAATAAATCACCAGCTAGTTAGTAATCGATTCGAATCACCATCGCTCCTGGATAGTGAGCAACTAGACTGAGTTACTCCATTGTAGTAATGTTACTATGAAACTTGTTGATGGTTATGATGATGAAAAGCCAAATATGATGTGGTTGTTATTGATTGCTTAACCATACTCAAGTGATTGCTCTAGTACAAGTGCTAATCTAGATGATAGGTTTAATAATAATGGTAACCTGATGCTAAAGAATTTAAATATGCTCTAGTATCAGTTAAGCTTTTATGCAAAATATTGTGAAGCTAGATCCACTGATAAAGCCTTGCATACTCCTTGGTGTCACTTTATTTCTAGTTTATGACGGGTAAGTTAGCTGAGTACCCCTCATACTCAGGGTTTATTCTCACTTGTTGCAGGTTGTGATGTATCATGGCTACTACAAGATTGGATGCCTCCTGCCGTAGTGGCGGAGTGTGATCATGGGCATGATCCTTCTGAGTTATCTTGTCTCTAATGTTTTTGTTGAAAGTTGACCTTGGTACTGGCACGTATTTGAAATAAGAGTGATGTTGGTTTCAAACTAATTTGCTTCCGCTACCTTTAAACTTGAGTTGTAGTAACTATATTGAACTCTGATGTATGTTGAACTACTTGTGAAATGGATGTAACATATGACTTGTTATGTTGAATCACTACGATCTTGGTTTGTATGTTGGTTAGTTTGAAATCTCTCGTGATTTCACTGGACTACCGGAGTTATAGGAGCTTAAATACGGGAATTTAATTGCTCTGATAATTGTTTTTGTACTTGTGTTCTTATAATTTGGATGGTTCTGTTGCAACTGGCATCGGAGCTAGGTTTAACACTAAACATGTCATATGTGTATTTAAAATGAAGGTTTTTGTTTGCAAAAATCAGTTTTTGATAACTTATAGCTATATATAGGTGTGTTCAAATCTGAATTATTAATCTAAGTATGCCAGTGGTCATTCCTTTATGCCCAATTAAGGATCCTTTGGTGACCTAATTAAGTACTAACTTGGGGTTTTAATTTTGCATCTACGCCCAAGCCAAGGTATGTATGAGTGATAACTTGACCGCACTGTTACCCTGTAGTCGAATGGTTGAGGTAACCTTCATATATGAAATGGCCATATATGTCACTAGATTTACATTCTTGTAACGTCGCACCTGCGCCCAAGTAAGTGTGAGCTGGGAGAGCATGACCGAACATCCATCGGTCTAGGGGAGTGATATATATATATATATATATATATATATATATATATATATATATATTATGGCGACTTAAATATCTACATGTTGTAAACCATGTAGTTATGGATGTACCAAATTGTGTGGGTGATCCGTTGGTGATATAATGATTCGGGTCGATTAACACCGACATACATGTATCTAGGGATATGTGTATGGCGAGTGTATTACTTTACTGCTTTCATTGTGTGCTATATCTGGAGAATTGTTGGGCTACAATAAAATTTTCTGCAGGTATGCTAACCGCGAATACGTAAGTTGAATGTAGCTGTCGACTAGATATATATTGAGAGAGTGTGTGTTATGCCACTGATATAGAACGTGATTGCCACCTTAGGCTGGTGATCTTGTGAGGACGAATAGGACGAAGCATGCATCATCATGATTGTTGCTTTATGCATAACTATGCTCCTCTCCCCTTTGTCCTAATAATAAGTAACTTGTGATTGATGTGATGTATTATCTTCCCTGTGTGGAGTTAGACAAGAGTGCCTTGTTCCATGTTGCTTGAAAGAAAGTGCTTGAGGATGTGTGTGCTTAGCCTTAATAGAAATAATTGAGGTTACGTGCTTGAACTTATAATTGTCCTCTATTTAGTCAAGTGATGGATATGTTGCTCATGCAAGTTCTTGCAAATGCTTTAGATCTCACTTAAGTAATTGTGATTCCTATGAATACAACTAAATTATTGATTGGTCTAAAGTAAGAATGTTTGGAGTTACTAGAATATTGTGGTTGTGTGCTCTCTTGTTAACAAAACAAGTGGAAACATTGTTTGTATGCACTGAACATTGGCTGCTAGAATAGTTTCTGTTGTAGTGATGTTTTCGTGATCATAATTGTGTTTCCTGTGAATGTGGTGAATACCAAAGTTATAGTTAACTTCTTGATCTTGCATGTCCTAAAAATTCATGTCCATAGGCCTAATGGTTTAGGAGTTATTGATGTTAGAAGTTTGTTGCCAGATTCTGTTCATGCTCTAAACAGATATGAATGTTTGGTTTATTTCACCTGTATGCTTATGAAATCATGTCTTGAACTTAATAGAAGAAGTGTAGTACTCTTGTTAAGCTTTCCAAATTGTTAAAGATCACTACTTTTGGTTGACTAAATCTCCAGTTATGAGCTCGTGAAGTGGAATGACAAAATCTGTCCCAAATCGGGATAGGGATGTCTTTTTTGTATTGTTTGGCCTTGTTATCTGTAGAATCATCTTGGTATGATAATAAGAAAGTTTTAGATAACTTAATAAGATTTCCATAAAGTTAGGGGTCATATTTAGTGGATCCCTAGAACTCCAGTTACATATCTCTTAAGTTCATGTCAGTTTTCTGTCCATGTTTGTGCAGACCTGAAAGATTGGCATGTTTGATAATGTTAACCTATGAATTAGCTTTTGGTATGAGTAACAAAGTTGTGGAAAACTTCCAAAGCTTTCCAGAAAGTCTAGGATCAACTTTGTTTGATTTCTACAACTTCAGTTATGTTTGAAACGTGCCTGCTGCGTTACTGTCCAAACTCTGTGTATATACTAAGTTGGTTGCTTTAGCATGCTTATGTTTGGCTAAACTTGTAGTTAGTTCTTGTTTGGTAAATGCTTGTTATCTAGGAAGTGTCATAGTTGTCACCTCGTTTGTCCTCGGTGAGCATACGAGTGTCAAATAGCTTTATTCTAGAACAACGCTCAAGTTACGTAATCGCATAGGTGTCATCTCCAATTAGGTTCTCTCTTGGGAGCCTGAGCCTGTAGACGTGGTTGCTAGCCCTTAAATGTTTGTGTATCTATGCCTTGCTTGAACCGTAGGCCCTAGCGTAGTTCCCTTATATGTTTGCTTAGGCCTTGGACGTCCGCTACCTTTTGGAGAATGCCCTTGTTTGATCGACCAACCAAGTTTGGTCCTAACGAACGCCGGTCTTTGGCCACGGTTGTTGCTTGCCAAGTTTTGGAGACCATACCCAATTTCATCTTGGACCTCCTGATTTTCTCCTACAAATGATCTAGGCAATGCTAATCTCTCGCTGTTTGATCTCGAAATCTTCTGCTTGCAAATCATGTGGCTGCCTTATCGACTCAATCTCTGATTGGCATATCGGTTTTTGCCTTGAAGTTTGCTTAATCCATCTCCAACCTTCCCACGTCTTGGGATGTCTATCAGTCTTGATCTCATGTTGTTGCCCAACATGACCGGATCTTATGTTAATCTTTCATCTATTAATCACCTTGGTAGACGCAAGGCATGTGTGGAATTTAAGCAAGAGTCCCTTGCTCAGTTGTCTTCAGCAATTAAGCTATGTTATCTTATGCTGTGTTTCAATCTTTGGATTGCCTCGTTGATTCTAAACCTTGTAACTACCTTTGCTTGCTATTCCTCCCTTGTATGGTGCTTTTCCTTACAACCTAATCTATGCCACTTGAAATTTCACTTGTTTGTGTGTTTAATAATGGTGTTACGATTAGCATTCTATGGTGCCATGACGAAACCGAGAGCCTCCTGTGGGCGCGCACACAAGGTTGTGCTACTCGGCACGCGCTGGTATCAGAGTTGCTAGTCATGATCCGTTATGAAACGACAGCCGATGTGTTATTTTCTCATGCCCCTTTCCTTGGTTATCTCTCCATAGTGTATCGGAAGATCCATATCTTAGACCAAAAGTAGTAGAGCTTCCTTCTAAAGTTACAAAAAGGATAACATTTGAAGAGCAGGTCATTGACATGAACATTAACAGACTGCAAGAGGTGGTAGACGAGTGACTGTACTTGGCTGTCCCGGTATTGATGACCACCATCTATTGGGCAAAGCATCTCATTACCGTTGGATAAAAAGGACAACAACACTTAATGATTAGACAAGTTATCCGTTGGATAGGAACCGATCGTCACATGGTGCATATGACCTAGCTATCAAAGTCTTGATCCTTGTGTGTATGATGGTCCTACAGATGAAATCAACCATCTCTGGTGTGACTCTTTATCTGCAGACTTCGATGGCAACCCCTTGTTGGGGCATCCACCCAATGGTTGTGGTCAAGAGTGAAGATTTAGAACCTTGAGTGTTGAGAGACAACTGATTAGTTACCCATAGGAAGGTTAATCTCCAGCTAGGTAATGACTCTTCAATAGCTATGAAGGCTATGTCTCACAGAACAATGTTGATCAAGGAAACAGCAAAGCTGGCCCTGCAATGCAAGTGCTACTTGTTGGTGGTCCTTATTGCATAATTTATACCGCCAACTCTCATATAAAAACCACACCAAACTTAGTAAATATGGCTTTCAACTAATATATTCCACAAGTTTTGGTGTTTCACTTGTTTTGCAGGGTTTATATGAAAATACACCACAAACGGGCCAAAAGAGTAGAAGAAATACAAGATCACATCTAGCCCAAAGCAAAGCAAGGGAAAAATAGAAAGAAGCCCAAACCAACATGCACAAATGGGCCAACACACCCCGGGGACAGAACCTAGGCCCAGCCAAGAGCCCACAGGGCAAAGCAGGGCAGAGAGGGTGGCACCCTAGGTGCGGTTGCGCCCTTGCCACTACCGCTCGGGCCCATCTTCAGCTAGTCAGTCCAAACCGACATGTCTTGGTCGGTTGCGGGGTGCGCTGCCTGATTTAGTGTACTTGGATGCCAGAATGAGGTCAGTTTGGGAGAGTAAAGGGGGAATATTCCATGGCACATCCTCCCCCACCTCCTATAAATAGAGCCTCACTCCCCCTCTCATACACACACCAGCAAGGAGCAAGAGCACCTCACTAAGAGTGAGAGCACCACTCCAAAAGGGGCTTAGGCCCTAGTGGCCTAGCCCTAGTAGCTAGTAGAGTGGGAAGAGAAGAGATGCGAAGGGAAGAGTTCGGGGAAGGAGTGTCGGGCTTGTCGGTAATCTTCCCCCGCTTGTACCTCGGCGAACACCGGCTTTGTACCTCACTGGGTATTCTGTAAGTGTTCATGATTCATATGGTTCTAAGTCTTTTGATTAGTTAATCTTGCTTGTACTTGATCGTGGGTTCGTCATTCATCCTATTGAAGGGTGCTCTGGTAGAAGGACCCCGCCTGACGGGTAAGCCTTGTTAACACACTAAGAGCAGTAGTCATTAGTGTAGACGTGGTGTCTAGGCTAGAGGCTACCTTCGTTTGCCTTGTGTCCTACGGGTGAGGGGTAGGCAGCAGGCGGTGATAGCCCTGTTCGTCCCTAGCATTCCCCCACATAAGGGCTCGGCATAGAGCTATTGGCCAGAGGTACCTGGCAGACTAGGTATAAGTCGGTGCCCGAAGTAAACAAGTGGAAGTAGGGTTTACCTATCCTTAGACCCAAAAGCTATAGGAATCCATCTCTACCCTTTTCCAACTCTACCCTTGTGTTGTCCTTGGAAGAATTAGCTAGAAGAAGTACTACCGTTCCCTGTGAAAATACGATACCCTAAATAACACTGGGTGAAAGCTACAATGGTAATTTCGTACGCTTGTGTCACACCCATTTTTAAGGACAAAAATAGGATGCATAAAAGACTCATGTGCACCCCAGGATATGATCGCACACACAAGTAGACAAATTACATAGTATCATCATAGTGCTTATTACATAGCAAATAAGTATTTAACACATAGTCTTGAACGATAAATAATAATGACTAATAGTAGATCTCCGGCGGAAACTCCAAACACAGGGACACGGTTGACTGGTTGACACCAAGACTAGTACTCATTACGATAATCTTCCTCATCATCTTCATCTGTTATGGTGGAAATAGCAAGGGTGAGTCCATGTCGAACTCAACAAGTAAAACATAGGGTTCATGAGGCACAAAAGGCTAGACACTGTTTAACTGCGTTTAGCTTTTATTCATCATGTAACTAGCTATTTGAGTAGCATCAAGATAATCCAATTCCCATTAATGAATCAATGATCAATTATAATAAGGATAATGAATAGCATTAACATGAACATAATAATAACAACAGAATTTAAACATGATATAACAATTATGATCAATTATTCTGTAAGAATCCCCAAGGTCGCTCGTATCCGTGAGCACGGCTAGTATACCAGTTTTTAACTCTGCGCAGAGGTGTACACTTTCACTGTGAGTCATAACTTCCAAATGCATGGGGAGGCCATTCCCAAAACACCAGAAATTATATAAAGCCACTTAAAGGTTCGTCTAACAAGTTAGGGCCATTAGATTCACTTGGCAGGCAGATGTAGGAACCCCCCTTTTCAAATGGCACACTTCCTTCTCGGCTATACTTATTGACTAGAGGCTGTCCTACACCCAACGTGGCAAGCCGTTCTTATGCCATTTAAGGTAACCACTAACAAGCTAGAAAAGGTCCTTTAAGCAACTAAAGCCAGAGCCATATAGCCCTCACAGCTGTACTGTATATCCCGGTTATCACTTACAGATAAGTCCTTATGGAGAGTAACTAGAGCAACAACAATCAACACAAAACAATGCTCTAGTCCCCTTTATCAACAGTAATAAAATCATCTTAATGGTTGATTGCTTAACCCATTAGTCAAATTACAAGATCATTGTTCATAATTAAGCACTAGCAACAACTACCCAAATGCATAGCCCATAGGTAACAAGGAATTCAGGATATCAATCACTAAGTTATAATCTCTAAGGTTGTCAAGGAAAGCACATGCATATGTATGATAATTTCAGTGAATAGGTAACAAGGATGTTATACTTGCCTTGGTCAAAGCTTTCCAGATGATACTGCTGATCTGGCTCAAAATAATACTCCTGATCGTCCAGAAATTGCTCACCCTCTATACTCGATCATCAATCAACATCATACACACAATCGGGCAAACATACACGAAGCAAACAAAGAGATATAATTAGAACAGTACACCAACAGTAACAAAACAGTAATAAAAGTTTATAAAACTCTTCTACATGTTCCTACGATCACACAGACGTAAAGATCACCAAATTCGGAGTTAAAACGTGAAAGTTATGAATTTTCTAAGATTTCCTATAGATAAATAATTACTTTAATATAAACTCGAAAATTAAATTTTCCAAACTGACTGTACAACTATACTAACATGTAGAGCTCTCAAATACGAACCTAACGCAACTTGAACGGATCAAATCGGAGTTAAAACGAAGATTTTATGACCAAAACAATCTTAGTGGCAAAACTGTAAATATCCGAAAACGTATTTTTGATTTACCGAGAGAGAATACGCTTTCAAAACACGAAAATGTTTTCGGGGTTTACGCTAAAGGATGGCGGGTTCTATTAAGTAAAAGTCCAGGGACTCTTTAGAAAGATTACCCCGCGAAGGGGTATCTTCTAATCTCGGCCACCGATTCAAAATCGGACGGCTGCCATTCATCCTCAACTTCACAGAGAAAAACTCGGCCCCCTTCTCCAAGTCTGGCCGGCGGCCTCCATGGCCGGCCACCCGAGCTCGCCGGAATCAAACGGTTTTCCCGTTTTCGGCCACCATTTTCCCCGCAACCAACTCCAACCGAACGAGAAGCTCAACGCGAATCCATCTATGCGGTACAAGCTAGCTACGGTGGATTGAAAACGGCATGCGACGAGAAGAGGGCGGTGACACCATTGCCGACCCGTCGGTGAACTTCAAAAATACGATTCGAAGCATCTCCACCCAAAAGAAAAGCACGGGAAGGTAGAGAAGAAGAGTGCGGACTCACCAACGCGAAGAATACGGCCTCAAATCCACCCGAGAGCTCCTCCTACGAGCAACCGAAACCTCCAACTTCCCCCAATCCCTAGCGCTCGATTTCACGTGGTTGGACGAGAGTTTTAGATGGAAAACGGAAAGAAGAGAACCCCGGCTACCCTTTTATAGGTTCACTTCATCGATTGCGGTTAGGAAATCCAAACTAGAAGATTTGATTCGGTTGGAACCGGTGTTCGTATCCGTCCCGGTCACGACGGAGGTAGGGGATGCGACTGTCACCTGGGGCCCGCCCATCTGCGGCTGAAGAGGATGAGGCGCACGGGCTCTAGCCTCCTGGGCCGGCCCATCGACACGAGAGAGGGAGCGCGGCAGCGGCCCGTCTTCGCGGCCCAGCGCGGAGAAGGAAGAAGCAGGCCGGCCGGTTAACCGGGCCGCCAGCAGGTAAATTTCCTTTCCCCTTTTTTTCTATTTGTTTTTCAAAACCTTTTTCAAAAAGAATTTTTAATCCAAAACAAATAAAATAAATTCCACATCACAAAATAAAATAAATGCAACAGCATGAATGCATCATCAAATGCTATATCTAAAATTTTAAATTCTAATTCCCCATTAATTATTATCTAAATTATTTTAAACCCACAAATTCTAATTATTGAAATTTTTGGGTGTTACAAATTCTACCCCCCTTAAAAGAATCTTGTCCTCGAGATTGGACTGCTTACTCAAATAACTGCGGATATGATTTTCTCAATTCATCCTCTCTTTCCTAAGTTGCCTCTGCCTCTGAATATCTATTCTACTAAACCTTGCACATTTTAATAATCCAACTTCGGGTAACTCTCTCAGCAGTTTCTAAAACCTTGATCGGGAACTCTTCATAGGTAAGATCCTCTTTAATAGTCAATTCTTCTAAAGGTATCTGCTCTTCAGGCACACGTAAACACTTCTTAAGTTATGAAACATGAAACACATCATGTACCCCAGACAAATTCTTAGGCAACTCTAATTGATAAGCAACTTCTCCTCGTCTAGCAATAACTTTAAATGGCCCAACATACCTTGGTGCTAATTTACCTTTCATGTTAAACCTCTTCACACTTCTCATTGGTGACACCTTCAAATAGACATAATCACCTACCTCAAAAACTAAATCCCTTCTTCTATTGTCAGCATAACTCTTCTGACGGGATTGTGCCACTCTCAAATTTTCACGAATCACCCGCACTTGATCTTCTGCGTTTCTAAGAACATCTGTACCAAACACCTGAGATTCACCTGTCTGATCCCAAAACAATGGAGTCCTACACTTACGTCCATACAAAGCCTCAAACGGTGCCATCTTAAGACTCTGTTGATAACTGTTATTGTAAGAGAATTCTGCATAAGGCAAACTCTTATCCCAACTGGTTCCATATTGCAATGCACAAGCTCTCAACATATCTTCTAATATTTGGTTGGTCCTTTTAGTCTGCCCATCTGTCTGTGGATGATATGCTGTACTAAAATTTAGCTTTGTTCTCAGAGATTCATGTACAGCTTTCCAAAAGTGGGACATGAACTGCGATCCTCGATCAGATACAATCTTCTTTGGAACTCCATGCAAACATACTATCCTCTCCATATACAACTCTGCCAATTTTGGTCCATGGTAGGTAGTCTTAACTGGTATAAAATGAGCAACTTTAGTTAATCGATCTACTATCACCCAAATAGAATCATAACCTCTCTGAGTACGAGGTAACCCTACTATAAAGTCCATACCAACCTCCTCCCACTTCCATTCAGGAATCTTCATTGGTTGCAACAATCCAGCAGGTCTCTGATGCTCAGCTTTCACTCTCTGACAAGTGTCACACAACGCCACATACTCAGCCACATCTCGTTTCAGTCCAACCCACCAATATTTCTGTTTGAGATCCAAATACATCTTAGTACTACCAGGATGAATAGAATAAGCTGACTCATGAGCTTCACGAAGAATTGCCTGTCTAACAGCTTGATCCTCAGGTACACACAGCCTCTTTCCGAACCACAAAATCCCATTATCATCCATTCGAAACCCTGGTGACTTACCAATCACTATATCTTCCGCTATCTTCTTTAGTTTCTCATCCTTCAACTGACCCTTGTATATTTCTTGCTCCAAGGTAGGTTCTATCACTAATTCCATTGTATTAGTAACAATTCCCAAATTCAAATATTCAAATTCAGCACATAACTCACTAGTCATGGACAACGTTCGTATCTCATTGGCATAACTCTTCCTGCTAAGAGCATCAGCTACTACATTGGCCTTACCAGGTGATAGTGTATCTCTATATCATAGTCCTTAATCAATTCTAACCATCTACGTTGCCTCAAGTTCAGATCAGACTGAGTGAAAATATACTTCAAACTCTTATGATCAGTGTATATATCACTCTTATGCCCAACCAAATAGTGTCTCCAAATCTTCAAAGCATGAACTACAGCTGCTAACTCCAAATCATGTGTAGGATAATTCAACTCATGCTTTCTCAACTGTCTAGATGCATAAGCAACAACTCTGCCTTCTTGCATAAGAACACATCCCAAACCTTGATGAGAAGCATCACAAAAAATAGAAAACTTCTTACTCAAATCTGGCAATACCAAAACAGGCGCTGTAGTCAATCTCTTCTTTAATTCTTCAAAACTAGCTTGGCATTTATCAGACCACACAAACTTGGCATTCTTCTCTAACAGAGATGTCATTGGTTTAGCAAGTTTAGAAAACCCTTCAATGAATCGCCTGTAATATCCAGCTAAACCCAAGAAACTACGAATCTCGCTAACATCAGTAGGTGGTTTCCAATTCAATACATCCTTTACTTTGCCTGGATCCACTGATATTCCTCCATTAGAAACAATATGACCAAGAAAAGAGACTTCCTTCAACCAAAACTCACATTTACTTCGCTTAGCATACAGTTTATGCTCTCTAAGTTTCTGCAATACCAACCTCAAATGTTCAGCATGCTCTTTCTCCGTCTTGGAAAATACCAGTATATCATCAATAAATACCACCACAAACTTATCCAGATATTCCATGAACACCTTATTCATCATGTACATAAAGTAGGCAGGTGCATTGGTCAAACCAAATGACATAACAGTATACTCATACAACCCATACCTCATAGTAAAAGCTGTCTTTGGAATATCAGAGGCACGTTTCTTCAATTGATGATAACTAGAACGCAGATCAATCTTAGAGAACACACAAGCACCTCTCAACTGATCAAACAAATCATCAATTCTGGGCAAAGGATACTTGTTCTTGATAGTTACCTCATTCAGTGACCGATAATCAACACACATCCTCTGACCACCATCTTTCTTATCAACAAAAATAACTGGTGCACCCCACGGCGAAGAACTAGGACGAATAAAACCTTTGTCTTGTAATTCTTTAATTTGTTTCTTAAGTTCTTCTAATTCATCTACTCCCATTCTATATGGTCGTTTGGCTAAAGGTGCAGTTCCAAGTAATAATTCAATAAGAAATTCAATGTCTCGGTCAGGTGGCATACCTGGCAAATCATCTGGAAAGACATCTGGAAATTCATCAATAACTGAATTCTCTTTGATAGCATCATCATCAAGCTGATTCACCAAAGCGGTTGGCTGCTTCTGCACTGCTACATCCACATTGATCTTATCCCCATTAGGTGCAGTCACACCTACTACTTTCTGTTGACACTGAATCACTGCCTGATTTTGTTTCATCCAATCCATACCCAAAATCACATCAATACCAGAGGTCCTCAACACTATAGGAGTTATCTTAAACTCTACCCCCCTTAAAATCATGCTAATTGGAAGACACCAATTAGTGGTTTGCATGGTACCTCCAGGGGAATTTACTAAGAGAGGTTCTTTCATGGCAAGCATGGGTACACTATGCATCCTAACAAATATGTTGGAAATAAAGGTATGCGAAGCTCTAGAATCAAAAAGAATGGTTGCAGGAGTAGAATGGACATTGAACGTACCAAGCATAACTTCAGGCTCCGTCTGTGCTGTCTCAGCAGACACATGATTCACCTTTCCAGTATTAGATGATCTCTGCCCCTGCGGTGTCTGCGGATTCTGCTTCTTAGGACAATGATTAGCATAGTGTCCAGGCTCTCCACAGCGATAACACAGATTGGGTGTACTAGGTGCACTGGTCTTCATTGGAGTAGAGTTAGAATTACCCTAGCGTGGAGTTTGCTGACCACTCTGCTGCTGAAACTGCCTATTCTGCTGATACTAAGGTCGTTGTTAGAACTGATTATTCTATCGATTCTGAGACCACTGTTGATTTGAACTACGGCTCCACTGACTAACTGGTCCCTGGAATTTAGAATGAAACCCATGCTGAGAATTGGTACGCTGGCGGTTATTGTTTCCAACACCTTGTCCTTTCATCTTTCTTTTCCTATCCATCTCCCGACGTTCATTATCCAGCACGATAGCCTTATTCACAAGCTCTTGGAAACTGGCATAGTTATTACCCTTCAACTGCAAACGAAGATCATAATAAATTCCTTTGAGGAAAAGACGCTGCCTATCTGCATCTTCCCTCACTTCATTAGGAGCATAGCGAGCCAACTACGTGAACCTGTCATGATATTCACTAACGCTCATCTGTCCCATCCTGAGATTTCTGAATTCTTCTTGCTTCAACTCAATTATACCCTCAGGAATGTGACGAGCTCGAAAATCTCTAACAAATTCATTCTAAGTGATAGGAGGAGCATTATTAGGACGTGCAGCTTGATACGACTCCCACCAAGTCTGAGCTGTCCCCTGTAACTGACCAGATGCCTATAACACCTTTTCCATATCATTGCATTGAGCGATGTTCAATTGTTTCTCAACTGCTCTCACCCAATCATCCGCCTCCAAAGGATCAGCAGCATGAGAGAACACTGGAGGGCGTCCCTTCAAAAATTCTCCACGTTTGTCTCTCACCTGAACAGGTGGTGGTCCTCCTGCAGGGGGATTGTTCTGCATGTGTTGCATGAACATCTGCATCATTTGATTCTGGGTATTCATAAGTTCCTCCATAGTAATAGGTGGGTTAGCACCTCCACGACCCCTGCCACAGCCTCTGCCTGACATCTGTTTTCAAAACACAGAAAATGAAGTTCAGTATTATCCAAGATGATATATTTAACAGATAAGCAAATCTGATTTCTCTAGACGAATTCCAATTTCAGTGGCTCAGTAAAACTGCCATATCTCGAGTTACAGACGTCCAATTAAGATGATCTTTACATGGTTGGAAATCTTACAAAATTATCTACAACTTTCATTCACAACACTTTTCCTGATTCTGTCAATAAATTAGTCAAAAACGGAACTCAACCAAACTGTCCTAGAATTCCAGACTGCGTAGTGACCTCAACTTGGAACAGGTATATCTCTTAACTCATAATAGATAATATAGTGATTCTTGCGGGGTTGGAAAGGTACAGAAGTCTAATTATTCCCAGTAAAATTTCTTAAATTTTCCATGAACGGATTTTAAGTTATTTCTAAATCATTCCAGACTGATCCAGAAATCAGCAAAGGACAGAACCAAGTCTACCTCACAACCTACTAATATATTCTTGATCAAACTTAATATTCTTAACCATGGAACTTGTAGACATGTCTACAAAACTCCAGCACACATTACAAAGATCCAAATCACACATTATCATAATAACAAATCCATAAATCACACAATTGTTCACACCACAAACTGACTCTCAACACAACCAAACTCAAATTGACTCGCAACTACTATCGTTCTTATTACATAGGGATTTTCCTAATCCTAATTAATCTTCTCATAAATCTTGGGACGGCCTAACTCCGTCCTTAATTGGTCAATCTCTTTATAAGCTTGCTCCTTAAGTTCTTTTTCCTTTAGCAACTCATCCTTCAAATCCACCTCATGGAGAGCCAATTCATGAACCAATCCCACTGTAGCTTGTAAAGTCAAGGATGAATCATCTGCAAGCGGCACGGTCCAGACACCCTTGTCATGTAAGAAACAAGGAAAATGCCGGAGTGCACCCTGTAATGTCTTGTCCGAGCGAAGACCATGGTAGTAAACAAACACATTGTAGGCGACATCCTCCATGCTTGTTTCTACGGTTGCCCGGCTCACTCGGGTGATGAACTTCGACTCCACCTTAGATTTCCTATAGATAAATAATTACTTTAATATAAACTCGAAAATTAAATTTTTCAAACTAACTATACAACTATACTAACATGTAGAGCTCTCAAATACGAACCTAACGCAACTTGAACGGATCAAATCGGAGTTAAAACGAAGATTTTATGACCAAAACAATCTTAGTGGCAAAACTGTAAATATCCGAAAACGTATTTTTGATTTACCGAGAGAGAATACGCTTTCAAAACACGAAAACATTTTCGGGGTTTACGCTAAAGGACGGCGGGTTCTATTAAGTAAAAGTCCAGGGACTCTTTAGAAAGATTACCCTGTGAAGGGGTATCTTCTAATCTCGGCCATCGATTCAAAATCGGACGGCTGCCATTCATCCTCAACTTCACAGAGAAAAACTCGGCCCCCTTCTCCAAGTCCGGCCGGCGGCCTCCATGGCCAGCCACCCGAGCTCGCCGGAATCAAACGGTTTTCCCGTTTCCGGCCACCGTTTTCCCCGCAACCAACTCCAACCGAACGAGAAGCTCAACGCGAATCCATCTATGCGGTACAAGCTAGCTACGGTGGATTGAAAACGACACGCGACGAGAAGAGGGCGGTGACGCCATTGCCGACCCGTCGGTGAACTTCAAAAACACGATTCGAGGCATCTCCACCCAAAAGAAAAGCATGGGAAGGTAGAGAAGAAGAGTGCGGACTCACCAACGCGAAGAATACGGCCTCAAATCCACCCGAGAGCTCCTCCTACGAGCAACCGAAACCTCCAACTTCCCCCAATCCCTAGCGCTCGATTTCACATGGTTGGACGAGAGTTTTAGATGGAAAACGGAAAGAAGAGAACCCCGGCTACCCTTTTATAGGTTCACTTCATCGATTGCGGTTAGGAAATCCAAACTAGAAGATTTGATTCGGTTGGAACCGGTGTTCGTATCCGTCCCGGTCACAACGGAGGTAGGGGATGCGACTGTCACCTGGGGCCCGCCCGTCAGTGGCTGAAGAGGATGAGGCGCACGGGCTCTAGCCTCCTGGGCCGGCCCATCGACGCGAGAGAGGGAGCGCGGCAGCGGCCCGTCTTCGCGGCCCAGCGCGGAGAAGGAAGAAGCAGGCCGGCTGGTTAACCGGGCCACCAGCAGGTAAATTTCCTTTCCCCTTTTTTTCTATTTGTTTTTCAAAACCTTTTTCAAAAAGAATTTCTAATCCAAAACAAATAAAATAAATTCCACATCACAAAATAAAATAAATGCAATAGCATGAATGCATCATCAAATGTTATATCTAAAATTTTAAATTCTAATTCTCCATTAATTATTATCTAAATTATTTTAAACCCACAAATTCTAATTATTGAAATTTTTGGGTGTTACAGCTTGCGGATTCATTTTTGTAAACATTAAGAAATACCAACAAGCTTTCTGGCACCATTGCCGAGGAACGGTTGCTATTTTTCTTTGAACCTAGCTTGTCCTCGTATCTGTATCCTTTAAAAAAAGAACAAAAATATTTTTCTTTTACCTTTCCTATCATGAAGCCAACCTCAATTCAAAATCCTTCTACTTCAAAAGGGGGAGTTCTTGGAGCCACCATTTTTTCAAAACAAAAAAAACTTTCATCCTGCTATGAACTCCACCCTAGATTCAAAGCCATGGTTTGGGCACAACCCTTCTCCAATTATAATAACAAAAATCCTTTTAACCACCTACAAGAGTTCGAGGAAATGTGTTCACACCTGAGCATTCTAGGCATGACACAAGAAATTCTAAAGTGGAAGTTGTTTCCCTTCTCCCTCTCAGGGGAGGTGAAGCAATAGTACACTAATGTTGTAGGAAGTATGAATGGGGGCAAGGAAGAACTTAAAGGTAAGTTTTGTTTGACATTCTTTACTATATCAACTCTCTACCAAGGGCAATCCTCGATTTCGAGCAGATTGAGAAGGATCCAATAGGTGAAGACTAGGCTAGGTTTTCAATGTTAATACATGCTAGCCCAGACTTGTCATTACCTGATAGTGTGCTCTTGCATCTCTTTTGTTCGGGTATTAACATTGATGCTGCCCTATGCCTAGACATGATTGCCGGGGTAATTTACACACAAACCTATGACGGAACATGTAGAATTCCTTGAAAACTTCATAAACATACACACTTCTTCCATCATAAGAACCGAACCCCTCCAGGCAAAAGTTATGTTGAGTGTGGGGGGAGTCCTCATTAGTCAACGCCAAACATGTACCATCCTTAGGTTCCACTTATGAGCCCCCACCTGAACCACGAACACCAAGGGAAGGAATGCTTCATCCTTCAGAGTTCCCGATCGAATTCGAGGATTATGGCAGAACCTCGAACCTAATGAAACCGAGGTTTGTTTGGACTTCCACATTTATGCCATCCTCGATTTTGATCTTCTGATAGGCTACCCACTTAAAAACTTTTCAAAGAAAATCTTCCCATGGGAGCCTTGATGAAAAGTTGGGAACAACTGCTTCCGCCACTCCTATCCCTTGTCCCAAAAATCCAAAGGCGAAGCAGCAACCCAACTATGACCCATTCGAGGAGGTGAAATGCATATCCCTATTCGTTTCACCTAAGCTTGCTAGTGGAACAGAACGAATACCATCACCCTCGCTTGAACCCAAGTCGTGTCCCTCTGGCCATTCAAACGTTGTTCTCGATAGTCATCAAGATTCAACATGAATCCTACATGAAAGATTTCATGCCATGGACATGCCCAAAGCACCAACTTTGGAGACTAAGAATTCCACCATCAAGCATGAATGTTTTTTTCATGACCCTTCACTTTTCATGCTCACTTTTGGAGTCTCCAGAGTTCATTGTGCTTTGTACCACATGCAACTATGAGGATCCCAACCATCTCTCGCTCCTCGTCTACAAACTCTTTTGAAGAATGGTTGTGGATGCATACGTTTACCATAAATTTTGCAAATCTCATGGTTGCACTATGGTACTAACCTTGTAGCTTGAACATTCATGCTAATGTTTTATGGTAAAGCTGGGAACTATATCATCATTGATAGCTGCAAGCTGAGTTCCTAAGGTCAAGCTTAAGACCGTAACTTAAGCACTACTTGGAGATATCCCGGATTATCATGAAAAAACTTCCCTTTTTAAAAGCAAGAACATGTTTTCAAGTTAGTATGCACCTTCGGGTATTCTTGACACTAACCATTCCAGGAAGGGATCAAGAAGAACAAGGTACATATGATGCTAAAGAACATGGGAGTTGCATCAATCATACATGTTGATGTTCTTTTGTGATGGATCACACTCAAAGGGAGACCCATGACATTACACACTTGACTCTTACACAAAAGTCCAAGTGTGGGGGAGGAAGTTCCATCCACACAAAAGGCCATCTTGTGCTAAAAAATGAAAAGATGTCAGCTCTACCTTGCCCAAAAAGGGAGAAAAAAATAAAAAATGAAAAAATGATTAAAAAAGAGAAAAAGGAGAGAGATGGAGCATTCTCCTCTCCTAGACCTTTGCTATCACTAAGGCCCATAGTCCACACACACTAGTTGTGTGTGTAGCCTAGCCTTGGTGATAACCTGAGATGAACTATATACAAGCCGTCGTTGCAGCAATCTCAAAGTTTCCACTCACATGTTGCCGACAAATCAAACTCAGGTATGCAAAGGTAGAATGTTCATCGACTTCTTTACTCATGTTTGTCTCCATGAGAAAATAACCTACTCATATAAAGTTTATGCTTCCTTTGTTTATGTCATAATGCTCTAGTTTGGATGTAGTCATGCATGATACATCCATAGGTTATTTTGAATTAAGCGTGGTGCTTAGGTTAAAATGGACTACTTTAATCAAAATTTGACATGGCATTGAAATTTGATTAAGAACTTTGAGTATTACTTTCAAAAACAATGGAGGTAATCATATATGGAGATAAATCAAGGCTAGAATCACAATTACAATTTCACATTAGCCTTGCTTGAGTATACAAAATCTGATGAATAAATAAATAATAATGAAAAATATATATAAATAAATTTGGGTTTCCCGGTGATCAAACCGGTAGAACCCTTGTTTGTTTCTGCTTTGTTTCTTTTTGTCTAAATAAAGCAGGTACAAGAATAAGTGTGGGGGAGATCTCTCAAGCATAACAACCACACACTAGAGAACTCCCCAACACGGAGCACAACACCAGGACATCATGCAAGAAGGAGAATATGAATGACTTTCATTAAAGCTCCTTCATCTTCAACAGTGGTTTGTGCAACTCTACCCTCACATCTTCCAAAAGTTTTGAAGTTTAAAATTGAACAAATTAAAAAGGAAAAAATGTTGATGCTCCAACTCCGTTCTACCAATTGATAAAACAACATACATACTTTTTATTCCTTGCCAAACATCCTATAACTTGTGAGCAACTATCCATAGGAACCCCATTTTACTCTAAGTAATTGGAATATGTGATATAGTAGGATGATATGAAACTTGCTCTCTTTTGCAATAGACTTGGGATTTATTTTCAAAATCAAAATAGCATGCTCCCCAAATGATAAAATAATAATAATTCCTACCAAAGCCATATACATTGCTTCTTGAAAAACCATACACATAGCCACTTACATTGTGTTGAGTTTTGTCAAACTCCGAGATCTATGTTGAGAGAAGTTTCATGCTCCTAAGATCAAAAATCGCATACACTCACCAAAATAAAAACTCCATGTCGTAAATCTCTCTCCAATGTTTTTCAAAAAGAGAGTATGGGCTATGCAAAAAGAAGAGAAATAAAAGATGACATGCCAAAGAAGCATGAGCCAAATAAAAGATGCCCTGCTAAAGAAGCATGAGCCAAAAAAAGAGAGAAAAACAATGGTACTTTGATGCCCACCAAAGAGAGAAAAACATGGGTACATTGATGCCCGCCAGAGAGAAAAGATAGCCCATACTTTCAAACAAAATTAAAAAAGAGAGATGCATGAAATTGGAGTGCACAAAAATATAAAATATTCCATACACTTGCACTAGTTCGATCTAAGAGTATGACTCTTCCCTCCAAAGATTCAGAGTTTAACCCAACAACATACACAACATAAGTGTGCATCACTCATCATTCATACCTAAAGCCTCAGATATAAGCCTATAGAGGTAGGATGATCAAGAAGGCAAAAAGATTATCAATTATATGCCTTGGTGAGGAATTAGAAAGAAAAAAATAATAATGAGTGACCAAAGAGTATCAGTTGAGGAGCAAGGCTAATATTTTTCTACAAAAAGATCAAAACCCCAAGTTCTTGAGCATGAGTAGAATAAGTTGATTTGAATCCAAACTATTCTATTATTCAATTACTCAAGATAATTTGGAACACACTCTAATTGCTCACAAGTACAGGTGAAGCTTGCAATAATCTGTGTGCAGGTTGAAAATTTTGGAGTAGCAACCACCTTAGTCCTTGTTAACATTTCTTAGCATCACTTGAGTTAAGTTGTCATCCCTAACATGATACTAGAAATGTGGTTATACTTATAATCATGACACTTACATAAAATATAGAATAAAGGTTATCCGCAAGCGCACAGATAAAATACACTCGTTGTGGCATTTCACCAAGGAATGCTCCAGGTATCGTTATTTATACTTTACCACTGGGAGCTTAACAATGTTTAAAATGAAAGAATGATATGGCTAGAAAGAATATCAAATATACATACTTATGATAAATATCAAATAACCACTCTTATCTTTATAGGGGTAAGACAATAGATCAATGGTAGATATAAAATAAGATAACAGTGGGTATTTCAGAATGAAAGAGAGACTCATAAATCAAGTAGAGCTAATCAGGAGATAAGTTAAGAGGTAAGAATCCTAAGTTATTTCATATTTACCAAGTCTTTTGTTCACTCTAGTATATACACTATCATTTGTAGCATAATCAATGCTTCATCTATACATAAGGAACATTACTAAGGAATATCAAGAACAGAGTAATCCTTTCCTTGTAACCAGGTTCTACTTGGCCTATATTCAGGGAGTGGGCTACATAGGACTCAATAGGTCCCATGCCTTTTCGTGCCTTCTAGAGTCTTCTGGTGTGTCATTTCATCATGATCAAGTTACGTGGCATTTTGTCAATTTAATCCTTATTTTCATTTTCTTTGAATAATCCCTACAGAAAATAGTAATTCACCAAAACTCATGGAAATTATCAGTAATAACCTCCTATGTTTCTATTGGTGATCATTTTCTTGCACAATGTTGATGGTTTGTGATAGGTGATAACTACCGTCAACAAGTTCCCCCAAGCTAAGTCTTTGCTAGTCCCTTAGCAAAGTAACTTAAACTTATTACAATTTAAGAATTACAGGGTTTTATGAATTCTGTACAACTCCTCAAAAGTACATCTGTGTTCAAACAAAACTTCTTCTTCGGATTGCAATTCATTGATCCATCTTTCAAACTTACTCATATTTCTTTCAACCATGGAGCTTTTGAACTTTTCACCTGATCTTGAGCAATTGAAAGACAAAACAATCAAGTGAGCAGTACATCTCATATTCCTCATTCAACCTTCATTCTGGAGTTTTTAATAAGTTTTCAAAATAAAACTCAGAGATTTATCTGCACGACACACTCAAGTCTCTCATATATGTGGTATTTTTGGATCTCACTAAGGCAATAAACGTAATGCCTTTGTTCCTACACTAAAGCTTATGTGGATTTCATAGGAATGGCATTCTCGTGAGGAAACATACTTGCAAACATATATTGTAAAGTCAAATGATGGATCCAAAGAGAGTTGAGTCATACAATCAAATCAAGACATATAAATGTATGGAATAGGATGTTTATGGTGGCTAAACCTAATTTTACTATGCTCCTTGAAAATTTCTCTCTTTTGAACTTGAGAATAATTGTAAGAAAACATGGGCTATCTTTTCTTTTTTTTTCTTCTTTTACTTTACTTTGGACACTTGTCCATTATTTTCTTTTTGCATAGCCACATGATTCTTTTACATACAAAATATTTGAGAGATATTATACAAAGCAATTTGGAGCATTTATTTCATGGTTGTCCTATGGGTTTGGAATATTTTTGGTGTTTCCTCCCAGTGTAGGAGAATAATATTTTTGGTGGAAGAAGTATGGAATGGATGAAATATATATATGGTAGAATCTTGATTTTAAAAGTATGACAAACCTCTCATAAAGCATAAACAAAGTTTGACTGAACTCAAGAAAATACAAGTAGTAATAATGTGGAAGTTTTCCTAATCTAGATATATTCATTTTGGCTCTAGTAGGAATTTAAACTTTGCCATGAAGAATCTCATCATATCAATTTTTAGATTTTCAAAGATAAATTTCCAGAATTCAAGTTTCATTTAGAATAAGATAAATAGCAGTTCAAACTCTTTATCTCATATCCGTCAATTACCTAGATTTTGGTTCAAGCTTATCCTACCCACGGGTTTCAAGTTTCAGAGCAAATTCTCAAGTTAAATTAACTTCATACAACTCGTAGGAGAATTCAAATATGAAAACTAGATACTTTAAAGGAATCATAACATAAGCATTTTTCTCTTCATCCGAGAGAGTCTAACTTCAATTTTTTTTATTCAACTCTAAAAATAAGAAAGCACACTAATTCAAAATTAAACAAATTTAAAGCAAACTTATTTTACACACTCTATTTTTGGATTTTCATTTTTTAACATGCTGAACTTAAAACTATTAGCAGAAATATATACAATAAAGGCAAAATTTTTATTTGGTTTTCAGATTATGTTTTTTTAAATTTGGTAATTTAAACTAAGGAAGATAATAATAATACTAATAGCAGAAAATTTACAAGAGGGAAAGCAGAAGTGCCTCACCTTGTACTACGGGGGTCCTCCCCCAAATTAGACCACTGAAGTGGTGGTGGTGGTGGTGTGTAATTAGTAAATCCCATCTTACCGAATAAATACTCGAAGTTGATTTGTTATTGTTGCTCGTACTAGCGTAATTTGTTAATCCTCTGGATCGTCTATTGCTACCACTCCACTTATTGGTGTAGAGTGCTACGGATCTCCTGCTGACCCGTCTCAAGAGATGTGAGACGGTCATCCACCTCCTGAAAGAAGCCAGGCTCATCATAGCCCGTCGGTGGTAGATGATGATGGTATGGCGGCGGCTGATAATGATGCTGAGGCGACTGATGGTATTGGTCCTGAGGAGTGTGGAAAGGGAATGGTCCATGGTAACTATCATGGAAGCCCGTGTAGAGAAAGACATGTGTCCTCTCTAGATGCCACTTGAAGTTTCTTCATGTTCCTACGGATGATAATTAGCATAGTTACCAGGCCCCCAGTGGTCACCTATAGAAGTGCCAGTATCAAATGGAATTTGGTCCTTCCAAGGCTGATGGTGTGCATGTGATGGTCCTAGATGGTCAAAATCGAAGTAGCTGGTGAAGGCTGGCTCCAACGGAGTAGCATCTTCTCCTTGATACCTCGAATTTGGATTCCTTGTGATTCGAGCAGAAGGACTCCTTCCTATTGCTTGTCCTGGTTTCTGCAAATCAAGCGCAAAATTCTCCACGAAATATAGACCGAGGGTTCGGTCTGGCAATTCTATCTCCTTTATATACCCTTTGTACATCATGATTATTTTTCTATTTCTCTTTTTAAGAATATGAGCTTGACTAAAGAATGAATAATCAATGATGCGGCGTGGAGTGTCAATATAAGCAATGACTGCACTGCTGAAAGCTCTATGTTTGATGTTGGTAATGAGTGACAATGCCTAAGTACTAATCCTATGCCTAAGTTGTATATAGCATATGAGGATTAGTACATTCCAAGGTTGGTGGCAAGATGGACATGGTTATCATAATTGCCACACTTGGATTTGAACGCAACCCTACGTGATCAAGGCAAAGGTATATGCTTAAGGGTTGTGTTTTAGTAACCAAGACACCTAGTGGGTGTGGTTACATTATAGGATAGATAGCCGTACTATAAAGAGGGGAATGACGCGGCTATTGAACTCCTAAGTGTCTCTAGGTGTGCATTTCATAATCATATGCATTTGGATAGAACTAATAACGCCTCAAAAAATGATTGTGAAAATACTAACACACTCGCACATGACGAGATCACTTGGTGGTGTTAGCACTCCTGCGATGGCGTTGGAGTTTGAGCGGTAGAGAGGGTTTGGGGTCCTCTCTCCCTCCCGCCGAGCTTGCGAGGCGGGATTCAGGCGTTTTCGAGGAATTGAAACGCCTATTTTTCCTTTACGCCAATGTCGAGTTTTGGAGGCGTTGTCACATGTTGTTTCACGAGCTAAAACATGTGCTAAAGTGACACACATACTTAGTGTAGCTCATATGTGAAAGGGTGAATCAAACAGAGGCGAATGGAGGTCACAGAGGTGACCGGACGCTGGACCAGATGCGGTCTCTGTTTGACCGGACGCGTCCGGTCAGTGCTCAGGATTTGCGCGCGTCTTGGTCTTCTTATCGAACGCGGTGGCGCGTCCGGTCACGGTCGACCGGACGCGTCCGATCGTTCTGCATGCTTACTGGATTCTAACCGAACGCTGGCACTGTGGCGTCCGGTTCATCTAAGTCCCTGAAGTTTTTCAGCCCTAGAAATAATTCTAAGTCCCTGAAGTGACAACAGTGAGCTATCTTCTTTGCGACATTTTATCGTCCAAATTCATATGGTAGCTCAATTGGATTCCTTAATATGAGTTGAAGTACTTTTCATGGAGGAAACAATGAATCAAGTGTCATCAAATTTGGAGTTCAGTTGGATCTTCAAAAATAGCTTCCAAAACAGCAAAAGCTTACTTTGTCGCCTAACTGACATCGACATGTTCGCATGCCACGTTCTCAAAAATTTGTTCAGTAATATGAGTTGGTCCTTTCATAAAAGTTGGAGCATACACTGTGGAGAAAGAGCATACAAAAAGTTTGCTTGAGTTTGACCCCGTTTTGATCATCAAGTTTGAGCTCCCTTGTTGTCATCAAGGTGTTGACACTGCTATTTTAGAGGCTGATTATCTGCTAATTCATAGCAGTAATGGCTGTGCACCCTTAATACAATTTGTAGAGTGTTATGTGGGCTCCAGCTTTGCTTTTTGGCTCATTCGCTGATTTGGCCCAGATTCACCCCAATTCGGTGCCCACCTTGCCCACGCCGTTGCACACCACGTGTTGGATCAAATGGGCGCGTGGCCACCATGTAGGGCAGCAGCGCCCCACCTCCATGCTGCATGCCTCTGCATCCCTGCGGCTCCCTCTCGTGTTTTGGAGAAGCTTGGGAGATGCTCCTCCACTCCCTCTCACTCCCCGCTCCCTCTCCATCTCTCCCAGTTCACCATGGCGATGTCGTCTGCCATAGTCGACGGGCCGAGCTCGCTGCCACCGTGTTCTTGCTGCTCCGCGCCCCCTTAGCTCTAGCCGCCAGCTCGAGCGCCCTCACCGTCGCATAGCCCAACTCCGGTGCCCTTTCCCCGGTCCCCTCCATCACCGGAGCGCCGTCGCCGTCGAAGGGTCGCCACCGGTGCTGCTTGCTCACGCGGCCCTGCTTCCTCGGGTCTCCTCGGGGCAAGCCATGGCCACCATCAGGTGCGCATGAGCCCCGTGGTGCTCCGCTGCCCCTCAGCCGCCGACGACGAGCCTTCCCCGGCTGGCATCGTCAAGCTACAGCACGCCCCCCTCTGTAAATCATGACCAGGAACCCCATGCTTGAATTAAAAAAAAGACAAGGGCCTATGTGCACATCCACTGACTCAAATGAATAGTGCCTTTTGGACCTGTTTGCTTTGAAATTGACTGAACTTTGAAAATGCATAGTAATTCAAGGAAACATCCTAAAATAGCAAATGGGTACTTTTTGGAATCCTTGTAAAGTTTTCTATGCAGTAGATCTATAATATGACATGTTTTAGTGTAAAGTTTTAGCTCTAAAAATATATTTGTGCAGTAAGGGTTTTAATGCTAGTGGTATTTGTCTTTTTCATAACTATAGATGTAGGGCTCCAAATGAAGTGAAAATTTTATGGCATTCTACTCATGTGATGTTTGATGTGTGGTAAAAATTTCATGGTCATTGGTTGTTGTATGAGTGAATTATTGATTTGTCTTGCTCTCACATGATTTCTTGCATTAGCATATTGTATTTTTCATAGAGGTTGCTATACTTATTCATATTGCTTGAAATTTGTATAGTGGACTATTGGGTTTATGTAAGAGCTACTGTAATTTTTGTACATTTTACTATGCACTTTTTGGTATATGTTCTTTAATTCACCTTGTTATCTAAATAAATTAAGAAAAATGTATTAAAAGAAATTATTTAGTGATGAGCATTATGCTTTCTGGTGTTCATTTAACATGTACTTCTTGATGGTTACATTGGTTGTGGCCAAATATATGTTTGGAACATAAGTTAGTATTTACTTCTTGCAATTGATGGTTTCTGGACAGTTCTGGGAACTTTATAAATAACACCATGTAAATGAAGTTTTTTGAGGAACATGTTGTAACAAAGTTGTAGATAATTCATATATCTAGCTGTTGTCAAAATTTGGTGGCATTTGGCTTCGTGGTTTAAGAGTTACGCCTGTTCCAAGTTGGGTTCCAGAAACGGTTGTTCTCTAAAATCTTTGGACCTGATTCTCTAAATATGCATGTTTGACTTGGTTAACTTGAGAATCATGCTAAGATGATTAAATATGAATTGTAGACAATTTTATAGGATTTCCAGAATGTCTTGTTGCATGGCTATTGGATTTGTATAACTTTAGTTATGATCCAAACATGCAATTGTTGTTTGCAGTCCAGAAATAGACAGATGCTAGTTGTGGTTGTTTACTCCATGTGTTGCTAAGTGTGGCTTATGCCCTTGTTGATGGTCAAGTTAAGATACTTGTGATCTTGTTAAACTTGTGTCATGCTTGATGTGCTTGCTCTCTATAATTGGTTGTGTGATGTTAGTTAAATAGCTATTTGTGTCTATGTCTTCCATAATTTTGTGTTTGTCTTGAATGTTTATGTGATGCATCTTGTGCTACCATTCATCATATTCGTATACATGCATCTTGCATCTCATTTAGGTACGCTAGATGAACCATGTGAAGGATGTGATGATGGAGCCAGACCTGAAGACGGCGTTTGGTGAACCTATCCTAAAGATGAAAGGACTAAGCAAGTGCCGGAATGGGAAATGCTCACCAAGCGAGTGTCATCTGACCAACATTAACCTAAGTGTTAGATCCCAGGCAAGCCCCGGAGCATTCTAAGCCTCCTACTTTATAAAAGCAATTGAGTATATATGTTATATATGTATTGTTGCATTAAGTTATAGGAGTTGATTGGAAACACTTGCTGCATAACATCCTTTCCTTGTCTAGTAAATACGCCTAGAATCTTATTTTGGTTTAGGATCAAAAGTATTGCTTAGCCATGTATAGACCGGTAGAAGTTGGGTGATTCCTATCACCTACGAGCTATAGGTGGATACTTGATCACGGGTGGCTATATTTGCTATCATGGGAAATAACCATATGTGGATGAATGAATAAAGACTGGGCAAAATGTTGGGCAGCAAGGCATAGGTCTTGTGTGCTTGTAGTTTCCGTATGTGTCGATTAAGGACCATACCATTGTTGGCCCTCAGTCTTTTTGAACGCATGCCTCACATTTAGCTAGCTAGATAACTCTTTCCGACCGTGAAGCCTAGTAGCTCTATTCGGACCGGTGATCGAGATGCTGCGCAGAACACCTCGGGCCTGTTGACCGTGGGCAAGAATGCACTGACAACCCTGAAGTACAGTGGGCAAGCATGACTTGAGCGACCTGGCGCTGGAACAACCCTTAGGTGTAGAGGGTTCATGGCAGTCCCGCGGCTATCTAAATAGTACCAAGGGTGACCTAAAGCTCAATGGGCCGGTGAGTGTGGTTTGTGTGAGGAATAAATCACCAGCTGGTTAGTAATCAATTCGTATCACCATCGCTCCTGGATAGTTAGCAACTGGACTGAATTACTTCAATATAGTAATGTTACTATGGAACTTGTTGATGGTTATGATGATGAAAAGCCAAATATGATGTGGTTATTATTGATTGCTTAACCATACTCAAGTGATTGCTCTAGTACAGGTGCTAATCTAGATGATAGGTTTAATAATAATGGTAACCTGATGCTAAAGAATTTAAATATGCTCTAGTATCAGTTAAGCTTTTATGCAAAATGTTGTCAAGCTAGATCCACTGATAAAGTCTTGCATACTCCTTGGTGTCACTTTATTTCTAGTTTATGACGAGTAAGTCGAGCTGAGTACCCCTCGTACTCAGGGTTTATTCCCACTTGTTGCAGGTTGTCATGTATCATGGCTTGTCACACCCAGTTTTGTAAAGAACAAAACTAGGCTCGTCATATGTGTGCCCAGGAAGTCCACACATACAACAACAGAATAGAGATATCAAAACAATGTTTATATAAAGCGGGAAACATAATATATTAACACTTACAACTATCAGAGTATCGCGGAACGGTCACTAATCTTTTCTTTAGGCTCCAACGTCACAGGGACGGCTGACTGGGGGCTCCGTATGCTAAGCACTTCTTATAGACTTCTGGAAACTCCACTGCACCTTTATTCTTCTTCTAAGCAGCACCTTACTACACACTGGAGTGTGGGGAAATAGCAAGGGTGAGCACATGTCATACTCAACAAATATAACACGGGGTTCATGAGGCTCAAAATGTTTGACACGGGTTTACTGCAATAGCTTTTAGTGAGTCATCTTTTTAGCATTTGAGTAGCAACAAGTTACGTAAGCCCAAATAACCTCATGATCATGTAAATGAGAATAATCTATAGCAAGAAACAATAATCATCAGTGAGCTTTAATATCATCAGTATTATCATTATCATTAGTGTTCATCATTTATTCTGTAAGGGTCCAAGGCTGCTCGTGACCGTGAGCATGGCTGATATACTAGTTTTACACTCTACAGAGGTTGTACACTTTCACTGTGAGTCGTGATTTACCCTTTCGCCCGAGGTGATCAGCCTCTTGACCCACTACCAAGAAAGGTCGGCAGGGTTCACTATGAAGTCTTTCAAAGGTTCGTCTAACTAGTTAGGGCTATTAGATTCACTCGGCAAACAGATGTAGAGCCCCCTTCCAAATGGCACAATGACGCGTAGCCTATACACATGAGGACAGAGGCCGCACTATACCCGATTCGTCAAGCCATTCTTACGCAATGAAGGTTACCACTAACAAGCTAGAAAATGTCCTCATACTTGACTAAAGCCAGAGCCATATAGCCCTCACAGTTATACTGTAAGTCCCGGATGTTCGCTTACAGATAAGTCCTTAAGGAGAGAAACTAGAGCACCATAAAAAAATCCCAATGCTCTAGCCCTCTTGAGCCATGTTTCTATAAAGCATCTTTTAAACGTTTATTGCATATACCATTAGTCAAGTTACAGATCATGGTTATTTATCTTGAGCACTAGCATAAATACTACCCAATGCAATGTTCCACCGGTGTCAATGTACAAGATACAAAAGCTAGGATATCCTTAGGGGTAACAAGGTAGACACATGCACGTGAATTAAGTGTATTAAAGGTGAATAGGAAATAAGGATGATCCCATGCTATACTTGCCTTTTTCCAAAGTTAGCTACTCAGAATCTCCAGTTGCTATCTTCTGGACTCAAGTCCTCTTGCTTCGACTGTCGGTCCCCGGCTCCTCGTCTTCAGCGCTAATTAACCATACTTCTTCTACTCTCAGCAATCAAGTAGAACAAATAGACAATAAACATAACTAAGAATAACACACCAAATAAAAAAGACATTTTAAAAGAGCGCACTAGACTATACGATATGATGCTATGATCGCGAAAACGTAAGACCGAAGGATAATAGAGCTACCATCAAAGAGGACACGCGACTATCGAGGAGTTTACAACAAATCAGAGAAGACAAACTATACGTTTAATTTATTTTAGTTAATGAATTAAGGTGATAGAACTTAGATAATGTTCAAGTTTATATATATAAACATAGGAGTATAAACCTATATTGTTTCTAATTTGATAAGCAGTGCAAATAGAAATTAGTTAAAATTAATGTTTAAATTAAAATTTAGAACACATGTAGCATGTTAAACGTCGTTGACATACGTACAGTAGACTACGTCAATTCAGGCAAGGCTAAAGCAATTAAGATATGGAAGTTGAAGGCAATGACGGAGATATATGAGTAAGGACTAAAAAGGCAACCTAAAGAGCTCCAGGATGATATGATTTATGGTCATGAATGACAACGAACGACATCAGCATAACTTTTGATCAATTAAATAATAGATAGACAAGGTGATCTGTAGGCTGACGTTAATTAAACGTGCATAAACACTTGCTACTGATGTCAAGGTAATGAACATTTTAGAGAACTATCCTAAGTTGAATTAACCAATTTACATTGAATTATAAAAGATGAAGTTAACCTTATTCATATTTTATTTATAAATATTTATTTAGTGTTTAAGTCATTTAAACATTTATAAATTAGAAAGCATAAAGAAGATGATAACAGCTAATCGAATCATTATATGTTTCTTACATAAACTAAACAAGTTCTATTTAAGAAGCACTTAAGTTCTTATTAATCATAATAACATTTGATTATTTATAAAAGACATTATAATCCAAAGTTACTTTTAATTTGAAAAGACAGTAGATAAATATTAGTTAAATTAACTACATGCTTCATGTTTAACTAAACTAATTATGATTAAGAAACATTTAAGTTAATATTAATCAAGTTAACATTTATTTAAGAATGTTCTATGTATGAACCTAAGTCGCTTCTAATTTAAAAGAGCATGAAATAAACATTAATCAAATAAACATAATTTAATTTGTAAACACATAACGTGACATGGTAAACAACGTTGCTAATGCGTCTCTTATGCCAGCATAGTCACGAAGTAACCAGAACAAAATTATACCCCTATGTTGCTTTTAGTTAGAAAGCTGTTAAATAAATATTAATCAAGTTGCATTTAAAGAGATAAATTCATACTTGAGTGACATCACAAAAACTATCGCTACTATATAGAGCGCGACGCTATGAAACTGTCGCAACAAGAACAGATTTACAAACCTAGATTGCTTTTAATCATAGAACTAATTTCATGACAATTAAATTAATATTTAATTTATATATGACTAGTACGTAACACGTCTACGCCGACAGCATGTAGCTTCGGTTGGCATGATCGCAAAATCACAAGAATGAGTTACTACACTAGGTTGCTTTTAATTAAAAATGCATTAAATAAATATTGCACGTAAATCAATAAATTCATAATTGGGTGACACGTTATACATCAGCACTACTACGTAGAGCGCAACTATACGAAACTAACGCAACTGAAACGGAGCAAAACGAAATTAAAACGAAGAAACGACAAAGATATTACAAACCAGTGGTAGAACCACAAATACTTCATCTTCTACCTCCATCCATCTGAAGGGCCTCGACCTAGGGGCGACACGAGAAGGAGAAAAAATATTTAATTTACTACACGAGAGATTTCCCAATCTAGGGGCTCCTCCACGGTAGTTTTAGTATGCTTTGCCCATAGGGTAGGTACATACTTATAGGAGGAAAACTCTCCACCTTCACATCAACTAGCAATATGGTACTAATTGATGTTGCACCCTCCATCTTTACTAATAGGCCTAATTAATTACTAAAGCCCATTAATAAATAAATGTATGGGCCTTTGAGATTTATTAGGATTATTGCACATGGGCTTTGAGCATTGGGAAAATGAGATATTTATTTATTTTCGGAATTAATTAATTTCATGGATAAAATAATTCCAGAAAAGTCTAAAATTATTATTTAAGCCATGAAAAATACTCCGAAAGCTCTAAAAATTTAGGAAAAATTCTCAGAGACATTATGAAACATAAGGAACCCAAATGAAGTATTTGGAGCTCATGAAAAGATTGGTGAAACGATCAAATAAAAAGATTAAGTTCATGGAAACTGGAATTTTAATTCGAAAAAGGGCTAAAAAAATTTCTCAAGGAGAGATAAATGTCGCTCTATCGTACTCGTAAATCGTTTGCACTCATAAACACCAAAACAAGCATCACATCAACCAATGCCCGTCAAGTTAATTCTAAAATAATCGAAAAGCACCATTTTTCTTTAATAAAAATATATGAAATCTAAACTAATGCCAAGTTCTATTCAAATATTAAAATTTTTATTTTAGTTAGTGTTTTCTATGCACAACCCAAAATCAGAAATTTTGGGATGTGATAATTCTACCCCACTTAACAGGAATCTCGTCTCGAGATTCGAAGAGACTAGGGAGAAAGATAAAGCAGACCAATAAGATTATTTTGAGACTTTTTAACAAGTTCGGATATAAGTGTCGAGGATTATCAAAGGTTGATAAGAGAACATTGGATTGATCATTAAGATTGATTCAAGTTAATGACAGAAGGTCAAAGGATTGAAGGTCAGCATAGGTGGAAAGGAAGATCAAAGGAGGTTGAAAAGATAGGTCAAGATTGATCATCGAGTCTTCACTTTATAAGGTGTATAAACAAGGGTGGAGATTAGCAAGAGATAACATAAGAGATAAAGATATATCTTAAGGTACTCAAAACTCCTAGATTCAAGATTTATGAGACATCATGAAAAAGTGACAGACTAGCATTGGTTGAAGAAAGGTAAAGACTAGTCTTCCGTTTTACCATTTAGGGAGACCAGTGAGAAGGATAAATTGATCTTCAAGTCTTTTGTAGGTCCTTGAATCAGGATTTATAAGATGTAAGGACAAGGGTCAAAAGTTGTCAAATGTTGATAAGAAAAAGTAAAGATTGATGGCAAGAAGGTGAGACTGGTTAAGGGGCAAGGACTAGCAAAAGATGATATTATGATAGCGATTGGTCTTTGGGTCTTCCTGTCTCGTGACTTGAGATTGATGATGGTGGCGGACGCTACCCCACTTAACAAAGATCTTGTTCCACCTGGCGATGTCATTGAAGGCAACACTTTCTCTAAGGCTTGCTGCTATTGATGACTTCTTCGTGTGTTGACCCTCCACTAAGATGAGATAAAGAAGATAGCATGACAACCAAGGGTAGACAGGAACGATGCATGATAAAATAACAAGAATTAGGATCGATTGAAAAATTAAGTAGGATAGAAGATGACACTACCCCACTTAACATAGATTGGGCTACTTCTCAAGACAAAACCTTCCGGGCCACCTTCAAAGCACGAGAACAAGGACAACACACAAGCAACACATCGAGCAAAACAAGCACACAACACAATCATCGACACTACACGTGCTTCTTCAACAATGGTGGTCATCCTACATGGCAGATTATAGATGAAGAAAAGGCCATCGAATTTTTGAACAGGATGGGATCAGAAAACTTTTAGTAAAAACAACATAAAACAAAATCAAAGAGAGTAAGAAATAATAGCTCAAAGGAAGCTATCAAGGAGGGGATACAACAGGACAAGGAAGAGGAAATAGTCAAAACCAATGAGTCAAGGGATGATAAAATAATTTTATAGCAAAATATATTTTCAGAAATCGACCAATGCTATCTAGGCATATGTCCTACAGTCAACACCGCTCTGATACCATTCTGTCACACCTGGTTTTGCAAAGAACAAAACTAGGCTCGTCATATGTGTGCCCAGGAAGTCCACACATACAACAACAGAATAAAGATATCAAAACAATGTTTATATAAAGCGGAAAACATAATATATTAACACTTACAACTATCAGAGTGTTGCGGAATGGTCACTAATATTTTCTTCAGGCTCCAATGTCATAGGGACGGCTGACTGGGGGCTCCGTATGCCAAGCACTTCTTATAGACTTCTGGAAACTTCACTACACCTTTATTCTTCTTCTAAGCAGCACCTTACTACACACTGGAGTGTGGGAAAATAGCAAGGGTGAGCACATGTCATACTCAACAAATATAACACGGGGTTCATGAGGCTCAAAAGGTTTGACACGGGTTTACTGCAATAGCTTTTAGTGAGTCATCTTTTTAGCATTTGAGTAGCAACAAGTTACGTAAGCCCAAATAACCTCATGATCATGTAAACAAGAATAATGTATAGCAAGAAACAATAATCATCAGTGAGCTTTAATGTCATCAGTATTATCATTATCATCAGTGTTCATCATTTATTCTATAAGGGTCCAAGGCTGCTCGTGACCATGAGCACGGCTGATATACCAGTTTTACACTCTGCAGAGGTTGTACAGTTTCACTGTGAGTCGTGATTTACCCTTTCGCCCGAGGTGATCAGCCTCTTGACCCACTACCAAGGAAGGGTGGCAGGGTTCACTATGAAGTCTTTCAAAGGTTCGTCTAACTAGTTAGGACCATTGGATTCACTCGGCAAACAGATGTAGAGCCCCCTTCCAAATGGCACAATGACGCGCAGCCTATACACATCAGGACAGAGGCCGCACTATACCCGATTCGTCAAGCCATTCTTACGCCATGAAGGTTACCACTAACAAGCTAGAAAAGGTCCTCATACTTGACTAAAGCCAGAGCCATATAGCCCTCACAGTTGTACTGTAAGTCCCGGATGTTCGCTTACAGATAAGTCCTTAAGAAGAGAAACTAGAGCACCATAAAAATAGCCCAATGCTCTAGGCCTCTTGAGCCATGTTTCTATAAAGCATCTTTTAAACGTTTATTGCATATACCATTAGTCAAGTTACAAATCATGTTTATTTATCTTGAGCACTAGCATAAATACTACCCAATGCAATGTTCCACCGGTGTCAATGTACAAGATACAAAAGCTAGGATATCCTTAGGGGTAACAAGGTAGACACATGCACGTGAATTAAGTGTATTAAAGGTGAATAGAAAACAAGGATGATCCCATGCTATACTTGTCTTTTCCCAAAGTTAGCTACTCAGAATCTCCAGTTGCTATCTTCTGGACTCAAGTCCTCTTGCTTCAACTGTCGGTCCTCAGCTCCTCGTCTTCAGCGCTAATTAACCATACTTCTTCTACTCTCAGCAATCAAGTAGAACAAACAGACAATAAACACAACTAAGAACAACACACCAAACAAAAAAGACATTTTAAAAGAGCGCACTAGACTATACGAAATGATGCTATGATCGCGAAAATGTAAGACCGACGGATAATAGAGCTACCATCAAAGAGGACACGCGACTATCGAGGAGTTTACAATAAATCAGAGAAGACAAACTATACGTTTGATTTATTTTAGTTAATGAATTAAGGTGATAGAACTTAGATAATGTTCAAGTTTATATATATAAACATAGGACTATAAACCTATATTGTTTCTAATTTGATAAGCAGTGCAAATAGAAATTAGTTAAAATTAATGTTTAAATTAAAATTTAGAACACATGTAGCATGTTAAACGTCGTCGACATACGTACAGTAGACTACGTCAATTAAGGCAAGGCTAAAGCGATTAAGATATAGAAGTTGAAGGCAATGACGGAGAGTACGGACTAAAAAGGCAGCCTAAATAGCTCCAAGATGATATGATTTATGGTCATGAATGACAACGAACGACATCAGCACAACTTTTGATCAATTAAATAAAAGATAGACAAGGTGATCCGTAGGCTGACGTTAATTAAACATGCATAAACACTTGCTACTGATGTCAAGGTAATGAACATTTTAGAGAACTATCCTAAGTTGAATTAACCAATTTACATTGAATTATAAAAGATGAAGTTAACCTTATTCATATTTTATTTATAAATATTTATTTAGTGTTTAAGTCATTTAAACATTTATAAATTAGAAAGCATAAAGAAGATGATAACAGCTAATCGAATCATTATATGTTTCTTATATAAACTAAACAAGTTCTATTTAAGAAGCACTTAAGTTCTTATTAATTATAATAACATTTGATTATTTATAAAAGACAAATTATAAACCAAAGTTACTTTCAATTTGAAAAGACAGTAGATAAATATTAGTTAAATTAACTACATGCTTCATATTTAACTAAACTAATTAAGATTAAGAAACATTTAAGTTAATATTAATCAAGTTAACATTTATTTAAGAATGTTCTATGTATGAACCTAAGTCGCTTCTAATTTAAAAGAGCATGAAATTAACATTAATTAAATAAACATAATTTAATTTGTAAACACATAACGTGACATGGTAAACAACGTTGCTAATGTGTCTCTTACGCCAGCATAGTCACGAAGTAACAGAACAAAATTATACCCCTATGTTGCTTTTAGTTAGAAAGCTGTTAAATAAATATTAATCAAGTTGCATTTAAAGAGATAAATTCATACTTGAGTGAGATTACAAAAACTATCGCTACTATATATAGCGCGACGCTATGAAACTGTCGCAACAAGAACAGATTTACAGACCTATATTGCTTTTAATTATAGAACTAATTGTATATCAATTAAATTAATATTTAATTTATATATGACTAGTACGTAACACGTCTACGCCGACAGCATATAGCTTCGGTTGGCATGATCGTAAAATCACAAGAACGAGTTACTACACTAGGTTGTTTTTAATTAAAAATGCATTAAATAAATATTGCACGTAAATCAATAAATTCATAATTGGATGACACGATATACATCAGCACTACTACGTAGAGCACAACTATACGAAACTAACGCAACTGAAACGGAGCAAAATGAAATTAAAACGAAGAAACGACAAAGATATTACGAACCAGTGGCAGAACCACAAATACTTCATCTTCTACCTCTATCCATCTGAAGGGCCTCGACCTAGGGGCGACACGAGAAGGAGAAAAAAATATTTAATTTACTACACGAGAGATTTTCTAAACTAGGGGCTCCTCTACAGTAGTTTTGGTGTGCTTTGCCCATAGGGTAGGTACATACTTATAGGAGGAAAACTCTCCACCTTCACATCAACTAGCAATATGGTACTAATTGATGTTGCACCCTCCATCTTTACTAATAGGCCTAATTAATTACTAAAGCCCATTAATAAATAAATGTATGGTCCTTTGAGATTTATTAGGACTATTGCACATGGGCTTTGAGCATCGGGAAAAATGAGATATTTATTTATTTTCGGAATTAATTAATTTCATGGATAAAATAATTCTAGAAAAGTCTAAAATTATTATTTAAGCCATGAAAAATACTCCGAAAGCTCTAAAAATTCAGGAAAAATTATCAAAGACATTATGAAACATAAGGAACCCAAATAAAGTATTTGGAGCTCATGAAAAGATTGGTGAAACGATCAAATAAAAAGATTAAGTTCATAGAAACTGGAATTTTAATTCGAAAAAGGACCAAAAAAATTTCTCAAGGAGAGATAAACGTCGCTCTATCGTACTCGTAAACCGTTTGCACTCATAAACACCAAAACAAGCATGACATCAACCAAAGCTCGTCAAGTTAATTCTAAAATAATCGAAAAGCGCCATTTTTCTTTAATAAAAATATATGAAATCTAAACTAATGAAAAATTCTATTCAAATATTAAAATATTTATTTTAGTTAGTGTTTTCTATGCACAACCCAAAATCAGAAATTTTAGGTTGTGATATGGCTACTACAAGAATTGGATGCCTCCTGCCGTAGCAGCGGAGTGTGATCATGGGCATGATCCTTCTAAGTTATCTTGTCTCTAATGTTTTTGTTGGAAGTTGACCTTGGTACTGGCACGTATTTGAAATAAGGGTGATGTTGGTTTCAAACTAATTTGCTTCCGCTACCTTTAAACATGAGTTGTAATAACTATATTGAACTCTGATGTATGTTAAACTACTTGTGAAATGGATGTAACATATGACTTGTTATGTTGAATCACTACGATCTTGGCTTGTATGTTGGTTAGTTTGAAGTCCCTCGTGATTTCACTGGACTACCAGAGTTATAGGAGCTTAAGTTCGGGAATTTAATTGCTCTGACAATTGTTTTTGTACTTGTGTTTTTATAATTTGGGCAGTTCCATTACAACCAAGACATCTATTGCCATGTTGAGATCGCGTACGACGTGATGGATTTCCAAACCTTGAAAGTGTTTTTCTAACTTACGTACCTCTACGCAATAGGCGTCCATGGTTTCCTTGGTCCAATCCCAATCTTTATTAACCAGATTAATGACCACAGAGGAGTCACCATAGATGAGTAATTGCTTGATACTGAGTGAAGCCACAACTCGAAGGCCGTGGATGAGGGCCTCGTACTCGGCCTCGTTGTTTGTTGCTAGCCAGAGGATTTGGAGAACATACTTAAGTTGCTTCCCATCTGGTGATATGAAAAGGACACCAGCGCCTGCACCTCCTTGCTTGAGTGGACCATCAAAGTACATCTTCCTGTGATCAAGAATAGCTTTAGGAGTAGGCTGCTGGAGTTTCATCCACTCGGCTATGAAATTAGCCAGAGCCTAAAACTTCATAGCCTTACGGGGGGTGAATTCAATATTGAGTGCTCCGAGATCGACTACGCACTTAGATATGCGTCCCGTAGCATCATGATTGCATAGGATGTCATCGAGTGGGAAGTCGGTCACCACTGCCCACTTAGATATGCGTCCCGTAGCATCATCTTTAGGCTTGATGTCTCTAACCGGTATGTTCTTCATGGCCTCCCTCAATGATTCATCATCTACATCATCAAGATTCTCATGTGCTCCTTGGGAGCTGTTAGATTCATCAAATTCCACATCATATATTTCTTCAACCAAGCCGGTGGCATGATTAAATACTTGATATGCTTTGGACTTTGATGAGTAACCAACAAGAAAATCAATATGACAATGTCTTTAGAACATCCCTAGGTGTTGCCACTTCTGGTAGATGTAGCATGTGATGGTCCCGGACGGTCAAAATTGAAGTAGCTGGTGAAGGCTGGCTCCGACGGAGTAGCATCTTCTCCTTGATACCTCGAATTTGGATTCCTTATGATTTGAGCAGAAGGACTCCTTCCTATTGCTTGTCCTAGTTTCTGCAAATCAAGCGCAAAATTCTCCACGAAATATAGACCGAGGGTTCGATCTGGCAATTCTATCTCCTTTGTATACCCTTTGTACATCATGATTATTTTTCTATTTCTCTTTTTAAGAATATGAGCTTGACTAAAGAATGAATAATCAATGATGCGGCGTGGAGTGTCAATATAAGCAATGATTGCACTGTCCAAAAGTCAGTCGTCCGGGAGTTAGTCATTCAAATCGGAATTAATTAATGCGAACTCTCCCACTAATTGGACAGCACCTACTTCTCTCACACTTAATTTTCTAGCAACTTTTTAATAGTGCTTCCACTACTTTCTTAACAAGAACTTGCACTACTAATTACTCAACACTTTTCTCTATCTCTCTCTTTCAAAACTTCACTCAATTGATGGATTCTTGGAACTCGAGTTTTCTAAATGAATCACGAGCTTGCTCTATGCTCTCTATGTTCCTGGATGAGTGAAATGCGAAGGAGAGGAAGGGAATTTAAAGAAGAGGAGGGGGGAGGCCGAGTGGCCTGGTGGTAGGGCTGGCCAGCCCCACCTCATCACCATCTGCCTCCTCCATTTCCTGGTGTGTCCTCTGCCTCAAACATGATTCAATGAATGCCTCCTTGGATGCTCTTTCGGTGGGAAAGTTGGCAGGTGTGTTGGATGATAGTGTATGCATGAATAATAGAGGATGGATGGTAGTGGAGAGTGAGATGTGGAAGTGATGTGAGGTGATGTCTGGGTCCCACATGTCTCCCGTATTTATACCGTATAAACACACAAGTATGCAAAACAAAAATACTTTTATGAATCTACGAGAAATAAGAATTCTAATGATGGCATTTTTATATTTTTTCTACCGCCACGGTAAATATCACTTACGGAGGTTTTAATTTTCGTAATTATTATTGTCACACCCATTTTTAAGGACAAAAATAGGATGCATAAAAGGCTCATGTGCGCCCCAGGATATGATCGCATACACAAGTAGACAAATTACATAGTATCATCACAGTGCTTATTACATAGCGAATAAATATTTAACACATAGTCTTGAACAATAAATAATAATAACTAATAGTAGATCTCCAGCGGAAACTCCAAATACAGGGACACGGTTGACTGGTTGACACCAAGACTAGTACTCATTACAATAATCTTCCTCATAATCTTCATCTGTTATGGTGAAAATAGCAAGGGTGAGTCCATGTTGAACTCAACAAGTATAACACAGGGTTTATGAGGCACAAAAAGGGTAGACACTGTTTGACTGCGTTTAGCTTTTATTCATCATATAATTAGCAATTAGGTAGCATCAAGATATTCCACTTCCCGTTAATGAACAAATGATCAATTGTAATAAGGATAATGAATAGCATTAACATGAGCATAATAATAACAACAGAAATTAAGCATGATATAACATTTATGATCAACTATTCTATAAGAATCCCCAAGGTTGACAAGGAATCAAGATAACAATCCCTAAGTTATAATCTCTATGGTTGTCAAGGAAAACATATGCATATGTATGATAATTTCAGTGAATAGGTAACAAGGATAGTCCCATGTTATACTTGCCTTGATCAAAGCTTTCTGGATGATACTGCTGGTCTGGCACAAAGTAATACTCCTGATCGTCCAGAACTGCTCACCGTCTAAACCTGATCACCAATCAACAACATACATGCAATCGAGCAAACATACACGAAGCAAACAAAGAGATATAATTAGAACAGTACACCAACAGTAACAAACAGTAATAAAAGTTTATAAAACCCTTCTACACGTTCCTACGATCACACAGACGTAAAGATCACAAAATTCGGAGTTAAAACATGAAAGTTATGAATTTCCTAAGATTTCCTATAGATAAATAATTACTTTAATATAAACTCGAAAATTAATTTTTCCAAGCCTACTGTACAACTATACCAACCTGTAGAGCTCGCAAACACGAACCTAACGCAACTTGAACGGATCAAATCGGAGTTAAAACGAAGATTTTATGACCAAAACAAGTTCAGTGGCAAAACTGTAAATCTCAGAAAACATATTTTTGATTTACCGGAAAGAATTACGCTTTCAAAATGAAGAGACGGATTCCTGATAATGCGCCATGGACCACGGGTTCTATTAAGAAAAAGGACAGGGACTCTTTAGCAATTTGTACCCGCGAAGGGGTATCTTCTAATCCTATCCGTTGATCACGAGATGGACGGCTACTATTCGATCCAGAGGAGTGAGAAGAAGAAATTGGCCTCCTCCCTCAACGCCGGCCGGCGGCCGCCATGGCCGTCGCGCCCTACGTCGCCGGAAACGGCGATTTCTGCTACCTAGACCACCAAACAGCCCATGACTTGCTCCAATCGGACGAGAAGCTTAACCCAATCTCACCAACATGGTTTATGAACGCTACGATGACCCGAGGACAGAGCGCGGCTCGGGTCTGAATGGCGGCGCCATTGCCGGCCGCGGTGAGCTCCAATCCCACGGTATAAAGCGCAAAAACTCAAAAGAAAAACATGGGGAGGGAGAGGAGAAGCTGACAAACTCACCTAAGCGAAGAAAGAAGGCACCAAATCACCCGTAAGCGACGGCGGCGTGCAACCGAACTCGCCTAGGTTTTCAAACTCGCAAGACTCGATTTCACGGGCTAAACTCAGTCTTTAGATGGAAAAAGGGGGTGAGGGGGTCGTGGCATTGCTCTTATAGCAACCAAGACCCCGTAGTCGGTTAGGAAATCCCGAAGAATCCATTGGAGTACGACGGTGGTCGCTCTCGTGTCCGACCCGGCTATGAAGCGAGGTAAAAGAGGGCGCTGACAAGCGGACCCCACCCGTCAGCGAGATGAGGAAGGGAGAGACGGGCGCGGCTTCGACTGGGCCGGCCCACACGCGCGGGAGAGGCGCGACTCGGCCCACCAATGGAAGAACGGCCATAGGCCGGCCGAGCGGGCCTCCAGGCCGAGTTGGCACAGCAGGTAAGTCTATTTCTTCTTTTTTTATCTATTTGTTTTCAAAACCTTTTAAATAGATTTTCAAATCTAAATCAAATAAAATAAAGTCCACACCACAAAATAAAATAAATGCAACAGCATGAATGCATCATCAAATATTCTATCTAAAATTTTAAATCCTAATTCCTCATTAATTATTATCTAAATTATTTAAAACCCACTAATTCTAAATTTTGAAATTTTTGGGTGTTACAAATTCTACCCCCTTAAAAGAATCTCATCCTCGAGATTGGGTTGCTTACTCAAATAACTGCGGATATGACTTCCTCAATTCATCCTCTCTTTCCCAAGTTGCCTCTGCCTCTGAATACCTATTCCACTGAACTTTGCACATTTTAATAATCCAACTTCGAGTAACTCTCTCAGCAGTTTCTAAAACCTTGATCGGAAACTCTTCATAGGTAAGATCCACTTTAATAGTCAATTCCTCTAAAGGTATCTACTCCTCAGGCACACGTAAACACTTCTTAAGTTGAGAAACATGAAACACATCATGCACCCCAGACAAACTCTCAGGCAACTCTAATTGATAAGCAACTTCACCACGTCTAGCAATCACTTTGAATGGCCCAACATACCGTGGTGCTAACTTGCCTTTCATGTTAAACCTCTTCACACTTCTCATTGGTGACACCTTCAAATAGACATAATCACCTACTTCAAAAACTAGATCCCTTCTCCGGTTATCAGCATAACTTTTCTGACGAGATTGTGCTACTCTCAAATTTTCACGAATCACTCGCACTTGATCTTCTGCATTTCTAAGAACATCTGTACCAAATACCTGAGACTCACCTGTCTGATCCCAGAACAATGGAGTTCTACACTTACGTCCATACAAAGCCTCAAACGGTGCCATCTTAAGACTATGTTGATAGCTATTATTGTAAGAGAATTCTGCATAAGGCAAACTCTTATCCCAACTAGTTCCATATTGCAAGGCACAGGCTCTCAACATATCTTCCAGTACCTGGTTGATTCTTTCAGTCTGTCCATCTGTCTAGGGATGATATGCTGTACTAAAATTCAACTTTGTCCCTAAAGACTCATGTACAGCTTTCCAAAAGTGTGACGTAAACTGTGAGCCTCGATCAGATACAATCTTCTTTGGAACTCCATGCAAACTTACTATCCTCTCCATATACAACTCTGCCAATTTTGGTCCATGGTAGGTAGTCTTAACTGGTATGAAATGAGCAACTTTAGTTAACCGATCTACTATTACCCATATAGAGTCATAACCCCTCTGAGTATGAGGTAACCCCACTATAAAGTCCATACCAACTTCCTCCCACTTCCATTCAGGAATCTTCATTGGTTGCAACAATCCAGCAGGTCTCTGATGCTCAGCTTTCACCCTCTGACAAGTGTCACACACAGCCACATACTCAGCCACATCTCATTTCAATCCAACCCACCAATACTTTTGTTTGAGATCCAAATACATCTTAGTACTCCTAGGATGAATAGAATAGGCTGACTCATGAGCTTCATAAAGGATTGCTTGCCTAATAGCCTGATCCTCAGGTACACACAGCCTCTTTCCAAACCACAAAATCCCATTATCATCCATTCGAAACCCTGGGGACTTACCAATCACTATATCTTCCGTTATCTTCTTTAGTTTCTCATCCTTCAACTGACCCTTGTATATTTCTTGCTCTAATGTAGGTTCTATCATCAATTCCATTGTATTAGTAACAATTCCCAAATTCAAATATTCAAATTTAGCACATAACTCACTAGTCATGGACAACATTTGCATCTCATTGGCATAACTTTTCCTGCTAAGAGCATCAGCTACTACATTGGCCTTACCAGGATGATAGTGTATCTCTATATCATAGTCCTTGATTAGTTCTAACCACCTGCGCTGTCTCAAGTTCAGATCAGACTGAGTGAAAATATACTTCAAACTCTTATGATCGGTGTATATGTCACTCTTATGCCCAATCAAATAGTGTCTCCAAATCTTCAAAGCATGAACTACAGCTGCTAACTCCAAATCTTGTGTAGGATAATTCAACTCATGCTTTCTCAACTATCTAGATGCATAAGCAACAACTCTGCCCTCTTGCATAAGAACACACCCCAATCCTTGACGAGAAGCATCACAATAAATAGAGAACTTCTTACTCAAATCTGGTAATACCAAAACAGGTGTTGTAGTCAATCTCTTCTTCAATTCCTCAAAACTAGCTTGACATTTATCAGACCATACAAACTTGGCATTCTTCTCTAACAGAGATGTCATAGGTTTAGCAAGTTTAGAAAACCCTTCAATGAACCGTTTGTAATATCCGGCTAAACCTAAGAAACTACGAATCTCGCCCATATCAGTAGGTGGTTTCCAATTTAATACATCCTTTACTTTGCCTGGATCCACTAGTATTCCTCCATTAGAAACAATATGACCAAGAAAAGAGACTTCCTTCAACCAAAACTCACATTTACTTCGCTTAGCATACAGTTTATGCTCTCTAAGTTTCTGCAATACCAACCTCAGATGTTCAACATGCTCTTTCTCCGTCTTGAAAAATACCAATATATCATCAATAAATACCACCACAAATTTATCAAGATACTCCATGAACACCTTATTCATCATGTACATAAAGTAGGCAGGTGCATTGGTCAAACCAAATGACATAACAGTATACTCATACAAACCATACCTCGTAGTAAAAGCTGTCTTGGGAATATCAGAAGCACGAATCTTAAGTTGGTGATATCCAGAACGCAAATCAATCTTAGAGAACACACAAGCACCTCTCAACTGATCAAACAAGTCATCAATTCTGGGCAAGGGATACTTGTTCTTGATAGTTACTTCATTAAGTGATCGATAATCAACACACATTCTCTGACCACCATCCTTCTTATCAACAAAAATAACTGGTGCACCCCAAGGCGAAGAACTAGGACGAATAAAACCTTTATCTTGTAATTCCTTAATTTGTTTCTTAAGTTCTTCTAATTCATCTACTCCCATTCTATATGGTCGTTTGGCTATGGGTGCAGTTCCAAGTAATAATTCAATAAGAAATTCAATGTCTCGGTCAGGTGGCATACCTGGCAAATCATCTGGAAAGACATCTAGAAATTCATCGATAACTGAATTCTCTTTAATAGCGTCATCATCAAGCTGATTCACTAAGGCGGTTGGCTGCTTCTGCACTGCTACATCCACATTGATCTTATCCCCATTAGGTGCATTCACAACTACTACCTTTTGCTAACACTGAATCATTGCCTGATTTTGTTTCATCCAATCCATACCCAAAATCACATCAATACCAGATGTCCTCAACACTATAGGAGTTATCTTAAACTCTACCCCCCTTAAAATCATACTAATTGGAAGACACCGATTAGTGGTTTGCATGGTACCCCCAGGTGAATTTACTAAGAGAGGTTCTTTCATGGCAAGCATGGGTACACTATGCATTCTAACAAAAATGTTGGAAATAAAGGTATGCGAAGCTCCAGAATAAAAAAGAATGGTTGCAGGAGTGGAATGGACATTAAACGTACCAAGCATTACTTTAGGCTCCGTCTGTGCTGTTTCAGTAGACACATGATTCACCTTTCCAGTATTAGATGATCTCTGCCCCTGCAGTGTCTGCTGATTCTGCTTCTTGGGACAATGATTAGCATAGTGTCCAGGCTCTCCACAGCGATAACACAGATTGGGGGTACTAGGTGCACTTGTCTTCATTGGGGTAGAGCTAGAAGTACCCTGACGAGGAGATTGCTGACCACTCTGCTGTTGGAATTGCCTGTTCTGCTGATACTGAGGTCGTTGTTGGAACTGATTATTCTGTCGATTCTAAGACCACTGTTGATTTGAATTATGGTTCCACTGACTAACTGGTCCTTGGAATTTGGAATGAAACCCATGCTGAGAATTTGTACGTTGGCGATTATTGTTTCCAACACCTTGTCCTTTCATCTTTCTTTTCCTGTCCATCTCCTGACGTTCATTATCCAGCACAATAGCCTTATTCACAAGTTCTTGGAAGCTGGCATAATTATTACCCTTCAACTGCAAACGAAGATCATAATAAATTTCTTTGAGGAAAAGACGCTGCCTATCTGCATCTTTCCTCACTTCATTAGGAGCATAGCGAGCCAACTGCGTGAACCTGTCATGATACTCACTAACGCTCATATGTCCCGTCCTTAGGTTTCTAAATTCTTCCTGCTACACGTTCCTACGATCACACAGACGTAAAGATCACAAAATTCAGAGTTAAAACGTGAAAGTTATGAATTTCCTAAGATTACCTATAGATAAATAATTACTTTAATATAAACTCGAAAATTAATTTCCTATAGAGCTCGCAAATACGAACCTAACGCAACTTGAACGGATCAAATCGGAGTTAAAACGAAGATTTTATGACCAAAACAAGTTTAGTGGCAAAACTGTAAATCTCAGAAAACGTATTTTTGATTTACCGGAAAGAATTACGCTTTCAAAACGAAGAGACGGATTCCTGATAATGCGCCATGGACCACGGGTTCTATTAAGAAAAAGGGCAGGGACTCTTTAGCATTTTGTACCCGCGAAGGGGTATCTTCCAATCCTATTCGTTGATCACGAGATGGATGGCTACTATTCAATCCAGAGGAGTGAGAAGAAGAAATTGGCCTCCTCCCTCAATGCCGGGCGGCGGCCGCCATGGCCGTCGCGCCCTACGTCGCCGGAAATGGTGATTTCCGCTACCTAGACTACCAAACAGCCCATGACTTGCTCCAATCGGACGAGAAGCTTAACCCAATCTCACCTACACGGTTTATGAACGCTACGATGACCCAAGGAGAGAGCGCGGCTCAGGGATGAACGGCGGCGCCATTGCCGGCCGCGGTCAGCTCCAATCCCGCGGTATAAAGCGCAAAAACTCGAAAGAAAAACATGGGGAGGGAGAGGAGAAGCTGACAAACTCACCTAAGCGAAGAAAGAAGGCACCAAATCACCCGTAAGCGACGGTGGCGTGCAACCGAACTCGCCTAGGTTTTCAAACTCGCAAGACTCGATTTCACAGGCTAAACTCGGTCTTTAGATGGAAAAAGAGGGTGAGGGGGTCGCGGCATTGCTCTTATAGAAACCAAGACCCCGTAGTCGGTTAGGAAATCCCGAAGAATCCGTTGGAGTACGGCGGTGGTCGCTCTCGTGTCTGACCCGGCTACGAAGCGAGGTAAAAGAGGGCACTGACAAGCGGACCCCACCCGTCAGCGAGATGAGGAAGGGAGAGACAGGCGCGGCTTCGACTGGGCCGGCCCACGCGCACGGGAGAGGCGTGACTCGGCCCACCAATGGAAGAACGGCCATAGGACGGCCGAGCGGGCCTCTAGGCCGAGTTGGCATAGCAGGTAAGTCTATTTCTTCTTTTTTTATCTATTTGTTTTCAAAACCTTTTAAACAGATTTTCAAATCCAAATCAAATAAAATAAATTCCACACCATAAAATAAAATAAATGCAACAGCATGAATGCATCATCAAATATTCTATCTAAAATTTTAAATCCTAATTCCCCATTAATTATTATCTAAATTATTTAAAACCCACTAATTCTAAATTTTGAAATTTTTGGGTGTTACAATTATTTACATGGAGCATGGATTTTTTTATATTATGCAAGAATGTGAAATTTAAAATGCATATGAAAACATTAATAAAGTAAATATGGATAACTACCGAGTTACCTCCCGGCGAAGGTTCAGGATTTTTAAGTCCGCCGAACTAGACCATTCCAAATGTTGTTTATTTTGAGGGGGTATCAGATGGTCCCGAAGATGGTGATCTCGGTGACTGTTTGTCTCCCTCTTCACTTATCATATTTGCAGTGGTACTTAACTCAGGCTTTGGCTTGAATGGAAAACGCTCTTCTCGTCCGTTGATATTGAATTTGACTTCTCCAATTCCGATGTCAATGTGGGCATTTGCTGTGCTCAGAAAGGGTCTCCTAAGGATGAGTGATACTTTTGAGTCTGGTTGCATGTCTAATACCACAAAGTCAACTAGTATGAAGAATTCTCTGATCTTTACTAGTATATCCTCAGCAATTCCTATAGGATAGCAGATTGACTGATCGGCTAGCTATAGTCACATTGATGTTGGGACGAGTTTTGAATGATGAAGCTTGTCAAAGACTGCCTTGGGCATTACACTAACACTTGCTCCAAGGTCACAAAGTGCATTGTTGAAATGTTGATCTCCAAATGAACAATCAATAGTGGGGCATCCTGGATCCTTCTTCTTAGCTGGTGAAATATTGAGGATGGCTGCACTACACTCTTCCATTAGCTTGATCACCTCAGTGGAGGGCAGTGGTCGTTTGTTGTTGAGGATACCTCTTAGATACTTTGCATAGGTGGGTACCTGTATAGATCTAACAACAGAATATTGATATATAATTTTCGAATCACTTTAACAAACTTACTGAACTGCTCATCCGTTTTAGCTTTTTGATTTCTACGTGAAAACGGTAAGAGGTTGGTGTCATGGAAATCTTGTTGTAATTTTGGTATTGGCGGGTCAAGTTCTTCAACTCCATCATCCTTCTTTTCTTCTAGTACTATTAGTAACACTGGTGTTGTCTGTCTCCTCTCCGTACCATTTGGATATGGGGGATCTCGAGTGGATTTGCCACCTCTAGTGGTAATAGCTTGGACCTACTCAGGGTTAGTGACAAAAGGCAAAGCAGCAGCCAAATGTGCTAATTTGGTTTCTACCTTTTTATTGTGATTAAGTTGATCTTTCATAGCAGAAGAAAAGTCATCTAATTTTGCATTTATGTCCTCTAAAATTTTATCATTAGAAACAAGCTTCTTAACAATATTATCATTAATCCTAGTTTGTTCTAAGATTGATTATCTCAAAGGTGGTTGTTTAGAATTAAAATTGGAAGATTTGCTTGAGTACTTACCTTGATAAGTGGATTGTTTCTATTGATTCCATCCTTGCTTTCGTTGAGTGGAAGAGTTGTTGATGATGTTTGCATTATTTGGATCATCTGAGAATTCTATCCTCAGATACTCTCCACATCTGTTTTGAGCATTGAATGCATCTTGAATGGCCTGACGATCTTTCTTGTACTTAGCTTGTTGATCAAGCCAATCCAATAGTACATCCATCTTCGATGATAATACACAAACTTCTTCTGAAGCTTCTTCAATCTAGCGAGAATGTTGCATATTGTCTTGTTTCCAGCTCTGATTCTCAGCTATCTTGTCCATGAGAGTTTCATCTCTTGAAAGAGTGAGTGACATGAATGATCCTCCAGCAGTGGCATCTAATTGCTCACGATTCCTCTGAGTTAATCCATGATAGAATCCTTGCATGAGCAACCAATCCTCCATTCCATGGTGTGGGCATCCTGAGATGTATTCCTGAAAATGTTCCCATGCATCTGGAATGGTTTCTCCTTTTTATTGCTGGAAGTTATAGATCTTTCTTCTTAAGGCATTAGTTTTGCCTACAGAAAAAAAAAATTTAGTAGAAAGGCCTTCGAACAGTCGTCCCAAGTGTCCATGTTATTTTTGTTGGCGTAGAACCACTACTTTGCTCTTTCCTCCAATGAGAACGGAAATAGATGAAGGAGTATGATATCTTGGTCAATATTTTTGATGATGATGGTGCTACCAATCTCTAGGAAATCCTATAGATGAGCATTAGTATCTTCTTGTGCCTTTCCACTGAATGTAGTGGCTTGAACCATGTTGATAAGGCTTGGCTTGATCTCAAACTCGAGGTTGTTCGTCGGGAGTTTTGGTCTAGCATGAATGTTCCCAATACTTTGAGCAGAGAACTCAAGTAAAGTCTTTTCAGCCATAGCTTCGCTACTAGTATTGATCCTCCTTGGTTGGGTTGATTTGTGATTGAAAATTGATGAGTCACAACTAAACCTGTATTACCCTGTATAAGATATGAACAAAAAAATAAGGGTAAACCTGCCAAGACAGAGGTACTAGTTATGATTTTTATCTATAAGTATCTATTTGATTAATCTTTCTGATAGCCATTAAAAATTTCCTGAAGCTCCCCGATAATGGCGCCAGAAATGCTTGTTGATATTTCTTAGCATCACTTGAGTTAAGTTGTCATCCCTAACATGATACTAGAAATATGGTTGTACTTATAATCATGACACTTACATAAAATATAGAATAAAGGTTATCTGCAAGCGCATAGATAAAATACACTCGTTGTAGCATTTCACCTAGGAATGTTCTAGGTATCGTTATTTATACATTACCACTGGGAGCTTAATAGGGTTTAAAATGAAAGAATGATATGGCTAGAAAGAATATCAAATATACATACTAATGATAAAGATCAAACAACCACTCATATCTTTACAGGGGTAAGACAATAGATAAATGATAGATATAAAATAAGATAACAGTGGGTATTTCAGAATGAGAGAGAGACTCATAAATCAAGTAGAACTAATCAGGAGATAAGTTAAGAGGTAAGAATCCTAAGTTATTTCATATTTACCAAGTCTTTTGTTCACTCTAGTATATACACTATCATTTATAGCATAATCAATCCTTCATCTATGCATAAGGAACATTACTGAGGAATATCAAGAACAGAGCAATCCTGTCCTTGTAACCAGGTTCTACTTGGCCTATATTCAGGGAGTGGGCTACATAGGACTCAACAGGAATATCACAACCGTGATCTACCACTTGATGTCCCAGAATATATGGTGCATTTGCAGGTAAATTTAATATAAGCACCACACCTACATCATATCTACCACCTAATCCAATCCGGAATTGAACTAAGTGCTTTGCGAACATATGCATAAAATCATTACTAATCATGACTATATGAAATATACAACTAGAATAAACTAAAAATGAAATAAATAGAAACATAATGATATTATTGAAGTAGTACAAAGTCGAATAATGAGATTACAATATAATTACCAAATCTCCCAACGGCGATCCAGAATCCTGAGCAACGCCCAACTCTTCTTATATCTAGCTGGATCTAAACCCTAAACTTGAAGTAGAGCTCTAATCTCTCTCTAGAAACCCTAATTCTAATCTTGTCTTGACCTTATGATGATGGATGCCTCAGGGGGAGTCTAGGTCTGGTTATATATTCCGGTAGGATGAACCGCAGGCCTCGGATCAAACCGACTTGAATCAAGGGTCAAAATACAACGTAGAGGTCAGTTGGATTGTGTCACACGAAGGGAAAGGCGGTTGGCCTCTGGGCTAGGCTGACCGGCCTGAGGGGGGGCGGGCAACCTCCTCTGGTGGCCACTCGGTCTTCGCCTCGGTCCCATGCCTTCTAGAGTCTTCTGGTGTGTCCTTTCATCGCGATCAAGTTTCGTGGCATTTTATCAATTTAATCCTTGTTTTCTTTCTCTCTAAATAATACCTGTAGAAAATAGTAATTCACCAAAACTCATGAAAATTGTCAGTAATAACCTCCTATGTTTCTATTGGTGATCATTTTCTTGCACAAAGTTGACGGTTTGTGATAGGTCATAACTACCGTCAACAGTCCTTCATACCTTCACTCGAGGACGACCAAAGGACTAAGTGTGGGGGAGCATGTTGGTGGTCCTTATTGCATAATTTATACCACCAACTCTCATATAAAAACCACACCAAACTTAGTAAATAGGGCTTTCAACTAATATATTCCACAAGTTTTGGTGTTTCACTTGTTTTGCGGGGTTTATATGAAAATACACCACAAACGGGCCAAAAGAGTAGAAGAAACACAAGATCACATTTGGCCCAAAGTAAAGCAAGGGAAAAATAGAAAGAAGCCCAAACCAACGTGCACAAATGGGCCAACACACCCCGGGGACAGAACCTAGGCCCAGCCAGGAGCCCATAGGGCGAAGCAGGGCAGAGGGGGTGGCACCCTAGGCGTGGGCATGCCCAGGGTGCGGTCGCACCCTTGCCACTGCTGCTCGGGCCCATCTTCAGCTAGTCGGTCCAAACCGACATGTCTTGGTCGGTTGCGGGGTGCGCTTCCTGATTTAGTGTACTTGGACGCCAGAATGAGGTCGGTTTCAGAGAGTAAAGGGGGAATATTCCATGGCACATCCTCCCCCACCTCCTATAAATAGAGCCTCACTCCCTCCCTCTCATACACACACACCAGCATGGAGCAAGAGCACCTCACTAAGAGTAAGGCACCACTCCAAAAAGGGGCTTAGGCCCTAGTGGCCTAGCCCTAGTAGCTAGTCGAGTGGGAAGAGGAGAGATGTGAATGGAAGAGTTCGGGGAAGGAGTGCTAGGCTTGTCGGTAATCTTCCCCCGCTTGTACCTCGACGAACACCGGCTTTGTACCTCACCGGGTATTCTGTAAGTGTTCATGATTCATATGGTTCTAAGTCTTTTGATTAGTTAATCTTGCTTGTACTTGTTTGTGGGTTCATCATTCGTCCTATTGATGGGTGCTCTGGTAGAAGGACCCTGCCTGACGGGTAAGCCTTGTTAACACACTAAGAGTAGTAGTCATTAGTGTAGACGTGGTGTCTAGGCGAGAGGCTACCTTCGTTTGCCTCGTGTCCTATGGGTGAGGGGTAGACGATAGGTGGTGATAGCCCTGTTTGTCCCTAGCATTCCCCCACATAAGGGCTCAGCATAGAGCTGTTGGCTGGAGGTACCTGGCAGACTAGGTATAAGCCGGTGCCCGAAGCAAACAAGTGGAAGTAGGGTTTACCTATCCTTAGACCCAAAAGCCATAGGAATCCATCTCTACCCTTTTCTAACTCTACCCTTGTGTTATCCTTGGACGAATTAGCTAGAAGAAGTACTACCATTCCCTATGGAAATATGATACCCTGAATACCACCGGGTGAAAGCTACAATGGTAATTTCTATAAACAAGTGGAACTATGCTTGCGGATTTATTTCTGTAAACATTAAGAAATACCAACACTACTTCTCTAAATGTGCTATCAAGTCAATTCCATCCTAGACAATCACACAGATAGTAAAGAGATGTTGTGTCAGCTAAGTAAGAAGCTAGCGAAAGCACGTCCCTAGTCTTGGTCAGCATCCTTGTCCCCTAGGTGCCAAAAATGGATTTGTTCAAGACTCCATTAGACGAAGTGCCAGAGAATATTCAGAAATGGTTCCTTGTCTATGTAGGAATGCCCTCCATGTGGAATAATGCTTTGTGCCCTGCGAAAACAGCCCACAAGTCCAATGCTTGTGCATCGTCAAGTTGGTGTCTAGATCAATGGTTGAAGTGTTACCTGAGAAGCATGTGAGGAAAACCCTAGCCTCCATCCTCAGGGAGAAAGTCTGCTGCTGCTATGAGAAAGATGAGAGAGTGCAAAACACACACCTCAACGTGTGAAGCAAAGAAAAGGAAGAACAAAAAATTTGTCCAGATTTTGTGGCACTAAACCAGTTATCTTCAAGCTGGCAATTAGTGACTCAAACGAAGTTGGATTGACCCCAAACCGGTGATCTCATTCCTCGCTTAGGACCCTTCAATGTCTTAAGTTGGTTTTAGTATTGGTTGAGTAAAATATCAGATTTGAGAGATGTCTTGTTAGCTCAGTTTGCTGCCATTTCAGAACAAAGCCATTTTGGTAGATGGATTGTCGGATGGTCAAACGGTGTCCGTTTGAGCTGCATTTGGTGAGTACTTAGAAGACCCATGGATCTACATGCCCACCAAAAATTTGTGCATATTGGAGCAGTAGTTTGTGAGATATGAACAGAAAACAAAAGAGTACAGAATCTGCAATTTCTCTATTGACTGCGATCAACCTTTGCATTAGAAGGTTGTGATTATAATTCATGCCAAGGAATTACAACTGGTAAGTGTCTTGCTATCTGACAACCCTTAGATACTCTTGTGAGGACTCCTTGCACCCCTATGTGCCTTGCTTTTGTCCTCTTAGATCAACCATGCTCGAGCAGTCAAGGTGTTCTACAAGTCAAATTGCACCATTACGAGTCGGAAGCAATTTGAAGGGTGTCAACCCACAGATTTTAGATTTATGGTTTTGAGATATTGAATGACCTTAGAACGGAAGCCTTAACATTAAAATTAGTTCAAGAAAGCTGGTTTTACTATGATGCAAGTTAAACCAACTTACTGTGCGACTGCACCATGAAGGAAAATTATACTCAACCTGCTTGGTAGTGAACTAGTCCCTAGTTTTGTGAATACTTGCAACTTTTGTTGTCCTTCAAGCCTCGCTATCAGCCAGTAATGGTTCTCCAATGCGGACATACCCTTAGTACCTTATATGTGCTTTTACCCAAGAGGTTACATCAGATTTAACCTAGGTAATTGTTGCAACTTGGATACGAAGGCTCCCTAAGGATTGATCATCGAGAACGTTGAGCTGACAGAGTCAGCTGTTACATTCACCACTCACTCGACAGACTTAGACCATACAGTGTTGTTATTACAGAAAGAGAACTACACATATAGAACATTATGTAGCTTTCCATCAGTTAGCATCAAATGACTGGACAGTTAGGACCAAAATAAACATTATCTATTGGTTAGTCAGTTTCCCATAGCCTTAGAGGATGTTTGTCATATAGGATCTCATCCCTTATGGAAAGTTGTACTCAAGACATTTTGGTAGAGGACTATTTTACAAATCTGGTGAACAAATGTGGAGCCCTTACAACGAGTATCTTTCAGAAGATTACAGTCTAGTGCAAAGTTCATATGACCCATGCTATGTTTTCTAGAGAAAGAGATGCATGTGAGTAGTTAGTTTAGGAACCAAAATGAACACTGTACACCACGAGTGAAATACTGTATTGTCTTGGATTCCTCCCAAAGTAACTATGCTTCATGGAAGTTAATGAAGAAAATTCTTTTGACAAAAGTTTCTACATAGAGCGAGTATTAGAAAGTTGTATTGCCTAATTAGCCTCTCTAATGCTTGAAGCTAAGTAACATGATGTGTTTGCAGATATTGGGAATTGGATGACATGCTTCTCTTCCCTTGAAAAGTTCTTCGCACAGAATCTTGGAACGCATTTCTTTTAAGGGGGCAGGGTTGTAACACCCCAGGTGTTTGTCACCAGTTAAGTAGTGGGTTTGAGTTCAAACATGACAGATTAAGTGGTGATGAAGAGGTCAACGTCAAGCCTATGGAAATGAGCCCCAACCTAAACTTGGACATTTCACCCTTGCTTTACATATAGGCCCTTTTCAAGATAAATGCTTGGGTGGTGTTATTGGACCTCTTTCATGTGTCTCACATCAATATCCATCTATATTGGTCATTGGAAAAGCTTCATGAAGTTTGGAATCAAAAAGTGATCACATGAAATGATAAGTTATATCCTTGTTGGAATGGCCTTATTAAGTGAATGAGAACATGTGTCATCAACCAAACCTTGCATCCTTGCCCAAATGACTCTAGATGAACTCTACAACAAAAGTCATAAAAGGTTCATGTTGAGCAAATGCCAAGAAAATGCTCCAATGGATCACAAAGGATAATTTAAGCTTTATCTTGATACTACTTTGGTTGAATCTACTCGGAAGTGCAGTCCATGGCACGGAGCTCGTCGTCGGTGTGGTGGATCCTCGCAACGCGGGCAAGAGCGTGCTCTAGCATCTCAGTCCATGGAATCTGAGGGTAGTTTGCGGACGAACATGCTGCCAGGTTGAGCTTGGTGGGCTCAACGTGGAAAGTCTGCCTGCGCGGCTTCCTGCGTGTCCCAGGTGGAAGAGGGTCCTGTATCATCTCGATCTCCTGGACACGCTTAGCATCAGCGATGACCCAGGCCTGACGGAGACGGTTCACCTTGTCTTGGAGGAACTCGGTGCACTTGACGTAGTGGGTGAGGTGGTGCGCGTTGTAGGTGGAAGCAACGGCAACTCTCTCTGCCTCATCCTCCAGGGCAATGCAGTGATCCTGCAAGCCACACCTGGCAAGGGCACGCTTCTTCTCCTTCTCCTGAAGCTCCTTTAAGATACGCCTCTGACGCTCGATGCGATCCTCGTACTCTAGCAGCTGGGAGGACAGGTAGTCATTGCGGAGCTCCTGTTCCAGCACCTTGTCCTTGAGCTCGACAATCTCTGCCTTGAGTATCTTCTCATGGGACTCGAGAAGGACCTCCATCTTGTGGGAGTTCTCGCGCTCCTTCATGAGGTCGTGAATCACCAACTCACGCTTCCACTCCTCCTGGGCTAAGATGTCATCGCACTGGAACTGAAAGTCCCGAAGGCTGCGGTTCTATGACTCCACTTCCATGATGTAGTGGTCCTGGGCAAGGATGTACAGTGCGGAGGCACTCAGACAGGGGTCGACCTCGACACGCGCAGCGTAGTCAGCAGCAGCATCCTGTGGCACCGTGACCTAGTTGAGGTTGAGGGCACAGGGCAGCAGACGGTAGGGCCCAGTCTGGAGGTAGTCGTGCGCGTCACGCATCACGCTACGGAGAGCCGTGCGCGAAACGGACTGCACGCAAGCAGCAACAGAAGTCTCCACAGCCACCTCCTCGAAGGCGTGAAGCACGGGCACGTACGCGCTGGCAGGGACCTAGAGGTGGATGACAACGTGACCCTAAAGAAGTCTGTCCGGTCCAGCCTTACCTCGGCACACGCATGTGATCCCCTCAGTGGGGACGCCCAGCGAGTCCAGCACCCCGTACAGGATCGTGGCGAACCCACGGTAGTCTCGCGCGTCAACAGCAAGCTCAATAAGTGGAGCCATCTGCAAAACAACCGTAAAAACAGAGTTAGCAGGTTATTCCTCATAAGGTAACCAGGTAGAATAGAGTAAGTCTGAGTCACGACACGATAGGATAATCCAACTATGTGAGTCAAGTAACTCTGGGTGAAGCAGAGCGAAGTAGAGGAAAGTAGCCTGAAGTGGAGTGAAATCGGGCGATGGAGAGCGATGATAGGTAAGAAAGCAAGCAATATTTGTGGTAAGACATGTGAAATGAGGTGAGCCATGCAAGAAAATGCAGCATGGTCAGTAATATAACCGAAGGTGTTTGGATTCATGCCTATTTCTATCGGCCAATCCTAAGGGTTCGTCCTAGGGTCAAGCATGGCTCTGATACCAACTGAAACGATCCTACATTCCGCAAAGGGAATGCCACAGATTCGACGTGTAATAGATGAACAAGTTCATGCCATTACCCAAATCTCAGTCGAATAGCAGAGTCATACATGAATATTAGAGTACAAATAGAAGGTTTACATTAATTATTATCATCGCCACGCAGGGCGGAACATGCTCACACACAGCATCCGGAACAGCTTCTCGAAGATAGCAGCGGAAACTAGGACTCCTCGCACCAAGCTTGAGCGCAGGGTGAACCCCTACTCCTCCCAGTCGTCCTCCTCGTCGTACTCGGGCTCCGAGCCTGCCAAAAATCTATCAGTACACTTGGTACTGGCCACGCATCGCCCACCCTATGATGCATTTGCTTTGTGGAACTGGATGTAATTGGGGTTGAGAAGAGAAACCTATCTTTGGCTATGGTTTCATATGTGAGTAATCAATATTTTAATAATAAGTTTATCAAATATTAACCCATCTCATTCACACACGATATCCCATCCCAGCACACATCTCCACATCACATCTCATCTCACTTTCTCATCGGCATGGACAACTCCCTCTCGTCCATGTCTCAACGGCCAAAGCCGGATCACACACTAAAATCCCGGGGAAGGTAGAAGGACTCCTCTCTCTAGTCAAGTGAAGTTGTACTTAGGAAAGGTCCATAGCCGAAAGGTTCGGCATATGTATCGATCGATCAACCAGAAACTCTGCAGAGGTTTACACATCCCACAAGATAGCTATCCTCGACGACGCCTCGTCTAAGCTAATTCCGGGCCGCCTTCCGACTAGAAATGGTACCACCCTATCACTCAGAACTGGGGCCGTGTCGGAGTACCACCGACACGCTGAGACTGTGAGACATAGTACCTGGCCCCTGGGTACTACGCTGTCTTGGAAGGGTGTGGGTCCTCTTGCCCGTACCTCCCTACACTATCCGCTAACCTCTCAATAGTAGTGGCACCACACTAGCAAGTTGAACGTCCGTCTCCTCCCCCACAGAAGCGAGGGGATGTGCAAGGATTCCTAAGACCCGGTCCACAGACGTAACAGTCCTTAGGGTGACTAAGCAGGATATCTTCACAAGGGGAAACTATTTTCCGCTCAGCGAAACACTCGGCACCCCGTGCCATCACAGCACCTCCCATCCCGGGGCTTCATCCCACGAAGACACTCCACCCCGGGACCTCTCCCTGTCACATGTACCCACCACAGGCACTTCACATGGCGAACGCACAGGTAGCATCCTCCGGTAAGACTCGTCATCACGACTCGTCATAGATCCTGCTCAGTCGACTTGACCCTCACCATACGCACCCAAGACTCATGCCAAGATCTCCCCAGATTCTTTACCAGGTTATTAACAGGTTCACGGCACCTCGTGCCTTATCTCAAACGCCTCTCGCTCACCAGCATCACATCACAGATATAATGCGAGTAAGAGTAAAGCAGTAAGTAATGAGTGATAAAGCAGCATCTAGTCTAACAGCAGGGTGAGCAGGTGTAAGGTTGCAACAAGGTAAGTGGCTCAAAAGCAGTAACTACCATGCAACCTATCAGTAATATTACTGCATGAAAGTAAAGCACTAGCAATTCTAAGTATTTGCAATGCGTAATAGGATCTACGAATGGGTGGGGCGTGGCACCTGGCAGGTCGTCACCTAAGTCGTCGGTGTAGTCGGGGTCGAACTCCTCAGTCGGTGGCTCCTCCGGGTCTGTTAAACGTAACATATAGCCGCGTTAGCGGCTCCTATAGAGATGCACAAAGAAGCAACTAAAAACCGAAAGATCCAAATACACTCAAGCATAGGCCTATGACATAGAGCTCATTTTTAGAAAAATTTGGACTCTGGTTTGGCATTTTTCTGAGCTACGGTTAATTAATTATGAATTTCTGAAGATTTAAACTATTTTTAGAAAAAGAAAAGGATCCAAAAAAACCAGGGGCTGACATGTGGCGCAATCGGATTGGTCCAGTGAACAGTGCAGATGACAGGTGGGGTCTATGAATAGTGCGGCTGACAGGTGGGGTCCAGTCAACGTTGACCGGGTCAACGGTCAATGCTGACCGGGCCGGATCTGGGCTCCAGCGGGCCGGGTCAGGGCCGGTCTTGGTCCGGGTTGGGCCGGCCCGGCCCGGACATGTGGCGCTCGGTGATAAAGCCACGTCGCCGTTTGGGCCTCCACTAGGCTCGAGTCCACAGACGGCTGGTTCGCGGTGGTCTCTGAGTGAGCGGTCCATGCACCGAAGGCACGGTCCGTGGTGGACCAAGTCTACTTACCTTTTCCCCTCCCTCGGCTCACGGTGGTTTGGGCTCACTGAGCTGCAGCCTTTCTTTCCCTTTCCCCCCTTGTCCTCTACTCACGCGGTGGCGCCCTGGGAGCACGGCGGCTCCGACAGGGCGGGGTGCTCGGCGGCCCTCCTACTCCTCCCTCCCCCTCTCTTGTTGCACCCGAAGCGTTCCACGAACCCACGAAAGGTCTAGCGTCCCCCCTCCATCTCTACCAGAGGGCATCGACGGGAACGGCCCTGCCATGGCCGTGCTCTGGCCATGGCGGGCACGCTTTGTGCTTAAGTGCGCGGCCGGCGTTCCTGAGCCGTTGGGGCTCGACGAAGGCAGCGGCTCAGCCGTGGTTGTGCGTGCCAGTGCGCGGGTGCGGTGCGAGCTTAGAGCGCCGTCCGATTCGCCCCCGGTACGGTGCGTCGAGGCTATGCCCGTGCGCATCGGTGTCACCACGTCGCATTCGTGCGCGGTGAGTGAAGAACAGCGAGGGCCAAACCGCGGGGCTTACCGTTGGTGGCGGGGTGGACAGGGTAGCGATGCCGTGAAGAGCCAATGCGGTGTAGCCGAGAAGCAGTGTCGTGTCGTCCTCCACCGGGAAGAAGACGATGGCGCGATTCCGACTCCGGCGTCCCGAACAGCTCCGGCAGCGACCTCCTCCCCCCTACCTCTCCTCCTCTTCCCGCTTTGGTGTGGTGATACAGAGCCAAAGGCGATGGCGGCGCTAGGGAGAGGGTTGGGGCAGCCGGAGCTCCTCGTTTTATAGGGAGCCATGGCCATGGCGGTCACGGAAGCTCGACCAACGATGGGGATAGGAGCTGGGGTACATGGACGGCGGATAGGGGTGCTTGGCTAGGGTTCCCGGTCCTTTGGCACGGTGTGGCGACGGTCGTTGGCGCGATTTCAAAATCGGGCGGTCAAAAAGTGGATGGCCATGGCGTCACCGGCAGCGGGGCCACGGCGGCGACGTCAGCGTGGCACGGTTCACCTAGGGAGGGGTAGGGCAGAGTGCTCTAGATCGTGGATGTGGCGCTTGCCCAGGCGTCCGCTTCCGCGTGCTCGGGATCGGGCGGCAAGGAGCACGGGTCCTCCTCTTCGGATTCCTTCGGCGAGCGCTGGTGCTCTGCTTCATCGGTTCAAAGTAGAGGAGGTCCAGGGGAGGGGATGACACGGTGGGGCCTACGTGTAAGCGGCTACGGGCGGTTGCTGGCTCTAGTGGCCTGTCGCGGTGTGAGAGCGGGGCTGGGCCGCGTCACTAGCTGGGCCGGCTCACGGTGATGGGCCAGAGCACGGGAACTGGGCTCCTTAGCTCGGCAGCGGGTGCTCTCGGTCGGGCAGGCCCGTGGCCGCATGGGCCAGTGCAGCTGCTTGGGCCGGTGGAGGCCAAAATGGCCTTTTCCATTTCCTAGCTTATCCTAAGTGTTTCCTATTTCTACTTCTAATTAGGTCAAGGCCATTTATATGCAAATGCATATGTGCCACTTGTGTACTTGTCCTTAGGGGTAGACACTAGGGGTCTGGGGTAGGTTAGGGTTCCATCCAAGGGTAGGTACTTAGGTTATTTAAATAGTTCACAAATAATTGATTAGCAAGGTTAATTTAAAGGCAAAACAAGTTGTTGATTTTTTTAGCAACTCATAAACCAATTAAACTCCAACTCATGAGTAGATAATTAAATGCAAATGCTCTACTCTGCTATGTAGGTGCTACTTGTGCAACTACATGGGTGTTTTTCCTATATGACACTCACCAAACATGGGCATGTTTTGCGAAAAAATTTTCAATTGTGATTTTTGGGTTTTGGTAAAACTGGGATGTTACAGTCCTCCCCCCTCATTGGAATCTCGTCCCGAGATTTAAAGTGTGACATACCTCTCGAACAAGTAGGGGTAACGGATCTATAACTCTGACTCTTTCTCCCATGTTGCCTCTCTCTCAGTGTGATTACTCCACAAAACTTTGCACATCGGTATAGTGGTGCTTCGTGTGTCTTTGGTTGCCCTGCCAAGAATCTGAACTGGGTACTCTCGGTACTCAAGCATGTCCTGAATATCCAGCGCATCTGCATGAACCTATTCCTCTGGTAACTTTAGACACTTGCGGAGTTGTGACATGTGGAACACGGGATGTACACCTGCTAGTTCCTCGGGCAACTCAAGCTTGTACGCTAGCTTCCCAATCCTTTTGCAGATACGGTAGGGACCAACGTAACGAGGAGCTAGCTTCCCTTTCACATGGAACCGGAAGGTGCCGCGGAGAGGCGAGACCTTGAGATAGACATGGTCTCCCACCTGGAACTCGAGGTCTCTCCGACGGTTATCTGCATAGCTCTTTTGTCGGCTTTGGGCAATCCTCAAATTTTCTCGCACTTGGGCTACTCCCTCCTCGGCCTCCTTGATCTTAGCGGGGCCAAAGAACATTCGCTCACCTACCTCGGACCACATCAACGGGGTTCTGCATTTCCTCCCGTACAAGGCCTCAAATGGAGACATCTGAAGACTAGCCTGATAACTGTTGTTGTATGAGAACTCTGCATGTGGTAAGCTTTTCTCCCAATCTATCCCATACTTCAGTACGCAAGCTCGTAGCATGTCCTCGAGAATCTGATTCACTCTCTCTGTTTGCCCATCTGTCTGAGGGTGATAAGCGGTGCTATAGTCGAGACGAGTGCCAATCGACTTGTGCAAACTCTGCCAGAACCTAGATGTCCATTGTGTTCCTCTATCAGATACGATGCTAACAGGCGCTCCGTGAAGTCGAAGAATGTGCTCGATATACAGATCTACCAGCTTCTCTACATGGTAGTCAACCTTGACAGGTACAAAGTGAGCTACCTTGGTTAGTCTGTCCACTATAACCCAAATGGAGTCATGTCCTTTCGGGGATCGAGGCAATCCCACGATGAAGTCCATAGATATGCATTCCCACTTCCACACGGGTACATCCAGGGGCTTCAACAATCCAGCTGGTCTCCAATGTTCGGCCTTAACCCGGTTGCATATATCACATCTGGCTACATGACCTGCAATATCCTTCTTCATGTCCTTCCACCAGAACATCTTCCTCATGTCGGCATACATCTTTGTACTGCCAGGATGGATACAATACTTAGAGTCATGTGCTTCTATCAGGATTTCCTTACGGATGGCCTTATCAGACGGTACATAGATTCTGTCGTTGCACCAACACACTCCCCGTTCATCTGCTCGGAACTCAGGGTACTTACCAGTTTCCATCCACTCACGAAGCTACAAGATCTCAGGGCATTTCTTTTGAGCCTTACGAATGCGGTCCATTATGCTGTATTGCACTCGTAACTCGTTCAACATGCCCTTGGGTATGATCTCGAGGCGAATTTCGCCCATTTCCTGACATAGCTCGGATGGTACGACTTCCATGGATAGACTGTGGCAATAGCTCTTATGGCTCAAGGCATCAGCAACTACGTTGGCTTTCCCCGGATGATAGTGAATTTCTAGGTCGTAGTCCTTGATTAACTGCAGCCATCGACGTTGTCTCATATTCAGATCCTCTTGGGTGAAGAAGTACTTGAGGCTCTTATGACCGGTATAGATGTCGCACTTGTTCCCAATCAAGTAGTGCCTCCAAATCTTCAGAGCGTGCACAACAGCAGCTAGCTCGAGATCATGAGTCGGGTAACGCTGTTCATGGTCCTTCAACTGGCGGGATGCATAGGCAATGACTCTCCCATTCTGCATCAGAACACAACCAAGTCCCTATCTAGAGGCATCACAGTAGACCACGAAGTCCTGTCGGATATCAGGCAAGGCAAGAACAGGAGTGGTGGTAAGCTTCTGTTTCAGAGTCTGGAAACTGAGCTCACACTCGGGTGTCGACTCGAACTCATTGGTCTTCTTCAGGAGGTTGGTCATGGGCTTTGCTAATTTCGAGAAGTTCTCGATGAATCTGCGATAGTAACCAGCTAACCCAAGGAAACTGCGGATATCTGTCGGGTTGCGGGGTTGCTCCCACTCTTTCACGGCTTCTATTTTAGCGGGATCAACAGCAACACCCTCAGCTGTGAGTACATGGCCGAGAAAAGCGACTTCTTTGAGCCAAAACTCGCACTTGCTAAAATTAGCATACAGCTGATTTTGCCTCAACTTCTCCAGAACCACTCTCAAGTGTTGCTCATGCTCTTCGGCGGTGGATGAGTAGACAAGGATGTCATCAATAAACACCACCACGAACTTATCTAATTCATCCATGAACACCTTGTTCATCATGTTTATAAAATAGGCTGGAGCATTGGTGAGACCGAAAGACACAACGGTGAACTCATACTGCCCGTACCTAGTGACAAAGGCTGTCTTAGGTATATCCTCCGGTTTGATCTTCATTTGATGGTACCCAGATCTAAGGTCAATCTTGGAAAAGAACTTGGCATCCTTTAACTGATCTAGGAGGTCATCTATCCTTGGCAGAGGATACTTGTTCTTGACTGTCACGGCATTCAAATTCTGATAGTCAATGCACATCCTCGTGGAGCCATCCTTCTTCTTCACAAACAAGACAGGGGAACCCCAGGGTGAAGCACTGGGTCTAATGTACCCCTTGTCAGACAACTCCCTGAGCTATTTCTTAAGTTCCTCCAGCTCATCGACTGACATGCGGTAGGGCCTTTTAGCAATGGGCCCGATACCAGGCAGTAAGTCAATCACAAACTCAACATCCCAGTCAGGTGGCATACCCAGTAACTCCTTGGGGAACACATCAGGGTACTCGCACACGACGGGCACCTCCTCAACTGATTTGGACTCCAGAGCACTCATCAAGGCATCTGTCCTTTTGTGGTGCGGCTCACATCTGATTACTTGGCCACTCGGATGTGTAATCTCCACATATCTGGGTGAGCAAGATATTACTCCCTTATGCAGAGTCAACCAATCCATACCCAAGATAACATCCAGACCTTCTGACGGAAGTAAGGTGAGGTCGGCTAGAAAGGGGCAACACTCTATAGTGATACTCACTCCCTTACAGATTCTGGTGGATCTGGTGGTACCTAAGGGGGATACGGTGTCTATGGGTACACTCCGTGGTGTAACAAGTAAGAGATGCTCTTGTGCAAACTTTGATGATATATAAGAACATGTAGCACCAGAGTAAAAAAGAACCAATGCTAAAACTCCCTGTACCAAAAACATACCGTACACCGCGTCGGGGGCATCCTAAGCATCCTCCGCGGTAGGCGGCCGCGGGTGGCTCCCATGGCGGGCTTGTGTGGTGCCACCAGGGTCGGTGCCTGCCTCGTAGGGGTCTGCACAGGTGTAGCCTTCTGTGGACAGACCGCGGACCTGTGACCCGGCTGGCCACAGGTGAAGCACGCGAAGGGCACACTGCCTGCGGCGGTGGGCGCAGGTGCCTTCCACGTACTCGGGCTCGGGCTCTGAGCAGGGTGGCCCTGAGCGGGGCGGTGGTAGTTGGCGGAGTAGGTACCACCTCCACGACTCGGAGCAGCTCCCTGGGCAAAGCGAGAGCGGGACTGCGGCGGAGCAGAACCACGCTGCCTCTGGGCCAGGGTGTGAGAGGAACCCTCACCCCGACGCCTCTTCTCCTTGCGCTCCCTCTGAGCATCAGCCTCCAGGCGATCCCTCTCCATCTCCAGCACCTTGTTGATCATCTGCCGGAGGGTACGGCACTCATGGCCCGAGAGGGCGATCTTGAGGTGCGAGTTTAGCCCCTTCTTGTAGTGGTACATCTTCTTCTTGTCGGTGCTGGTCTCCTCAGGAGCGTACCGCATCATGCGAATGAAGCGGGTGGTGTACTCCTGCACCTTTAGAGTCCCTTGGGTGAAGTTGCGGAACTCTTCCACTTTGGCATCCATGACGCCCTCGGGCACGTGGTGCTCGCGGAAGGCCTCAGTGAACTCTTCCCACGAGATGCTCCCGGGGTCATCGTGGGCATCACAGTAGCCATCCCACCATGCGCGTGCAGCGCCAGTGAGCTGGTGAGCGGCAACTCCCACACACTCCTCATCAGTGCAGGTAGTGAGGTCTAGCTTCTTCTCGATCTCCCGCAGCCAGTCCTCAGCGGCGATGGGATCATCGTCGGCGTAGTCGAAGGTAGGGGGCCTCAGCTTGAGGAAACCCTCCAACTTCCTCTGGAAGTCATTCGGCTGCCCACCGTGGTGGTGTAGGATTCCCTCAGCCAAAGTCTCCAGAAGTCGGGTCTGGCGGTCCATGACCTCCGCCAGCTGTGGTGGTGGCGGCGGTGGTGCATCTCCGCCAAGCGCAGCATTCTCTTCCCCCGGTTGGGCGGCTCCAGCCCCACCTCTAGGCTGAGCGGCTCCTGCCTCTCTAGTGGGTTCCACGGGGACAGGCTCCCCCATGGCAGCAAAAATGGTGAAAGGAGCTCCACGGCCTACTCCACGCCCACGGCCACGTCCACGGCCCATGGGCGTCGGGGAAGGCGAGCGGTTGTTCAGACGAGCGGAGCGGTGGCAAGACATCTCGCTGCATGGTTAGGTCAAAATTGATAGTTTATTAAGTGGTTACACAATTTTGATCAAAATTTTAAAAGATTGCTATCCAACACTCAATACAAGAAGGCGATAAGAACTGTAAGACGCAATAAGATTCCAACAGCCAGTACATGGTTTTATTACAAAGCGACGTCTCTAGTAGCTACACTTGGCAGACTCGCGGGAATCGTGCTACTCGCAGGCAGCTCAAAATGGACAATCTACTCTACTCCAAGGGATGAGTCATGTCATATGGCCACGCAGGGCTCAACAAGGCTACTACTACATTATTACATGATCATGAGAGGGTAGCTACTCCTGTCCAAAAGTGGCGGGTGGTGAAAACGGTCCATTGGTGGAAGCGGAAGCCTCGGAAGTGCGGTCCATGGCACGGAGCTCGTCGTCGGTGTGGTGGATCCTCGCAACGCGGGCAAGAGCGTGCTCCAGCATCTCAGTCCGTAGAATCTGAGGGTAGTTTGTGGACGAACATGCTGCCAGGTTGAGCTTGGTGGGCTCAACGTGGAAAGTCTGCCTGCGCGGCTTCCTGCGCGTCCCAGGCGGAAGAGGGTCCTGTATCATCTCGATCTCCTGGACACGCTTAGCATCAGCGATGACCCAGGCCTAACGGAGACGGTTCACCTTGTCTTGGAGGAACTCGGTGCACTTGACGTAGTGGGTGAGGTGGTGCACGTTGTAGGTGGAAGCAACGACAACTCTCTCTGCCTCATCCTCCAGGGCATTGCAGTGATCCTGCAAGCCACACCTGGCGAGGGCACGCTTCTTCTCCTTCTCCTAAAGCTCCTTTAAGATACGCCTCTGACGCTCGATGCGATCCTCGTACTCTAGCAGCTGGGAGGACAGGTAGTCATTGCAGAGCTCGTGTTCCAGCACCTTGTCCTTGAGCTCAGCAATCTCTGCCTTGAGTATCTTCTCACGAGACTCATGGAGGACCTCCATCTTGCGGGAGTTCTCACGCTCCTTCATGAGGTCGCGAATCACCAACTCACGCTTCCACTCCTCCTGGGCTAAGATGTCGTCGCACTAGAACTGAAAGTCCCGAAGGCTGCGGTTCTGTGACTCCACTTCCATGATGTAGTGGTCCTGGGCAAGGATGTACTACGCGGAGGCACTCAGACAGGGGTCGACCTCGACACGCGCAGCGTAGTCAGCAGCAGCATCCTGCGACACCGTGACCTGGTTGAGGTTGAGGGCACGGGGCAGTAGATGGTAGGGCCTAGTCTGGAGGTAGTCGTGCGCGTCATGCATCACGCTACGGAGAGCCGTGCGTGAAATGGACTGCACGCAAGCAGCAACAGAAGTCTCCACAGCCACCTCCTCGAAGGCGTGAAGCACAGGCATGTACGCGCTGGCAGGGACCCAGAGGTGGATGACAACGTGACCCTGAAGAAGTCCGTCCGGTCCAGCCTCACCTCGGCACACGCACGTGATCCCCTCAGTGGGGACGCCCAGCGAGTCCAGCACCCCGTACAGGATCGTGGCGAACCCACGGTAGTCTCGCGCGTCAACAGCAAGCTCAACATGTGGAGCCATCTGCAAAACAACCGTAAAAATAGAGTTAGCAGGTTATTCCTCATAAGGTAACCAGGTAGAATAGAGTAAGTTTGAGTCACGACATGATAGGATAAGGCAAAACAGGGTAGGACAGGGGTATCACATAGGAAATCCAACTATGTGAGTCAAGTAACTCTGGGTGAAGCAGAGCGAAGTAGAGGAAAGTAGCCTAAAGTGGAGTGAAATCGGGTGATGGAGAGCGATGATAGGTAAGAAAGCAAGCAATATTTGTGGTAAGACGTGTGAAATGAGGTGAGCCATGCAAGAAAATGCAGCATGGTCGGTAATATAACCGAAGGTGTTTGGATTCATGCCTATTTCTATCGACCAATCCTAAGGGTTCGTCCTAGGGTCAAGCATGGCTCTGATACCACTGAAATGATCCTGCATTTCGCGAAGGGAATGCCATAGATTCGACGTGTAATAGATGAACAAGTTCATGCCATTACCCAAATCTCAGTCGAATAGCAGAGTCATACATGAATATCAGAGTACAAATAGAAGGTTTACATTAATTATTATCATCACCACGCAGGGCGGAACATCCTCACACACAGCATCCGGAACAGCTTCTCGAAGATAGCAGCGGAAACTAGGACTCCTCGCACCAAGCTTGAGCGCAGGGCGAACCCCTACTCCTCCCAGTCGTCCTCCTCGTCGTACTCGGGCTCTGAGCCTGCCAAAAATCTATCAGTACACTTGGTACTGGCCATGCATCACCCACCCTATGATGCATTTGCTTTGTGGAACTGGATGCAATTGGGGTTGAGAAGAGAAACCTATCTTTGGCTGTGGTTTCCTATGCGAGTAATCAATATTTTAATAATAAGTTTATCAAATATTAACCCATCTCATTCACACACGATATCCCATCCCAGCACACATCTCCACATCACATCTCATCTCACTCTCTCATCGGCATGGACAACTCCCTCTCATCCATGTCTCAATGGCCAAAGCTGGATCACACACTAAAATCCCGGGGTAGGTAGAAGGACTCTTCTCTCTAGTCAAGTGAAGCTGTACTTAGGAAAGGTCCATAGCCGAAAGGTTCGGCATATGTATTGATCGATCAACTAGAAACTCTGCAGAGGTTTACACATCCCACAAGATAGCTATCCTCGATGACACCTCGTCTAAGCTGATTCCGGGCCGCCTTCCGACTAGAAATGGTACCACCCTATCACTCAGAACTGGGGCCGTGTCGGAGTACCACCGACACGCTGAGACTGGGAGACATAGTACCTGGCCCCTGGGTACTACGCTGTCTTGGAAGGGTGTGGGTCCTCTTGCCCGTACCTCCCTACACTATCTGCTAACCTCTCAATAGTAGTGGTACTGCACTAGCAAGTCGAACGTCCGTCTCCTCCCCACAGAAGCGAGGGGATGTGCAAGGATTCCTAAGACCCGGTCTACAGACGTAACAGTCCTTAGGGTGACTAAGCAGGATATCTTCATAAGGGGAAACCATTTTTCACTCAGCGGAACACTCGGCACCCCGTGCCATCACAGCACCTCCCATCCCGGGGCTTCATCCCACGAAGACACTCCACCCCGGGACCTCTCCCTGTCACATGTACCCGCCACAGGCACTTCACATGGCGAACGCCTAGGTAGCATCCTTCGGCAAGACTCGTCCTCATGACTCATCGTAGATCCTGCTCGGTCGACTCGACCCTCGCCATACGCACCCAAGACTCACGCCAAGATCTCCCCAGATTCTTTACCAGGTTATTAACAGGTTCACGGCACCTCGTGCCTTATCTCAAATGCCTCTCGCTCACCAGCATCACATCACAGATATAATGCGAGTAAGAGTAAAGCAGTAAGTAACGAGTGATAAAGCAACATCTAGTCTAACAGCAGGGTGAGCTGGTGTAAGGTTGCAACAAGGTAAGTGGCTCAAAAGCAGTAACTACCATGCAACCTATCAGTAATATTACTGCATGAAAGTAAAGCACTAGCAATTCTAAGTATTTGCAATGCGTAATAGGATCTACGAATGGGTGTGGCACCTAGCAGGTCATCACCCAAGTCGTCGGTGTAGTCAGGGTCGAACTCCTTAGTCGGTGGCTCCTCCGGGTCTGTTAAACGTAACATATAGCCGCGTTAGCGGCTCCTATAGAGATGCACAAAGAAGCAACTGAAAACTGAAAGATCCAAATACACTCAAGCATAGGCCTATGACGTAGAGCTCATTTTTAGAAAAATTTGGACTCTGGTTTGGCATTTTTCTGAGCTACGGTTAATTAATTATGAATTTCTGAAGATTTAAACTATTTTTAGAAAAAGAAAAGGATAAAAAAACCAGGGGCTGACACATGGCGCAACCGGATTGGTCCAGTGAACAGTGCAGATGACAGGTGGGGTCTATGAATCATGCGGCTGACAGGTGGGGTCCAGTCAACGTTGACCGGGTCAACGGTCAACGGTGAATGCTGACCGGGCCGGATCTGGGCTCCAGCGGGCCGGGTTGGACCGGCCCGGCCCGGACACGTGGCGCTCGGTGATAAAGCCACATCGCCGTTTGGGCCTCCACTAGGCTCGAGTCCACAGACGGCTGGTTCGCGGTGGTCTTCGAGTGAGCGGTCCATGCACCGAAGGCACGGTCCGTGGTGGACCAATTCTACTTACCTTTTCCCCTCCCTCGGCTCACGGTGGTTTGGGCTCACTGAGCTGCAGCCTTTCTTTCCCTTTTCCCCCCTTCTCCTCTGCTCACGTGGTGGCGCCCTGGGAGCACGGCGGCTCCGACAGGGCAGGGTGCTCGGCGGCCCTCCTACTCCTCCCTCCCCCTCTCTTGTTGCGCCCGAAGCGTTCCATGAACCCACGAAAGGTCTAGCGTCCCCCCTCCATCTCTACCGGAGGGCATCGACGGGAACGACCATGCCATGGCCGTGCTCTGGCCATGGCGGGCGCGCTCTGTGCTTAAGTGCGCGGCCGGCGTTCCCGAGCCATTGGGGCTCGACGAAGGCAGCGGCTCAGCCGTGGTTGTGCGTGCCGGTGCGCGGGTACAGGGCGTCGAGGCTATGCCCGTGCGCATCGATGTCACCACTTCAGATTCGTGTGCGGTGAGCGAAGAACAGCGAGGGGCGAACCGCGGGGCTTACCGTTGGTGGTGGGGTGGACAGGGTAGCGATGCCGTGACGAGCCGACGCGGTGTAGCCGAGAAGCAGTGCCGTGCCGTCCTCCACCAGGAAGAAGACGACGGCGCGATTCCGACTCCAGCGTCCCGAACAGCTCCGGCAGCGACCTCCTCCCCCTACCTCTCCTCCTCTTCCCGCTTTGGTGTGGTGATACAGAGCCAAAGGCGATGGCGGCGCTAGGGAGAGGGTTGGGGCAGCCAGAGCTCCTCGTTTTATAGGGAGCCGTGGCCATGGCGGTCATAGAAGCTCGACCAACGGTGGGGATAGGAGCTGGGGTACGTGGAGGGCGGATAGGGGTGCTTGGCTAGGGTTCCCGGTCCTTTGGCACGGTGTGGCGACGGTCGTTGGCGCGATTTCAAAATCAGGCGGTCAAAAAGTGGATGGCCATGGCGTCACCGGCAGCGGGGCCACGGCGGCGACGTCAGCGCGGCACGGTTCACTTGGGGAGGGGCAGGGCGGAGTGCTCCGGATCGTGGACGTGGCCCTTCCGCGTGCTCGGGATCGGGCGGCAAGGAGCACGGGTCCTCCTCTTCGGATTCCTTCGGCGAGCGCTGGTGCTCTGCTTCATCGGTTCAAAGCAGAGGAGGTCCAGGGGAGGGGATGACACGATGGGGCCTACGTGTAAGCGGCTGCGGGCGGTTGCTGGCTCTAGTGGCCTGTCACGGCGTGAGAGCAGGGCTGGGCCACGTCGCTAGCTGGGCCGGCTCGCGGTGATGGGCCAGAGCACGGAAGCTGGGCTCCTTAGCTCGGCAGCGGGTGCTCTCAGTTGGGCAGGCCCGTGGCCGCATGGGCCAGTGCGGCTGCTTGGGCCGGTGGAGGCCGAAATGGCCTTTTCCATTTCCTAGCTTATCCTAAGTGTTTCCTATTTCTACTTCTAATTAGGTCAAGGCCATTTATATGCAAATGCATATGTGCCACTTGTGTACTTGTCCTTAGGGGTAGACACTAGGGGTCTGGGGTAGGCTAGGGTTCCATCCAAGTGTAGGTACTTAGGTTATTTAAATAGTTCACAAATAATTGATTAGCAAGGTTAATTTAAAGGCAAAACAAGTTGTTGATTTTTTTAGCAACTCATAAACCAATTAAACTCCAACTCATGAGTAGATAATTAAATGCAAATGCTCTACTCTGCTATGTAGGTGCTACTTGTGCAACTACATGGGTGTTTTTCCTATATGACACTCACCAAACATGGGCATGTTTTGCGAAAAAAAATTTAGTTGTGATTTTTGGGTTTCGGTAAAACTGGGATGTTACAGCATGAGCCCAGTGGTGCTCTGCTACCCCTCAGCCACGAACGATGAGCCTTCCCTAGCCGGCATCGTCAAGCTACAGCACGCCCCCCTCTGTAAATCGTGACTAGGAACCCCATGCTTCAATTCGAAAAAAGACAAGGGCCTATGTGCACATCCACTGACTGAAATGAATAGTGGTCTTGTTCACATCTCTCCTTACTACTTTGCTAGAGCTAGCTAGGGTCTAAGCCCATGGAGTGGTGCTCTTGTTCTTGCTCTTTGATGCTCTTGTGCTCTCAAGTGTGTTGTTGGAATGAGAGGGAAAGTCTCTCTTTATAGGTGGAGAGGAGGTCATTTAAAAAATGCTTCATCCCCTTATGGAAGGCACCAAACTGACCTCCAAGTATATTGAACCTGGGCGACACCACCATAATCGATGTTGGGCAAGGCGGTAACCAGCAACCGACCGAATTCTGGGCCAAACGGGGCTGGTGGGGGCCGCACCATGCCCTACTCCAAATCAGCCCATCTTCGTTGAGCTGCCTCCTATTATCTTCTAGACTTGGCCTATGGTGGTGTTGCATTGAGTTAAGTTGGTTTAGTTTGATTTTGGGCTTGTTCTCCACTTGTTTTGGGCCCTGATTTGCTTGGTTGTGGGCCTCCTTCACCTTTTGCTCATGTTGAGTATTTGTATTGTTATATTTCTTGCATACTTTGGGTATGGTTCTTGTGTAACTCTGACATGTCCTCCTGCAAAAGATCAAACACCAAAACTTGTAGAAAGTGTTAGTTCTAAAGCCCTATTTCTAGGTTTGGTGTTTGTATGCTAGGATTTTATGCATACATAGGTGGTTGAAAATATGAGTTAAGGATTGTCAACAGAAGTACTGATCGGATGCTGTCAACTTTGAGTCCAGTCCTGCGTCTAATCTAGTGTTTGGTCCTCTTCTAGCTTCTAATCATCCTTCTTCCTTCATGACGCTTTCTCCCAATTGTGTCCCAACTTCAACAAGAGCAAATAACCACCAATTGGGACTGATATGAGAGACCTCTCTCAAACCCACAAAATTTTTAAATAATTTGCCTTCGGCTATAATTTTTTAGGAAAATAAGCGATAAAAGGAGTGAGGAGCACCATGTGGCCACACAATAGGGATTTCAACCAATAGGAGTTTCAAATGCTCTCCCGATTTGTCACACCCAAAATTTCCTATTTTGGGTTGTGCATGAAAAACACTAAATAAAATAAATGATTTCAATATTTGAATAAATTTATTAGATAAGTTAAGTTGCTGCAAATTTAAATATAGAAAATTTGGGTTTTAAACTTTTTCAAATTAATTTGATAATGTGGTGTTTGTGTGAATCTTGTCTTTGGTGTTGGTGAGTGCTATTTTTTTAAATACCATAGGACGACGTTTGCTTCTTACCGGAAAACTTTTTGGTATTTTCTAGATTTAAAATTTCAATTTCCATGAGCTTAATCTTTTTCTTTAATCTCTTCATCAATCTTTTCATGAGTCCAAACTCATTTAGTTGAGTTCCTTATCTCTCCAAGAGTCTCTAAGATTTTTTCCGTGATTTTTCTGAGCTCCGGGCTATTTTTCACGGCCAAAAAGGTAATTTTAGATTTTCTGGAATTATTTTATTCACGGAATTAAAATAATCCTGAAATTAAGAAATTCCGAAAAGTTTCCAAACCCTACAACTATATATATGCCGGTGTTCTCCTCGACGTGCTGATCGTAGATCTAAAAACCCCATCGCGAGCCGCTGCTCGTAGCTCCCTCCGCCGCAACATGCGTTCCGGCGAACTTCCGACGAAGGTTCGGCGAGCTTTTCCGGTTAGTTCGTCACGTTCGAGCGAATTCCGTCACCACCAAAAGGTTAGTCTTGTCTCCTCTACGCCGTCATGCCTCTCTTTTCGCGAATCCATCATCCGTTCATCGTTTTCCTAATGCATCTTTATCTTTTCTAGCGATGAACTCCATGGTCAGTCGTCTTCTTCGAGTTCTCCGGCCACCGCTGACAATGGCCACGACACTCTCAATCTGGCGCACCTGCGCGCGCTACTCATGCCGCCATCCCGCGCCCCCTCACGGCCCCCTCTCGTGCCCCGCGCGCTGCGCTGCAGGGCAGCAGCACCGACGTAGGTGGCCACTCGGCCACAGCTGTGGGCGTCGAGCCGGCCCCGTCCCGGCCCGCGTAGACCCCTGCGCCGTGTGGCCCCGTGCTGTCGTGGCCCGCTGCTGGGTGGCCGAGCCCTCCCTTTCCCATGAAGCATAGCAGCAGCAGTGGCCATGGAGGCCACGAGCTCGTTCAGCCCAAGCCCAAGGTAGAAGATGACGATATTTACAGTTTTGTCGTCCATCGTTTTCCTCCGCCGTTTATTCGTTTTACGTCCGATTTGAGTCGTTCAAGTCGTATTAGATTCATGTCGTCGCCCTCTACACAGTGTGCTAATGTTTGTCATGTCTTATAATTATGAATTTATTGATTTAAAATATAATTTGATTAGTATTAATTTAATAGTTTTTAATTAAAAGTGACATGTTTATAATTCCGTTTTTGTTGCTTTGTGATCGTGGTGATGTAAGCGACATGTTAGCAACACTGTTTTTCATGTCACATGTTTTTCTATATAAAGCTAAATATTAAATTGATTAATATAGATGTGACCAATTTTAAAATTATTAAAAGCAATGAAAGTAAATGTCGATCTTTCCTAATTAAATATTAATTTGATTAATGTTAACTTATATGTTTACAATTATAACCTAATTAGTTTAAACATGCTACATGTAATATACTCATACAGATGCTCTCATATATATTTCTTTTTACAAAGTTAAAGTTTAACTTGTTTAATCTATATGATATGACAATATTTATCAAATAAAATATGATTACCTTTAACTTAATTAATATTACTGGTTCTTGATTATAATTTGTTTAGTTTAAATATAAAACATGAGATGGTTCGGTTAGTGCTTGTACATGTGTCAGGATATATAATTTATAAATATTAAGTACTATTGATTATTCATAAATAAAATATAACTAAGGTTTAATTTTGCCTTTTCTAATTAACTATAATTAGAATAATTCAGTTCTAGATTAATTCTTTAAATTGTTTAATCACTTAATTTCATTAACCAAAATAGATCAAGTGTATAGTTTGTCTTCTTTAGTTATGTTGTCAATCTCAATAGACGTGTCCTCGGTAACGATAGCTCCGTCCTTAGTCGTTCTTGCGTTCTCATAACCATAGCAACAAGCCATGACGTTTAGTGCGCTTCCTTTTAAAGTGCCTTCTTTGTATGATGTTTGTTCTTAGATGTGTTTGTTGTCTATTTGCTGTGCTTGGTTGTTGCGAGTAGAGGAAGCGTGGTTCATCCGCGCCGAAGACTAGGAGTTGAGGACTGACAGTCGAAGCAAAAGTTTGAGACCGGAAGATAGCAGCTAAAGATTCTGAGCAGCCTAACCTTGGGAAAGAGGCAAGTATAACATGGGACTATCCTTGTTACCTATACACTAAAAATATTATTCATATGCATATGTCTACCTTGGCAACCGTAGAGATTTATCCTAGCGATTGATACCTTGATTCCTTGTCAACCTTGGGGATGCATTTGAGTAGCTATTGCTAGTGCTTAATTATGAACAATGATCTTGTAATTTGATTAATGGATTAAGCGACCAACCTTTAATGATGATTTTATTACTGTTGAAAAGGGGGCTAGAGCAAGGGTTTATATTGTTACTCTGGTTTCTCTCCATAAGGACTTATCTGTACATGATTTATCCAGGACATATAGTAAAGCTGTGAGGGCTATATGGCTCTAGCTCTAGCTTGTTAGTGGTTACCTTAAATGACGTAAGAATGGCTTGCCACGTTGGGTGTAGGACAGCCTCTAGTCTATGAGTATAGCCAAGAAGGAATTGTGCTATTTGAAAAGGGGTTCCTACATCTGCCTGCCGAGTGAATCTAATGGCCCTAACTTGTTAGACGAACTCTTGAATGGCTTTATATGCTTTATTGTGTTTAGGGATTCATGACCCCTTAGCATATGGAAATCATGACTCACAGTGAAAGTGTACACCTCTGCGCGGAGTTAAAAACTGGTATACTAGCCGTGCCCATGGATACGGGCGGCCTTGGAACATATATAGATAGATGATCACTATTGCTATATCATGTTTTAATTACTGTTGATATTATTATGCCATGATAATGCTATTTTGTTATTCTTATTACAATTGATCATTGATTCATTAATGGGATTTGGATTACCTTGATGCTACTCAATTGCTAATTACATGATGCATAAAAGCTAAATGCTGTCAAATAGTGTCTATCCTTTTGTGCCTCATGAACCCTGTGTTATACTTGTTGAGTTTGACATGGACTCACCCTTGCTATTTCCCCCACAGCTCAGTGTGTAGTGAGGTGTTGCTCAGAAGAAGGATAAAGAGGTAGTGGAGTTTCCAGAAGTCTTTCAGAAGTGTTTGGCATACGGAGCCACCAGTCAGCCGTCCCTGAGAAGAATGGAGCCTGAAGTTTAGTCACCGTTTCGCGATACCCTGATGTAAGTGTTAATTTATAGCTATGTATATGCTATATAATAACATTGTTTCTGATACTTTTTCATTCTGACATATCTGTGGACTTCATGGGCACACATATGGCTGACCTGGTTTTGTTCTTTAAAATATGGTGTGACAGAGTGGTATCAGAGCGGTGTTGACTGTAGGACATATAGCAAGTAGCACTGGACGTATTCTAAAACTCATTTCACTATAAAACTATTTTGTCATCCCTTGACTCATTGATTTTGACTATTTCCTCTTCCTTGTCCTATTGTATCCCCACCTTGATAGCTTCCTTTGAGCTATTATTTCTTACTCCCTTGGTTTTTGTTTTATGTTGTTTTTACTAAAAGTTTTCTGATCTTACCTTTTTCAAAAGTTTGATGGCTTTTCATCATCCATACTCTTCCCTTAGGATGACCACCATTGTTGAAGAAGCACGTGTAGTACCGATGATGTGATGTGTGCTTGTTTTGCTTGATGTGTTGCTTGTGTGTTGTCCTTGTTCTCATGTTTCAAAGGTGGCTCGGAAGGTATAAGTCTTGAGGAGTTGCTCGATCCATGTTAAGTGGGGTAGTATCATCTTCTATCCTACTTAATTTTTCAATCAATCATAACTCTTGTTGTCTTTTCCCTATATCGTCCTTGCCTACTCTTGGTTTCTATGCTTTCTCCTTTATCTTAACCCAATGGAGGATCAACACATGAAGGACTCATCAATAGCAGCAAGCCTTAGAGAAAAGTGTTGCCTTCAATGACATTGCCAGGTGGACCAAAATCTTTGTTAAGTGGGGTAGCGTCCGCTACCATCATTAATCTCAAGCGATGAGGTACGAAGAACTAAAGATCAAACTTTATCTTTCTTATCATCTTTTGGCTATCCTCGATCCTATCTTATATCTCATCAACACAAATCAAAGAAGCATGAAGACTTGAAGATTAGTGTTATCTATCTCTCTAGTCCCTCTGAATCTCATTCCTACCTTATCCTGTCTTTTCAAAATAGTCTGAGTTCCTTAGCTTATATCTCTATTTTTGGATGCCCAAAAATCATGAATAAATTCTGGATAATAGTAAACTTCAATATCTTTCTTTGGCTGTAAGAACCACCCTGATAGTTATTATGGTTTGGGAGTTATGAAAATCACAAGGCGACGCATCTGTGCTGTCAGCAACCTGGAATAGTTTCTGTTGTGCACAGTTTTTGAGTACCTTAACTGCAGAATCTGGAGAAGTGTCCTATAAGAAAGTTGTAGTAAATTTGGTAAGCTTTCCAACGGTATAAGCTACAATATCATCGGATTCATAGAACTCGAGTTATAACTGTATTTCTGCACTATCATTTTTTTGCTCGCGAGGAAGTGTAGGTTACTTGTTCTTGCATATGCTCATGAATCTCTTTGGGATGACAGAAGGACACAATGGTAGTTATCACTTAGACACAAATGCAAGCTATCCTTTGGTGTCCTCTAGTTGAGCTCTTCTTAAGGGGGTTGCCAAACTAAAAGACGACACAAGATGGAGGTTTTATACGTTCTATTTCGTTACATGGAAGCATCAGCTATCAACATGGTTGCAAAGTCACTATTGAGCGTAGGTATCTTTTCTCAGAGTTGGTAACCTGTTGGAACCATCTACAAGGATCGTAAGGGCCTAACGAACACCTTTATAAAGTTGGTTTTGAGCCTGTGGCATCATCATTGGATAGGAGTTGATGAAGGAAGAGTGAAGACTTACAGAATCAACTTTATTTTTCTCCCTAGTCTCTTCAAATCTCAGGACGAGATTCCTGTTAAGTGGGGTAGAATTGTCACACCCAAAATTTCCTATTTTGGGTTGTGCATGAAAAACACTAAATAAAATAAATGATTTCAATATTTGAATAAATTTATTAGATAAGTTAAGTTGCTGCTAATTTAAATATAGAAAATTTGGGTTTTAAACTTTTTCATATTAATTTGATAATGTGGTGTTTGTGTGATGCTTGTCTTTGGTGTTGGTGAGTGCTATTTTTTTAAATACCATAGGACGACGTTTGCTTCTCACTGGAAAACTTTTTGGTATTTTCTGGATTTAAAATTTCAATTTTTATGAGCTTAATCTTTTTTCTTAATCTCTTCATCAATCTTTTCAAGAGTCCAAACTCATTTAGTTGAGTTCCTTATCTCTCCAAGAGTCTCCAGGATTTTTCCCGTGATTTTTCTGAGCTCCGGGCTATTTTTCACGGCCAAAAAGGTAATTTTAGATTTTCTGGAATTATTTTATTCACGGAATTAAAATAATCCCGAAATTAAGAAATTCTGAAAAGTTTCCAAACCCTACAACTATCATCATGGGAGATATGAGTGTCTTCATTTTCTACTCTTCCATCTTTATCATCTTGTGGCACATTTGATGAAGAGGGTGGATCAATTACTTGCACTTCATCTTCATCATCTTTAGGCTTGATGTCTCCAACCGGTATGTTCTTTATGGCCTCCCTCAATGGTTCATCATCTACATCATCAAGATTCTCATGTGCTCCTTGGGAGCCGTTAGATTCATCAAATTCCACATCATATGTTTCTTCAACCAAGCCGGTGGCATGATTAAATACTTGATATGCTTTGGACTTTGATGAGTAACCAACAAGAAAACCAATATCACAATGTCTTTAGAACTTCCCTAGGTGTTGCCGCTTCTGGTAGATGTAGCATTTGTAGCTAAACATTTAGAAGAATGAGACGTCCGGCTTCTTCCCATTGAGCAACTCATAAGGGGTCTTGCCAATAAACTTTTGAAGAAATAGATAATTGGATGCATAGCATGCGGTGTTGATAGCTTCCGCCCATAAATCTTGCGGTCTATTGTACTCATCAAGCATAGTTCTTACAAGGGTGATAAGTGTCTGGTTCTTTCTCTCTACTACACCATTTTGTTGATGAGTGTAGGTTGTGGAGACCTTATGCATGATCCTGACTTCATCACAATACTCTTCAATGTTTGTGTTGATACATTCTTTCCTATTGTCACTTCTTATCTTCTTGAGCTTCACTTTAAATTCATTTTGTGCTCTCTTGGCAAACTTTTTGAAACATATCGTCACTTCAGTCTTGTCATGAAGGAAGAACACCTAAGTGTATCTTGAATAATAATCAACTATCATAAGACAATAGAGGTTGCCTCCCAAACTCTTATAAGTTGTTGGTCCAAATACGTCCATGTGGAGAAGCTCTAGCACTCTTGATATTGACATGTAAGCTTTCGTTGGATGAGTGTTTGCAACTTGCTTGCCAGCCTCTAGCACTCTTGATGTTGACATGTAGGCTTTCGTTGGATGAGTGTTTGCACCTTGCTTGCCTGCTTGACATGCACTACAAAGTTTGTCCTTCTCAAACTTGACATCCTTCAAGCATCTCACTAAATCATTCTTCATTAGCTTCTTGAGTGAGCTCATCCCAACATGAGCAAGCCTCCTATGCCAAAGCCACCCAAGTGATGTTTTGGTGAATAAGCATGTCTTCAAGATAGCATCTTTGAAGGTGAAATCAACTAGATATAGCTTGTTATATCTAAAGCCTTTAGTTATCACTTGTTCATCATCCTTCTTTGATACAACCACTTTCTTCTCGGTGAATAAGAATTGAAAGCTAAGATCACACAATTGTCCAACGGATAGCAAGTTGTAGCTCGATGAAGCAACATATAGCACATTTGAAATTGAGTGATCATTTGATATTGCAACTTTGCCCAACCCTTGTACTTTGCCCTTTGAATTGTCACCAAATGTAATCCTTTCTTGACCATCCACTTCTTCATCTAGTGAGGTGAACATACGAGGATCATTGGTCATATGTTGAGTGCAACCACTATCAACAACCCAATGACTTTCACTGGTCTTGTAGTTCACCTACATATAAGAGATCAAGCTTGATTTTTAGGCACCACATTTGATGGGGGCCAACAACTTTCTCAATCAAACACTTAGCAACCCAAATTTGCTTAGGCATATTCTTATTGGGTGGACCTAAGAACATAGCTTCGGCTTTGCCTTTTGCATTCTTTCTAATGATGAAGTGAGCATTGTAAGCAAAGGGTCTAGCATGCATGGGCAAGGGTTGTGGTGGTGGAGTTTCACACTCATAAGCAAAGTGACCTTCTTGTCCATACTCAGAGCATCTCTTTGGCTTAGGCTTTGACTTGTATTATTGATGTTGAGCTTTAGCTTTCTTCTCTTCATTTGAATTATATCTAATGCCACTTCTATCCATCTTCATCATGGTGTTCATTAGTAGCTCACTTTGAAGATAGTGGCTTCTTGTGAACTTGCTCAAACCGGTCTTGAGATGTTCCTTTTCTAATTTGAGTTTCTTGTTCTCTTCTTCAAGTGACTCAATGGTTGTTTGCTTTTCAAGAGCCTTCTCTAACTTGAGTCTCTTGTTCTCATCTCTAAGCATCTCATTCTCAAGAGTCAAATCATGATCATTGTCATGGTTCTCTATCATAATTGCGTTGGTGGTTGATAGCTTTTCAAGATCCTTCTCATTCTCACTCTTGACTTTGATGTAATCATCATGGTTATCAGACTCAACCACTTTCTTGTCTTTACTACTAGAACCTTACTCAATACTCTCAGCAATCAAGTCATTACATGATGTGGCTATATCAATCTTAACAATATTGTTAGTAGCATCATGTGGCTCATTGGATAAAAGCTCATGAGAAAGAACAAGATTATCATGATTAATCTTGAGATTGGTGTACTCTTCTTTTAACAAGTTGTATCTAGTGGTGAGCTCATTGTGTATCCTCTCAAGTTTATCATGTTTTTCTCTAAGATCCTTTTTAGAGGTTTTGAGCTCCTTAAGCTTAGATGACACAATTTTATTTTTTCTCTAAGCTCATTACTAGCATTTTCAGCCATGTCATACTTTTCTAAAAGTGAATCATTCTAAAGTTATAGCTTCTCATTTTTAGCTCTTGTCTTTCTAATAATTTTTGTGTATGAGTTTAGCAATTTGATAAGATCATCATAAGAAGGTGATTCAAATTCATCATCACTATCACTACCATTTTCATCATCACTACCTTGTCATCGCCACTACTATCATCATCACTTTGTACCTTTCAATCACCCTTGGCCATAAGTCATAGGTGTGTAGAGGATGATTGCGGCGGTGGTGGTGGAGATAGTCAAGACCTAATCACAAGAGCGACCACCTTCTCCTTCTCATTATCACTTTCATCATCGGATGAGCCACATGATGATTCAATGTCTATGAGCAATCACCAACAATATAAGCCTTATCATTCTTCTTCTTGTGATATTCCTTCTCCTTGTCATCCTTCTTGTGTGGCTTGTTTTTCTTATTCTCATCATCATCACTTGAATCATCTTCCTTGCCCTTGTACTTGTCTTTCTTGGGCTTAGGGAATTGATGAGCTAGATGATCAAGATCTCCATAATTGTAGCAATCCATTTCAAAGATGGGCTTTCTCTTACAAATGTGAAGAATTTCTTCTTCTTACCATCAAACTTGATACCACTCTTGTTTAGCTTCTTAAGCATCTTGGTGGTTCTTCTCACCATGAGAGCAAAACTTGCATCATCAACTTCATCATCACTAGAGCCGTCATGAGCAACTTTTTTTTGCTTCTCTTCTCTTGGCTAGCCTTGAGTGCCAAATCTTTCTTTGAGGAAGATGAGCCTTCTTGAGGAGTGATATGCATGTACATCTCATGTGCATTGATCTTTCCCAATATTTGAGTTGGTGTAGCGGTGGAAAGATCACCTTGATGAAGCACCTTCACAATATGCCCATACTTGTCAATGGGGAGGACGCTCAAGATCTTTCTCACAACATCGGATAGCTTCATTTGAGTGAGTCCAAGCCCATTGACCTCTTCTACAAGAACATTTAAGCGAGAATACATTTCATTAGCACTTTCATTAGGAAGCATTTCAAATGAATTGAGCTTCTTCATCACAGATGATAGCATTCCTTGCGCTCACTCTTGGTTCCCTAATGGAGTGCACAAATGTCCGACCATAGAGCATGGGAGTCTTTGTGGTTCTGCACATGATTAAAGACATCCTTGCAAAGACCTCTAAAGAGGGTGTTTCTAGCCTTTACATTCCACTTCTCGCAATTTACCTCATCACCAATAAGGTTGGCGGGGTCCTTAGGTGCAGGGAAGCCTTGTGTGGTGGCTCTAAACACTCCAACATCTATAGCCTCTAAGTACACCTCCATGCAAATTTTCTAATAAGAAAAATCATCTCCCTCAAAGACGGGAGGGGGTCCATCCCTGAGGGACATTTTGCTCTAGGCGGTTAAGCCTAATTTAAGGAGCACGAGGCTTTGATACTAATTGAAAGGATCAAGATGCCCAAAAGGGGGGGTGAATTTGGCTAATTCTAAATTTCTTGTAATAATTAAGCCCTACACTTAGCCTATTTCACTCCTAGTGCCTAAATGTGTTCTCTATTGATCTACTATACAAAAGTTTTGCACCCTAGGTTCTAATCCTACTCTAGCATGGTAATTCTAAGAACGTAAAGACATGAATTGAATTGCTCAAAAGTAAATGCCCAAAGTAAAGAGAGGGATAGGAATGCGGCAATGTTTTTCCGAGGTATCAAAGAGTTGCCACTCTCCACTAGTCCTCGTTAGAGCACCCGCGCAAGGGTGTAGCTCCCCCTTGATCCGCGTAAGGATCAAGTGCTCTTTATGGGCTAATTCTTTGATACTCCGTCGCGATGAATCGCCCACAACTGCTCACACCATAACTTGGGTCATCCACAAGCTCTGTCGGATGATCACCAATCTTCTAATCACCACTATGCCATCTAGGTGATTGAGATCACCGAGAGTAATAAGCACAAACTCTCACTTGACCAAGACAAGCCTAATGAGAAAGATAGATGCATAGTTGCTACTCCCTATGCACTAACGAGGTCCTTAATCTTAGATTATCAAATCTCAATCACCCCACTAGGCTCTTGCTCTCTCTTACACTCTAAAATACGTCCTCAGCTGAATAAATGAGCAAGAGAGCTAAGTTGGATGAGTAGGAGAAGTATATATACTCCTCACTTCAAAACATACCTGTTAGGGTCCAACTCAGCACATTTCGGGGTGATCGAACGCGCTTGTCAGAGTGACTGGATGTGTCCGGTCAGTAGCCAACGGCTACATTGCGTAAGTCTGTTAGAGAAGACCGTTACTATGATTGGACCTAAAGCTGAGTCTAGTACTTCATGATTGGACGCATCTAGTCCTTAAATTTCCTCTCTAGATGCTTACTGATGTTGACCAGACTATGCCTTACTAGCATTTGGTCATAGGCCCTCCTGCGTCTAGTCATCTGTCTGCATCGAAGACCCGCTAGCCCTGTTCCAGCATCATGTCTAATTCTGGCCAGGAGTCAGCATTCGATCGATGCTTGAACTGCTGCTGCACATGCTTCCACTGACCGGACCCGGCACCTATGCGTTCGGTCAACACACATGCATCCATTCACTTCAAATTCGACCAACTTTGTGAATAGGATCGACTTCAAATGATCTTTGGGCTATTCTTGAGCTACCTAGTGCTAAGTTTGACAAGTGTGCAGCACACCTAAACCATTAGACTCACCTAAGTCAAGCTAGTAGTTCATACCCCCTTAATACTATGGCCAAAGGAAAAACAAAAGTCCTAAACTACTCTTAGTTCTCTCCAATGCCAATCGACAATAAGAACTAGTTCGTCCTTAACCTTGTCGTCCATCCTTTGAAAACCAAAATGATTTCCATCGATAGGGGCATAAAAACCATAATTGCCCAATCAATCACCATTACCATGACCTAACTCAAATTGCCTCTACAAAACACATGTTAATCACAGTAATCTTGTATCGTCATTAATCACCGAAACCCAACTAGGGGCCTAGATGCTTTTAGATTAAAAATTTGCATACTCTTTATTCCTTGCTAAATATTCCTATAACTTGTGAACACTTATAATAGGGACCCTATTCTATCTTAGTAATTGAAGAATGAGATATAGTAGGATGACATGAAACTTGCTCTTACTTGCAAAGTACTTGGGATTTATCTTTGAAAAACAAAAATTCAAATAGCTTGTTCCTTGAATGATATGCAAAATTCCCACCAGAGCCATATATATTCATACATGACAAAAACCTTCAACATTTGTCTCTAACTTTGTGCTGAGTTTTGTCAAGTTTTGTGACCCCTGTTGAGAAATTTTTCATGCTCCCAAGATCAAAACTCACGTACACGCCACATATAACAGCTAATACGCTAAAAATGCATCCATCACTATCAAATAAATACTCCATGCTCTAAAATATGATCTCTCCAACATATTTCTAGTAAAAGAGATAGAAAGGTTACGCAAAAGTATTAAAAAAAAGGGGGACACATGAAGGTCCTAAAGAATTGAAAAAAATGGGACACATGAAGGTCCCGAAGTATTGAAAAGAAAAAATGAGCACATGAAGGCTCATAATACTAGCCATGTATCAAAATAAAAAGCTAGAGATCACATCAACTAGAGGAGTATATTTCCACCATATTCCACACACTTGCACAGTTTTGATCTAAGAGTATGACATTTCCCTCCAGTGGATCTAGAATTTGACTTTACAACATAGGCAAGGTAAGTGTGCTTTAACTTTAATCCCTACCCAAACTCCATATAAGCTTTAGAAGTAGGATGATAAAAAAGAAGGCAAATATTTATAAATATGCCTTGGTGAGGAACCACTTACAAATTCAAGTGACATGAGACAATCATTCAAGGAACAAAAGCTACCTTTACATTTTCAAAACCATACAAAAACCTATGTTTCTAAGCAGGGTAGAATGAGAAGACTTGAATCCAAGTTGTTCCATTTTTCAATTAGCCAAGATAATTTGTTAGACACTCAGAAGTTCACAGGTTCAGGTGAAACTTGGAATAAGTTGTATGCAGATTTCAAATCAAGGAGATGAACCCGCTTAGTCCTTAGAACTTTACTCAAGGACGAGCAAAGGACTAAGTGTGGGGGAGCTTGTTGGCTATGCTTAACTCATAATTCTTTCTGCCAACAGTTAAACAAAATAAACAAATGTGAATACCAAAACTTAGAATTTGGGTTTTTAACTCACATTTTCCACAAGTTTTGGTGTCTATAAGTTTTGCAGGACACAAGTATGAAACATATGTCAAAATACGCAAACAGGCAAAGCATAAAGCATACCTAAGCCAAGAAATGGAAGAAGGCCCAAACACCTATGGATTCTAGGGGCCATACCCATCAAAATGAGGCCTAGGCCCATCCAGCAACTAGCCCTATGAAAGCGGTGCAGGGAGGCACCACCCAGGGGCCGCCAACCGGGCCCACCTTCCGGGAGGCGATATAATTAATGCCCCCAAGGACGGTTGTATGTGGATCCCTAGGAATATTTCCCTAAAACCATCCTTGGTGAGCTATAAAAGCATGGGGAGGCCTCCTCATTTCAACACACAAGTATACACAAGAGAAGAAGAAGAGCTCCACTCATATCTTTAACTTCTAGCTAGAGTAGTTAGGGAGTGAGAGAGAGAGAGAGAAAAAAGTTGGAGAAGTACCAGAGTTGTCGGCTACTTCCACTAGTGTACTCGTTGCACTTGTACACTTAGCGGAAGGAGTGCCAGAGCTAACGGCTCCTCCACACTTGTACCTCTATGATCATCTTACTACTTGAAGGAAGAAGTTCGTGTTCAACTTTGGCATTGATTTCTTAAGAAAGTTATCTTTATTCACTATTTACTTGTGGGTTCGTTGTCTATCTCCATGGCGGATGCTCTAGTAGAGGCACCTGATAAAGACAGAAGTTCCTGGCCAACGCTAGAATAGTAACCAATAACGTAGATGTGGTGTCTAAGCTAGAAGTGACCTTCATTTGCCTCATTCCCCACCGTTGAGGGGTAGGCGGCAGGTGATGATAGCCATATCCATCCTTTGTAATCCCCCACATTTGGGTTTGGCGGAGAGCTACAAGCCGGTATCGCCTGGTAGACCAGGTGTGCTCCGGTGTTCGAAGCAAGTCTTTAGCGGCAAAGCTATCTGCACTTAGGATTTCTATCCTCAAGGGAACCTCACTACCCAAGTTATCCTTCTTTTTAAGTGACTTTTATTGATTTTGTACCCTGCTGTCACACCCTAAAATTTCTAATTTTGGGTTGTGCATAGGAAACACTAAATAAAATAAATTTTTTAATATTTGGATAAAATTTCCTAAGTTTAGCGTCAATTAGATATAGAAAAAAATTGAATTTTTGAACTTTTCCAAATTAATTTGATGGGATATTGTTTGATGTGATGCTTGCTTTTGGTGTTTGTGAGTACAAACGGTTTACGAGTACGATAGAGCGACGTTTATCTCTCCTTGAGAGATTTTTCTGGCCCTTTTTCGAATTAAAATTCTAGTTTCCATGAACTTAATCTTTTTCTTTGATCGTTTCACCAATCTTTTCATGAGCTCCAAATACTTTATTTGGGTTCCTTATGTTTCATAATATCTCTGAGAATTTTCTCCGAATTTTTGGAGCTTTCGGAGTATTTTTCGTGGCTTAAATAATAATTTTAGACTTTTCTAGAATTATTTTATCCATGAAATTAATTAATTCTGAAAATAAATAAATATCTCATTTTTTCCCAATGCTCAAAGCCCATGTGCAATAATCGTAATAAATCTCAAAGGCCCATACATTTATTTGCTAATAAGTTTTAATAATTAATTAGGCCTATTAGTAAAGATGGAGGGTGCAACATCAATTAGTACCATATTGCTAGTTGATGTGAAGGTGGAGAGTTTTCCTCCCTATAAGTATGTACCTACCCTATGGGCAAAGCACACCAAAACTATCATGGAGGAGCCCCTAGTTTGGGAAATCTCTCGTGTAGTAAATTAGATTTTTTTTCCTCCTCGTGTCACCGCTGGCCAACTCCGACGACTCCTCGGCGAGCCTCTGTTGTTGCTTTCTTCGTTCGACCATAGCTGAAGGATGAAGGTGAGCCCACCATTGCATTCCTCGTTCTCTATTCCCATCCAGTTTTGCATCTTATCCTCGACCAACAGCCCCCACATCATCTCGGTGGAGCCGATCCTACATGCAAGCCGCCGCCGACAGCCGTGCTGTGCACGTGCGGGACAGCCGGCCTCCCCCCAGCTCCGCCCCGCCATAGCCTGGCGTCGCCGCGCGGCCACGCGCTGCCACTGGCCGGCCAAACCAGGGCCGAGGCCCTCCCTCTCCCTGTGCGCGAGCAGCAGCAGCATGACTGCCATGGCCACGTTCGTGAAGTTGGAGAAGACCAAGGTAGAAGATGCTCTTATTTATAGTTTTGCCATCGATCATTAAATTTTCACCATTTAATCGTTTTAGCTCCGATTCGAGTCGTTCTTATTGCATTAGTTTCATAGCATCGCGCTCTGCACAGTAGCAGTAATGTTCATCATGTCACTTGTAGATGAATTTATTAATTGAAACACTAATTTGATTAATATTTATTTAATAGCTTTTAAATTAAAAACAACTTAGGGTTGTAATTCCGTTCTAGCTGTGTCGCTACCGTATTGACTATAAGCTATGTGTTATCAACAATGTTTACCATGTCAGTTATGTGTTGATGAATTTAATCATAATTTGATTAATGTTTACGGAATGCCGTTATAACTAAAAGCAGCTTAGGGCCTAATCATTACTCTTTCACAAAGTAAATGTTAACTTGATTAACACCAACCTTAGTATGTTGCTATTTGTTATAAATTGTTTAGTTAAACATGAAACATATAATTAATTTGATCAATGTTTCTTTAATGCCTTTTTGAATTTAAAAGTAATTTAGGTTTATCCCTGGTCTTCTATAAGCAGAAGTTAACTTGATTAATACCAACATTAATGTATCTTTATTAATGATAATTCGCTTAGTCTGAATATGAAACATATGATGGTTCGATTAGTTGCTCTCACATGTTTCATGTCTCATATTTATAAATGTTTAAATGAATTAAATGTTGTGCATTATTTATAAATAAAACATGACTAAGGTTTAACTCTGACTTTTATAATTCAATATCATTTGGTTAGTTGAACTTTGGGATGTTTCTCTAAAATGTCCATCACCTTATTTCATTAACTAAAATGAATCAAGCTCATAGTCTGCTTTTCTAGTTTTGTTGCAAGTCTCGATAGTCATGTCTCTTTAACGATAGCTCTGTTCTCCGCCGTTCTTGCGCTCTCGTGATCGTAGCAACGAACCGTGACGTTTTATGTGATATCTTTTAAAACGTCCCTTTTGATTAGTGTATTGTTCTTAGTTCACTTTGTATTGCTTGCTTGTATGTGTGGTGCTTGCTTCGAGTAGACGAGAACCATTTGTGTGCACTAAAGATCAAAAGGTGGTGACCAGAAGCTGAAGACCATGACCGGAATTCTCTGAGCAGTTACACTGAGTGGAAATCAAGTGTTAAAGGCAAGTATAGCTTGGGATCATCCTTGTTGTCCTATTCACTATTAATCATTTAATCATGTTGCATGTGTCTAATTTGATTACCGTAAGGATATACTAGATGTTTTTATCTTATTACCTTGACACCTATGGGGTTATATGCATATGGGTAGCTTGCTAGCGCTCAAATTAACTACACATGATCTAAATGATGAGTAATGGTTCTGTGGAATGAATGGTGAAACTGGTTTTTGGTAATTGGACTATAGGGCGAGAGAGCAATTGGCTTTTATACATGATGCTCTTGGCCCTCCATAAGGACTTATCCGGGGGCAAAAGCTGGGAAATCGTACAACTGTGAGGGCTATATGGCTCTGGCTTTAGTCAAGTATGAAGACCTTTTCTAGCTTGTTAGAGGTTACCCAAAAGGGCGCAAAAGGGGTCTGCCAAATCGGGTATAGTGCGGCTCCTGTCCCTATGTGTATAGGCTGCGAGTCATTGTGCCATTTGGGAAGGAGGACTCTACATCTGTTTGCCACCAAAACCTAGCAGCCCTAACTTGTTAGACGAACTTCTGAAAAACTTCATAGTGGAACCCTGCCTGCTCACCTTGGAAGTGTTTTGGGAGTCACGATCCCGGGCATATGGGCAACTCGGCTCACAGTGAAAGTGTACAACCTCTGCAGAGTGTAAAACTGATATATCAGCCGTGCTCACGATCATGAGCGGCTCGGAAAACTCACAGAATAGTTGCTCACCGGACAATGAGAAAGTTGAAGATGAGAATATTCACTAGATGATGAGAATGATGATGATAAGAACGATGATGATGAGAATGTTGAAGATGAGAACGATGATGGTATTAATGATGGTTATTACTCACATTAATAATCGTGTGGTATATTTGGGGCTTAAGCATAACTTGTTGCTACTTAATGCTAAAATTGTGACTTATTAAAATGCTAATCGTAGTAAACCAGTGTCATCCTTTTGAGCTTCATAACCCCATGTTATATTTGCTGAGTTTGACATGGACTCACTCTTGCTATTTCCCCACACCCCAGACTTTAGTTGCTCAAAAGATTGATGAAGACAATGAAGGAGTTGTTAAGATGCTGTCATAAGTGCTTGGCATACGTAGCCCCCAGTCAACCGTCCCTGTGAAGGTTGGAGCCTAAAGATTAGTTACCGTTCTGCAAAACTCTGATGTAAGTGATGATACAACTATGTATACGCTATTAAATCACATTGTTTTTTATATCTTTCATTCTATGGCTGTATGTGTGGACTTCCTGGGCACACATATGACGAGCCTGGTTTTATTCTTTAGAAAACCGGGTGTGACACCTGCTACCTGTGTCCCGATTTACTTAGGTGTTTGGCAATTTTCATTTAGTCAAATCGTCCTTGCATTTTTTTCGGGCCCCCTCCCGACCCGATGGGTAGTTAGTATAACTCTGGGTTTATGCAGGTGATTTAAACTGAAAAGTAGATCTGACCAAGTGCGGTCATTTAAGGCTCAAAAGCTAGTGATCCCGAATGCTCAAGGATCACTTGGGCGAATAGCGAACACATGGGCCTCCGGGGATTTAGCTATGCTACTCTTTGAGTTAATAGTTGGTAGAACAGGTGAGCGTCTGCTGTAACTGATAGGAAGCGGTAGGACTAAGCTTGACCATCATGGGCACATCATGAAACTCTTTTCCTAGATTCCAGAAGCTCGTACTTTGGTTACACATTACTACATTTAGACCTTTCACAGCCACATCATAACCCCCATCGTAGTCCAATTTTGGCCTTAGCAGTAAGCTATCGGCAGCGATGGTCATAGCCTTCACTGTTGGCACCTAAGACTGACTGCGGTGTACACTAACACCATCGTATTGACTTATGATCTAGTTGTGATAAGGTCCTTACTTCCGTCGCATTGGAGCACGACCTGTCTGTGTGGGTATGCACTATAGGATAGATAGTCATACTATAAAGAGGGGAGAAATCATAGTTGATGTTGTTGTCAAGTGCCATTAGGTTATCTAGGTCGATTGCATGTGCATTGGAACCTAATGAGCTAACACAACTTTGGGAATTGACTTAGAATGTAGCTAACTCACATACACATGTGTTAGAATACTTGGAGTTGGCACACATGCACAAGGGTAAAGAGATTGGAGTTGAAAAGGAGTAGACAGAGGCTACCAGAATCTAGGGCAAAGGGGGACCAGACCTTGGCTGGTAGGTCTAGTGGCATGCCCTAGCCCTCGGGCTGTTTTAGCACTCGGACTGGACCCTATCTTGGCATGGGTCCAGACCCTCGTTGGAGAGTCCGGTCGATCGGTGACTAGTGCAGTGTGGAGCGGACTCAGGCATGGGTTCGATCAAGGAGGCCCAGACTCGGCCCGAGGTCGCCTGGACCTCTCGCTGTATTTTTCGCATGCACCGGACTGTAGTGAACAGTGTCACCATCGAGTTCGGTCAGTTGGAGAGGTGCACATTTGACCGTCTGCTTAGAGCACTAGCGTTTGAGGCAGTAGGGATCGAACCCTAGTAGAGTTCGGTCATCGAGATTAGACTGAGTCTGGTCGATTTCAAGCGCTCTGGGAGCTCTCTAGAAATGATCAAACCAAGGGTTGTGCAGCGTCCGGTCACAGCTCAGGTGGGTCCGGTCAATGGCGTGCACGCAGGAGCAAGGGCGATAATGACTAGATTGAAAAAGGAGCTGGCGTGGTGTGTGCTGGTTGGTTGGCTGAGGGACTAGATTCACCTAGACCAAACTTTGTCAGGGTCTAGTCACAAGGTCCGGTCGGCCCCGAGCTGCATAACGGTTGGAATTTTGAGGGGGTCTATAAATAGACCTTGGTCGGCCTTGGGGTGTGTTAACGGTAGTTAATGTCAATCATAAATCATCAATATACCTTGCATAAATGACTAAAATGGATCACTAACATAGACTTAGGGGGTTTAAACTAACAAATACCACAAGTTTTGGTGAATCTATATTTTTAGCATGATTTAATCAAAAAACTGTTGAGGACTTATTTGTCAAAGGAAATCATGTTAATCCTCAACAGTACTGACATGGGAAGACTCTAGAAGACTCCAAAAGGCATTCCACCATGGCAGACCACATGTCTTTGACATGTGGGGCTGGTCGGCCCACCTACAGGCCCGCTTGCCAGTGGGCCCCACATGTTAGCTCCTCCTTGCTACATCAGTTCTCCACCACCTCAAAGATCAAATATACACCATTCTTTTTAGTTGGTTTGATTCGAGGGTCCAAGATGCTTGAAGCCCCCTATATATACCTCCCTGCACCCCCTCCTGAAGGCAACGGTCCTGAGTTCTGAAATCCAGAAACCCCAATTCATATCTCCACCAGGATCAGAGCTAGCAATCAAGAGAAGATTAGTCCTTCAAGTTAGGATCTAGTCTTGTATTAGAAATAGAGAGATAGAGTGTGAGGGAAGAGTTTGGAGGAAGTGTCAGCCTGTCGGTGCTCTCTCTACGGCTTGTACCCTAGCGGAATCAAGTTCTTCTTGAGCTTGCTTCTGAGATTTCTCTGGTAATCAACTTATAATTCAAGTAAGCATCTTGTTTATATTATTCTTCAGGTTTATGACACTTTTTAGTACTTTAATCCTTGTCACTCCTAGGTTAAAGTAGTATTCATAGTGTAAGCATAGTGCTTAGACTCGGTTACTTATGGATGTACCCTACATTCCGGATCAGTGGTAGATCACGAGGGCGACTCTTATAGCCTCGTTGAGTCCTTTGTAGACCATCTCCCGTTTGTAGGCCGAGTAGGACCTAGTTACTAGGAAAACATACTCTGCCTGTGTTTTTCCTTAGTTATATCCCTAGATTGAATAGTAGAAGATATAGCTTACTGAAGTTAGAACTAGAAGACCTTAGTGATCTCCTTTATACTCCTATTATCTTAAGTCTTGTTGCTACTCCAGGTTAAGTTAGACTTAGTTATTCTCACACACGTTTCCTTGAGTTTGATATTCTGGAATACTTTTTGGTGATGTGCTACAACAGTATCCATGTGCTTACGGATTATTCTATGTGCGTTAATATATACCAACAGGGTGTTTCTCTTGGCCATTTGCATTCTTGCACACCCTCTAGAGCTAAGAAACACCACTCCCACTCATCTCTCTTGATTGTTGTTCATCCAAGTGAGTTGGGAGAGCATCCAAGTGCATTTGCAGCGCGTTGGCGCATCTAGTGGCACTTGTAGTTGCATCGGTTGTGGTTTCTCTTATTACTCTTGGTGGTTTCTGCCACCTAGGTGGCTTGGAGCAGCTGTTGGTGATTGGCACGAGTTGGAGCTTGTTTGTGGCCATCACAGGGGTTCTTGACTTTCCTCGGTGGAGAGCCAAAAGTACTTTAGTGGATTGCTCGTGTCATTGAGTTACAATCACTTTAGGGTAGGTTCTTATGGCGCCCTAGTGTAGGGCTTGGTGTGGTGCCAATTAGCTCATGAATCACCAAGTGAATGGTCGACACACTAGGGACTGGCGTGCCGGTAAGCACATGAACCTCAAGAGAAAAATCACTATTTCAATTGTGTATTGGACGTCTCCCAGTATTCACTTGTTTGATTAAGCATCTCGCTTGCTGCTGGCGGTCCTTAATGACCAAATCCGACCACCAATTAGGACATAAAAAGGGGAGAAATTAACAAACTTAAACACATATGCATTTACCACTGACCAAGTTCCATATGTATTTGGAAGATTATCATTGTGCAGGACATATGCACAAATACATGAGAGAATACACCAAAAGGTGCTTCCCGACATTGATTTGTGTAAAGGAATAAATAGAAAAAGCCCATCAAATCAAAGCATCCAAGTAAAGTACCGACCGAGGAGCAGTCCAGGCCCACTCTAGAGCCCACCACGCGAAGGTGGTGGCGAGAGGGCCTGGTCAGGGGTCGATCGAGCCCTAGGGTCACCCACCCTCCACCTAGCGCCGCTCATGTTCTCCTTCCATGTGGTGCTTGCTGGTGGTCTTCCCATGGCGGTGGCATGTAGGCATGCAACAAAAATAGCCACGAACTGACCTCCCCTTGCTCCATCGCCTCAATGCATGAAGGCATGCAAAGAAACACAACTCCATTCCATCTCCACCATTGATCCTATGACGGTTTGATCCAAGGGCCATGGTGAAGAAGCACACAGATCATTGATGTGGCACGTTGAGTGGCCTCCATTTCTCCTCTCCACCTATAAAATGAGGCCTCCCCCTCCTCATTTAACACACACAAAGAGAGAAGAGCACCAAGAGGAGCAAGAGCAACACCACTCCAATGGGCTTAGGCCCTAGGTAGCTAGCTCTAGAAGAGAAATAGGGAGAGATGTGAGGGAGAGTTTGGGGAAGAACTGGACTTGTCGGTGCCTCCCCGCTTATACCTTGATGAACACCGGCTTTGTACCTCAATGGGTATCTTAGTAAGTATTCATGGTTCCTTTGGTTATAAAAGTCTTTTGATTAGTTAAGCTATATTTTTACTTATTTACAGGTTCATCATCCGCTCTTGTAGTGGATACTCTAGTAAAGGGCCCTGATAAAGACAGATAACCCTACGTGGACGCTAGATAGTAGTCGATAGCATAGACGTGGTGTCTAGGCTAGAGGCTATCTTCGTTTGCCTCATTCCCCATGGTTGAGGGGTAGACGGCAGGTGGTGACAGCTCTGACCATCCCTTATAATCCCCCACATTTAGGTTCGACATAGAGCTACATGCTGGTATCGCCTGGCAGACCAGGTGCGCTCCGGTGCCTGAAGTAAGCAAGTAGAAGTAGAGTTTATCTATCCTTAGACCCTAAGCCATAGGAATCCTTCTCTACCCTCATCAGCTATCCTTGTGTTATCATTGGATGAATTAGCTAGAAGAAGTACCTTCATTCCCTATGGGAAATATGATACCCTAAGTACTTCCGGGTGAAAACTACAACGGTAATTCCGTGCGCTTGTGGAATCTTTCTATTTGCGTTAAGAAATACCAACAAGCTTTCTGGCGCTATTGCCAGGGAGCGGTTGCCATATTTTCTTTGAACCTAGTTCATCCTCATATTTGTATCTTTTCTTTTCATAAAAACACAAAAAAATATTTTCACCATGAAAACAACTCCTATCCAATACCGGTCAGCTTCAAAGGGCGAGTTCTCTGAGCCACCACCAAAACCAAAATTTTTATCTGGCTACGAACTCTGCCCTAGCTTAATAGCCATGGTTCAAACACAACCCTTCTTAGGGCACTATAATGCAAACCCTTGCCATCACCTGCACAAGTTTGAGGAGATGTGTTCGTGCCTGAGCATCTCGGGAATGACATAAGAAACTCTGAAATGGAAATTGTTTCCCTTCTCTCTCATAGGGAAGGTGAAGCAATGGTACACACACGCCGTAGAAAGTATGAATGGGGATTGGGATGAACTTAAGGACAAGTTTTATCTTACATTTTCCCAATGTCCCGTATTGTCTCTCAACCAAGGGCGATCCTCAACTTTGAGTAGCACAAGAAGGAGTCTATAGGTGCGGTTTGGGCTAGGTTTTTAGCGTTAATACACACCGGCCCTGATAGCCCAAGTTTGGTTTTGGTAATTAATGACACCAAGTTGCTAATGCCATGTGTTAAGTGTTTGAATTAGGCATAAGCAACACACGTGATGAAGGTGGAAATGGCATGGAGAGATGGCCACAAGACCACATGATTTGGTGCATGAAATGATAAGAAAGATCATGAAGTAATGCACATAAAATAATGGACATGATGTTCAAGTGGAGGAGAAGGATCTAAGAGCGCAAGGCAAAGGTATAACCATAGGGTTTTCCTTTTGCCGGTCTAAGATGAGTAGAAAAGTGATTGACCGGGTTGAGGATACATAGCCGACTATCAAGAGGGGCAATCACGGTTAGCTCGGGAATCAAGTGCCACTAGATCAATGTCTTGAGCATATGCATTAGGATCTAGTAGAGAGCTAACACAACGCCTTGAAAATGTTTGTGAAATGCTAACACACATGCACATGGTGGTGTACACTTGGTGGTGTTAGCACATTTGCGAAGGCGGTGGAGTTTAAGCGGTAGAGAGGGGTTTGGGTTCCTCTCTCCCTCCCACCGAGCTTGCGAGGTGGGATTCGGCGCTTTTTGGGGAAGTGAAATGCTTATTTTCTACTACGCCAAAAGTCGGAAAAGAAACGGAGGCGAACGGCGGTCACTGTGGTGACCGGACGCTGCGCCGGACGCGGTCGCGGTTTGACCGGACGTGTCCGGTCAGTTCTCAACAGCTATCAGGCGCACGGGTGCTAGGGTTTGCAACCGGTGCGTCCGGTCCATCACGGGACTGGAGCGTCTGGTCAGGCACCCAGAGGGGCAGAACTGGTCGTAGAGCCGACCGGACGCGTGGCGTGTCCGGTCACGTGCGATCGGACGCTTCCGGTCGTGGTGGAAGCTTACTGGACTCCGACTGGACACTAGGTGCAGCGCGTCCGGTCAAACGCTAGAGCGCGTCCGATCACGGCAACGGTAACTTCTAACGTGCACTGTTCACGCTTGTCCTGTAGTGACCGGACGCGTCCAGTCACCCTGACCGGAGCATCCGGTCAGTACGTTTTGCACCGCGTCGTCCGGTAACGGCTAGCTGCGTACCCCTTCGCTAAAAATAGAAGATGTCCGGGGTTTGAGGGAAACTCTTGCATATTTTGAGACCTAGAGACATCCTTTGAGCTAGAGAACAACCCCTCCACTCATCGCTTTGCTTAGTTGCACATCTTCAGTGAGATTGAGTGAGATTCAAGTGCATTGCTTGAGAGTTGCATTCTAGAGGCACTTGATCTTCGAGTTGCTGCGGATTTCTTGTTACTCTTCCGTGTTTCCTGACACAGTAGACGGCTTGGAGCAGTAGAGGTGATTGAGCTCACAATTGAAGATTGTTGGAGCCCTCACCAAGTGTTGTAAGGGGTTCTTGATCCTTCCCCGCGGTAGTTCGCAAATTGGATACTCTAGTGGAGCTCATGGCTTGGAGGATCCCCATCTTGTGTGCGGTTGTGTGGCGCCCGGCGAGGGCTCGACTCTTGATAGTCGATTAGCTCGCGAACTGACAAGTGGGTGCATCGCCACAACGAGGAGTAGCTTGCTGGGAAGCAAGTGAACCTCGGTAAAAATCTTGTGTCATCTCTTTGCCAAGGATTTCTCTTGTGGTTGATCATTGTGATTAATTCTTCGAGTGCATTACTTCTCTACATCGTTGGTATAAGCATCAAGTTACTTGCTCTTTACTTTTTTGTACTAGTTCTAGTATAGTTTGCTTAGTGTAGCTTTTATCACATAGGAGTAAGTAGCTTAGTGACTTAGTCTTGTTGGTGTGTATTAGAGATCATAGCCTTGCTTCACTAGAATTGTATAGGTGGCTTGCATAGTGTAGTTGAGCTAGTGCTAGAATTAGCTTAGCCATCTTTTATACTAACGTGTTTGTTTAGTGAAACTTGTAGAATTTTAAATAGGCTATTCACCCCCTCTCTAGCCATTTGGACCTTACAAGTGGTATTGGAGCCGAGGCACCATTTATTTGAGGCCTAACAACCTACGGTAAAAAAGAAATGGCTCAATTAAGCTTGCACATCAACAACACCAAGAAGGCACCTCACTTTGATGGCACAAATTATGCATATTGAAAGGTTAAGATGACCACACACCTCAAGTCAATCAATAGAGAAGTGTGGAAGGTCACCGAAACAAAATTTGAGGTTGCTAATCCGGAAGCACCTACACCGATGGAAGAGAAGAAGCTCCAATGCAATGACATTGCCATTAGTGCTCTTCATGAGGCATTAGATGACAAGACATTTGAGCAAGTGAAGAACATAGAAGTTGCACATGATGCTTGGGCCAAGCTAGAAGAAACATTTGAGGGCACCGAAGGCACAAAGACCGCTAAAGCATATATCTTGCAAGAAAAGTTTTCTAGCTTCAAGATGCAAGAAGATGAGAGTGTACCAGAAATGTTTCATAGATTGTAAGTCATTGTGAATGAGCTCAAGGCACTTGGTGAGGAGGTCAAGGACAACCAATTCTCTATGAAGTTCTTGAGAAGCTTGCCCAAGAGATTTGATACATTGATCACCGTGCTAGTGAGGACTACATTGAAGGATTCAACTCCTCAACAAGTATTCCAAGAAGTGATGACTGATGATTCATATAGAGAAGATGATGAGAAATAGGAGTTGGTTAAAAAGAAGAAGAAGGAAAGTGAGAAGAAGGATGATGAGAAGAAGAAGAAGAACAGTGTGGCATTCAAAGCCACCACATCCAAGGGCAAATCCAAGATTGAATCATCAAGTGATGAAGACTCAAGCTCTTGTGATAGTGATGACATTGATGAGAAGATGGCTCTTTTTGTCAAGCAATTTGGGAAATTCATGAAGAAGAAGGGCTTTCGTGCAAGAAGGAGGAAGAACTCATCCAAGAAGAATGAGCATACCATGAGATGTTTTAGATGCCATAGCAAGGACCATCTCATTGCAAAGTGTCCTTATGATAGTGATGATGAAGATGCTATCAAGAAGGAAAGGAAGAAGCAAAAAGAAGAAGCAAGAAAAGAAGGAGAGTTCTCATAAGAAGAAGAATGATTCTCATGTTGCTACATGGGATAGTGATGATTCCTCAAGTGATGATGAGGATGACAACAAGAGCAAGAAGAAGGGACATGCTAGCATTGCCATCCAAGAGAAGGTCTCCCTCTTCGACACTCCATCGTGCTTCATGGCTAAGGCCGCTAAGGTATCATCCAACGATGAGAGTGATCATGATAATGCTAGTGATAGTGATAGTGATAGTGATAAAGAAGAATTCACTAAAGATGAACTAATCACTATGCTAGAAGATTGCACTCAACATTTTAAAGAATCTAGAAAGGAGTGCAAGGGCTTGCTAAAGGAAAAGAAAAACCTTATGCAAGAACTTGATGAGCTTAGGGCATCTTATGAGAGTCTAAAGGTAGACCATAAGACGCTTCAAAAGTCTCACACTAAGCTTGAAGAAGCTCATTCTTCTCTAGTTGAAAAATGTGAAAAAATGCCAACAAATATTGAGAAAGCTAAAACTTGCAACATAGGCATATCTTGTGATATAATTGATGAAACTTTTCATAAGCCTATTGTTGTTGCTCCCACTAACCCTTCATGTAGCTCATCTACATCATCCTCATCTAGTAGTGACGGTTTCACTTGTGATTCCACATTTATAGTTGAGAATGAAAATCTCAAGAAGGAGGTAAATGAGCTCAATCACACCTTAGCTAAGGCTTATGGTGGTGAGGACCGCTTGCTTATGTGCTTGGGTAGCCAAAGAGCTTCTCTCTACAAAGAGGGATTAGGCTATAACCCCAAGAAAGGCAAGGCCACCTTTGCTCCTCACAAGACTTGTTTTGTGAAGAACAATGGTAGCTATTGCAAAAGTTGCAAGCAAGTTGGTCACATAGAGCAACATTGCATGAACAAGAAATCCAATGCTAATGTATCCTCAATTAAGTTTGATTCCTTCTATATACTTACCAAAGGTACAAATGGTGTTCATGCTAAGTTCATTGGTGCACCATGGATGGGCTCAAAGAAGAAAGCCATTTGGGTACCAAAGAGCTTGGTCACTAACCTTGGAGGACCCAAATAAGTTTGGGTACCTAAAAAGAATTGATCTTATCTTGTAGGTCAATTACAAAGCCAGAGGAAGGTATTGGGTGCTTGATAGTGGGTGCACTCAACATATGACCGGGGATTCTTGTATGTTCAAATCAATTGATACAAGTCAAAATGGTGGTTTTGATGCTATCACTTTTGGCAACAACAAGAAAGGCAAAGTCAAGGGGCTTGGTAAAATTGCTATTTCAAATGACATGAGCATATCTAATGTGTTGCTAGTTGAGAGCTTGGATTTCAATCATTTGTCGGTGGCACAACTTTGTGATCTTGGCTTCAAGTGCATATTTGGTACTGATGTTGTTGAAGTCATAAGTGTTGATGGATCAAATTTGATATTCAAAGGATTTAGACATCGTAGCTTGTACTTGGTTGACTTCAATGATAGTGAGACACAATTGACATCATGCTTGCTTAGCAAATCTAGTATGGGTTGGTTATGGCATAGAAGGCTTGGTCATGTTGGAATGAAACAATTGAACAAACTTTTGATGCATGACTTAGTTAGAGGATTGAAGGATGTCACCTTTGAGAAGGATAAACCTTGTAGTGCTTATCAAGCCGGCAAACAAGTTGGAAATGCACATCCTAGTAAGAGTGAAATGAGCACATCAAAGGCATTTGAGCTATTGCACATGGACTTGTTTGGGCCAACAACATACACTAGTATTGGTGGGAACAAGTATGGTTTTGTGATAGTGGATGACTACACTAGATACACTTGGGTGTTCTTTCTCTATGACAAGAGTGATGTTTATGATCTATTCAAGTCTTTTGTCAAGAGAGTGCAAAATGAGTTTGAAATCACCATCAAGAAGATTAGAAGTGACAATGGTAGTGAGTTCAAGAACACAAGGATTGAAGATTTATGTGATAATCTTGGTATTGGACATCAATTCTCACCAACATACACTCCTCAATCCAATGGTGTAGTTGAAAGAAAGAATAGAAATTTGATTGACATGGCTAGGTCAATGCTTAGTGAATACAATGTGAGTCATTCATTTTGGAGTGAAGCTATCAACACGGCTTGCTATTGTAGTAACCGTCTCTATTGCCATGGGAAGCTTGGGAAGACACCATATGAGCTATTGAATGGAAGAAAGCCCAACATTGCATACTTTAGAGTGTTTGGTTGCAAATGCTATATTCTCAAGAAAGGCACTAGATTGAGCAAGTTTGATAAGAAATGTGATGAAGGGTTCTTACTTAGTTATTCTACCACAAGCAAAGCATATAGAGTTTGGAATCACACAAATGGTACCTTGGAAGAAGTTCATGATGTTGAGTTTGATGAAACCCAAGGATCTCAAAATGAAGCTCAAAACCTTGATGATGTGAGAGGAGACCAATTGGCAAATGCAATGAGAAACATGGACATTGGTGATGTTAGGCCAAGGCAAGTTGATGATGATGATGATATTCATGTGATCAACCAAAGTGTGCAAATTGATACAAATCAAGCAAGTTCTAGTGGTACTCACAATGAAGCTCAAGATCAAGGTCAAGCAAGTGGAAGTAATCAACTCCCAATACTCCAACCTACCAATATTACAAGAGATCATCCATTGGACCAAATCATTGGTGGAATTCAAAGTGGTGTGCAAACTAGATCAAGATTAGCATCTTTTTGTGAGCACTACTCATTTGTGTCACTTGAAGAACCTAAGAAAATAGAAGATGCCTTGAAGGATTCCGATTGGGTAAATGCCATGCATGAAGAGCTAAACAACTTCACTAGAAATCAAGTTTAGGAACTCATTGAAAGGTCAAAGAACTACAATGTAATTGGCACCAAATTGGTCTTTAGAAACAAGCAAGATCAAGATGGCATGGTTGTAAGGAACAAAGCAAGATTAGTAGCACAAGGATACACTCAAGTTGAGGGTCTTGATTTTGGAGAGACATATGCACCGGTTGCAAGATTGGAGGCTATTAGAATCTTATTAGCATATGCTTGTGCACACAACATCAAGCTCTATCAAATGGATGTCAAAAGTGCATTTCTCAATGGCTACATCAATGAAGAAGTTTATGTTGAGCAACCTCCCGGTTTTGAAGATGATAAGAAGCTCGACCATGTTTTCAAGCTAAAGAAGGCATTGTATGGTTTGAAGCAAGCACCTAGAGCATGGTATGAGAGATTGAGGGACTTTCTTCTCTCTAAAGGATTCAAGATGGGAAAGGTTGACACCACTCTCTTCACCAAGAAGCTTGGAAATGACTTATTTGTGTTACAAATCTATGTTGATGATATTATTTTTGGATCAACAAATCAAGACTTTTGTGAAGAGTTTGGAAAAATGATGGCAAATGAGTTTGAAATGTCTATGATTGGAGAGCTTAGTTACTTCCTTAGACTTCAAATCAAGAAAATGAAGAATGGCACTTTTGTAAGTCAAGACAAGTACATCAAGGACATGATTAAGAAGTTTGGATTGCAAGATGCTAAGCCAATGAGTACACCAATGGGCACAAATGATCAATTGGGTGTTGATGCTAGTGGCAACATGGTAGATCAAAAGCAATACCGGTCTATGATTGGAAGTTTGCTCTATGTCACCGCTTCTAGGCCGGATGTGATGTTTAGTGTGTGAAAGTGTGCAAGATATCAAGCTTCACCTAGAGAAAGTCACTTGAAAGCAGCCAAGAGGATATTGAAATATCTTAAGGGCACTCATGATGTTGGATTATGGTTTCCAAAGGGGTCTAATTTTGAGTTGATTGGATATTCAGACTCCGACTATGCTGGATGCAAGATTGATAGAATGAGCACAAGTGGCACTTGTCAATTGCTTGGAAGGTCTCTTGTTTCATGGTCATCAAAGAAACAAAATAGTGTTGCACTATCTACCGCCGAGGCCGAATACATTAGTGCTGGTAGTTGTTGTGCACAATTGCTTTGGATGAAGGCCACTTTGAATGACTTTGGAATCAAATTCAAGAATGTGCCATTGTTTTGTGATAATGAGAGTGCTATCAAGATGACACAAAATCCGGTTCAACATTCAAGAACGAAGCACATTGACATAAGACATCACTTCATAAGAGACCATCAACAAAAGGGTGATATTAGCATTGAAAGCATTGGCACCGAAGATCAATTAGCCGACATATTCACAAAGCCACTTGATGAGAAAAGATTTTACAAGTTGAAGAATGAATTGAACATACTGACTTCTCCAACTTGAAATGAGTGCACCCCCACATTCTTATATGACATGCCTCTCCTCCAACATAGCAAGGTAAAGCTGTTTGGCATATCATTCATACTTTGCTAAGGACATGTTTAGAACATATAGGCATATTTGCATGACAAATAGGCTCATTCATGAAAATCAAATGATTTTGATGTATATATGGTACCACTATTGCTTCTATGTTTGTTTGATCTAGTGGTAGCATATGACATGTTTGTGGGCTTGCAAACCTAGTGTTGAATCTAGAAAATGAGCTCATGATGTGTAATTCAACATGGTCAAGATAACCCTTATACTTTATGAGGTGTGAAGAAGCTTGTCCTTGGATCAAACCGAATTACATATTCTAGGCAAGTGATCTAGATTGAACCATAATTTAGACTCCCTCATATTGATTGACTTGACTCTCACTAAAAATTGGCACCTTTTTGGTGATTGTTGACAAAGGGGGAGAGAAAAGTCACAAAGATAGAAAAGTCACAAAGACAAAAAGTTAAGTTGCAAAATGAGAGAAAAATATAGTAAGGGGGAGAGAATGACATTGGAAAGGGATCAATTAAAATTGAGCACACAAGTAGGGGGAGCAAGCTTATGAATTGTTTGTTGCATTTGTATGTGCATTAACATGATGAATTGTTGCATTGCAAAGCTTAAATTCATATTCATGATTGTATGGTGTTTGCTAGAAATAGAACTTGAATGATGATTTGTTGAGAGTAGCTTTACAAGTCGTATCTAGACACCTTTGCTTATAATGTTGATCTCACGAGGTACTTTAGTGTTTGTGATCTTTACAAGTGGTATCTAGCTACATCGATGCTAAGGATGGTATATAAAGGCAACTCCGATTGGTATTATGCTTCAAAGGTCCATTCTATATACCTTAGCATCAATTGGATAGTAGTAACTCTCCTAAAATTCAAATCCATACATATGTGCACAATTGAACCAAACTCATGAAAGCACATATATAGGGGGAGCTAATACTATCGAAATTGGAAATTGTTTTCTTTTCATATCTTTGTGATGGCTGTCATCAATTACCAAAAAGGGGGATATTGAAAGCTCAAGTTTGGTTTTGGTAATTAATGACACCAAGTTGCTAATGCCATGTGTTAAGTGTTTGAATTAGGCATAAGCAACACACGTGATGAAGGTGGAAATGGCATGGAGAGATGGCCACAAGACCACATGATTTGGTGCATGAAATGATGAGAAAGATCATGAAGTAATGCACATAAAATAATGGACATGATGTTCAAGTGGAGGAGAAGGATCTAAGAGCGCAAGGCAAAGGTATAACCATAGGGTTTTTCTTTTGCCGGTCTAAGATGAGTAGAGAAGTGATTGACCGGGTTGAGGATACATAGCCGACTATCAAGAGGGGCAATCACAGTTAGCTCGGGAATCAAGTGCCACTAGATCAATGTCTTGAGCATATGCATTAGGATCTAGTAGAGAGCTAACATAACGCCTTGAAAATGTTTGTGAAATGCTAACACACATGCACATGGTGGTGTACACTTGGTGGTGTTAGCACATTTGTGAAGGCGGTGGAGTTTAAGCGGTAGAGAGGGGTTTGGGTTCCTCTCTCCCTCCCACTGAGCTTGTGAGGCAGGATTCGACGCTTTTGGGGGAAGTGAAATGCTTATTTTCTACTGCGCCGAAAGTCAGAAAAGAAATGGAGGCGAATGGCGGTCACTGTGGTGACCGGACGCTGCGTCGGACGCGGTCGCGGTTTGACCGGACGTGTCCGGTCAGTTCTCAACAGCTGTCAGGCGCACGGGTGCTAGGGTTTGCAACCGGCGCGTCTGGTCCATCATGGGACTGGAGCGTCCGGTCAGGCACCCAGAGGGGCAGAACTGGACGTAGAGCCGACCGAACGCGTGGCGCGTCCGGTCACGTGCGATCGGACGAGTCCGGTCGCGGTGGGAGCTTACTGGACTCTGACCGGACGCCAGGTGCAGCGCGTCCGGTCAAACGCTAGAGCGCGTCCGGTCACGGCAACGGTAACTTCTGACATGCACTGTTCACGCTTGTCCTGTAGTGACCGGACGCGTCCGGTCACCCTGACCGGAGCATCCGGTGAGTACGTTTTGCACTGCGTCGTCCGGTAATGGCTAGCTGCGTGCCCCTTCGCTAAAAATAGAAGATGTCCGGGGTTTGAGGGAAACTCTTGCACATTTTGAGACCTAGAGACATCCTTTGAGCTAGAGAACAACCCCTCCACTCATCGCTTTGCTTAGTTGCACATCTTCAGTGAGATTGAGTGAGATTCAAGTGCATTGCTTGAGAGTTGCATTCTAGAGGCACTTGATCTTCGAGTTACTGCGGATTTCTTGTTACTCTTCCGTGTTTCCCGACACGGTAGACGGCTTGGAGCAGCGGAGGTGATTGAGCTCACAATTGAAGATTGTTGGAGCCCTCACCAAGTGTTGTAAGGGGTTCTTGATCCTTCCCCGCGGGAGTTCGCAAATTGGATACTCTAGTGGAGCTCGTGGCTTGGAGGATCCCCATCTTGTGTGCGGTTGTGTGGCGCCCGGCGAGGGCTCGACTCTTGATAGTCGATTAGCTCGCGAACCGACAAGTGGGTGCATCGCCACAACGAGGAGTAGCTTGCTGGGAAGCAAGTAAACCTCGGTAAAAATCTTGTGTCATCTCTTTGCCAAGGATTTCTCTTGTGGTTGATCATTGTGATTGATTCTTCAAGTGCATTACTTCTCTACATCATTGGTATAAGAATCAAGTTACTTGCTCTTTACTTTTTTGTACTAGTCCTAGTGTAGTTTGCTTAGTGTAGCTTTTATCACATAGGAGTAAGTAGCTTAGTGACTTAGTCTTGTTGGTGTGTATTAGAGATCATAGCCTTGCTTCACTAGAATTGTATAGGTGGCTTGCATAGTGTAGTTGAGCTAGTGCTAGAATTATCTTAGCCATCTTTTATACTAACGTGTTTGTTTAGTGAAACTTGTAGAATTTTAAATAGGCTATTCACCCCCCTCTAGCCATTTGGACCTTACAGGCCCAGACTTGTCTTTACCCGATAGCATATTGCTATGACTCTTTTGTTTGGGCATCGCCATACATGCTGACCTATGCCTAAACATGACTGCTGGAGGTCGTTTCACACACAAAACTATGATGGAACAAGTAAAATTCCTTAAAAGCTTCATAGGCAACCACACTTCTTCCGTAATAAGAACCAAACCGCTCTAGGCAAAGGTTACGTCGAGTGTTGAGGAGTCCTCACCAGTCGAATCCAAACCTATACCATCCTTAGATTCAACTCGTGAGCCCTCACCCGAACCACGAACACTAAAGGAAAGATTAATCCAGCCTTCGGAGTTCCTTATCAAATTCAAGGATTATGGCAATACCTCAAAGGTATTTTCCCTAGAATGGAACCATCAAATAAATGGTTAATGGAAGTGAAACGTTCTTCTAAAGCAATTCAGATTCTTTCACCTTCCATGACTATACCTTGCTTGTTAAGGGGAACAAACATAGAAGCCCTACACAACCTCACATTCAGGACTAGTATCATGTCAGAATTCCTATTCAAAAACCTTTTAGGTAAAATGCCGCTAGTCCCGACCCATAAACTCTTCAAAAGTCCTTTGGGACTATTTTTCAAGTGTTGTGGGATTGTCAAGGCCGTGTCCATCAAAATAGGCGATATCGAGGTTTTCATATATTTTCGCATCTTTGCCATCCTTGAGTTTGAGCTTCTCATAGGCCACCCCTTGGACAACATTTTCCAAGAAAAACCTTCCCATGAGAGCCTTAGTGAAGAGTCTGGGAAAACTGCTTTTGCCACTCACTTAGATATCCCAATGGCAGAGCATCATCCCAACAATGACCCATTCGAGGAGGTAAAGTTTGTAACCCCGTTCGTTTCACCATCACCCTCGCTCGAACCCAAGCCATGTCCCTCTGGCCATCCAAACTTTGTTCTCAATGATGGTCAAAATTCAATGTTAATCTTATACGATAAATCTTGTAGGAACAAAAACTCTTATGCCATGGACATGTTCCTTAGTACCCCGTGCCCCTACGGGGAACACAACCACCTATCACTCCTTATTTGCAAAATTTTTAAGAGGATGGTTGTAGATGTCTTCATTTACCACAAATATTGCAAATCCCGTAGTTGTATCATGGAACTAATCTTGCAGCTTGAACATTAATGCTAAATGTTTGGTGATGAAGTTGGGAACTACACCACTATTATTGATAGCTACAGGATGAGTTCCCAAGGTCAAGCTTATGACCATAAACAAAGCACTACTAGGAGATACCCCGAATTATCATAAAAAATAATAATAATATATTAATAATAAAATTAATAATTATCATAAAAAATAACTTTTCTTTAATAAAAGCAAGAACATGTTGTTAGGATAGTATGCACCTTCGGGTATTCTTGGTCACTAACTATTTTAGGTGGAGATTAAGAAGAACAAAGGTACATACGATATCTGCAAACATCGGGGTCTACATCAACTGTACACCTTGATGATCTTAGGTGATGAAACACACTCAAGAGGAGACCCTGACTCTACACACTTGACTTTTACACAAAAGTCCAAGTGTGGGGGAGAATGGTGAGAGTCCCAAGTTTCATACACATTAAAGACCATCCTACTTAAAAAGAGAAGGGGAGAGATGATGATGTTAGCTCTATCTTGCTATAAAAATTATTATGAAAAAATGATAAAAAAAGAGAAGAAGAAGAAGAGAGAGAAGGAGCATTCTCTTCTTCTAGACCTTTGCTATCACTAAGGCCAATGGTCCATACACACTAGTTGCGTGAGTGACCTAATCTTGGTGATAACCTGAGGTGGACCTTATGCAAACTACCGTGCAACAGCTTCAAAGCTTCCATCTACAAATGATGCCGATAAAAGCACCCAGGTATGCAAAGGTAATGTTCACCAACTCCTTTACTAGTATTTGTCTCCATGAAAATATAAACTTGATCATAAAAATTCCTACTTCTCTTGTTTATGTCATATGCTACAGGGTACATCTATAGGCTTTTTAAATTAAGCATGGTGCTTAGGTTAAAACGGCCTTCTTTAATCAAATTTAGACATAGAGTTTGATCTTGGTTAATGAACTTTGAATTACTATTTTCATAAACAATGGAAATAATTTATAAAGGAGATGAATCAAGGCTATGATTAAAATTGCAACCTTACTTTAGCCTTGTTTGAGTTATGCTAAAAAAGTAAAAAGTTAGGTGAGCACTTTAAAAAATAAATTATTATAATAATAAAATAATTTAGGCTCCACGATGCTCAAACTGGTAGAGCCCTTGTTTGTTTTCACCTTTTGTTTCTTTTTGTTTCAATAAATAGATACAAGAATAAGTGTGGGGGAGATCTCTCAAGTAGAACAACCACACATCTGAGATCTTTCCCCAACATGTTGCACAACATCAACAAATCCAACATGCAGAAGGACAAGACAAATGGCTCAAGAGAGGATTGGCTAAAACTTTTGGTTTAGCCAAACCACCTCAGCCTCAGCTCCTTCTTCCTCTTCAACCAATGGTTTGTGCAACACTACTCTCAACTCCCTACAAAACTTCTAGTTTGAACAAGCATAATCTTAATCACTAAAATTAAACTCAATAAACCAACAAATGCCTCTATGCAATTTTACAAGCCACACTTCGTACAAACTCTGTGAAAAGTGACATTTTCATAATGTCTCTAAGATAGAAGCTTGCATAAAGTTTGTTCCATATACATACCCTTATGCTTGTGGGAAAATATTCTAATAGGATAATCATGTTGACTAAGTTGTTGTGAGATGTGATATAGTTCTAACTTAGAAATCCTACCATTTCTATTCAAAGTGCTTGGAGAATTTTTTTAATAAAAATGATATAAAACCATAGTATCACATACTCCTCAATTAGTGAACAATTTCTACCAAAGCCAAATATGACATCTTGCAAGTTTCAAGCCTTCCACATATGCTACTTGTTATTATGTTGAGTTTGGTCAAGTCTTGTTGACCCTTGTTGAGAGATTTATCATGCTCCTAAGATCAAGATCACGTACAATCCACGTACACATGCTGCTCCTACACTAGGAGTACGCACAAACATGCTTCCATTTAGATCCACAAAAAACTCTTCTCCTACAATGGGAGTAGACACAACAAAAATGTTTGTTAGGCAAATACTCCATGTTTTAAAAAGATAATGATCTATCTCTAAATATGTGGTTTAGATGAAGAGACATGGGCTATGTAAAAATAGAAAAAAAAACATGGACACATAAGGGTGCAAGTACAAAAAAATGATGAGCACATGAAGGCTTGTGTATTGAAAAAAAGAGAGATAGCCATGTTCTCAAAATAAAAAAATAGAAAAAAGATGAGATCATTAATGTCAAAGGAGTATAGTTTTAGTTTACCTTTTTTCATACACATGCGCATCTTAATCTAAGAGTATGGCACTTCTCTCCATAGATCCTTGATTTGACTTTACAACATATGCAATACAAGTATGCTATTTTGTTTAACCATACCTAAAGCTCCACATAAACCTTTTAGAAGTAGGAGAAAACAAAAGAAGGCAAAACATTGCTATGTCTTAGTGAGGAAGTATACACCATTGAGTGATTTGGGAGTGCCATTTGAGAAGTATAAAGTGAACTATGCTTTTTCTTGAGAAAAATTTCAAAAACTCCAAGTTGCTAAGATATGAAATTGGGAAGATAACTTTGTTTCGAGAACTATTCCGCTTTTCAACAACCCAAGGAAACATGTTAGCTACATATCCCACTTGTGTAAGCAATGTATTGGAATAACTCTTATGTAAGCCATATATCTTAGAATGTTTTGCTCATGATTACTTTTATCTCTAACTTTGCTCGAGGACAAGCAAAGTGGTAAGTGTGGGGGAGCTTGTTGGCGATCCTTAACACCAAATCTAACTGCCAACTAAGACATAAAAAGGGGAGAAATTAACAAACTTAAACACATATGCATTTACCACTAACCAAGTTCCACATGTATTTGGAAGATTATCATTGTGTAGGACATATGCACAAATACACGAGAGAATACACCAAAAGGCGCTTCTCGACGTTGATTTGCGCAAAAGAATAAATAGAAAAGGCCCATCAAATCAAAGCATTTGGGGCAAAGTACCGATCGAGGAGTGGTCCAAGCCTACTCTAGAGCCCACTATGTGAAGGCAGTGACGAGAGGACTTGGTTAGGGATCGACCGACCCCTGGGGTCGCTCGCCCCCCCACCTGGCGTCGCTCGTGTTCTCCTTCCACGTGGCGCTTGTTGGTGGTCTTCCCATGGCGATGGCATCCGGGCATACGACAAAAATAGCCACGAACTGACCTCCCCTTGCTCCACTGCCTCAATGCATGGAGGCATGCAAAGAAACATAACTCCACTCCATCTCCACCATTGATCCTATGACGGTTTGATCTAATGGCCATGGTGAAGAAGCACACAGATCGCTGACATGGCACGTTGAGTGGCCTCCATTCCTCATCTCCACCTATAAAAGGAGGCCACCCCCTCCTCATTTAACGCACATAAGAGAGAAGAGCACCAAGGGGAGCAAGAGCAACACCACTCCAATAGGCTTAGGCCCTAGGTAGCTAGCTCTAGAAGAGAAATAGGGAGAGATATGAGGGAGAGTTCGGGGAAGAACCAGACTTATCGATGTCTCCCTGCTTGTACCTCGACGAACACCGGCTTTGTACCTCAACGGGTATCTTAGTAAGTGTTCGTGGTTCCTTTGGTTATAAAAGTCTTTTGATTAGTTAAGCTATGCTTTTACTTATTTGTGAGTTTATCGCCCGCTCTTGTAGCGGGTACTTTTGTAGATGACCCTGATAAAGATGGATAACCCTACGCGGATGCTAGAGTAGTAGTCGATAGCACAAACGTGGTGTCTAGGCTAGAGGCTACCTTAATTTGCCTTGTTCCCCATGGTTAAGGTGTAGACGGTAGGTGGTGACAACCCTGTCTGTCCCTTGTAATCCCCTACGTTCGGGTTCGACATAGAGCTACAGGCCAGCATCGCTTGGCAGACTAGGTGCGCTTTGGTGCCTGAAGTAAGTAGGTAGAAATAGAGTTTATCTATCCTTAGACCCTAAACCATAGGAATCCTTCTCTACCCTTATCAGCTATCCTTGTGTTGTCCTTGGATGAATTAGCTAGAAAAAGTACCTCCATTGCATGTGGAAAATACGATGCCCTGAATACTTTCGGGTGAAAGCTACAATGGTAATTCCGTACGCTTGCCTTAAGAAATACCAACACTTGCCACGATCGGTATATCTCTCTACACTTGTACATTACTTTCATTATCTCTTGTCTAGTGTAGTTATAACTTGGTAGAGTGATTAGTTGAGTAGCTAGCTCCTTAGTTGCCCCTTTGTTTAGCTAGTTCCACTAGTGTAGAACTAGACTTAGCCTTGTGTGTAACTTAGAGACATTAATTGACTAGAATTGTAGTATAGGTGGCTTGCAACCCTTGACTAGAGCTAGTGCAAAAAGATTCGCTTAATTATTTACTAACACTAGCTCTAGTGATTTGTAGAAGTTTTTATTAGGCTATTCACTTCCCTCTAATCGTTAGGACCTTTCAATAACTTACTTGAGTCCAAATGCACTGCTTAACTTGAGACTAACACTTGGGGTGTTACAAAGAGCAAATCGTTCAATGTAGAAGAATTAGTGTGAAAAACCGTACTACCACTTGGATCAAAAAGCAATAAGTTTGGCAAGTGGTCACCAAGTTGGGAAAGTCCTTACAAAGTGATCAAAGTGATATTTGACAATTCATATATGCTAGAGACATTGTAAGGTGAAAGTCTCCCAAGAGCAATAAACGAGAGGTACTTGATAAAGTACTTTTCAAGTGCATATCAAGAAGCCTAAGTGCTCTCCAAATAATGGTAGATACATGTATCGCCCTTAGAACAAAAATGGTTGACGTATACATCACCCTTAGCCACTGAATAGCTGATGAGATGAGTATCGTCGCTATTTGGTTTTGAATTATGTTTTCAGGATCATGCTTCATTCACCTAAAAACAGGGGTATAACAGTCAAAAGTGTCCCAAGGTTGATTATAGGTATCTCCAACAAGTTATGTACATCATATATGTGTTGGTGGCCAAGTGGTGTGACAAAATGTCGAAGAAATCACATAGAGAAGATGGCAAGCCAGATGAACCACGGCTTAGACAAATCTTGCAGTAAGTCTATTGGCTACTTGTTTGCCGATTAGGTGCATATCGGCTTTGGGCCAGCTGATTGACTCGTCTGTTATAATCGACTAACCACATGTTTGCCAATTAAGTACTTATCGACTTTTGGTGAGTCAATTGGCTGACTTGCCCTTTTCAGCTGATCGGGGTATCCACCTGAGCCCACAGAAGTTGGCTAAAGCTGACTCCTCCTATGTTAGGAATCGATTTGGTTTTCAAATCAGTTTTGAGATGTTTTTAACGTGGGAAACTTGGAGAAGACCTTTTGGATTTGTTTCCTATTGGGATAAAACCACCTCTCTATATATGAGAGGGTCATGGACGATTGAGTTCCTATCTATGCGATTGATCAAAAATCAATCTACTATACCTTTACCCCTTTTTTCAACATCTCCTACTGTTCAGCATGTCTCCTGGCGAGATTTATTAGTGTTCTAGATGGCCTTGCTGGTCCTAGGACACCCTCCACATGGTCCTCCCTGATGGGTCTTCCTGAGAGAAGTTTAGGAATCTATCTGGCCAAGAACGAGCTCAGCATCGGCCTAACCGGTCTCTAGATCGATTTCGTCGATCACGCTGCGTTCTTGCTGCGTTGCAGGTTATGTGCAACCTCTTGGGCGTGCTAGCCCCTGTGTGTTTCGAACACTCTCTGGTATCAACACTACTAACTGTCATATCCCTTGTCAATTACAGGTCAAATTGACTGACACGCCTAAAACATTTGATAGTTTTTTTCTTCGTGTGTTATATCTCACAGTCATATTATTTGCTGAGTAATTGATCGGTCCTCAAACTTGTAGCGGTGTGTCATCCCGGTCCACCAACTTAAAAAGTGTGTCATTTTTGTTCCTAAACTCTATTTGGGTCTCGTATTCGTCCAAACGGGTAATGGATCTATGCCCACGTACTGAAATTATACTTGATTGCATGAAATAGAATATTAGCAAGGTGATATATAAAATTACCTAGACATAAAAGTTACATAAATATTTATAAACTTCATGAGGGGTTGTTTTGAAAAATGTCATCTTCTTCCTCTCATCCTGCCTATCTCCTGTGGTCGGCGGCGGCGTGTGGCGGAGGGCGGCAGCGGGCAGCCCGAGCGCATGCTGGCGGACGTGGAGCTGCTATGCCACGTCGAGGGCGGGCGCAATGCCGTGGTCGTCGACGTGGGCGGCGGGTCCGTGGCGGTAGTGACGCTGGTGCACGCCATATCCGGTCACACGGTCGAGCACGCGACGGGCACGTTGGTGGCCGTGGTGGGTGGCTCGGAGGCGCTGCAGGTGGAGGTGACCCGGGCTGGTGCCATGGGCCAACTACCGCTTGATGGTGCACGGCGGCTGCTCCGAGCGCACTAGGCTCTGCTGAAGAAGCTCGACCGGCGGTGGTGCGACACAGCTGCAGCAGGTGGTGGCGCAACCGGAGGCACGCGCTTGGATGCCGCCGATGCGACAGCGCGGCCAGCGACCCGAACGCTCGCATGCCAGCGGCGCGGGGAGTAGCACAGGGAGGAGTTCGTCGGCATGGACTCGCCGATGCTGAGCTCGGTGCGTCCACTTCGCCGACGCGAGGAGCTGTTGTGCTAGCGCGGGGAGCAGCTCACCGCTGCGGTCTTGCCGGTGCCCAGCTCGGTGCTGTAACTTCCCCGGCGCGACTGTGCTAGCACGGGGAGCAACATAGGGCAGAGCTTGTCGATGTGGGCTCGTCGGTTCCAAGCTCAATGGGGCGGCTTCTCGGGCGCGAGCAGCATGTTGCGTTGGGCATGGTGGCGAGCGCCGCACGGGCGAGCAGCCGCTGCCACTAGCGCGCAAGCAAGCCGTCATTGCCGCAGCTGCACAGGACGAACACCGACGAGTTGATGGCTGTGAGAGAGAGGCTAGAGATGAGAGATAGAGATGACATGTGGGGTCAAACTCGTTTGGTTGAATACGAGATCCAAATAGAGTTTAGAGACTAAAATGACACACTTTTAAGTTTATGGACCAAGGTGACGTACCACTGCTCGAGGAATGGCTATGAACTTTACTCTTTTTTTTACTTTACTCTTATTTGCTACTACTATCTCCGTCTCTAAAAAAAATACAATTCTAGCACAATATCATGTTTTAGTACCTTAAATTTGATTAATTATAGATAAAAATCAGTCATATTTATGATACCAAATAAGTATCATCAGATTAATTAGGAAATGTATTTTCAAGCAGTACTAGTTTGTTCTTAATTAAATCTGGTAGATATTCTTAAAAAAAAAGAAAAAATTAAATCCGGTAGCTCCTTCGAACTAGTCTCCCCCGTCGATCAAGCAACTTCCCCCTTCTTCCTTGCCCACGTTCTCCTGCTAGCACGCCCTCGCATCCGCCGCTCCTCCTCTTCGTACTCGGCTAATCCTAGTCCGCCTCTGTGACCGCCCGTCGAATTTGTCCTCCCGTAGCGGATTGGAGCAGAGATCCATCGCCTGGCCTGCCGTGGAGTCAGTCTCGCCTCACCTGAGATGGCTTCGGGACTATCTCACGGGACTAGGATAGACGTAAGCATCGAGTCCATGGCGCGGCCGGTCGCCGTCGACCACCGCATCAGCATCCACTACTACTTCCGCATCGCCGACAACCTCCTCCGCCAGGTGCCCTATGATCGATCCCATCGCCTTATTGTGTTGGAGCTATTAGCTTTGCGTCTAATAGTGGTAGTAGCTCTGGATTCGAGCGCGCGTTTCGTTAACTATACTGTACCTATTTCTCTGCAATTGCCCTAAGTACGGGTAGTTAGGTGTTATATTGTGTTAATTCTGGCTTTTTATGTGGTGCCCGCAGGCTAATGTGTATCGAGAAGAGAAGAATGTTCTGGACCTCTACATCATCCTCCTGAGATACTCGAGGTGAGGTGTATACTGGAATCTTGTCAATTGCTTCTCAATATTATCAGCTTGGATGTTAAATGTTATCTCTGCTCATTGGCAGCTTGTTGCTTGAGACCATACCCAAACATCGCGATTACCATGCATTTAAGGCCAGAGAAAAGGAATTCCTGAAGAAAGGCCCACACAACTCTGAGGTATTGCCTTTTTTTTGTGACTTCTCTGAGGTATTGCCTTGCTGAGCTTAGATCATCTCTTTTTTCTAGTGTTCATACTGTAGACAGCAAATTGTTATGCTGGAAAAAGTGAACAATGCAATACTTTCTTTTTTTTTCTTGGAACATGCAAGCTATCGTGACTAGAATGCAGAATAAAACACTTCAGGATCACAGTGCGTTGTTGAACCCAAGCATAGTTTCCAGAAGTTCTTTTGGCTGAGTGATTAAAACTGTTTTCTGTTTTGTTGTAGAAAATTCTTGGTGTTGTCAATGAGCTAGAGTCCCTGAAGCCAGTTGTGCAGCAACAAATTGCCACCTGTAATAGCAGGGGTGCAGATGAACCTAATGGTGTATATGGAACCTATGCTGCAAGTAGTGGGTTGGAGCACCATACCCCAGGCCCATATATGTCAAAGGTATGCACGTAATTGCTCTACACTTTACCTCCTTACTGTTTCAATCCAGTATCAAAGGAAGGGACAATGTGCTCTAAACAGTTACTTGCTTGTTCAAGGAATCTGGCTAATGTTTCCCTTGTTTTACAGTCATTCGCTGGAAACCCTACTAGACTACTGCAGAAACCGTTATCTGGTTCAAAGCATCAAGCAGCTACATCGCAGAGTATTCAACCTTATAGACATGCTATGAAACCGTAAGGCCCCACTTCGGCCTGATTATGTGTGTGATACAATCAACATCATTTTCCTAAAAATGTAATTAGATGAGTACATATGGGATTTCAGGTTGAAAAGTTGGGGACAGCCATGTGTTTGCATAACTACAAAAGATCAGATGGGAAATGTTCACTGGCTTACCTTAATTATTTCAGTATCTTGATGGGATGTACATCGATTAGGACAATAGGGATTGCTTGACTACTATGACCACTCATGGCAGCTTTAAAACCACCTGTCCTCACTGCACTAGTTTGAGTTAAATTCTTAAATATTTTTAGAAACTAGGTGTGGAAGAATTTTATTGAATTGGGTCATTTTATTTGTGCACATAAAAAAATAATAAAAAAAAGATCATAGATGAGAAATTGTCATATTTGCTAAAGAAATTATCACGCGTACTTTGTAAGAATAGAAGTAGGACACAATGTTCTCAAAAGATATTGACAATCTTTTTTTTTTGCAGTGCACTTATGCTCATATTTTTTTTCACAAATCTGCAACTGTGCATATTCTGACATGTTTTGCATCTATTACTTCTAATTGCACTAGCATAATTTTGGAGAATAGCCCATATGATCCTATGGTCATATTTGCTTTTCATCCAATTTATTAATAATCTAAGTGTGATTTTCCCTTGCTATCTTTATCAATCTCTTGATGATATTTTACAGCACATTGTCTAGGATTGGGTCATGCAATGCACTTTGTTTGTGAAGCAAGTGCGATGTACTTTATGCTTGATTAACTTAGTCTGCTTTCCTTGCCTCCCTATGCACTTTGTTTCCTCTTATCCAGCTTTTCTCTAGAAATGTAATTCTGATTCTGATATGTATATGTATTACTACTTACACATATATGAGGATCTCTCCAGATAATTTCTTGCTTTCCTTTGATTGATATACATCTCCTCTCCTTATATTGGGAGATTACTATATGCCTAAGCAAGATGGCTCATGACATACTATTATATATATTAATTTACCTTGCAAATGCAGACCTACCAACATGCTGTATCCAAAAGAGGAAACATTATCGAGACACTCAATACTAGGACCTAATGGGCTTCAGGGGAATCTGGGTCAATGGACAAGGCCTGTTACTGGTATCAGGGTATATCTATTTTGTTTTATTCTATTTACATTTGATTACGTATTTGGAGAGTATAGAAGTTAGCATTTGATTGACATTCGTATTTCATTAAATGCCTGCTGCAGATTGAGTATCCACATAATCCTGAATTAACCCAAAGTGACCTTTCTAGGTGAGAACTTCGATAGTATTTAGCTTATTCTAAGAAAGTCACTCCATACTAACAGCTATATGGAGCTATGATACTTTCAGATGAAATGACCTTATCTTTTGCTTGCTTCTGCAGTTTAATGCCAACAATCTTGAACCAAGATGGTTTGCATGGTGCCAGTACAGCATCTCAGGACAAAAGTGATGATATGCTGTCTGTTCTCTCGCTTGATGATGGCAGGTGGTCTTTACCAGTAGAACCAGCCTCGTTGTCTCCTGGTTTGGATGCAGAATTCTCCCAGCTGAATATTAGACAACCTTCTCCCCCACCTGTCCTAGCTCAAGTGCATCCTGAGCATGGACCAATTCCTCCATCAAGAGTTGCTGATCCAAGACCAGGACTTGCTACCTCTGAAACCGGACGCTATCAGAATTTGCATGTGGTAAGTTCAAAATGCAGTTTCCCTTTTCTTCTGCCCCAAGTTCACTATATTTAAGTGAATACTACCTCCGTCCCTTTTTAAGTGTCTCCTAGATTTTCGTGTCAGTCAAACTTTCTTAAGTTCAACTAGGTTTATAGAAAATATTAGTAACATTTATGTCTCCAAATAAGTGTATTATAAAATCATATTCAATGATTAATCTAATGATACTTTTTACGCACCATAAATATTAGTAATCTCTTGTATATATTTGGTTAAAATTGAATATGTTTGACTCCTTGATATGCGAGAACGACACTTAAAAAGGGATGGCAGGAGTACATGAATATGATGGTTCTCTCTCTTATCTGATTCATTGTAGACTTTTTTGTCTAATGATTTTATTTTACCTATTTGTCAGCCAGTGGCATTAATGGAGTGTTTCCTGAGGGTCGCTGAGTTAAATACTGCAAAGAATTTGGAAACCTGTGGAATTCTTGCTGGTACTCTGGTATGTGCCTCCCTTAAAAGCAAACAAAAATAATGTTATACTTGGTTGCATCATTGACAATATATATTTTCGTAGAAAAAGAGAACCTTTTATGTGACGACATTGATAATTCCTAAGCAGAAATCAACATCTGATTCAGTAAGTTATTTTATGCTTTTACATGCTCTTGTTCATTTTCCCGATTAGATGTTTCTGACCAGAATATTTTTTGTAAATATTTTGTTATTGACTACAGCTTTTGAAAATATCTTTTGTTATATTGGCGAGACCCAAAGCAAGGAGCACTTCAATTATACTAATACCATCTTCAGATTTCTGTTGACCTGTGGCAACTGATGTAGATTTGCATCTGTTGTGTGAATTAGCTAGGAACCTATGCTTTGCGTATTACATCTAATTCACCTAGACGCTAAGTGCTAAATTGAGTAATCTCCCATAGCTGAGCATTTAGGCTGTGTAGACGGCATGTAACAGTTTGTGCAGTATCAATAATATGCATATATTTATGGATGTAAAAATCAGGAAATGTAAAATTGATGGTGGAACAAGGTGATTCAGTGCCTGACATCCTGCAAATGAGCAAACTACAGTTTCGGTTTTAACTACAAGCTCTAATTTCTGGAATAAACAAATAAGTAGGCTGTAGGCAGAGTAGCATAGTGAACCAATCTAGTAGCAAGGACTGAGCAATACATTTTGTCTATTGTTGGCCTATTGGTAGCACCAATTGAAGAAAAGCTTGTCCAACATCGGTTAAGGTGGTTTGGCCATGTCCAAAGGAGACCTTCAGAGGCACTAGTGCATTGTGGAGTCCTAAGTTGAGATATCAATGTGAGGAGAGGTAGAGGAAGACCGAAGCTGACATGGGGGGAGGCAATAAAAAGAAATTTAAAGGGTTGGGATATACCTAGAGATCTTTGTTTGGATAGGAGTGCTTGGAAAACAAGCTATTAACGTGCCGGAACCATGACTAGGGGCTCATGTTGGGTTTCAACTCTAGCCTACCCCAACTTGCTTGGGAATAAAAGGTTTTGTTGTTGTTGTTGGCCTATTGGGTAACCAAGAACCATTTCACACAGCGCACAGGCACATTGCTTAAGCCAATAAGAAGAGGAGGAGGAGGTCGGGGTGGGTGGGGAGGTGGGGGTGGGCGGAGGTTACCTGTGCCACGGTTTTTGAGGCGTTGCAGCGTCCTGTGGCGCTGGGGGTATGCCTGGATGTCTAGGCAATATGGTGTAACTAAAACCCTGTGGCATCCTGCGGTGCCTGGGGTGCACCTTGACGCCTCAAAAACCATGACCTGTCTGAGGAGGAAAGAGATGAAGGAGACCTGGATGTTGAGCTGGATTGGTGTAGAAGAGCTGGAGAGGGACATCAGCGAGGTGCTGCAGCTTACAGACGAGGAAGTGGCTGGTGTCTGATTATAGAGTGAGGGGTGCCTTCAGATGGAGAGACTCCCAAATGGCAAGCATCCTTATATGCCAATGGGCATGGAAATGGGGGCTGAAATTTTCATCTCACACCCATGCGGCTATCAGCTGAAAGCTACTCCAGTTGCCATTTTTTCTGTTCAGCCCCTTGTAGCAGCCATTCCATGTTGGCCGCTCTGCCTGTTCAGGACCATCAACCATGTACATGCAAACCATGTAACTGAGATCATTTTATGGCCTAACTTTCATGGTCAGGCGATAAGTGGAATATACAGTATACTCATGGACTAATCAGCCTACATGGTTGTTTTGGCGAACGCTGGATTGCATGGGTATAAGTTTACGTGTTGCCGCGGTCTCCAAAATGTTGCATTTTCAGAAATATACTTGAACTATTTTTATTAATTATGCAGTGTCAAGCTACGAATGAAGAAGAAATATTTGAAGTTCAGGACAAAGGCTCCCTTTTGTCTCTTGGTTGGATTCATGTAAGTCCTGCACTTTGGTTTGGTTGCTTTTTTTTTTGTTCATCAAGTGAAAGGGTTATATGTGCTCCCTTGGACTTCAAGTATCTGGTTCTATCTTTTCTGCTGTATTTTATGATATATACAGAAGGATCAAGGATTATGTTGGCCCAGGTATTCCCTGCACAGTTGAGCAATCAGCTCACCAGCACACACACACTGTGGCTGGAGGTAGAAGAAGGGGAGAGAACAGAGCACACAAACACAGCACAGCACAAGTCTGAAACTCTGAAAGAGTGTTGCTCTGAACTGCTTTTCATTGCATTGGCCTAGCTTATATACATAAATCTAGTACCTCTACAAGGTACACTAGTACACCAACTACATGTACTACCAATACATGGCTGAGATCAGCCTCAACTACTAAGTATGGCTGATGTATGCCACTACTATATAGTGTACTAACTAGTACAAGGAGGTGATGGCCTATTGCCATACCTCAGCAGGAGTCAGCAGAGGCCAATGTATGGCTGATGTGTGCCACTACTATATAGTATGGAGTGCGCCCAGTTGCCACATCTGCCAATGTCATTGGATGATTGGAACATAATACTATAGCTGGTTATTAACTTTGTTGCTACTTTTCTGTCATTCTTCGCAGACACATCCAACACAGACCTGCTTCCTATCTTCCATTGATCTTCATAATCATTACGCATATCAGGTGAGCACTTCACCATGTTTCCTACTTCCACAATAGCAGTTCGTGTTTTGTATTGTACTCAGCACTTTGTTGTCCTCTAACTGTTTTTGTAGCTAAAGCAAAGTTCTTTTTTAAAATTACATATGTCAGTTTATTGTTCAACTTTGTCACAATGATTTAGAATTTTAAATGCATGATAGCAGTGCAGTTATCTTAATATCTGGATTATATTTACTAAATTGTCCCTGTCTCATTCTGCTTGTACTTTAGCATGTGTTTGGTTCTGGGGCCATGTGGGATGGGTTGGACCTGACCCGGTTTTTTGGGTTGGGTTGGACCATCTCATGTTTGGTTGATAGGGATAGGTCCGACCCAGTTGCTTGTTTAGTTTGAGGGATAGAGCGGGTTGAGGCATGGGGTCATTCTAACACCGTTACCTACTACTGTTCGTGGGCCCACAATGTCAGCCACTGTTCCCCTTCTTCCACCTCCCCATGTATCTCAAAAAAAAAAATCCCGTCATCAACCTTGAGAAGGGCGCTGCCCCGGCCGTTGTGGCCCCGCACAGCCGCCAAACGCTGCCGCCACCCCCGCACTGTGCTGCCCCGCGCCAGCGGGCCGTGAAGCTCCGTGTGCCCCCGCGCCAGCAGGCCAGTCCCCCTCCCCTCAATCTCGCATCTGCTGCGCGCCTCGCCTCAATCTCCCCAGTCCCGCACGGCGCTCGCCCACCTGGCCGCCTCTGCTGCGCGCCCGGCGCCTCCGTGGTCCGCGCCCGCTGCCCGGCTCCTCCGTGCTCCCCTGCTCCGCCTCCGCCTCCGCGCCCAGCGGCCAGCGCCTCCCCCCGTCCTCCACTGCTCCGCGCTGCGCATCCGTCGTGGCCGGGCGCGCGAGCTCGCCCCGCTCCCACGCGTGCAGACGGAGAGGCCGCGGCGTTCATCTGGGTTCGACCCAATTTCTCCGATTCGGTGGAATGGAATGAACCCGCATCTGCAGGGAATATTCCCTCCCAGAGATGAACCCAACCCACTAGCTTCACAACCAAACACCTCAAAAATTGGGTCCAACCCAACCCAACCCAGTAGGACCTCCCAACCAAACGCACGCTTAGTTCGCTTGAAACTAGTGTCAGGAAGACTGACTTTCTCTAGGAGTCATGCCTCATCTGTCATGTTTGTTTTGTACTGTGGAGCTTAATTTATTCAATTTGGGATTCCTTGTTAATCAGTTCTTTTATATGTGGCATTTTTCGCACCAACACATCTAGTTTTATTTGAAAAATCATAGTATCTTTTTGGTAAAATTAGTCAATTATATTTACGAATGCTTTACATACAGTTAGTATTCATGAATGCACCAACCCATACGACTAATGTTAATAACTTATCTTGAGAGCTTGTGGTAGAAGTTGAAGAACTTGGCTGCACACTTTCTAGAATGTTATATATTTACGAATGGATGGGGTTTAGTGTATTTGGGACTTGTGAAATGCTCTAGGATCCTTCGTGGCTAAGCCCTCAAGTCCTACACTGTTTGTTTCTGTATATTGCAAATGTTCTCTCCACTACATTTTAATGTTTCAGAATTATTTCAGCAAATTATTGTTTTCTTTGATTTGATCATGTGTTTGTCATCTTGGTGACAGATTATGCTACCGGAAGCGATTGCAATAGTTATGGCTCCTACGGATACAACAAGGTATTATTTTCATTGATGTTGCACCATCAATTTTTTGGTCATTGTAATCTGGCCTGCTAGCCAAGAAGAAAAGTCAATAATGCTAATCAGTACTTATCGATATACCATTGACGAAGGCTGATTTTTATCGATTTTTTGTTGTATTTCTGCTGTAAATTATGTAGGATCTTGACTGAATAAAAGCCCTAGTAACCAGTGTCGTTATCTATCACCTTTGATTAGCTCTTGTTGCTGATAATTCTCTTTGGCCATATAAATTAAGTGAAGCTCAGCTGCATCTATTCCGTAGTCTCCTGTTTTTTCATAATTGTAGCCAAACCTGAAACCATTTGCAACAAATATGTGCTATCCTATTTGTGTAATCTTGTGATATAATTATGTTCTTATTTTTACTTTGAACAGAAAACATGGCATATTTCATCTCACGGAGCCATGTGGCATGGGCGTGATCCATGATTGTGATGCGACTGGATTCCACCCTCATGAGGAGCCCCTAGATGGGACACCAATCTATGAGCATTGCTCCCATGTATACATCAACCCGAATGTGAAGTTTGAGATGATTGACCTACGTGAAGCATGAGAAGCGATATAAACGACTGTTGCAGATTCCAAAAACCACAATGACTTGCACATAGCTCTTCTGCTCCACTTCTGTGTACACAAGTTTTGTCTTGAAACGGTGGTTTTGTTTCTATGTCGGGGGGAAGTGAATCAATTTATAGTAATCAATTTATCATGATATGCAAAATTTATAGTAATCAATTTATCATGATATGCAACATGGTGTGAAGGGGTGCTTATTTTTTCTCGGCCCCTTTAATCGTTATTTTATCTTTTGTTTCTGTTTTGTTTTCTTTATTATACTAGGATCATGTCCTTACAACGGGAACAAAATAATATCACAATAATTTAAGTTTGAATGTGTGTATAATTAGTAAAATGTAAAAACCAAATTTTGATTATGATGTTCCCAATGTTATGTTTTGCCCTCATAAAAATATGCTGATGGTTGACTGGCATAAACCCTCATAACATTGAAGTCAAGAAAATACAAATTTAATAGGGTGTGACGATCGACTGTCATAAATCCTCACAGCATTGAAGTCAACAAAATACAAATTTCATGATGGTCAACCATTACTACTTAGGGCCTGTTTAGTTTCCAAAAATTTTCCCAAAATTTTTCAGATTTTCCGTCACATCAATTTTTGGACACATGCATGAAACATTAAATGTAGATAAAAAAATAAAACTAATTACACAGTTTAGCTGTAAATCACGAGACGAATCTTTTAAGCCTAGTTAGTTCATGATTGGACACTAATTATCAAATAATAACAAAAATGCTACAGTCTGCTACAGTGTTTTTTGCAAAACATTTTGCAAACTAAACAGGCCCTTATTTTCCCGGCGGACAATCATGACGTCTCCCTCCACGAAAATTACACCATCACCAGGTTTGCATTAGCCTTATCATTACTGCAACACATCCATGAATGAGTCCCAACTGTTACATTATATTTCAAAATCAATAATGTCACATATACAAGACTTACAATCACATACACCCACTTAAGCGAGTACAGAATCTACACTAAATCACAGACATCCACACTTAAGTATATGTTTTCCTGTTCAGCTATAGGCATGTCTCCCTGTGCACAATCATGTCAATAAGAGACAAATATTACATACACCTTGTATCTGAAATGGATATGATGCTTATCAATCAGTTTACACTACCACAAAAAAATCACATAAGCACAATTTTAAAAATGCAAAATAGAGATGATGTTTTCACGGTGCATGAATACAAATCTAGTCGAGAGCCCGTGTGTTGCCATTAAAATAGAACCATTAAAATAGAAAAAAAAAACAATCCATCAATAAGGGATCAAACTCGAGGCTCACCTTGAGACCATACTCCGGTGGCCCACTGCGGATGAGGTCCATGTCCAGATGACCAGATGCACAAGGTCATGACCACCTGGGGCTGCGCCATTACGCACCCTGTCTCTGGACGTCGTGTTAGTAGCAAAAATGAGTAAATTCATAGACAATCTCATACAAGCTAGTAGCAAAAACAAAGACTCTTCAAAATGAGTAAATTCAAAATCTATTGCACAAATCTAGGGACCTGGATTATTTGGAAACATAGGAATGCATGTGTTTTTGAGGGGGTTTCTCCTTTGATTAGCATGATTTGGAGTAAGCTGAAGGATGAGCGCAGCCTCTGGAGCATGGCTGGGGCAAAGAAACTACAAGGGCTAGGACTGGCGCTTGCAGACTGGGTCTTTTTAGCTAAGGTCGAGTCGTGTTTGTTCACTACGTGTTTGCACCATGAGTCAGTGTAATTGCCTCACTCATATCTGGTCCCGTATGAGTGAGGATCCTGTTGGGGAATCCCCCCTATTTTTCATCTCTATAATACAATGAAATGTAGCTCTCCTGCATTTAAAAAATTATTCTTCCATTTTTCATACAAGATCCAATTAAATTTCTATGAACAAGGAAGGGGAAAGGGAGGAAAAGAAGGCCATTTTATTATTAAAAAACGGAAAGAAGGTCAAAGCAGACTTAGTTTCCCTTCACATCTTTCAGCTGTCAGTAAAAAAAACTTTAACACTAAGACACTCGGAGTCAAACCTTCAACAAGAGAAAAAATTCTGACTATTCACCTGAAGAACCTTATGTGCACCCTTTTGGCCCTCCCAAAAATGATACAGACACAATAGGTACAGTTGTGATCTTCAGCTTCTAGGTTTTGAAAAGAGACATACGTCAATAGGTGAAGATTGCAACAGCCAATTAGACACGTATAAATATTCATCCAAAATGGAAATCAAACCAAACAGATTGAAATCACAATGCATTGAGGATAATCCCAGCAGGCTCCTCCATGCCACGACTGGGAACTTGAAATCACAATGCAATTGCAGGGCATTTCAAATTAAATTATCACATAGATTTAAAGATGTAGTTGATTAGCGTACTAGGAACTTGATGGCTTTGGTGATGGCCTGGAGTAGTGGCAGGGAGATGCCGGTGAAGTCCCTGCCTAGGTTGTCCCGGGCAGGGATGGCTATCAAGGAGGGATATGAGCAACCATTCATCGATATCTCCTACTCCCAATTTGGATCCCATACTACACAATGTTATACCTCTTGCATAGAGTAGAAAATTGATTCTCTCCAAATTGTGGGCACACCCAAAAATACACATCATAATTCACACAACTTTTTTCATCATTTTTCACCAATTGCAATTTTAGGACACCTGTTTATAAGAATTTTTGGAGTCTACACAACTTTAACAAGTAGATAAGAGCATACAGTTTGACACACTTTAGAATCTCTAATAAGGTATGATATATTGGCATGAGCATGACAGGAAAGCAGGAAAGGATTGCGATATCCTACTTCTCGGTGACCCATCAATGTAAATTGTTCATATGCATCTTGCTTTTCTAATGCCTTTTCAAAACACATGATATAAGAGTCCTGCCATGGCTCTACAAATATACACCTAACATCTAAATTTTCTCAGTTTGTCATTGTTTAGTTCTAACTGCTAACACTACCATTGGGTGGCAGCGGCATTTATTGAGGTTGCTCTGTCCAGGCACTTTGGGCAAGCAAAGGATTCTCCGTGTTCCTTTTTCCACACTAGCTCTCAGTGCCGGCTGTACCGAGGAGGCATTGATATCAGGTCGATGCATGCTGAACAACAATGGGTGAGCTGGAGCTTCTTGGAGACCTTGATGCAGATGAGGGGCTTGGTTGACATGTTCGGAGGCATGGGTTGGAGGAAATTACTTGAATTCAAGTATGATTGGAACGAGGCAGTGATCTAGTACTTGAATTCTAGCATGATTGGAACGAGGCAGTGATCCGACAGTTCTATGCCACTTTGGAGGTTCGGGCTCAGAAGGAGAAGCTTGTTTGGATGACCGGCATTCATAAGTTCAAGGCCACCTTCAAGGATCTTGCAGCTGCTATGGGCTTGAGCTATCACGATATGAAGCAGGGCAAGTTGGTTGTTGATCTTCTGAGGTTGCAAGCAAGTGATGTCTCAGGCTTTTACTATCAGGAGACCTCTATCTATGGTCCCCAAGGAGGTCTATGCAGGATTCCAAAGGTGATGTATGAGATCCTGAGGCGTACCATCGTGCTTTCTGCTGTAGGTAATGACAGTGCCATTGGTTGGCCTTTCTTTGAGATCATAGTGGCTGTGATGTCTGGGAAGCTCAATCTGTTGGACTAGATGGTGAACCAAATGTTAGAGTGCAAGCGGGATGTGCATGCTCCTTTGGTGTTGCAGCCGTACATCATGGCTCTGGTGCTTCGCACTGTTGAGGACTTCTGTGGCGTATGTGAGATTAAGCATCAGATCTACAAGTTGTTCCCTGACTAGTGGGATTATTTGGAGAGGGACTCATCACCCATGGCTTGCAGGGTTCTAGCGCCGCATTCTCTAGGTACATCCAATTTTTCCTTCCTTTTTGGTTATCTGTACTCGTCCTAGGGTTACCTTGCTATTATTACTTGAGTACTAATTCGTCCAAGGTTTGATTGTGCAGAGTTGGACCCATTGGAAGTAGGCCTTCCTGACAGTCCAGTGCCACTAGAGGTTGTCCCACCTCCACCTAGAGTGTATCAAGATAACCTTCCTTTGCTTCCAGCTCAAATGTCGTAGGTTATGTTCCTTACCTTTTATTTACAATTCCATGTTTAGCTTAGGCTCAATTCCATGCATTTATGCTTGTTTTGCCACTCATAGGTACTTCGTCGTCTGGGCCTTCCACTCGTGCTGCTCGTCAAGGTAGAGGCATTTGTCGCTACCGTGGGTTCCAGGGTTCACGGCTCTACTTGGTTGCAGTTGTGGCCAAACTTCATGAGCATCGGTGGCTGTTGGTGTTTCTTATGTCTAGTGGAGGAATTTCATAAGCGCACAAAACTACCGTGTAGCACTTCGCTCGGTGAGTCCGAGTGTCGAATTTATATTTTCCTAAAGGAAGGCGGGAGGCTGAGTGTCACGGGGTTGGAACCACGACAAGCTTTGTTGTTCGAGTTGGTGTCAGAGTACATGTCTGCGGTGGCTCGGGTGGACTCAAGAACACAAGAATCACAGAGAGGACACAACGGTTTATCCTGGTTCGGGCCGATCGATGCCCTACGTCCAGCAGCTGATGATCCTTATACTCAAGAGCATCCAACATCAGGGGGGGGTTACAACAGAGTGTACATGAGAAAGAGAGAGATTTGGTAGGGGGTTAGCTCGCTGCTAATTCAGAGGTTTCCCCTCTGCCGGTGGAGCCTTTCCCTCGTCGGAGAGGAGGAAGACAACAGATGTGGTGGAGGAGCTCTCGGTGCCCCTCTCTGGGTTGCTCTGCTCTCGGTGCTGAGTAGAAGCGGATGGATCGTGAGGAATGGAATGATCTGTATGGGATCATCCTCCCCCTGTAGGATCTGACCCTACCCCTTATATATCGAGATAGGTTGGGTCATGGTGGTTTGGGGGGTTGAGCCTATGGTCTACATGCGCTAGAGTCCAAGAGGGTCTTGCAGCGGCACTCTGTGGACCGTGGCAATGTTGTGGAGCTGAAGAAGCCCTAGGCGTCATCCGGCTACTCTGTTCTAACACTCTGCGTGTCAGGCTGTGCTGGCTTGGACCGGCCTCCCCCAGGTGGACCTTCTAGAGTCTTACTGGTGGCAAAGGAGGTCAGCTCCAGGGGCTGACACGCGGGCCCAGGAGTCCCCAAGCCCCTAGAGGCTGAGGGAAAGCTTGTCTTCTTGTGTCACACCCCGTGCGTGACCCTATCGGGGGAGCGGCTGGCAAGGCCACGCCCAAAGTGCTGCATTGAGGAGCCCCCAAGCCTTGGTGGCTCAAGGCGTGTCGCCTTGTGCCCGGGCCTTGGCTGGCGTCGTAGGCCGGGCAGGAGTCGAGGGCCGGGTTTAGGTTTCTCATCGATCGGGAGCCTGAGGCTCAGGCGAGCCCTCGAGCCCTGAGCAGAGGCCTCGGCGTGCTCATGCTCGGGCAAGTTCCTTAGTCTGAGGGTACGTGCGAGCGTACCCGATGGGTATAGCCCCCGAGCCACCAGGTGATCCTAGGGAAATCAGCCGGGGGGACTCTTCGGTTGGGAACCATAGATCCCGAGGCTTAACATACCCATATGTTAGGATCTCGTTAGGAGCCCCCGAGCCCTTCATGGCCTCACTTGTTCATGATGGCGACGAAGGGTTGAATTCGATCTTCCGGTGACCAAACTAGCCATGGCGAGGATGGCTTCCGCTGACGAGAGTGCGGTGCCCTACACGAGGCCCCTTCTCCGGTGTGATGGGGGTGCCCGGCCATCAAGGCCGGGCGACAGTGGTGCCACCCCCTGTTTTGATCCTATGTCACGTAGGTCTGTAGTCCGAGCGAGGGTGTTGGCGGTTGTTATCAACAAATATTTACTGCCAACATTCTACTAAAAAAGGAAGGAATAAACATTAATACACACATATACATGTAATAATGCCTTGTTTCTAGTTGTGCCCTCGAATTATTAAGAATGCAGAAATAGGGACAGAAAAGGCAGAGCAGAGGAGAAAAGTGCGCTTTCTATAAAGCGCACTGAGGAGAGAAGAGGAGCAGGCTACCTCTGAGTCAAACCAGGCCAAGCCCACCACTTCACATCGCTATTGGGTCAAGGGAGAAGCTGCTGGACAAAGATGTGCTGGAGGGGGCCCGGCCCTGGCACGCGCGCCAGGGGTGCGGCCGCACCACCCTCGCCGCCTCTCGGGCCTAGCTTCATCGTGCCAACAGTATTGATGGAGGGGAGGACGATGCGGGCGTGGGTTCAGTGAACCTAGCCCCAGGCACCTCCTCACTCACTCCTATATAAAGGAGGGCACACCCCCCTCACACAACACACTCAACACACCACACTACATTCTCTCACTCCTCACTCCCTCTAGCTCAAGGAGCTCCCTCTCTCCCTCTACCACACTCTAACTTAGCTAGGATAGATTAGGAAAGTAGAAAGGGAAGTAGAGAAGCTACAAGGAGAGCTTGACTCCTTGGTGGAATATTGGTGAGAATAAAGTTAGATTCTTTCTACCTTATGATCATCATGTTCTATCATACCGTCTTATTCTTATATTCATATAGTTGTTGCTATGAACTAGAGTATAGTCATATTGATATGTTCATGACATGTGTACTAGTCTATAGTCCATGTGTTATGAGTGTTTCATATATGGTTATGTATGGTTTGTTTAGTATATTCATGATGTGTAGATTAGTCTATAGTTTACATATCATTCATATGCTAAGCTAACCTAGGTGCTACACTCACATATGTGTCATGAGTAGAGCTACTTGTGTGTGGGGAGGTGGTTCATCATGCTTTTGGGTACATCCTAGTCTCTTACCTGTCGATCCGAAGGGTCTGGGACCCAGGGGGACTAGGGTGGTCAATATATATGTGGGCGTGGTGCCCGGGTATATATTGGCGGGTGTTTGCATGCCTAGTCCATGGTCGAGGGGTAGGTAGGCAGGTGGTGACATCCCTGTCCATCCCTTGTATTCCCCCATGTTTGGCTAGGTTGTAGGAGTTCATAAATATGCTATTCGGGGTTGCTAGCAGACCAGTACTCGGTAGTCTTCCGATCCAATACACACATACTTAGCACTACCTTGTGAGCATATATGTTAACTTAGCTCATAGCATACTAACTATATTAGAACCCTCTACTACTCATTAGGACATTCTTCTATTTTTATTCTTGAGAGTTGGGAGCACTTGACTAGATTAGGTGTAGGTGTATTTGTGTGTGTGTCCACTATCTTAAGAACTGTATGTTTACCCATGTTATGATCATATGGATATTATGCATACATAAGTGCTTTGCTCATACACATGTCAGACCATTTGTTATCACCACCTTCTTCAGCAGAATATAAATAACGATACCCTGAATACTTCCGGGTGAAATGCTACAACGATAGATCCGTGCGCTTGCGGACATTGTCTATAATGGTATAGACCTATCGGCTAGCGTTCCTTAGTATCCTTACTAGGAGATTGCCAGCATGGCATTTCTGGCGCGGTTGCTAGGGATGGGTCCTAAGCCTGTTCTTAGTAGCGACGCTAAGAAATGCCAACAAGCATTTCTAGCGTCGTTGCCGGGGATGGGTCCTAAGCCTGTTCTTAGTAGTGACGCTAAGAAATGCCAACAAGCATTTCTGGCGTTGTTGCCGGGGATGGGTCCTAAGCCTGTCCTTAGTAGCGATGCTAAGAAATGCCAACAAGCATTTTTGGCGCCATTGCTGGGGAAGGCAAATGATAACATATGTCTGACATGGATATGTTCATAGCATGCATGTGTGTATGGTAGCCATTTTCTCATATAGGATAATCTTCTATGTTTTCTTCCTTGTTGTGGATGAAAACAGGATAGTGAATGAGTGGTCGTGACTTGTTGGAAAACTTCGTTGACAATCTAGAGGCACTCCTAAGGAAGAAGAGGACTTGTGCCCCTACTTCCTCTGCCATACCACCGACAACTGCTCCACTCACGTCTGTATCAGCTACTACTACTACCATGGCCCAGAAGTCTCTCCGTGAGTTCTCTGTTCTGGCTGTTGCCAACGTGCCTACCAAGCCTGCTGTCAACCTCAGGGACAAGAACTTTGAGATCTGTACTGGCCTGATCACAATGGTACAGGCAAGTCCATTCTGTGGACTTCCTAGCGAGGACGCTAATGCTTATCTACAACAGTTCCTTGAACTGTGTGACACCATCGTCATCAAGGACGTCGCACCCGAGGCTATCAAGCTCCGTCTGTTTCCTTTATCCCTAGTAGGGAAAGTGAAATAGTGGTTCTACAAGGACAAGGCTGTTGTTGACACATGGAGCAAATGCTCCACTGCGTTCCTTGCCAAATTCTTCCCCGTGGGCAAAACCAATGCTTTGCGAAGAAGGATCGCCAATTTCCAGCGAACACAAATGGAACCCATACCAGAGGCATGGGAGAGGCTGTAGGAGTACATCCAAGCCTGTCCCCACCACGGGATGGAAAGCTGGTTGGTGCTCCAAAGTTTCTACAATGGGTTAACACCCATGTCAAGGGGGCACTGTTGGTATAAATTAATGCCCACTCTACTTTATCCGCAAGCGCACAGTTAACGTCTGCCGATGTAGCACTTCACCAGGATGACCCAGTTTTAATATCAAACCCAAAGGAACGGAGTATGGTCTTCTTAAGTCTTAAGCTTTAATCCTTGAGTAGCTATCAAGGACTGAGAATTTTGAAGGTAGAGGGGATCACTAAGGCTGTCTAATTCTACTTCAAGTATGAAATGCTAATAGTGTTCTTAATGGGAAAATTGTCATAGGAGGCAGAGTATGAATTCTCCTACCAATAAATTATCCTGCTAGTCCTACAAATGGGATAGTGGCTATAGAAGATCAACAAGGCTATAAAGAGTCACCCTTGCGAACTACCACTGAAATCCAGAATATAGGGTACATTCATGAGCTATCAAGTCTAAGCACCGCGCTTACACCCTCTAACTCCTCTAATCCTAGCGCTACTAGAATTAAAGTACTCAAATGAGTCACAAACCTCAAGAACAATATGAACAATAAGAACAACTTGAAAATAGACGTTGATTACCAGAGAGATCTAGATGCAAGATCTTGAAGAACTTGAATCCACAGGTACAAGATGTTGAAGAAGATCTGACAGGCCAGAGCTCCTTCTAAATCTCCTCCTCTTCTCTCTCTCTTTTCTAGTTCTAATTCAAGACTAGATTCTATTCCTAAACTAGAGGGAGAACTAGTCTTCTTCTTGATCGCTGGCTCTTCAATCCTTCTCCTATGATTTCTAATGTTGTTGGAGGTTATGATCTGGAGAGATTGAATGAGGCCTGGGGGTCTGGAGGCCGCTTTATATAGCCTTAGGGGATCAACCATGGCCCTTGGATGAAACCGACCTTCACGTAGGGTTGAGATGCATCATAGGAGGCGGTAGAGGCAGCTTGCAAAGGAAGGAGTCGTGGCGGCTTGGGGGTGAAAGCCCAAGTTTGGTTTTGGTAATTAATGACATCAAGTTGCTAATGCTATTGTATCAAGTGTGATTAAGCTAGGCATAAGCAACACATGTGATGACGGTGTACGTGGCAAGGAGTGGTGGCCACAAGATCACAAAGAAATGGTGCATGGACATGAAATGATGATCATGGTGGAGATGCACATGAAATGATGGACATGATGCTCAAGTGAAGAAGAAGGATCTAAGAGCGCAAGGCAAAGGTATAACCATAGGGTTTTTCTTTTGCCGGTCTAAGTTGAGTAGAGAAGTGATTGACCGGGTTTAGGATACATAGCCGACTATCAAGAGGGGCAATCACGGTTAGCTCGGGAATCAAGTGCCACTAGATCAATGTCTTGAGCATATGCATTTAGGATCTAGTAAAGAGCTAACATAACGCCTTGGAAAATGTTTGTGAAATGCTAACACACATGCACATGGTGGTGTACACTTGGTGGTGTTAGCACATTTGCAAAGGCGGAGGAGTTTATGCGATAGAGAGGGGTTTGGGTTCCTCTCTCCCTCCCGCCAAGCTTGCGAGGCGGGATTCGGCGCTTTTTGGAGAAGTGAAACGCCTATTTTCTACTGCGCCAAAAGTCGGAAAAGAAACGGAGGCGAACGGAGGTCACTGCGTTGACCGGACGCAGCACCGGACGCTGCACCGGACGCTGCACCGGACGCGGGTCTGGCTTGACCAGCGCGTCCGGTCAGTTCAACGCAGCGCGGGTGCTAGGGTTTGTGACCGGACGCGGGTCTGGCCTGACCAGCGCGTCCGGTCAGTTCAACTGGGCATAAAAGTTAAACGCACGACCGGCGCGTCCGGTGCCTCACGGGACCGGAGCGTCCGGTCAAGTGTCCAGAGAAGCCGAGTGCAGCGAAGCGCGATCGGACGCTGCTGGCGCGTCCGGTCATGTGCGAACGGACGCGTCCGGTCGCGTCGGGTGCTTACTGGAACGCGACCGGACGCTGGCACTGTCGCGTCCGGTCGATCGAAGGAGCGCGTCCGGTCAGCACAACGGCTAGTTCTGACTCGCGTGATTTTCGTCTGTCGTGTAGTGACCGGACGCGTCCGGTCACCCTGACCGGAGCGTCCGGTCATCACGATTTTCGCTGAGTCGTCCGGTAACGGCTAGCTGCGTACCCCTTCGTTATAAATAGAGGATGTCCGGGGTTTGAGGGTAACTCTTGCACATTTTGAGACCTAGAGACATACTTTGAGCTAGAGAACAACCCCTCCACTCATCTCTTTGATTGATTGCACATCTTGAGTGAGATTGAGTGAGATTCAAGTGCATTGCTTGAGAGTTGCATTCTAGAGGCACTTGATCTTCGAGTTGCTGCGGATTTCTCGTTACTCTTCCGTGTTTCCCGACACGGTAGACGGCTTGGAGCAGCAGAGGTGATTGAGCTCGCAATTGGAGATTGTTGGAGCCTTCACCAAGTGTTGTAAGGGGTTCTTGATCCTTCCCCGCGGGAGTTCGCGAATTGGATACTCTAGTGGATCTCGTGGCTTGGAGGATCCCCATCTTGTGTGCGGTTGTGCGGCGCCCGCCGAGGGCTCAACTCTTGATAGTTGATTAGCTCGCGAACCGACAAGTGGGTGCATCGCCACAACGAGGAGTAGCTTGCCGGGAAGCAAGTGAACCTCGGTAAAAATCTTGTGTCATCCCTTTGCCGAGGATTTCTCTTGTGTGATTGTTTGATTGGTACTTCTCATCTCTACACGGCGGTATAATCACTCGAAGCTCTTCTCTCGTATTACATCTTGTATCTAGCTTGTTGTTGTTGTTGTGTTTAGTGGATAGCCTTACTAGACTTGTGTAGGTGGCTTGCTTAATTAGTTAGAGCTAGTGCTTTTTGCTCCGCCACCTTTTGTACTAACTTGTGGTTAAGTAATTATTGTAGAAGTTTTTAATTAGGCTATTCACCCCCCCTCTAGCCTATTTGGACCTTACAAGTGGTATCAGAGCCGAGGCACCGTTTATTCGAGGCTTAACAACCTACGGTGAAATAGAAATGGCTCAATTAAGTTTGCACATCAACAACACCAAGAAGGCACCTCACTTTGATGGCACAAATTATGCATATTGGAAGGTTAAGATGACCGCACACCTCAAGTCAATCAATAGAGAAGTGTGGAAGGTCACCGAAACAAAATTTGAGGTTGCTAATCCGGAAGCACCTACACCGGTGGAAGAGAAGAAGCTCCAATGCAATGACATTGCCATTAGTGCTCTTCATGAGGCATTAGATGACAAAACCTTTGAGCAAGTGAAGAACATTGAGATCGCTCATGATGCTTGGGCCAAGCTAGAAGAAACATTTGAGGGCACCGAAGGCACAAAGACCGCTAAAGCATATATCTTGCAAGAAAAATTTTCAAGCTTCAAGATGCAAGATGATGAGAGTGTACCGGAGATGTTTCATAGATTGCAAGTCATTGTCAATGAGCTCAAGGCACTTGGTGAGGAAGTCAAGGACAATCAATTCTCTATGAAGTTTTTGAGAAGCTTGCCCAAGAGGTTTGATACATTGATCACCGTGCTAGTGAGGACTACATTGAAGGATTCAACTCCTCAACAAATATTTCAAGAAGTGATGACCGATGATTCATATAGAGAAGATGATGAGAAGGATGAGTTGGTCAAGAAGAAGAAGGTGAATGAGAAGAAAGATGATGAAAAGAAGAAGAGTGTGGCATTCAAAGCCACCACATCCAAGGGCAAATCCAAAATTGAATCATCAAGTGAAGAAGACTCAAGCTCTTGTGATAGTGATGACATTGATGAGAAGATGGCTCTCTTTGTCAAGCAATTTGGCAAATTCATGAAGAAGAAGGGCTATCGTGCAAGAAGAAGGAAGAACTCATCTAAGAAGAATGAGCACACCATGAGATGCTTTAGATGCCATAGCAAAGATCATCTCATTGCAAAGTGTTCTTATGATAGTGATGATGAAGATGCTATCAAGAAGGAGAGAAAGAAGCAAAAGAAGAAGCAAGAAAAGAAGGAGAGCTCTCATAAAAAGAAGAATGATTCTCATGTTGCTACATGGGATAGTGATGATTCCTCAAGTGATGATGAGGATGACTACAAGAGCAAGAAGAAGGGACATGCTAGCATTGCCATCCAAGAGAAGGTCTCCCTCTTCGACACTCCATCATGCTTCATGGCTAAGGCCGCTAAGGTATCATCCGATGATGAGAGTGATCATGATAATGCTAGTGATAGTGATAGTGATGAAGAAGAATTCACTAAAGATGAACTAATCACTATGCTAGAAGATTGCACTCAACATTATAAAGAATCTAGAAAGGAGTGCAAGAGCTTGCTTAAGGAAAAGAAAAACCTTATGCAAGAACTTGATGAGCTTAGAGCATCTTATGAGAGTCTAAAGGTAGACCATAGGAAGCTTCAAAAGTCTCACACCAAGCTTGAAGAAGCTCATTCCTCTCTAGTTGATAAATGTGAAAACATGCCAACTAATGTTGAGAAAGCTAAAACTTGCAACATAGGCATATCATGTGATATAATTGATGAATCTTGTCTTAAGTCTATTGTTGTTGCTCCCACTAACCCTTCATGTAGCGCATCTACATCATCCTCATCTAGTAGTGATGGTTTCACTTGTGACTCCACACTTATAGTTGAGAATGAAAATCTCAAGAAGGAGGTAAAAGAGCTCAATCACACCTTAGCTAAGGCTTATGGTGGTGAGGACCGCTTGCTTATGTGCTTGGGTAGCCAAAGAGCTTCTCTCAACAAAGAGGGATTGGGCTATAACCCCAAGAAAGGCAAGGCCGCTTTTGCTCCTCACAAGACTCGTTTTGTGAAGAACAATGGTAGCTATTGCAAAAGTTGCAAGCAAGTTGGTCACAAAGAGCAACATTGCATGAACAAGAAATCCAATGCTAATGTATCCTCAATTAAGTTTGATTCTTTCTATGTACTTACCAAGGGTACAAATGGTGTTCATGCTAAGTTCATTGGTACACCATGGATGGGCTCAAAGAAGAAAGCCATTTGGGTACCAAAGAGCTTGGTCACTAACCTTGGAGGACCCAAACAAGTTTGGGTACCTAAAAAGAATTGATCTTGTCTTGTAGGTCAATTACAAAGCCGGAGGAAGGCATTGGGTGCTTGATAGTGGGTGCACTCAACATATGACCGGGGATTCTTGTATGTTCAAATCAATTGATACAAGTCAAAATGGTGGTTTTGATGCTATCACTTTCGGCAACAACAAGAAAGGCAAGGTCAAGGGGCTTGGTAAAATTGCTATTTCAAATGACATGAGCATATCAAATGTGTTGCTAGTTGAGAGCTTGGATTTCAATCTTTTATCGGTGGCACAACTTTGTGATCTTGGCTTCAAGTGCATTTTTGGTAGTGATGATGTTGAAGTCATTAGTGTGGATGGATCAAACTTGATTTTCAAAGGATTTAGACATGGTAGCTTATACTTGGTTGACTTCAATGATAGTGAGACACAATTGACATCATGCTTGCTTAGCAAATCTAGTATGGGATGGTTGTGGCATAGAAGGCTTGGTCATGTTGGAATGAAGCAATTGAACAAACCTTTGAGGCATGACTTAGTTAGAGGCTTGAAGGATGTCACTTTTGAAAAGGATAAACCATGTAGTGCTTGTCAAGCCGGCAAACAAGTTGGAAATAAACATCCTAGTAAGAGTGAAATGAGCACATCAAAGGCATTTGAGCTATTGCACATGGACTTGTTTGGGCCAACAACATACACTAGTATTGGTGGAAACAAGTATGGTTTTGTGATTGTTGATGACTACACTAGATACACTTGGGTGTTCTTTCTTTATGACAAGAGTGATGTTTATGATCTATTCAAGTCTTTTGTCAAGAGAGTGCAAAATGAGTTTGAGACTATCATCAAGAAGATTAGAAGTGACAATGGTAGTGAGTTCAAGAACACAAGAATTGAAGATTTATGTGATGATCTTGGTATTGGACATCAATTCTCTCCAACATACACTCCTCAATCTAATGGTGTAGTTGAAAGGAAGAATAGAACTTTGATTGACATGGCTAGATCAATGCTTAGTGAATACAATGTGAGTCATTCATTTTGGAGTGAAGCCATCAACACGGCTTGCTATTGTAGCAACCGTCTCTATTGCCATGGAAAGCTTGGAAAGACACCATATGAGCTATTGAATGGAAGAAAGCCCAACATTGCATACTTTAGAGTGTTTGGTTGCAAATGCTATATTCTCAAGAAAGGCACTAGATTAAGCAAGTTTGAAAAGAAATGTGATGAAGGGTTCTTACTTGGTTATTCTACCACAAGCAAAGCATATAGAGTTTGGAATCTCACAAATGGCACCTTGGAAGAAGTTCATGATGTTGAGTTTGATGAAACCCAAGGGTCTCAAAATGAAGCTCAAAACCTTGATGATGTGAGAGGAGATCAATTGTCAAATGCAATGAAGAACATGGACATTGGTGACATAAGGCCAAGGCAAGTTGATGATGATGATATTCATGTGATCAACCAAAGTGTGCAAATTGATACAAATCAAGCAAGCTCTAGTGGTTCTCATGATGAAGTGCAAGATCAAGGTCAAGCTAGTGGAAGCAATCAACTCCCAATACTCCAACCTACTAGCATTGCAAGAGATCATCCATTGGACCAAATCATTGGTGGAATTCAAAGTGGTGTTCAAACTAGATCAAGGCTAGCATCCTTTTGTGAGCACTACTCATTTGTGTCACTTGAAGAACCAAAGAAGATAGAAGATGCATTGAAAGATTCCGATTGGGTAAATGCCATGCATGAAGAGCTAAACAACTTCACTAGAAATCAAGTTTGGGAACTTGTTGAAAGGCCGAAGAACTATAATGTGATTGGTACTAAGTGGGTCTTTAGAAATAAGCAAGATCAAGATGGTGTAGTTGTGAGAAACAAAGCAAGATTGGTAGCACAAGGTTACACACAAGTTGAAGGTCTTGACTTTGGAGAAACATATGCACCGGTTGCAAGATTGGAGGCTATTAGAATCTTATTAGCATATGCTTGTGCACACAACATCAAGCTCTATCAAATGGATGTCAAAAGTGCATTTCTCAATGGCTACATCAATGAGGAAGTTTATGTTGAGCAACCTCCCAGTTTTGAAGATGACAAGAAACCCAACCATGTTTACAAGCTCAAGAAGGCATTGTATGGTTTGAAACAAGCACCTAGAGCATGGTATGAGAGATTGAGGGACTTTCTTCTCTCTAAAGGGTTCAAGATGGGAAAGGTTGACACCACTCTCTTTACCAAGAAGCTTGGAAATGACTTGTTTGTGTTGCAAATCTATGTGGATGACATTATCTTTGGATCAACCAACCAAGACTTTTGTGAAGAGTTTGGAAATATGATGGCTAATGAGTTTGAGATGTCTATGATTGGAGAGCTTAGTTACTTCCTTGGACTTCAAATCAAGCAAATGAAGAATGGCACTTTTGTAAGTCAAGGCAAGTACATCAAGGACATGATCAAGAAGTTTGGATTGCAAGATGCTAAGCCAATGAGTACACCAATGGGCACAAATGATCAATTGGGTATTGATGCAAATGGTAATATGGTAGATCAAAAGCAATACCGGTCTATGATTGGAAGTTTGCTCTATGTCACCGCTTCTAGGCCGGATGTGATGTTTAGTGTTTGGAAGTGTGCAAGATATCAAGCTTCACCTAGAGAGAGTCACTTGAAAGCAACCAAGAGGATATTGAGATATCTTAAGGGCACTCATGATGTTGGTTTATGGTTTCCAAAGGGGTCAAACTTTGAGTTGATTGGATATTCGGACTCCGACTATGGTGGATGCAAGATTGATAGAATGAGCACAAGTGGCACTTGTCAATTGCTTGGAAGGTCTCTTGTCTCATGGTCATCAAAGAAACAAAATAGTGTTGCACTATCTACCGCCGAGGCCGAATACATTAGTGCCGGTAGTTGTTGTGCACAATTGCTTTGGATGAAGGCCACCTTGAATGATTTTGGAATTAAGTTCAAGAATGTGCCATTGTTTTGTGACAATGAAAGTGCTATCAAGATGACACAAAATCCGGTTCAACATTCAAGAACCAAGCACATTGATATTAGGCATCATTTCATAAGAGACCATCAACTAAAGGGTGATATTAGCATTGAGAGCATTGGCACCGAAGATCAACTAGCCGACATATTCACAAAGCCACTTGATGAGAAGAGATTTTACAAGTTGAAGAATGAATTGAACATACTTGACTTCTCCAACTTGAAATGAGTGCACCCTCACTTTCTTATATGACATGCCTCTCCTCCAACATAGCAAGGTAAAGTTGTTTGGCATATCATCCATACTTTGCTAAGGACATGTTTAGAACATATAGACATATTTGCATGACAAATAGGCTCATTCATGAAAATCAAATGAGTTTAATGTATATATGGTACCACTATTGCTTCTATATTTTGATTGATCTAGTGGTAGCATATGACATGTTTGTGGGCTTGCAAACCTAGTGTTGAATCTAGAAAATGAGCTCATGATGTGTAATTCAACATGGTCAAGATAACCCTTATACTTTATGAGGTGTGAAGAAGCTTGTCCTTGGTTCAAACCGAATTACATATTCTAGGCAAGTGATCTAGATTGAACCATAAATTGGACTCCCTCATATTGATTGACTTGACTCTCACTAAAATTGGCACCTTTTTGGTGTTTGTTGACAAAGGGGGAGAGAAAAGTCACAAAGATATAGTAAGGGGAGAGAAAAGTCACAAAGAGATAAAAAGTTAAGTTGCAAAGGGGGAGAAAGATATAGTAAGGGGAGAGAAATTAAAATTGAGCACACAAGTAGGGGGAGCAAGCTCATGAATTATTTGTTGCATTTGTATGTGCATTAACATAATGAATTGTTGCATTGCAAAGCTTAAATTCATATTCATGTTTGTATGGTGATTGCTAGAAATAGAACTTGAATGATGAATTGTTAAGAGTAGCTTTACAAGTAGTATCTAGACACCTTTGCTTATAATGTTGATCTCACGGGGTACTTTAGTGTTTGTGATCTCTACAAGTGATGTATTACAAGTGGTGTCTAGCTACCCCGATGCTAAGGATGGTATATAAAGGCAACTCCGATTGGTATCACGCTTCAAAGGTCCATTCTATATACCTTAGCATCAATTTGATAGTAGTAACTCTCCCAAAATTCTAATCCATACATATGTGAACAATTGAACCAAACTCATGAAAGCACATATGTAGGGGGAGCTAATACTATCGAAATTGAAAATTGATTTCATTCCATATCTTTGTGATGGTTGTCATCAATTACCAAAAAGGGGGAGATTGAAAGCCCAAGTTTGGTTTTGGTAATTAATGACATCAAGTTGCTAATGCTATTGTATCAAGTGTGATTAAGCTAGGCATAAGCAACACATGTGATGACGGTGTACGTGGCAAGGAGTGGTGGCCACAAGATCACAAAGAAATGGTGCATGGACATGAAATGATGATCATGGTGGAGATGCACATGAAATGATGGACATGATGATCAAGTGAAGAAGAAGATCTGACAGGCCAGAGCTCCTTCTAAATCTCCTCCTCTTCTCTCTCTCTTTTCTAGTTCTAATTCAAGACTAGATTCTATTCCTAAACTAGAGGGAGAACTAGTCTTCTTCTTGATCGCTGGCTCTTCAATCCTTCTCCTATGATTTCTAATGTTGTTGGAGGTTATGATCTGGAGAGATTGAATGAGGCCTGGGGGTCTGGAGGCCGCTTTATATAGCCTTAGGGGATCAACCATGGCCCTTGGATGAAACCGACCTTCACGTAGGGTTGAGATGCATCATAGGAGGCGGTAGAGGCAGCTTGCAAAGGAAGGAGTCGTGGCGGCTTGGGGGGAGGCTGGCCGGCCTAGGGTTAGGGCCGGTCGGCCCCACCTGGCAATAGGTCAAGGTGGGCCGCCTTGTGGAGTCCTCTGGTGTCTTCTAGAATGTCCTTGCATGGCCGTGACGTGGAGATAAGTCCGATAGGCGTGGGTTCCTTCTCATGGAAGATATTCTTTTCCTGTATTTTCCTGTTTAATCCCTGAAAAATCACAATTCACCAAAACTCATGGAAGTTGTCAGTAGAACCCCTATTCTAAGGTGGGAATCATATTTTTATCCTTTTTACATGTTTAGTTGACGGTTTATAATGATAGTTAATTACCGTCAACAACTCCCCCACACTTAGTCTTTGCTCGTCCTCGAGTAAAGGTTGAATTACCTCAAGACATAACTTTAAGATAAGACATCAACACTAGACCTCTCCCAGTCATACCTATACTGCAGGATTCAATGTGTCTACCACAACACTTTGGGTAGTTGAAGAACAGAACAACTTGAATTTGATCACCTTCTTCCTGTCAGTCAAGTCAATTGGAGATTTTTGCACAAGTTTAAAATAAAAGCATAGTTCACCTTCTCCCTATGTAGCTCACTCAAGTCACTCATATGTAGTATTTATGGAATCCTCTCCAAGGCATAAATGACTGGTGCCTTAAAACATCCTATCTCTAAAATCTGTATCTGGAGTGAAAGGTATGATCAAGGATGTAGCACTTTTACCTTGCATTTATTGCTAGGTCAAAACTCGGACCCACAGAGGGAATTGTCATACTCTTAGATCAAGATGTGCATGTGTACGGTATATAGTGGCTAACTTATTTCTACTTTGCTCCTTTGAGTGTATATCTCTCTGTTTTGAAGAATTGAAAAATTATACAGAGGCTTTTAAGATCATGGGCTATCATTGTTTTTCTTCTTCTTTCTCTTTTTTTTCTAAGTACTTGCCTATCTTTTTATTTTTCTTTTATTTTTGCATACCCCAAGTCTTTTTTGCCTGTAACAGAAAACTTATAGAGAGATATTGATTAAAGAACTTGGAGCATTTATTCAACCTATAAAATATTTTTGAATGGTAAGGCATGTTTTTGCGTACTCCCAGTGTAGGAATAGCAGATGTATGTGGAGTGTAAGTGATCTTGATCTTGGGAGCATGAAAAATCTCTCGACACAGGTCAACAAGGTTTGACAAAACTCAATACAAAAATAAAAGGCTTACAAGCTGGTCTTAAAAATTTATCATGTAAGGCTTTGGTAGGATATTACTCAACTACAAAGGAGAAGTGAAACTATTAATTTTGCAAGTATAAAAATAAAAGTTCTCCAAGGACAAGACTTAAAGATTTAGGTTCTCTTATTCTACTATCTCATATCCCACAACAACTTAAGCAATTTGCAGGCTTATCTCCAGGCGGCCATGGTTCAAACCAATGAACATGCCACGGGCCCATCGGCGTCTGGTGCGGCTAGCAGGAGCCGCCAGCACTCTAGTCGACCTTTCAGGTCTGGTCAACGTGGCTTACGCGCACCCACCGGCCTAGACCACCATGTAGGCAACGATAATCGCGGAAACAACATAGCTCCTGGTGTCAATCCAGGAGCTGATGGAGGCAACGATGGCAATCGCGGAAACCCTCCCCGCAATGATAATCGCCAGCTCAACCACCGCCGCAATAACAACGACGATGACCGGTGCAGCGACAAACGGCGTAATAACCACCAGGACCACCGTCGTCAGGGACAACAATACGGTGACGAACGAGATCGCCATGATGGCAATCACGAACTCCGTTGCGACCTTAACAATGTTGACCTACGTCCTCACATTGAACAGATAGCTTGGGATCTGCGTCCCATGAAACCAGTCGTCGCATGGAGTACGATATGGTCCACGGTCCCCCGAGCCCCAAGCAATTCACCAACCACCTATGACAAGTCGTTTGGCCTAGAGGTTTTAAGCTTGAAAAGCTTAACCATTACTACGGCAAGGTCAATCCCGAGCTATGGGTCCAACTTTACGAGACCGCCAGCAGATCTGCTATGGGCAACGAGCACATCATGGCCAATAACTTTCCCATGGTGGTCGGCCCGGTGGGGCACCAATGGCTTGTCAGTCTCCCAGAGAATCACTTCGACTCCTGGTATGCTTTGCGTCAAGCCTTTGTCGAAAACTTCATTGCTACCTATGAAAGCCAGGCAACAAGTACAATCTGCAGCGCATCCGTGACGCCAGGGACGAACCATTGCATGAGTACATCCGACGCTTCTCGGATATGCACATCAGGATTCCTAGGATCACCGACAACGAGGCTATTGAAGCCTTCATTACTGATCTGCGCTACCACAATGATCTTAGGGACAAGCTCCTTTGTAAATGGCCTATAACGGTGGTCGACCTCCTCACCACCGCTAAGAAGTATGCGGATGCCGACGACACCAAGAAGCTGCTGAACGAGGGCACCGGCAAAGCACCGTACTCTCCACGACGCGACGACTACCGCGACAACCACCGCCACAATGACTTTAGAGGTCGCAGCGACATCAAGGACCGCCGTAACGACAATCGTGATTGGCGTGACAACAGAAATTAGCATGGCGATCACCGTGACAACTTTAAGGGCAAGCGTGCTCGCGATGACGACGGCGAGGTCAATGCCGTGAAAAAATTTGGTGGGCGTCGCAATTATGAAGAAGACTACGCTAAAGCCTTGAAGGGGCCTTGCCCAGCTCATCCTAAGTCCAACCATACGTTGGCAAACTGCAAGGTCCTCAAGGAGATCTACCGCCGCAAATAGGCTTCAGAAAATACCGACAAGCCTAATGACGCAACAGACCAGCATAATCGCAGGGACGATGATGAGGACGATCCTGACAAGAACCCCAAGCACCAGTATCAGGAACCAGTGAGGCATGTTGCAACCATCATCGGGGGCAAGGTGTCTGTTGAAAGCAAACACGAGCGGAAGCTGCTCGCCCGCGCTTGCCTGAATGTGGCCAAGGCAGACGACCTCATTGCGGATCCAAGACTACCCCCCTGGTCACACCGAGAAATCAACTTCAGCAGGGCGGATCAATGGGCCACCATCCCCGAACCAGGTCATTTCGCTCTCGTCCTCAGCCCCTGTATCAATAAAGTGCAATTTGACAGGGTGCTCATTGACGGCGGTTGTTCCATCAACATCCTGTTCAAGAATAGCCTCTCAGCATTGAACATATCTGAAGCTGACTTCAAGCCATACGACGCACAGTTCTGGGGGGTCCTACCCGGACAGAGCTCTACACCTCTCGGGCAGATTATCCTACCTGTGCAGTTTGGCATGGTAGACCACTCTGTACCGACTACGTCAACTTTGTGGTCACTGACTTTGAGGGTACCTACCATGCTATCCTTGGTCATCCCGCGATCACCAAATTGATGGCCGTACCTCATTACAAGTACTTGGTGCTTAAGATGCCAACAGAAAAGGGAGTCCTCACTCTCAGAGGCAATGTATTCGTTGCCTATACCTATGAAGAGGACAGTTTTTGCATAGCTGAAGCCCACGACCTCTCCCTGCACATGGCGGCAACGACGATAGAGGCAAAGAAGACTCCTCCAAACCAGCTGGAGATTCCAGAGCTCAAAGCACCACGAAAGTCTATCAAGTCTAAGGAGTACAAAGAGATCCAGCTAGTCGAGGGTGACTCCAGCAAGACGGCACTGATAGGGTCAAACCTTGACCCCAAATAGGAAGACGCGCTCATCCGGTTCTTGAGAGAGAACGTAAGCGTGTTCGCTTGGAAACCATCGAACATGCCTGGTGTATCTCGAGACCGGATCGAGCACTCCTTGAACGTCGACCCCAAGGCAAAACCCGTCAAGCAGAAGCTGCGGCGGTTTGGGAAGGACAAAAAGGAGGCTATTAGGGTAGAAGTTACACGGCTTCTGGCAGCCAGTTTTATCAAAGAGGTGTATCACCTAGACTGGTTAGCCAATCCGGTTCTTGTACGCAAAAAGTATAATGAATGGAGAATGTGCGTTGACTACACCGATCTCAACAAACACTGCCCTAAAGACCCCTTCGGCTTACCTTGCATTAACAAAGTCATGGACTCCACGGCCGGCTGTGAGCTACTATCTTTTCTCGACTGTTACTCTAGTTATCACCAGATCGCTCTCAACAAAGACGATGAGATCAAGACATCCTTTATTACACCCTTCGGCGCTTATTGCTACACGACCATGTCGTTTGGGCTCAAAAATGCCGGAGCTACTTATTAGCGTGCAATACAAGAGTGCCTCGAAAAGGAGATACAAGATGAACTGGTCGAAGCCTATGTAGACGACATAGTTGTCAAAACCAAGGAATCCCACTCCTTGATTGGCGATCTGACATGTACTTTTACAGCGCTTAATCAATATCAATGGCAGTTGAACCCTAAAAGTGCATCTTTGGTGTTCCCTCTGGTATATTACTAGGCAATGTCGTCAGTCGTGATGGCATACGCCCTAACCCAGAGAAGGTGCAAGTTGTCCTCAATATGAAGTGACCAACAAATGTCAAGGATGTCCAGAAGCTTATAGGGTGTATGGCCGCCCTAAGCTGATTTCTATCTCGATTTGGTGACAAGGGCTTACCTTTTTTCAAATTACTCAAGGCAGGCGAGAAGTTTGAGTGGTCGGAGGAAGCAGATATTGCCTTTACACAACTGAAGCAGTACCTTGCATCACCTCCAGTCCTTACTACCCCCAAGTTAGGAGAAGTCCTTCAAATCTACATTGCTGCGACTGATCGAGTCGTCTCCACTGTCCTGGTGGTCGAGCGTGAGGAGCCCGACCACTCTTATGGTGTTCAGCGCCCAATCTATTTCATCAGTGAGGTGCTCAACGAGTCCAAAACTAGGTACACTCAGATTCAAAAACTGATCTACGCCATACTCATTACAACCCAAAAGTTGAAACATTACTTTGACAGGTTCCACGTGGTGATCAAAACTGAGTTTCCCCATGGTACCATTATGCGCAACAAAGATGTAAACGGGCGCATCGCCAAATGGGCGATGGAGTTATGTCCTTTCGACCTAGAGTTTACACGTCGTGACACTATCAAATCCCAAACACTGGCTGACTTCATGGTCGAGTGGACAGACTTAAGTATCATGACCTCTCAAGGACCCGTTGACTACTGGAAAATGCATTTTGATGGCTCACTGACTATTGATGGTGCGGGAGCGGGCATATTATTCATATCACCAACCAATGAGCAATTACGCTATGTCCTCAGGATTCACTTCCCAGCATCTAACAATGCTGCAGAATACGAGGCATGTTTTCATGGTTTGCGCATTGCAGTCAACCTCGGTATCAAGCGCCTTTACGTCCACGGTGACTCGGCCCTAGTTATTAACCAGCTCAACAAGTACTGGGATACAACTAGCGAGAAGATGGATGCATATTGCAAGGAAATTAGGAAGCTTGAAGGCAAATTTTATGGCATTGAATATTCCCATGTGGTCTAATACAAAAATCAAGCAGCCGATGCGCTGTCGAAGTTAGGATCATCTAGAGCTCAAGTACCACATGGTGTTTTTGTTCAAGACCTTTTAAAACCATCAATTAAGCAAGAAGGCGACCCGGTGGTCGAGAAGCCCCCGGACGAGCCTCTGGTAGCTATGGTTCCATCACCGACCACTATGGAACCATCTCCCACAACCGCGGGACCATCTCAGACCTCGACTAAGATAGCGGACTGGCGTGTTCCATTCATTAAGTATCTAACAGATGGCACCGAGTACTCTGATCGAAATGAGAATGAACGCCTTATACGCCACAGCAAACAATACCTGGTGGTCGAGGGTAAGCTGTGGCGCAAAAATGCGAAAGCAGAAGTATTGATGAAGTGCATTGAGCAAGAAGACAATATTAAACTCTTGGAAGAAATACATTCTAGCACCTATGGTAATCATGCCGCATCTCGGACACTGGTCGGTAAAGTGTTCCGTGTAGGTTTTTACTGGCCATCCGCAGTAGCTGATGCAGAGAAGCTTGTCAGACACTGCGCCAATTGTCAGTTTTTCTCCAAAAGAGTTCACATGCCAGCCCATGAGATCCAGACCATACCAGCCTCCTGGCCCTTTGCGTGCTAGGGCCTAGATATGATTGGACCCTTCAAACCAGCACCAGGTAACTTCAAGTTTGTATTCGTGCTGATTGATAAATTTTCTAAATGGATAGAGTACATGCCCTTGGTCAAGGCATCTTCTGAAAAAGCAGTCGAGTTCCTCGACTAGGTCATCCACCGCTTCGATATACCCAACAACATCATTATAGACCTTGGGACTCAGTTTATCGGGAACATGTTTTGGGACTTCTGTGATGAACGGAGCATTGTAGTGAAATACGTCTTGGTGGCGTATCCTAGAGCTAATGGACAGGTCGAGCGGGCTAATGGAATGATTTTGGATGCATTGAAGAAATAGATGTACAGAGAGAACGACAAAGCCCCTGGATGGTGGATTAAGGAGTTACCAGCCGTGGTCTGGGGACTTTAGACACAGCCTAGTCGTAATACTGGTGTCTCGCCATATTTCATGGTTTACGGTGCCAAGGCTGTACTCCCAGCAGACATTAAATTCCGGTCACCTCGGGTTGAGAACTACAACGAAGATCAACTTACTGAACAATGAGAGCTTGAGGTGAATAGTGTAGAGGAACGACGCCTTGACTCCTGTATACGCATGGCCAAGTACCTCGCTGTGTTACGAAGGTACTACAACAAAAATGTTCAGGAACGTTTCTTTGTGGTCGGCGACATGGTATTGAAATGGAAGACTAGCCAAGATGGCGTCCACAAGTTGGCAACTCCATGGGAAGGGCCATACATCCTCAAGGCTGTTACACGACCTACTTCGTACAGGCTTGCAAGACTTGACGGCACTGACGTGCCCAACTCCGTCCATATCGACAAGCTTAGGCGTTTTTACCCCTAATTCTCAAATACAGATATGTGCCTTTTTTCCGTACTACTTTTGTACTTTGAATTATGATATATATATATATACTCAACTACAGTTGACTACACTTGTTTACATTGTTGATTCTACAACTACAACAACTTTTTGATAAACCAGTACATCGATCACCAATCCTTTCGGGTTCTCAGAGCAGCTCTGTCCTCGACCTCACTCATAGCGTGCACGAGATCCGCCCTCTGTGTTTTGGGTGGTCGGCAGATGCCCTTTGGCCAGACCAGTCGTACTCTTACGTGTATACAGGCTCCGACAACTTTACACTCGGATCACTGGCCTCTCCAAAGCCGTACAGACCTACAGGATGACATCGATTATGCTGGAACAACTAAAAACAGAACATTTCGCTGTTCTAACTTAGTTCTCATCGATTACGCCGGAACAACTAACACAGAACATTTTGCTGTTCTAACTTAGTTAAATTCATACGCAATACAAAGCATCAACATTTTTTCATACAAAAACATAAATAGCTTTACATTGTACTACTCATTACCTTATTACAAGCTCGCCTCTTTGCAGGCACGAGTTTACAATAAGCTTATGAAAATTAACTACTCCTATGAACTATTCATAGGTTCCTCCTACTGTTGGACCTTTGGTAGTTCGGAGACCTTTGGCGTGGTCGAAGATGGAGCAGAACGTGCTTCGCTGGAAGCCAGAGATGGTGGCACGGGTATTTGACCCACGTACAACTGAATTGTTCCTCTGGTTGATGGGGCTGCAGCTGGGCACAAGATGATGTCCTTCGTGATCGTGGCAGCATGCTTCATCTCCTCTGACCGCAGCTCGTCAGCTCGCTCCACCCCAACCTCCCTGGGATAACCAGCTTCCAGGCGAGTAATATCCAACAAAGGGTAGTGGGCACGTACCAAGCTAAGTACATGTGCACCCACATACTTCTTGATGTCCTTCGTCCATTGTTGGAGCCATCCCCAGGCTTTCTGGGATTTCTCGACCATGCCTATTTTTGGTGCCTCCACTCCAGCTTCCGTGGAGTCGGCGCCAATAACGTCGAGCACTGGTGCGATCCCTTTTGCCATCTCAGTGCAGGCGTGCTTCCAAGTCTCTCGCTCCTTGATGAGTATCTTGCATTTGCCATTAAGGGCCTCTTGCTCCTTCATGAGCTTGTTGCACTTCTAGGAGCACGCCTCGATCTTTTTTGCACCAGCCTGGTTTTGAAGCTCTAGGTCATCGCAGTCTTTCTTCATTTTCTCAAGGTGCAATTTGGCATTTTTCTTTACAACTGCAAGGCGTCACGTCAATAAGAATCTAACGCCGCAAGCTTCAATAAAAGCTACGACAATGATGAGGAGTACTTACTCTCTAGATCCTTGGCTAATTTAGCATTCTCCTCCTTCATGGCCTGCTATGTTTGCAGCCATTTGGTCTTCTCTTTGGTCAACTGAGCATTTTCTTCACAAAGCCGGCTGACTTCGATGTCCAGACCTATATCAATACTCTGATTATGAATAGTATAGTAATACGGCACCCTACAGAGCTCGAGTACCTACAACAGAAGGGACCCTTACCCGATCTCTGGTTCTCGACCACTTCCAGCCATTGGAGTATCGTGCACATCTTTTCTTCATGCTCGATGCTTTGCTTCGCATAACTCTCCAACTGCTGTTGCAGTTTCTTCTGTTTTGCACTCAGCTGTTTGTTTTTCTCAGCTATAGTCTGCATTACATAGGATCACAAAGTAGTTCTTATGGATTATACAACAACAGATTATACAGTTTTGAGAGGCTTACCTTCACTTCCTCCAGGAATATTTTGCCAACTACTTCTATGGCCTCGACCTGATCTCCTACTGGGATCTCCACAGTGTAGGAGCGGATACCACAAAATCTGCTTTCTTCTTCGTAATGCCCGAGGATTTCTTACATGGCTGGGGCTAAAGACTTGGCCTTTTCTCCTGGTTTGGCACTTCTAGTTGGCTCCTTGGTGGTCCCAACAACCTCTGCAGATTTTGGGACTTGCTGCTCTGGGGCCGGTTGGGGCTTTTCTTGTTTCTCTGACGCCGGCTGGGGCTATTTTGGGTTTTTGGGGGCTGGCTGGTGCTGTCCTTCTAGTTGTGGGGCCTCCTGTGGTTGTTCTGTCAGCTCTGGGGCCCCACCATCTCCTGCCTGCCCCAAAGTTTCAGTCTGCGGACCAGGAGCAGATGCTGAAGGAGCTTGCGACTCGGGGACTACCCTCTCTGCTCTAGTCTGCCCTAGGACCTGCCGCTCGGTGATGGCAGTCTTAGGTGGTGGCGGTGTTGCACCACCAGACAGTTCTTCTAGCCTTTGGGTCGATGCAGAGCTATACAAATCCATAACAAGTTACAAAAGTGATGATATAGACCAATTATGTTATACTCATACAAGTTCACGATGACTTACAGGTCTGTACAGTGGAATACGGTGGCAAACCAAGATTGCTTTGCCTTCTCAGGCCCGACACCCTTCTCTGCCACTGGTCCGGTGGTCGGGACTAGCTTAGCCACGTTGCTTCTAACAGCGACAGCAGGCTTTAGTATTCCTGAGGCCTGTGCCTGTGGTTGCGGTGGTCGAGGTGGTGGCTCAGTTGTTGGCAACGGCGGTGTCGGCTCCTGCCTTCTAGCAAGCCGCTCCCTCCGGCTGCTTGCTACGATACCGGAGACCTCATCGACCTCTTCATCTTCCTCTTCTGGCCAATCAGCAATAAGGCGTCGATGTTTGCTTCCTGGGTCTTCTGCTTCTTTCAGGTCACTTACCCCTTCTGGATTTTCATCTGAGGAGGCTCCTTGTGAGGCCTGGCCCCTTTTCTTCATCGGGGCAACAACTGGTTTCTTGCCTTCAAGTCAGCTGGCTTGCTCTGATTCATCTTCAATTGCAAGCCAATCAACTTCGGAAGGATCGTCATCCACGGGCAGCGGTTGTGCATCATGGGCCCGCGGCACGACCTCAGGCCACTCCACGCCTGGGGGACAAGAGACGAATGCTTGCGCTCTCTCCTGTCCATTAAACTGGGTAACATATAGCAATACAAATATCAGAATGACAGCACACCAACAAAGTGGTTATTATGCAGAGTTTCAATCAGAAGGATAACCTAGCAGACAACATTTGACTTACCAGTGGTGGTGGGCGAGTAAGCTTGAATGCTGGCTCGATGACTGTCAGCTTCTTGAAGTTGGGATCTTTCAGATTAAACAGGTCTCGGACCCTGATCTTCACTTCTTTCGGTTCGAGATCTTCATTCCTCATCCTGGTCGGGTCCATGCGACCTTGGTATTCATATGCCACGTGCACTCTGCCCTGACACGGTTGGATCCGATGACTGATAAAATTACCGACTACACTTGGTCCATCCAGCCTTGACCAAGGTAGCAGCTGCATTATTGCTTCAATCTGGATTGTGTTCTGCGACAGCTCTTTCCAACTGTTAGTCTTCTCTGGGGCCAAGGATACGTCGCAGTATGAGGCCTGGCTTGTGATGAGGACATCGCCATGCTGGACACACCGACGTTATGGTCTTCCCCAAGTTGCAATTCGTCCCCAACTCAGCTACCATGTCACCCTCGGATTCAGCAGACACGTCGTCACTGTTTCGGTCATAACTTTCTCATACGACATTGAAACGGGGCGTTCTTGGATGCGTTGAAAAGGAGACGATGACGCCGTCGTTTTGGATCTGGTCTCAGCTCCAGAAGGTCCGTGGATCATTCTGTGTGAGCACGGCAAGGTGTTGCATCACCTATTTGGGCCAACTTGGCCATGTATCATGTCGGGCCTTAAGCCCAAGTTGTGGGTGCCCAACCCCTGGCCGTCCCCAACTCTAGGTCGAGTCTTAGACTATAAACACAGCTGCCGCCACTGTTAGACAATTGGGTTTTGTTTAGAGTTTAGTTTTCCATCGAGAAACTGAATCGTTCATTATAACTGTGGTGATAAATCCTTTTACAGTGACCCAGGGCCCCTGTTCTTGATCTCCTCCACTGTGTTGATTAGTCCTTTGGAACCGAGTTCTTGAACTCTCTATTGATATTCGCATCATTCATATTTGCAATTTCAGATTGCGTGTTTTGCCTTCTTGCTTGTGCTCTTCGATTCGCTTGCAGGAAAAGCCTTCTTGGCGAGGTCAATCAAGTTGTGCTTGGTTGATAACCAATGGAGCTGTGGTGTAATGGTTGCAGGGTTTGAATCGTGTCTGATTTGAAGCCAGATTGCCAATGTCGAGATCTCCACAAATCGAACTTACCAGCTACCTCTCGAAAGATCGGGCTTGTACTCATCAGCTTGGTTCTTCATGGATGTAAAACCAATGCCTGTACCAGTCCTCTAATGTCGTCTTCCAAGGGTAGTGTAGGTACTCCGCCCTGATCCCTTCTAGCATGTTCAGATAGCAGCCACCAGCCACATTGGAGCCTTCGTCTTCGTCTTCCTCGTGGCCATTCTCTAACTCTTTTGACTCTTCCTTTCTATGGAGGAAAAAGAGGGCGCCACTCTTCCTAGTGGCTAGGGTTTGGTGGCAGCGATTCAAGTGGCGACGACGCGTGAGGAACTTGGGGCAACTTCATCGATGCTGTAACACCTCAGGTGTTTAGCTCCATAATTGCATTGCATTGCATCAGCATGAACATTCATCATCTCATTATGCTTTACTTGGTTTGCAACATTATTGGGTGTTTTAGGGTTTTGATTTGTTTCCAATCATGTGACCCTAGGATTTTTGTGTAACTAAGGGGTAGAGTGGCTAATTATATCCTACAATACCTTAATCTCACTTAGAGTAACTAATGGAGCAAGGTGCATGTTGACCAAAATTACCAAAAATGCCCTCCAATGTGTTGTTGACCAGCATTAGGCCCTAGAATGCCTTAGTTTGACCAATTAAAAAGTCCAGCTTAGAGACCTTGCATGGAGGAGCAACCTTAATCAAAGTTGTAGGGAATTTCATGGGGGAACAAAAGTCTCAATATGGCCATCTCATGAAAATGACCAGAACATGCTCCAAATTGGCCCACAAGTCAGCTAGAAGGGCTGCCCCAACACTTAGAAAAATTCTAAGTCTAGAAAGTGATCCTTCAGTTTGATGGTGGCCTACTTTGGGAGCTTGTAGTTTGCAAACCAGACCAAACCAGCCCCAACTCATATTGACACTTTTGTAGTACTCACTTAGCTCTACAATTTTGTCAACATCATCATCACCTAGTTCTAAATTGGTTAGGAGATATGGTGTTTGGAAAAATGGGTTTCAGTCGGTTAGTTAACTGAAACTCGGTTTCAGTTTCTGGGTACCTCACTTCAGGGCCCTGTATATCACTAACTAAGCTGAACCAGCCCTGGAGCCAATTGACAAAGTTATAGGCCTCACGTAGCTCTACAAAGTTGCTGTTAACACTTATCACTAACTCTGGCTAGATTGAGAACGGTGATCGGTTGAACTTTGGCCGTCAGTCGGTCGATGGACGCCGAAGCCGTCGAGTTCAGGGTCCGGCCGGGCGTCGGGTGGCCGACCGCGCGCAGGGAAAAGCCACCGCGTGGCGTGCATGCTCAGCCAAACAACTCCACGTCGCATGCTAGCTCACTGTGAAGACCAGGACGACCCCGCTCCCCCTCCATTCCATCGCCCTCCTTCTCCAGCTCACCAGTAAGGAGGCCGCACTGCCTTCGCCACCACAGCCGGCTTCGCCGAACTCGTTTGCGTCAACCACCACGCCACCACACCCAAAAGCTCGCACACAGCATTGCCTGCCCCTACTCTACAACCTCCTCATGTTGGGTCAGCCGTTGGGTCAAGGTAGAGGGCGAATTGCCCAGTCAAATCTCTACGGTGCGGAGCTCCGCCATGGCCGCCACCATTGCGAGCTCACCGCCGACGTCCTCCTTCACCCTCCTCTCTCTTTGGTCAGCGTTCAGAATAGTGTAGGTCTTCCTCTCGCTCTAGGCGTGACATTACCGTGGGATGTGGTCTCACCGGAGCGGAACACGACGACCACCGTCGCCGCGCTCACCGCACCGCATCCCCGCGCTCATGGACAGCTAGGTTGTAGGCCTTCACCGGAGCCCTCGCTGGCTTTGTTCTTCACCCATGGGCTTAGTGTAGCTGTAGCCGCCCTCGTCGGGCCCGTTTGGCACCTGAGCTCACCGGCGTGCCGTCGCACAGCTCCACCGCCCGCCATTGCCGGAGGCGGGTCCTTTCCGGCTAACCCTAGAAACCCCGTAGCCCCTACATCGGTGCGGAATCTTGCGCTGAACACGTCGGTACCCTCAATTTCGCCGGCCGGTTAGCCGTCGGCAAGTTTCACCGGCGGCCGTTCTTCCCCCTGCCTTTGTCTCGCTGACCAACGGGACCCCTCGTCAGCGCGCACAGGCGGGCGGGGAACCGAGCCGGGCCACGCGCGGGAGCGGGCCGCGCCGCGCGATTTGGGCCGCATCGGTTTTCCAGGCCGGCCCTTTAGCGGGTTTTGGATTTTAGTTTTTGTTTTCCTTTTTATTTTTGTCACAGAATTTAGATAATGTTTAGGAAATGAATATCTAGGGTTTTACTTGCTCAAAAATTATGAAGTAAATTTTGTTAGGCTCTGCATGATGTGTAGTATTTAAGAAAAATATAAAATAGATATGTGATGTTTAGTTTCTGGAAGAAATAATTAGGGTTTTGAAATGTGTCTTAATTAGGATATAAACTTGATAAATGAATAACTGGAGTTCTAATGTCCCAAAAATTGTGAAAATTGGTGGGTAGGTTAATTTATACATGTACTAGCTCTGATAAAAATTTAGGTACTAGTGCTGGTGTAGTTTTCAAGTTATGATGATATCATGTTGTTTTAGGAAATACTTGAATGAATTTTAGTAATTTTTCTACATGTGCAATGTTCATATAAATTTTTGGAGAGTGTCCTGGTACCCTAAAGTGTTTAATAAAAATATGAATTCTGTTGTTTGATACATTTCAATGTGATTTGTTAATTATACAAAAATCAGCCTTTTTGGCTTGTGAATTTTGTGTAGGGAGTTTCTTTGAATAACTTTAGTTCAAATTTTTACAATAGCCTCTTTTTGGGTCAGAGAGTCTCCTGTAATTTTTGTAGAATTTTATGAGCAGTTTACATATATGATTAAATTTCCACTTAATAAATTAAGTAAATTAAGAAAGGGTTGTAAATAAATATTCTAGGTGGGCACACCTTACTTTCTGGTGTTTTTGTGACCAATGTGAACTTTTGGTAACATTAGTTTGGTCTTAGAGGAAGTTTTAAACATAAATAAATATTTAACCTTCCCAATTCTAGGTTTTCTGGACAGCTGGTAGTATCTTTGGTGTTGACCTTTAATAAGGGTGTTTGCTGGAAAACTTGTGAATACCAAAGTTGTAGTAAACTTGATAAACTAGCTTGTGTCAAAATTTGGGGGCATTTGGCTTAGTAGTTTAGGAGTTATTGCTGTTTTAAGTGACTGTCCAGAAATGGCTGCTCTCTGTTTAGAGAGGACAGATTTCTGGAACTTGGGAAATTCGACCTGAAAAACTTAGGAATTAAGGGTTGAGGTCTGAAAATGATTTGTAGGACATTTTATAAGCTTTCCAGATTGTCTTGGATCATATCTTTTGGAGTTAGTAATCTCCAGTTATGATAGAAACATTCAGCTGCTGTCCAGAATGTCTTGCCTTGATATTTGTGTTTGGATGTGGTAACTAAGTAAAGTTGTTCTTGTGATTGTTAGGTGTTAGGGCCTTAACAGAGGAGGAACAGCTATACCTTAGGTTGAGTAGATTAGGTGAGTACTTCTCTACCGGAGAGGAAATTTGTAGTTAATAATTGAAGTGATTTGAATAGAGCTTTAGCAGTGGTTGTAATGCATTTCATTCCGAGCATGTTGCATCCTTCATTATGCATCCATGAAATTTATTATGCACTCATGCAATAGGTGTTCCGGAGGGGGTGACTCTCCTCGAGTTCGAGCAAGCGATCCCAGAGGAAATCCAGGAGCAGCCGGAGGAGCCAGAGGAACCAGTCGGCGGAGGAGTTCCCGCAGAAGATCTGCCTGAGTGTCCTGACCACCGGCCATCTACCTTTCTGAAAGGCAAGCCCCGGTGCATGCTGAACCTATTGTTTTATAAAGCAATCTTGAGTACTTTAATTGTTTACTGCATAAGTTGTAGGAGTTGTATGGAAACACTTGCTGCATTACACCTGTCCTTATCCAGATATCGTACTTAACCCTACATTAGGTTTAGGCACGTGTTAATGCTTAGCCCTGCATAGTCCGGTAGAAGTCGGGTGATTTCCGGTCATCCGCGAGATGTAGGAATGGGTCACGAGTGGATATATGGCTATCGTGGATGGAACCATGCCTTAAAATGAATTTGAGACCGGGCGGGAATTCGATAGTACAGCCACAAGACACTTCACGTCTTGGGTGTGGAGCTATGCCCGTCTGAGTCGTTTAAGGACCGATTCGCTGTACGTCCTTAAGTCATGTTGAACGCAGTCTAACACTTAGTTGGCCGGATAAGTCGTTCCGACCGCGAAGCCGAGTAATGTGGTTCAGGGCGGGAATCGAATGGTAGGTTGCTTCTTGGAGGAGAGAAAGGATGTTCTTGGGGACATTGGCGTGAGACCAAGGGGGTTAGAGTCCCTATCACCTGGCAGAGTGTCGCCCTTGGGGTCGTGACATCATTCGGACCCGCGATTCCTGAATCATACGAAAGGTGGCTTGTGCGACCCTGGCAGGGGCCTGCGCGGTGAGTGTTAGAAATACCCCTCCAGCTGGATAGGAATTCGATTCGAATCGCCGTCGCTCCCGGTTAGTGAGCACTTGACTTGAGCAGCGGCAACGTAGATCTCATTAATTGAACAGATGGTTAAGTGAATGATCCAATGTTGCCACAATTTATACCTGCTATGGATATACTGTTAATAATTGTTTGATTATAATCAAGTGCATGTTTAGTACAGGTGCTAAGATAGATGACAGGTAAATGCTAAAAATAACTGCTAGTACAGGTTATAAGAGTTTCAATTACTTATGCATTTCTGCAAAATATGATGTCAGCTAGCCTCTTGTGTAAGCCTTGCATAATCCTTGGTGTCATCTTATTTCTGGTTTTTGACGGGTAAGTCTAGCTGAGTACATTCCAGCACTCAGGGTTTATTCCCTCCTGTTGCAGATGATATGCTTTACCAAGGCTTCTGCAAGACCTGTCTCCACCCTGCGGGTGACGAAGACTAGATCACTAGGGCGTGATCATCCTTTATGTACTTTCCCTAATGCTTTTGCGGGATGTTGATCAGCAAGACTGGCAGTAGTATTTAAACAACTGGTGTGTGTTATGCTTCCACTACTTTATGAACTTGGTTTGTAATAATTTGCGACTCCGTGTGTGTAAGTGTATTTCGGAACTACTTGTGAAATGTAACATGTGATGTGTATGTTGAATGATGCGATCTTGGTTGTAAGCAAGTTGGTTTGAAATCCTTCGTGGTTTCGATTGACTACCGGGATTATATGGGCTCAAGTTCGAAAATTTGAGCGCTTCGGTGCTTGTTTTTGTACTTGTGCTCTTATAATTTGGTCGGTTCTGTTACAGCTGGTATCGGAGCATAATTCAATATTAAACACATCGTACGAGTATTTAAAAAACAAAAGTATTTGTTATGAAAAGGGTTAAAACTCTAAAAATTATTTTTATAGGTATGCCAGTGATCACATCCCTTAGCCCAAATAAGGACTCTTAGGTGGCTTATTATAAAGACTAACTTGGGGGCCTTGTTTGTTTTTGTTTCGTTGTCCATACGGCGTGATATTGTATGGATGCCATCCACTTGGGTGGTAATGTATGGATCAATTGCCTCGACGCTCTGGTAAGTGTGAGTTGTGAGAACATGATCGTCCAACCAGCGATCTAGGGGAGAGTAGCTTTGGTGACTTGCATACTTACATGTTCAAACCATGTAATTATGTAAGCACTTAATTGTGGGATTATATATCGGGTAGCTTTGATATTGAAGTATATACATCAGGGGATGTGTATATGGAAAGTATTTAATTTACTGCTTTCTTGTGTGCTTATATTGGGAAACTATTGGGCTGAAATGAGATTTTCTGCAGGTACACTAACAGCGTAACGAGTAGACCGATAGTTTCGCTTATATGAGAGAACGTATGTATGCCACCGCCTAGCGTTAGAAATTTAGGTTTCTACTAAGGTGAGAGGGTGTACGGAACGTGCATGCATCATGTTTAATTATGTCATACATGTCATTTCACTCCCTCCTTAAAAATTTCAATAGTCCCGACTAAATTAAACTTCATATCCCCTAAATTATCCTCACTTTAAGTCATCTCTTGTTGCTACAGATGGCATGCACTAAGAGGACCGCTCGCAAGTCAACCGGAGGTAGGGTCCCTCGCCACCAGCTCGCTCCACGTGAGCCCCGCCCCGAGCCCACTGAGGTGGAAAGGTTGAGGGCTGAGTTGGCAGAGGTGACTCCTGCTAGGAATGCGGCGCAGCAGCAACTGGAGCAAGTGATCCATGACCGAGATCAGGAAACACTTGCGGTCCAGAGGTTGACAGTAGCCAATCGCAACTGTCAACTTATGCTGGTCCATGTGATGAACCAGAGGGATGAAGCCTGGCATGAGGAGAACATCCTGAGAGCTCGTTAGGTGGAGCTCGAGCAACAGTTGGAGAATGCCGAAGAATACAATGACAATCTTCATGAAGAAGTGCACCGCCTGAACAACCAGCTCAATCCTCTGCTACCTCGGGACAATAACGCGGATGAGGAGATGGGTTCGGGAGTCTTCATGGTTGAAGATGAAGATGAAGTGGAGGTCAATGGACCACATGATGCCCCACCAGAAGAAGAACCAGAAGAAGAAGAAGATGAGGAGTTAGAGCCTGCTAGCGACGAGGATGGCGGGGAGATCCTTGACACCGACTCCGAGGATGATGCTTAGCGTAGTCATCACGTAGCTACGATGTTAGAATCATCTTTTGTGCCCTCCCTATGTTGGAGTGAGGCTTTGTAATAACTTGGCTTTTGGGATGTAAGGTCGAACCCTATGTTTCCTGGATGTTTAGTGTGAACCTGTTAATTTCGATCACAAATGAATGTCTTATTGTGTTGCGTTCGATGATGGAGTCACGATTAGAACCCTTCGGTGCCGCGACGAAACCGAGGGCCTCCTGTGGCACGCGACATAAGGCTATGCTGCTTGGCACGCGCTGGTATCGAGGTGGCTAGTCATGATCCACCATAGAACTTTACCGTTGAGAAGTCTCTTTGTGGTCAGTTTGAAGTAGCCTTTCTCATTCGATTAGAAATTTGGATCGAATCCGAGTACCCGTACGGAAGGTCAAAAGTCACGTAGATATTAATGTAAATGGTTCAGGCACGGCTATGCTCCCTGTGAGTGAGCCTTATATCAAAATACATCTTGTTGGATGCCCACGCATGATTGCGTCAATTGATGCGCTTGAATGGATTGTGCGGTTGTGATGAATTATTGTGCCTTGATTCTGTGCGAAGTCATTTTCATGAAGTCAGTTTGACATATTTACAATAATTCATCTACAAATTTCCCACATCGTCAGTGCTCATTGGCTATGCATTTTGCAGATGTCGTACAACCTCCGTCGAGGTCGTGGCGTTGAGGATGAGGAACAGCCACCCCCTCCGCCACCACCTACCCCGGCTGAGCTGATGCAGACCGTGGTGGAAGGGCAGCGCATGCTGGCAGATGCTATGCGCCAGCTTGCCAACCAGGAGGCTCGTCATGGCCGCCAGGGCCCGGAACCCAATCAATATAGTGATTTCAAGGACTTTCTTGACACTAAGCCCCCGCTCTTTAAGGAGGCGGAGGAACCGCTGCAAGCCGACGAGTGGTTGAACACTATTGAGCAGAAGTTTCGTCTGCTTCGCTTGACTGATGAGCTAAAGACTGAATATGCTTCACATCAACTGCATGGTCCAGCGGGTATTTGGTGGAGCCACTATCGTTCCACATTGCCTGCAAATGTCCCGATTGCTTGGGACCAGTTCAAAGCAGCATTCCGCGGGAATTATATTCCTCCAGGTCTTATGGCTATCAAGCACACAGAATTCATGAGGCTGTCGCAGGGTAATAAAAGTTTGACTGAATACCTGCAAGCTTTCAACAATCTGGCAAGGTATGCAACAGAGTTTGTGGATACCGATGCTAAGAAAATTGCTAGCTTTAAAAGGGGCCTCGGCCCAAAGCTGATGAAGACCATGGGCACTAGCAAGTGTACTACCTTCAATGATTTTATCAGTGATGCTTTGACTCTGGAAAACAATAATGCTATTTATTCTGCCTCGAAGAGCCATAAAAGGGCCCTAGAGGCGAGTGCTTCGCAGCCTCGGACCCCAGCTGCACCGAGGGCTTCCCCTCGCCCACCTGCCCTGAATGCCAAGTTCCATCCACCGCAGAAGAAGTCTGTTGCTAAAACTGGGTTTCGCAAGGCATATACAGTCGCTCTGCCAAAGGGTAATTCTGGTCAGAGCAGCTCCAGTGTTCCTCCCAGCAACATGCCTTGCTGGAACTGCAACAAACTAGGCCATTGGTCTAGGAACTGTCCTTATCCTAAGAAGAATGTCAATCAAGGTGGCCATCAGGGGCATGCTCATTATAACAGTATTGAGGAAATCCCATCGGGTGAGGTTGTCACCGCTGGTAAGTTCCTAGTTGACCAACATCCTGCAGTGGTACTATTTGATTCAGGTGCTTCGCATTCCTTTATCAGTCCTAAGTTTGCATCAAAGTTTGCACACAAATTACATACTGTTGAAGGTGGGGGTTATTGCATTAGTGCGGCAAGTGGGAATATTTCCACAAATAAAGTAGTGGGGAATCTAGAGTTCAAGATAGAAGGGCGAAAGTACTCGCTTGCCTTAGTGGTTTTGCCTGGATTAGGCATAGATGTTATTTTGGGCATGAATTGGATGAGTCAGAATGGGGTACTCATTGATACATCCACCCAGGTAGTTATGCTCAGGGATCCTACTGATCAAAAGGGTTTTCTAGTGCAACTCCCCAGAAAAATTGATTTGTCTGGTGAAGTCCATGCTGTGCAAGCAAAGGCATTAGCTGAAATTCCCGTAGTGAGTGAGTTTCCTGACGTTTTCCCCGATGATTTGCCGGGACTTCCTCCAGATCAGGATGTGGAATTTAAAATCGAGTTGTTGCCTGGCACGGTACCCATCTCTAGGAGACCTTATAGGATGCCTCCGAATGAGCTAGCTGAACTTAAGGTGCAGTTGAATGAACTTTTGAAGAAAGGGTTGATTCATCCTAGTTTGTCTCCGTGGGGATGCCCTGCTATCTTTGTGAAGAAGAAGGACCAGTCATTGCGGATGTGTGTAGATTATAGGCCTCTGAATGCAGTCACTGTCAAAAATAAGTATCCTCTACCACGTATCGATATCTTGTTCGATCAGTTGTCTAAAGCTAAAGTCTTTTCCAAGATTGATCTGAGGTCTGGTTACCATCTGATTAAAATCCGTCCTGAAGATATTCCAAAAACAGCTTTCTCGACAAGATACGGTCTTTATGAGTATCTTGTTATGTCTTTCGGCCTGGCGAATGCCCCCGCACACTTCATGTGCTTGATGAATTCGGTGTTTATGCTCGAATTGGACAAGTTTGTGGTGGTGTTTATTGATGACATCTTGATATATTCTGAAAATGAGGAAGAACACGCCGAACACCTGCGTATTGTCCTCACCAGACTGCGTGAACATCAACTGTATGTGAAGTTCAGTAAGTGTGAATTCTGGCTTCGTGAAGTACCTTTCCTTGGGCATGTGTTGTCCGATGGGGGAATTATGGTGGATCCCACCAAGGTACAAGAAGTATTGAATTGGAAGGCTCCTACTTCGGTTCATGAGGTCCGGAGTTTTCTTGGGTTGGCTGGCTATTATCGTCGCTTCATCCCGGATTTCTCAAAAATAGCCAAACCCATGACTTGGTTGCTGCAAAAAGACACCATGATTGTCTGGACTCCTGAGTGTGATGCGGCTTTTCACCAACTGCGAACCCTCCTAACCTCGGCTCCGGTTTTGGCGCAACCGGATATCGAGAAACCATTTGATGTTTATTGTGATGCCTTAGGCATAGGTTTGGGAGGTGTTTTGATGCAGGAAGGCCGAGTAATTGCATATACCTCTCGACAACTTTGGAAACATGAGGTGAATTATCCAACGCATGACTTAGAACTGGCTGCAGTTGTTCATGCTTTGAAAGTGTGGCGGCATTATCTGTTGGGCAATGTTTGCAATATATATACGGACCACAAAAGCCTCAAATACATCTTCACCCAATCCGAGTTAAATATGCACCAAAGAAGATGGCTTGATTTGATTAAGGATTATAATCTTCAAGTGCACTATCATCCTGGCAAGGCAAATGTGGTTGCTGATGCTTTAAGCCGTAAGTCTCATTGCCATTCCTTAGTTGAAACTGATTTTCATCGATCTCGTCTTCTACATCCAGCAGTCTTGTACAACATCACTATCAGTTGTACTCTCAAAAGCAGAATTATTGAGCTCCAAAAGACTGATCCTGGTGTATTCCACATCAAGCATAAGATGAAAGAGGAAGAAACTAAGCATTTCAGGGTAGGTGAAGAGGGTGTGCTGTGGTTTAAGGATAGGTTAGTGGTACCCAAGGACCGAGAGCTTAGAGATCAGATCCTGTCCGAAGCACATTCTTCAAAGTTGTCCATCCATCCTGGTAGTAATAAGATGTATTATGATTTGAAGCCACTTTATTGGTGGACCAAGATGCAGAAAGAGATAGCTGCATATGTTGCTAGGTGTGACACCTGCTATAGAGTTAAAGCTGTACACATGAAAGCTGGGTTACTTCAACCACTCTCTATCCCAGGTTGGAAATGGGAAGAGATAAGTATGGATTTCATCGTCGGACTTCCTCCTACTGTCAAAAATCATAACTGTATCTGGGTAATTGTGGATCGTTTAACCAAGTCAGCTCACTTCATTCCTGTTCGAGTAGACTATCGTCCCACTGACTATGTTGAGTTGTACTTCAATCAGATAGTCCGACTCCATGGGATACCTCGTACTATCGTTTCTGACCGTGGTCCCCAGTTCACTGCTCGCTTTTGGGAGCACTTGCATCACCTTCTGGGAACCAAGTTAGTGAGAAGCTCTGCTTATCACCCCCAGACATCAGGTCAAACGGAACGAGTTAACCAAATCTTGGAAGATCTATTGCGGGCATGTGTAATTTCCTCCAAGGGTTCGTGGGAAAAATGGTTGCCTCTAGCCGAGTTTTCGTACAATAATAGTTACCAAGAGAGTATTAAGATGGCCCCATTCGAAGCTTTATACGGTCGTAAGTGTAGAACTCCACTAAATTGGGTAGAAGCTGGTGAAAGGAGGTATTATGGTATTGATTTTGTCAAGGAAGCTGAGGAACAAGTCCGTACCATCCAAAAACATATGGTTGCAGCCCAAGCTAGGCAGATAAGTTATGCGGATCGTCGTAGAAAGCCGCTCGAGTTTGAAGTTGGAGACTTCGTTTATCTGAAAGTTTCTCCAATGAAGAGTGTACAACGTTTTGGTGTCAAGTGGAAACTTGCACCGAGATACGTGGGTCCTTTTCAGATCATAGGCAAGAGTGGAGCTGTTGCGTATAAGATCTAGTTACCTCCTGAAATGAGTGCCATATTCAATGTTTTCCATGTATCTCAGCTAAAGAAGTGTCTTCGGGTTCCTAAGGAAAGAGTTCCTTTAGGAGATATCAGACTTGAATCTGATCTAACTTACGAAGAAAAGCCAGTCCGGGTGATCGATACTCAAGAACGAGTAACTAGAAGCCGAGTGGTTAAGTGGTATAAAATAATGTGGAGTAATCAGGGTAGTGAAAGTGACGCTACGTGGGAACGAGAGGACTATTTGCGGGATGGTTATAAGGAATTCTATCAAAAATGGTACGCTTTCCAAATCTTGGGATGAGATTTTTATAAGGGGGGAGGGCTGTAACACCTCAGGTGTTTAGCTCCATAATTGCATTGCATTGCATCAGCATGAACATTCATCATCTCATTATGCTTTACTTGGTTTGCAACATTATTGGGTGTTTTAGGGTTTTGATTTGTTTCCAATCATGTGACCCTAGGATTTTTGTGTAACTAAGGGGTAGAGTGGCTAATTATATCCTACAATACCTTAATCTCACTTAGAGTAACTAATGGAGCAAGGTGCATGTTGACCAAAATTACCAAAAATGCCCTCCAATGTGTTGTTGACCAGCATTAGGCCCTAGAATGCCTTAGTTTGACCAATTAAAAAGTCTAGCTTAGAGACCTTGCATGGAGGAGCACCCATAATCAAAGTTGTAGGGAATTTCATGGGGAACAAAAGTCTCAATATGGCCATCTCATGAAAATGACCAGAACATGCTCCAAATTGGCCCACAAGTCAGCTAGAAGGGCTGCCCCAGCACTTAGAAAAATTCTAAGTCTAGAAAGTGATCCTTCAGTTTGATGGTGGCCTACTTTGGGAGCTTGTAGTTTGCAAACCAGACCAAACCAGCCCCAACTCATATTGACACTTTTGTAGTACTCACTTAGCTCTACAATTTTGTCAACATCATCATCACCTAGTTCTAAATTGGTTAGGAGATATGGTGTTTGGAAAAATGGGTTTCAGTCGGTTGGTTAACTGAAACTCGGTTTCAGTTTTTGGGTACCTCACTTCAGGGCCATGTATATCACTAACTAAGCCAAACCAGCCCTGGAGCCAATTGACAAAGTTATAGGCCTCACGTAGCTCTACAAAGTTGCTGTTAACACTTATCACTAACTCTGGCTAGATTGAGAACGGTGATCGGTTGAACTTTGGCCGTCAGTCGGTCGATGGACGCCGAAGCCGTCGAGTTCAGGGTCCGGCCGGGCGTCGGGTGGCCGACCGCGCGCAGGGAAAAGCCACCGCGTGGCGTGCATGCTCAGCCAAACGACTCCACATCGCATGCTAGCTCACTGTGAAGACCAGGACGACCCCGCTCCCCCTCCATTCCATCGCCCTCCTTCTCTAGCTCACTGGTAAGGAGGCTGCACTGCCTTCGCCACCACAGCCGGCTCCGCCGAACTCGTTTGCGTCAACCACCGCGCCACCACACCCAAAAGCTCGCACACAGCATCGCCTGCCCCTACTCTACAACCTCCTCACGTTGGGTCAGCCGTTGGGTCAAGGTAGAGGGCGAATTGCCCAGTCAAATCTCTGCGGTGCGGAGCTCCGCCATGGCCGTCGCCATTGCGAGCTCACCGTCGACGTCCTCCTTCACCCTCCTCTCTCTTTGGTCAGCGTTTGGAATAGTGTAGGTCTTCCTCTCGCTTTAGGCATGACATTACCGTGGGATGTGGTCTCACCGGAGCAGAACACGACGACCACCGTCGCCGCGCTCACCGCACCGCATCCCCGCGCTCGTGGACAGCTAGGTTGTAGGCCTTCACCGGAGCCCTCGCTGGCTTTGTTCTTCACCCATGGGCTTAGTGCAGCTGTAGCCGCCCTCGTCGGGCCCGTTTGGCACCTGAGCTCACCGGCGTGCCGTCGCACAGCTCCACCGCCCGCCATTGCCGGCAGCGGGTCCTTTCCGGCTAACCCTAGAAACCCCGTAGCCCCTACATCGGTGCGGAATCTTGCGCTGAACACGTCGGTACCCTCAATTTCGCCGGCCGGTTAGCCATCGGCAAGTTTCACCGGCGGCCGTTCTTCCCCCTGCCTTTGTCTCGCTGACCAGCGGGACCCGCTCGTCAGCGCGCGCAGGTGGGAGGGGAACCGAGCTGGGCCACGCGCGGGAGCGGGCCGCGCCGCGCGATTTGGGCCGCATCGGTTTTCCAGGCCGGCCCTTTAGCGGGTTTTGGATTTTAGTTTTTGTTTTCCTTTTTATTTTTGTCACAGAATTTAGATAATGTTTAGGAAATGAATATCTAGGGTTTTACTTGCTCAAAAATTATGAAGTAAATTTTGTTAGGCTCTGCATGATGTGTAGTATTTAAGAAAAATATAAAATAGATATGTGATGTTTAGTTTCTGGAAGAAATAATTAGGGTTTTGAAATGTGTCTTAATTAGGATATAAACTTGATAAATGAATAACTGGAGTTCTAATGTCCCAAAAATTGTGAAAATTGGTGGGTAGGTTAATTTATGCATGTACTAGCTCTGATAAAAATTTAGGTACTAGTGCTGGTGTAGTTTTCAAGTTATGATGATATCATGTTGTTTTAGGAAATACTTGAATGAATTTTAGTAATTTTTCTACATGTGCAATGTTCATATAAATTTTTGGAGAGTGTCCTGGTATCCTAAAGTGTTTAATAAAAATATGAATTCTGTTGTTTGATACATTTCAATGTGATTTGTTAATTATACAAAAATCAGCCTTTTTGGCTTGTGAATTTTGTGTAGGGAGTTTATTTGAATAACTTTAGTTCAAATTTTTACAGTAGCCTCTTTTTGGGTCAGAGAGTCTCCTTTAATTTTTGTAGAATTTTATGAGCAGTTTACATATATGATTAAATTTCCACTTAATAAATTAAGTAAATTAAGAAAGGGTTGTAAATAAATATTCTAGGTGGGCACACCTTACTTTCTGGTGTTTTGTGACCAATGTGAACTTTTGGTAACATTAGTTTGGCCGGGAATCAATGTGGGCACACCTTAAAATTCCACTTAATGTGGTTTAGGCCGGGAATCGAATGGTAGGTTGCTTCTTGGAGGAGAGAAAGAATGTGCTTGGGGACATTGGCGTGAGATCAAGGGTGGGTTAGAGTCCCTATCACCTGGCAGAGTGTCGCCCTTGGGGTCGCGATATCATTCGGACCCGCGATTCCTGAATCATACGAAAGGTGGCTTGTGCGACCCTGGCAGGGGCCTGCGCGGTGAGTGTTAGAAATACCCCTCCAGCTGGATAGGAATTCGATTCGAATCGCCGTCGCTCCCGGTTAGTGAGCACTTAACTTGAGCAGCGGCAACGTAGATCTCATTAATTGAACAGATGGTTAAGTGAATGATCCAATGTTGCCACAATTTATACCTGCTATGGATATAATGTTAATAATTGTTTGATTATAATCAAGTGCATGTTTAGTACAGGTGCTAAGATAGATGACAGGTAAATGCTAAAAATAACTGCTAGTACAGGTTATAAGAGTTTCAATTACTTATGCCTTTCTGCAAAATATGATGTCAGCTAGCCTCTTGTGTAAGCCTTGCATAATCCTTGGTGTCATCTTATTTCTGGTTTTTGACGGGTAAGTCTAGCTGAGTACATTCCAGTACTCAGGGTTTATTCCCTCCTGTTGCGGATGATATGCTTTACCAAGGCTTCTGCAAGATCTGTCTCCACCCTGCGGGTGACGAAGACTAGATCACTAGGGCGTGATCATCCTTTATGTACTTTCCCTAATGCTTTTGCGGGATGTTGACCAGCAAGACTGGCAGTAGTATTTAAACAACTGGTGTGTGTTATGCTTCCGCTACTTTATAAACTTGGTTTGTAATAATTTGTGACTCCATGTGTGTAAGTGTATTTCGGAACTACTTGTGAAATGTAACGTGTGATGTGTATGTTGAATGATGCGATCTTGGTTGTAAGCAAGTTGGTTTGAAATCCTTCATGGTTTCGATTGACTACCGGGATTATATGGGCTCAAGTTCGAAAATTTGAGCGCTTCGGTGCTTGTTTTTGTACTTGTGCTCTTATAATTTGGTCGGTTCTGTTACAGATGCCTACGGTGGCGATTGTGGATTTCACTACGGTGGTGGCACTGGGGCTCGAGAGGGCCCTCTGATGACAATGGCGCGGCGGCGGCGGCGGAAGCAAGAAGACGGTTGATTACGAATATGCGAGTGTGAGTAGATTAGAATCGTTCCCTTTCCCGGTCTTTAAGAGGAAGGGTCGATTCAGTTTCCAAAAGAATGGGGCATGTGGCGCGAGATTTGCGGTAACTGACAGATTTCCTCCGCAAAAATTGCGTCCCTTCGATTTTGGCGTCGTTTGGTACGTGACCCAAACGTGTCATGTTACAGACACTGGGTTACTGTTCACATGATGCGCCAGAAAGGAACTACGGCGCCGCCCATGTCATCAGTGCGTCAGATTGGACCAGTTAGAAAAAAAAATGAAAATGAAAAGAAGAAAAAAGAAAGAGAGATACCGAGACAGCGTGGCGATGGATTCGCTAGACCAGTGTGCTCTGGAACCTGTAGCTAGAGCTCTAAGCTCTGGAACCTGCAGCCAGACCTCCAAGCTTGGGGACTCACTAGACCAGCGTGCTTTGGGACCTGCAGCCAGACGTCCGAGCTCGAGGACTCATCGCCAGACCTCTGAGCTCAGGGACTCGTCGCCAGACCTCCGAGCTCGGGGACTCGTCACTGGACCTCTAAGCTTGGGGACACGACGCTAGACCTCCGAGCTCAGGGACTCTTTGCCAGACCTCCGAGCATGGGGACTATTCGTTAGACCTTCGAGCTCGGGGACTTGTTACACCACTTCCTGCTCCAGGATTCGTCTTGCTCGACTACATGTACTATGCTTGCATACAGTCGATGGACGCTTGATATTCTTAGACCTTGCTACAAGGCTCATTTTTTGCCTTCCAGCAAGCTCGGGGACTACATCATATATGATGCACCTGACGGTGCATAATGATCATTGGTTCTTGGGGATTCTTTTTTAGACCCTGGCATCACGTGCCTACGTCACCTATTACCAGGCTCGGGGACTAAGTGGGTACACTTCACCTGATGGTGAATTGTTTCTATTTTTTGCCCCTATGATCTGGAATTTTTCGTAAGTTACTTCCATCAAGTACGCACACTTATATTTCTTCTCAGAAATACAAGTGGGTACACTTCACCAGGAAAGAAAATTTTTCTTTTTGGACCACTATGCAATCTTCACCGACAACTGCAATCTTTATCAACAATCATGGTTTACTGATTCCTGATCCAGACGAAACACTAGCGCATGCTCGGCTAACATTTCAAGGTGATGTGAAGACGAACCTCGCAAGTTGAAGAAGACTAAGACAGTGTGTCGATACAGAATACATAGTGCTCGGAGACTAGCTGTGGGGGTATAAACCCCTATACCCTTACGGCTAGACATGGGCAGGCCCAAACCAGACGGTCCGGCCCATTACATGATGACGCGCGATCCAGATCATCGGGATGGAGTCTCGCACAAGGCATCAAACCAGACTTGGGAATCAAGCAAGGTCTTGGTCGGTTAGATTATGTATCCTTATCCGGCTCTGTATGGCAATTGTAACCGGCTAAGATTAGTTTCCAGATCTGTAACCCTGCCTCCCGAACTATATAAGGAGGGCAGGGGACCCCTCTCAAAAATATCGAAACATACTCTAGGGTAATCTAGCTTGTAATACATTGTTCGAGACAGGACTAACAAAGCAGAGTAGGACGTAAGGTATTACGCCCACATGGCGGCCTGAACCTGGGTAAACCCGCGTGTTGTTCTGCATCACCATCTCGTTCGTAGCTTGCATACCTGTCTGCTGACAATCTACTACCTTGGGCATACCCCTCAGTAGACTGTCAACCAGGTTTTGTCGATAGTTGTGTTCATTGACGATATTCTGGTGTACTCAGAGAACGAGAAGGATCATGAAGAGCATCTGAGAATCGTCTTGACCCAACTTAGAGATCATAAGTTCTATGCCAAGTTTAGCAAGTGCAAATTTTGGTTGAAGAAAGTTCCTTTCTTGGTCACATTCTGTTAGAAAACGGAGTTTCAGTAGATCCAAGTAAGGTGCAAGATGTTATGGATTGGAAGGCATCGACCACAGTTCCTGAGGTTAGAAGTTTCTTTGGATTAGCTGGTTACTATCACTTTCATACCAGATTTCTCAAAGATTGCCAAGCCAATGATAAGTCTGCTACAGAAAGATCACAAGTTTGTTTGGATAGAGGAGTGTGAAGCAGCTTTCCACACCTTGCGGAAACTATTAACCACTGCTCCTATTCTAGCACAGCCAGACATAGAGAAACATTTTGATGTGTTTTGTGACGCATCAAAAACTAGGTTGGGTTGTGTTCTTATGCAAGAAGGAAGAGTCATTACTGATGCCTCACGTCAGTTGAGAAAGCACGAGGCCAACTATCCAACACATGATCTTGAGCTTGCTACGGTTGTACATGCACTAAAAATTTGGAGACATTATCTGCTTGGTAATGTGTGCAATATTTTCACAGATCACAAGAGTCTCAAGTATATTTTTACCCAACCCGAGCTGAACATGAGATAGAGAAGATGATTAGAATTAATCAAAGATTACAACATGAATGTGCAGTATCATCCTAGAAAAGCTAATGTAGTGGCAAATGCTTTGAGTAGGAAGTCACATTGCCTGAATGTGCAACCATTGCTTGAAGATGGGTTCAATTTGATGCACCCTGCTGTGTTACATAGTATTCAGATCAGTTGCCCTTTGGAGAGTAAGATAATAGAAGGCTAGAAAACAAAGGGATATTCCACATCAAAGAGAAAATTAAAGAAGAGCCATCTAAGCACTTTAGAGTGGATGAACAGGGCATGTTATGGTTTGATGACCGTCTTGTAGTACCTAAGAATCAAGATCTTAAGAATAAACTTATGGATGAAGCTCACCTTTCTAAGCTATCCATCCATCCTGGAAGTAGTAAGATGTACCAAGAATTGAGACCTCATTATTGGTGGACAAAGATGAAGAAAGAGATTGCAGCCTATGTTGCCAGATGTGACACATGTTGTAGAGTGAAAGCTATTCATATGAAACCTGCTGGTTTGTTGCAACCCTTGTCAGTACCTAGTTAGAAATGGGATGATATAAGTATGGATTTTATCTCAGGTTTTCCCACTACTCAGAAGGGATATGATTCAATTTGGGTAATCGTGGATCGTCTCACCAAAATAGCTCACTTTCTACCTGTCAAGACCGATTTCCGACCACCACAGTATGCCACGAAATACATTGCAGAGATTGTGAGATTGCATGGTATACCAAAGACTATAGTGTCTAATAGAGGGCCCCAATTCATGGTTCACTTTTGGGAATATTTGCACAAAGGCTTGGGAACTAGTATGATCCGTAGTACTGCATATCACCCCCAGACCGATGGTCAGACTAAATGAGTTAATGCTATTTTAGAGGATATTTAAGAGCCTGTGTATTGTCTGAGAGTCATGGTTACCCTTAGCTGAGTTTGCTTACAATAACAATTATAAAGAAAGTATCAAGATGGCCCCATTTAAAGCTTTGTATGGTCTTCCAGTTGGAAATGGGATGACATAAGTATGGATTTCATCTCGGGTTTACCCACTACTCAGAAAGGACATGATTCAATTTGGGTAATTGTGGATTGTCTTACCAAATCAGCTCACTTTCTACCTGTCAAGACCGATTTCTAACCACCTTAATATGCCGCGAAATACATTATAGAAATTGTGAGATTGCATGGCATACCAAAGACTATAGTGTTTGACAGAGGGCCACAATTCACCGCTCACTTTTGGGAACATTTGTAGAAAGGTCTGGGCACTAGTTTGATCCGTAGTACTACTTATCACCCCTAGACAGATGGTTAGACTGAATGAATTAATGCTGTTTTAGAAGACATGCTGAGAGCCTGTGTATTATCTTCCAAGGGTTCATGGAAATCATGGTTACCCTTAGCAGAGTCTGCTTACAATAACAGTTATTAAGAAAGTATCAAGATGGCCCAATTTGAAGCTTTGTATGGCAGAAAATGCAAAACACCACTGAATTGGATCGAGCCAGGGGAAAGAAGGTATTATGGTATTGACTTTGTAGAAGAGGCCGAGAAGAAAGTTCATATTATTCAACAAAATATGAAAGCTGCCCAATCGCGTCAGAAAAGTTATGCGGATAGGAGAAGGAGACCGCTTGTGTTTGAAGTTGGTGACTATGTGTATCTGAAGGTCACACCAATGAAGAAGAAATGGTTTGGAGTCTAAAGAAAGCTTGCCGCTAGATTTGTGGGACCGTACAAGATATTGGAAAGAAGGGGTCCAGTAGCTTACAAGTTAGAGTTACCTGAAACAATGAGTACCATCTTTCTAGTTTTCCATGTATCACAACTCAAGAAGTGCTTGCGTGTTCCAGAAGAAAGAATAGAACCTCAAGGCATTAAACTCAAGTCAGATTTAGTATACCGTGAACAACCGGTCTGAATTTTGGACACCAAAGAACGTGCCACTTGAAATAGTGTGGTAAAAACCTACAAGATATAGTGGATTCATCATGATGAGGGTGATGCAACTTGGGAAATGGGAGAATACCTACAAAAAACTTATGAAGATTTTTGTAACAAATGGTTCGTAACTCAAAATCTCGGGACGAGATTTTTATAAGGGGGGAGGGCTGTAACACCTCTGGTGTTAAGTATGCATTAGGCATTACAATCATGAGCATAATGCATCATAAAGCATTCATGAGCATAGCATCAAATATAAATGAAACTAATGAAACATGGACTTGAAACATGCTTATTGCAATAGTTTTGTTTAATTAATTCTATGCCATGTTCTTGCTTATACTAGTGTTAAACATGTTTGGTTGCTTAACTAATTAGCTTATAATGGTTCACCATGATTTATGGAGCAACTTTGGAATTCAAAGTTTTGTCAAATTTTGCTTTTAGAAATATTCCTAAAAATGGTCAAAAACCCTTCCTATTTAGCTTTTACATTCTAGATCAAAATCTATGCAGAATTTTGAGTTGGTCCCTTAATAAAAGTTGTAGATAATTAAATTCTAAGCAACTTTCATTTTTGGGCCAATTCCAGAGAATGCCATTTACTTGCTCAAAAATTGATTTGAAGCGCCTGTTCAAAATTTATTTGAAAACAAAAATTGGAAAACTCATTTCTCGCCTTGATGGGCCTCGGCCAACCAAGTGGCCCGTTGGCCAATTCGGCCCAGGCCCAGCTCGCGCACACACACGCGCGCCCGTGGTCCATGGACTGGGCGTACGCTGCGCCCTGCCCCCGTGCACTTGCCAATCCGCGCGCGTGCCGCACCGCGTGGCCGCGTTGCACCGGCGGCCATGGGTGGTGGCCGGCCGGCCGGTCGGAGCGCCGGCACTAGGACGGGAACATGTCCAGGTACGCTCCTGACTGCACCTTAATGCTCGCGCCAGCCACCTGCTCCCTCTCACGCCTTCCATTTCAAAATTCCGCCCTGGGAGTGGAGCTCCCTTGCCACGCTCGCGCCGCCGCTCTCCTCACCGGCGTTCTGCCGCCGACGAGCCGCCTCCGCTCAATTACTCGCGTCCACAGCTCTGCGCTGCATTCCTCGTTCTGCAATGCAGCTCAACGCCGCCTCCTTCGCTTAGGTGAGCGCCAATTGCGCGCTTCCTCCGCCGCCAGCCATGGCGCCGCCGCACTCGGCCTCGCCGTGGTCGGGGCTCCCCGCTTCTTCTTACTCCCGTTTGGGTAGCGCACCACGTTCGTCTCCTCGCCGCGAACCTCGCGCGCTGCTCCACGCGTCTTGGCATGGCCGGAGACGGCAGTTGCGCCGCCGCATTCCACCGCCGAGCCGCCTCCCCCTTTCGGTTCCCCTCTGTTGGGCCGATTTCAGCCTTGGGCCGGGAGGCCAAGCCGGGCCGTCTCGCCCCATCCCTACCCTTTTGGCTAAGGCCAAAAGCGGCCATGGGCCAAGCAGCTCCCTTGGGCCGGCCTAGTAGCGATAGGAAATTCCTTTTCTAATTTTCTTTTATTATTTGAGTAGAGAAATGGTTTGAAAAATGTTTGTGTGCGCATTTTTCTCTAAATCAAGTGAATAAAGTTTTGTAATGTTTGTTAGCATTAGATCTACAGTAGAAAAATATGAAATATGCAGTTTAAGATACTTTTATATGGAGCTTTATTTTATTCTTGAATATTACTGTTAACTTGGAAAAGGCATATTAAATTCATTATTGCTCAAAAAACTATGGTTCCTATTGTGTTAGTCTTTAATTGTGATGTAGTTTCTGAGAAAAATATATGCTATGAATGTTCTGTGTAAAAATTTGGATGTCTAGTTCAAGTGCTAATTATTGCCTAGATTTGTTATTTTTGGTAGAGAGAAAAATATGAATAAAACATGCATGTGATAATTTTTGTACAGTGCTTATTTACTGTGTAGAACATAGGAAGAGTGATAAATCTATTGGTTGGTACTTTTCATAGTACAAAGTATTTTCATGTACATTTCTGTCCTATCTTTTGTCTTTTTTGTGTAAGCTATTGTAGTGGTCCAAATATAGTGAAATTTATGTGGTATGCTATTTTTGGCACTAGCAAGCTACTGTAATTTTCTCAGATTTTTCTGTGCTATCAAAATAGATGTTGCTATTCAAACCTAGTGTTAATTAGGGTTTAATTAAATCTTGCTTTATGCATCAATAGTTAATTTGTTTATCTTCGGTGTATCTTTGAAGCATTTTACTTGATGTGGTGACTTGGCATGTTAATGTAGTGGTTGTAGTATTAGGGTAGCGGTACTTATGTGTGGCTATATCGTAGTTAGTAGTAGAAGAGAATGCAGTAGATGATAGGTATTTAAAGTACATGTTCTTGGATGATGTTGACTACCTTGTAGAAGAATTTTACTTCTATTCTACCCAATAAAGCGAATCATGTTCATCTACCTTGCATGCAATCATAATCATTATGTGCCCTTTCATGCGATGCACTTTTTGCATAAGCACTTACGCACATGCATCATACAGGATCGCAAGCAGAGAATCCAGCTGTCGTACCCGAGGAGCCGGAAGAGCAGCTCGAGGTGCAGCCACAGGAGGTGCTCGAGGCTATGAGGAGGACGTTGAGGAGCTTCAGGAGTGCTCTGATCACCGCTCGAGCTCCTTCGAAAGAGACAAGCCCCGAAGCATTTCTCCCTCGGTTTGCAAATATTTAATTAATGCTTTACTAAAATTTACACATTACGTTCAGGAGTTGTTTGAAACCGTTACTGCATTATACCTTGTTTACCTTTGTTATACTATATCCTTGTTACCCTAGTATTCGCAGTCGAGTCAATGCTTAGCTGGCTTAGACCGGTAGAAGTCGAGTGATTTCCTGTCACCTGCGAGCTATAGGTGGTTACCTGGATTTGCTTGGATAATTATGTCATCATGGGATAACTAAGTGTTAATTTGAAGTTGAGATCGGACAGAAACTTATAGGGTTTTAGACTGTAGTGATTTTCTGTCTATGTCGATTAAGGACCGACCGTTGTTGGGCCTCGAGTCATGTTGAATGCATGCCTCACATTTACCTGGCCGAATAACGTACCTTTCGACCGTGAAACTGGGAGATTATTCGGGCCGAGTGGATTGCCCGCAGCGTATTGTACTAGAGAAGGTGTGGTAGGACATGGGGGCGCGATGATAAGACCAAAGGGCAGTCAGTCAGCCCCTAGGTACATGTGGTTCCTGGCAAACTCGAGACTTTACCTGGATAGTTGACTCGGTGATCAATATGTCACTTTATGTGGGTGAGTGAAGTTTATGTGAGGAATAAATTACCAGCTGGTTAATAATCGATTCAAATAGCCATCGTTCACTGGATAGTGAACACTTGACTTGAGTTACTTCATCGTAGTAATATTGATGGAACACTTGGTTGGTTATAATGGATATGACATTATGGAAGTTGCTAATGATCATTGGTTGTCATTAATTACTTAATCATATGCTTGCTCTAGTGTAGGTGCAAATGTAGCTGACAGGTAAATAATGATTAACTTAATATAATGTTTCTGGAAAAAGGTTCTTGGAATGCTAAAAATGGCTTTTTGCAAATGAGTCAGCTACACCACTATAAAGCCCATCATAATCCTTTGTGTCACTTTATTTTTGGTTATATCGGGTAAGTCTAGCTGAGTACCTTCTCGTACTCAAGGTTTTGTTCCCACTTATTGCAGATGGGCAGATGTATTATAGCTACTGTATCAACTGCCTTTATCCTGTGATGGGTGATGGTCATTCCTTACGTCTCAACTAATGCTTTTGTTGGAGATGATCATCAGTTGGCACTTTATTTCGAACTCCGTGTGAGTGTGTGTGGATTTGAACTATTTGCTTCCGCTAATTTCTATTTGAACTCAGTTTGTAATAACTATGTTTAAACTCCGATGTATCCATGATGCAAACTTTTATGTAATATGTGATGGTGACCGCTAAACTTATTACGATCTTGGCTAGTGTGCGAGTTGGTTTCAAATCCTTCATGATTTCACAGATTACCGGGTTATACGGGCTTAAGTTTGCTAAATTGTCTGCTCTGGCGAGTGATTTTCTTACTTAATTTCGTATAATTTGTCGGTTCTGTTACACTCATCTTCTTTCTCTTTGTTCCATAGAGTTCTTCCATCCATGTTGAATGAGTTGTGTCTTTTTTGTGCAAAATTATTAGAGTTCATCATGTGCCTTGCTTCATCTTTGATTTGAATTCATCTTGTGACTTACCTAAATTGAATTGAGAGTTTCCTACAGGGGTTAGTCTAACAAAATATTCAGCATCTACTAAAGTACACTCTTGGTTCAAAAATTAAACTAGACACCATATCTAATTTAATCCAGGAAAGCATTTTAACCTAAGCAGCATGCTTAATTTAAAAAGCCTTTGGAAGTAAGATCAACATCCCTAAACTAAGCACTATGCTTAATTTAAAACAGGTATGAACATACTCCAAACCTTAAGCATACTATAGCAAACAAAGGTAGCATGAAAGCATTATAGAGATTTATTCAAATAGAGATGGAAGAGCATGGTTGTTATTTAGCAAACTGAGCATAGCTTGAAGATAGAGACAACCAAAATAATTTGGCAACATGGCATAAATTTTTTTTCAGAGAAGCCCATCCCCCATACTTGAATTTTGCAAATACAAAATCAAATTTGGATGGATGTGATTAAATGTTGCTTGATAATTGGTTGGAAATACCTTGCGTCATCATCCTTCATTATTTTTGCTTCAAACCTAGAATGGTTAGTGGCAAAAATACTCGAAGGAATATTTTCATAATTATATTTCTATGCTTATTTCATAAGGGCATTACAGCAAAAAGTGAAAGCTCATGTTATCTCCCGAAAGTGCTTGTTTTGGGGCAAAAGCTCATCCTCGGGAAACCTTTGAATTGTACTTTAAGTTGGTGGAGTGGTTTCCCCTCTAAAACCAACCTTTGTGTGCCTATCTCAAGATTCATACCAATAAGATTTGCAATATTTATGATATACAAACACATCTACATCCACCCTTTCAAAATCTTTATAAACGGGAAATATAGGATTGAAGATCTCTTGTGTGGCAGTGGAGAGATCAAATAATTTAGCAATATTTAGCATAAAATTTAGAGCAAGTTTTGTATTCAAAATTTTCTCAAAATTTGCTTTTAAAAATAAGTTAGAAAAATGAGTTTTTGAATTAAAATGAACTTTGAATCTCTAATTCAAAATCTAGATAGAATTTTAAAATGTACCTTTAAGAAAAGTTGTAGAGAATTAAATTCTAAACAACTTTTGTTTTGGGGTCAAGTTTTGAAAATGCCATTTTCTACTTCAAAATTTGAATTTGGGAATGTTTAGTAAAAATTCAGATTTGAAAATATGAAAGAAAAAGTTAGTTTCGCTTAGATGGGTCGGAGCCTCCCTTTCGGCCCGCTCCGCGAAACTGGCCCGGCCTGCTCCCGCCTCCGCGCCCGCACCTGGCCTCCCTCTCCTGCGCATGCCGCGCCCAACCACGGCAGGAGCCGTGCGCCCCGTAGCTGCCATGCGCCGGAGATGGCGGCACCTGGCCATCCGGTGGCCCCCGCACCCCACGCGCTCGCTTACACCCGCAGCGCCGCGTCCGCCTTTCCCTGCTCCATCGCATTGACCTCCCTTCGCTCCACCATAGTAGAAAAGTAGCCAAGTGGCTCTCCTCTGCCACCGCCGCGCAACTCCTCGCTGGAGTTGCCCGTTTCGGCCATCCCAGCTCATCGCCAGCCTCTCCGTCTTGCTCCGAGCTCCGTCTCTCTCTCGCGCAGCCCGCGCTTGCCTCCACTTCCCATGGTAAGCTTTCCCTCCGTGGGAATTGCTCGCCGGAGTCCCGGCCGAGCTCATAGGAGAACACTGCTCTGGGGACTCCTACTCTCCGCTCCCCCTTTTCCTTTCTTAGCATGCGCATCTCGTTCGCCTTGCTTCCATGGTGCTCATGCGCCTCTCCCCGCACCATCTCCTGGCCGGAGGTGACCAACCGCCGTTGAGCCACGCCGCTGTTCCACCATTGGTGACGGTGAGCTCACTCCCTTGCCTCCTTGACCACATTTAGGAACCCGCTAGGTCCGCCTTGTGGAGTAGAATGCGAGGGTGGAGACCTCACCGCCGGTGACCTCGCCGACGGCGAGATCTCGGCCAGTCAAGCCTCCCCTCTGGGATGTGCGACTGACTGGTGGGGTCCCCGTTGACCTCAAGCCCACCTGTCTATCCCTCTATGCCCACGTGGGTGTGCTGCACCGGGTGTACTTAGCACTTCGGCGCGTGTTTTTGGAAAAAGACTTCAAAAATGATTTTCTAGAAATTAGTTAAATGCTTGTTTAATTCATAACTCGAAAAATATGGCTCCAAAAATGGTGAAACAAATTTTGGTAGACTTCTTAGGAGTAGATATACAGTATAAAAATATTGCATATTGATTTTGTGATACTTTTCTGTGGAGCTTTATTTAAATCTTGAAATTGTTGTTTCCTTGGAAAATGCTTATTAAATAGAATAATTATCAGAAAAATATGGTTCTAGTTTTGTTAGTCTTCTTATGTGATGCACTTTGTATGAAAAATGTATGTTAGTCATGTTCTGTAGAAAAATTTTGATGTCTAGTTCAAGTACCTTTATTTGCTGATTTTTGTTATTTTTGCTAGAGAGCAAACTTTATATAAAACATGCCTTTGATAATTTTTTTATAGTGTTTGTTTACTGTGGAGAATATGGGAAAAATAGTAAATCTATTGTTTGATACTTTTCATAGTACAAAGTATTTTCATGCTCATTTTTATGCCTTAGCTTGTCATTTTTGTGTAGGCTATTTTACTTATCCACATATCATGAAAAATTTATGGTAGGCTACTTAGGGTAGGACTATGCTACTGTAATTTTTATAGATTTTTATATGCACTAGAAATATAGGTTGCTGCTGTAACCCTAGTTTAAATTGAATATAAAATAATATTCTTTATGTATGATTAGTGTAATAATATAGCTTTGGTGTATCTTTGAAGCATAAAATCCTTTGTTGATATCACTTGGCATGTTAGTATAATTGTGTTGATAAAGTATAGTAGCACTTGGTTAGGGTTATATGTTAGTTAGCGTAAAAGTAACGGGGATTTGTAATAGAAGAGAATGCAGTAGATGACATGTATTCGTAGTAACTGATATTGGATGATGTTGACTACCTTGTAGAAAGGTTTTACCTCTAGTCTATACCATAAGTCTCAATGTGTTCATCTACATATCATGTCATCATGATCATAGCATACCACCGCATCCGATGCACTGTTTGCATATTTACTTATACAATCGCATCATATATGATTGCAGGAGGAGTTGCAAGTAGTAGTTCAGGAGAACCAGACCAGGTCTGATCCACAAGAAACCTAGGCACAGGAGGTGCTAGAGATAGATGAGCAAGAAGAGGATCTACCTGAGTGTGTGGACCACCAACCCAGTTCCTTCGAATGAGGCAAGCCCCGGAGCATTCTAAGTCTCCTACTTTATAAAAGCAATTCTTTCTATATATGAGTTATATATTGTTGCATTAAGTTATAGGAGTTGATTGAAACCGTTGTTGCATTTATTATTATCCTTGCCTACCTTATTACATTCTTACCCGGTTAGGTCAGGATTGTCACGGAACCGTCCAAATTATAAGAGCACAAGTACAAAACCAATCACCGAAGTGATCAAATTCTCGCACTTGAGCCCATATAACTTCGGTAGTCCAATGAAATAACGAGGGATTTCAAACCAACCAACATACAAGCCAAGATCATAGTGATTCAACATAACGAGTCACATGTTACATCCATTTCATAAGTAGTCCAATATACATCGAAGTTCAACATAGTTATTACAACTTAAATTCAAAAGTAGCGGAAGCAAGGTAATTTGAAACTAACGACACCCTTATTTCAAATGCATGCCAGTACCAAGGTCGACTTCCAACAAAAGCATTAAAGAGAAGATAACTTAGAAGGATCATGCATGTGATCACACTCCACCACTAAGGCAGGAGCCAACCAACTCTTGCAGTCGCCATGATACATCACAACCTGCAACAAGTGGGAATAAAACCCTGAGTACGAGAAGGTACACAGCTAGACTTACCCGTCAAAAACCAGAAATAAAGTGACACCAAGGATCATGCAAGGCTGATATAAAGTGGGCTAGCTTGACAACATTTTGCATAAAAGATTAATATGGATAAGTAATCATTAAAGCTTAAGCATCAAGTTAATTATCATTAACCTGTCATCTATATTAGCACCTGTACTAGAGCACTCACTTGATTAGGAGCAAACAATATTAACCATAGCAGGTATAAATTGAGGCAACATTTACATCATCATCCAATTAACCATCCGTTCAATTTAATGGGATCTACGTTGCCGCTGCTCAAGTCAGGTGCTCACTAACCGGGAGTGACGGCGATTCGAATCGAGTTCCTATCCAGCTGGAGGGGTATTTCTAACACTCACCGCGCAGGCCCCTGCCAGGGTCGCACAAGCCACCTTTCATGTAATTTAGGAGTCGCGGGTTCGACTGATGCCGCATCCCCAAGGGCAACACTCTGCCAGGTGATAGGGACTCTAACCCCCCTTGGTCTCATGCCAATGTCCCCAAGCACATGCTTACTACCTCCAAGATGTGACCTACCATTCGATTCCCGGCCTGAACTGTATTACTCGGCTTCGCGGTCGGAATGACTTATCTGGCCAACTAAGTGTTAGACTGCGTTCAACATGACTCAAGGACGTACAGCGAATCGGTCCTTAAACGACTCAGACAGGGATAGATCCACACCAAAGACCTCTATGCCTTGTTGCTTCACTATCGTCATCCCGCCCGGTCTCATTTCATTTTATTAACACATGGTTCCTTTACACGATAGCAAATATAGTCAACCGTGCCATATATGAATATCCCTACATCTCGCAGGTGACAGGAAATCACCTGACTTCTACAGCTTAAAGCAGGGCTAAGCATCTACTTGATCCTAGTCTATGTAGGATTCAAGGATTCATATGTCTGGACAAGGAATGATATAATGCAGGAATGGTTTCCAACCAACTCCGGGGCTTGCCTGGGATCCGACTCAAGTTAGAGTATGTCAGATGAAACCCGCTTGACGAACACCTCTCCTCCAAGCACTTTCTCGTTCTTCCATCCTCGGGATGGATCCACCAACTCCATCGTCAGGGTTGGCTCCACATCAGGTTCTTCACATGCTTCAGCTAGCGTACCTAAATGAGGTGCAATAATGCATATGTATGAATGCATAGAAGTGCAATAAACAGAGTAATCAAACAAGCATACCAAAGTTCTCCTAAACACCTAGAGCTAATTAACTTAATCCTCATTAAGGCATAACATAGAAGATTGCAAGCACATCAGTCAAGACACAAGCCTCATAAGATCACAGGGTACTAACCCAAGTACCATCAAAGATATCAGTCACACTTTAACACACTAGCATGGCAAAGTTAATCAAAGCACTAGACTAGAATTTGCCACATTCTGGGCATCAGAACAGCAGCTAAGTAATTTAATCATAACTGGAGATCTACAACTCCAAATGACTTGCACGAAGACATTATGGAAAGCTTATGAAATTCTCTATATTTAATTTAATACCAACTAAGCTTGATTCCCATGTTTAGTAGGTTGAAAAGATGAAACTACAGAATCTGGTCTGCTCCAAACAGAGAGCAACCAAATCTGGGATCTGACTTTAAACATCTATAACTCAAAAACTACTTAACCAAATGCTACCAAATATTAACACAAGCTAGATACATAATTTATCTACAACTTTTGTATAAACAAGTTTTACAACAAAGCAAATTATCATGAAGAACTTTGCTAAGTTTCCAGATCTGTCTAGAAACCTCGTTTGCAAGGAATAATTATTAACTTATGTTGCAAACATATAATTGGACAAAACAAACTTTACCAACATGTCACACATGACCAATGAACACCAGAAAACATAGTGTCCATTGCTAAATAAATTATTTTAATACATATCTTAATTTATCTTAGATAATTAGGTGGAATTATGAACACATATTAAAGATACTCAATAAATTCTACTAAAATTACAGTGGCCTACATATGCTCCCAAAATTCTACGGTCCAAATTTCAAGCCATTTGTACAAGTATATCAACCTCTATGAAAAAGACAAATAGCTATTGCAATAAATCATGTGAGAGCAAGTTAAACCTAAAACTCAATATTTTCTATGAACACATGACCATAGTATGAATCAAAATGATAGAGCAACATCATACTAAGGTAATGGAATAACATTTTCCATTTTATCATTTATATATTATTTATAAGCTATTTATCAAGCCATAAACAAGTTAAATCAATAACTTGATCATACAGTAAGAAATGATCATGAAATTTATACCACAGTACACACATAGCATAAAAAGACTACCATAAAAATTTCACATCATTTGGAGCATCACAGCATCAGTTATGAATTTCCCAAACAACATATGCAAGAAATGCCTAATTAGCAAGATTAAATCTCAACCCTAAGAAAACAGTGAACAACTAATAAGTTTAATATTTTTATTAGTTAGTAAATGTCATCACAAGACTAACAAAACAAGAACCACTATTTTTGGACTTCCCAAACTCTAAATATGACTCTGGTCAAATTATAAGCATTTTTAGAGCATTTTTAAAGCTTAAATAAAGACATCAGAAAACATCTACAAACATGTAATATTTTATGATTCTACTGCATAGAGATTTTCTCAAGGTTTCCAAAAAGTCCACATTTGCCATTTTTGGACTTTCCTAGTAGGAGATATGGATTTTCAAAGATTAACATAAATTCTGAAATTCAAAAACAGGATTAATCAATCCTAACCCTAAACACACTAGGTGCACCCGGACGTATACCCAAACCCGCCACTACTTAAACTGACATGTGGGACCCGTTGTTCAGCCGGGCCCGCTTGTCATATAAAGAGAGAGAGACACAGAGGGGGGGAACGGCCTCCTTATGCCTCCTCCCGTCGGCAGAGCAGGGGAGGTGGAGGAGATGCCAGCGGCGGCTCGCCGGCGGCTCACCGGTGGCGAAGGAGGGGTGGCACAGTACCCCTGGGTCAGCGCGCACCCGCTAGTGACCTTGGCATGCTCCAGGGTGACCCGAGGTGAGCTGGCCACGGAGGCGGCAGTCCGCCGTGATGGCGGCTCCGGCGGTGGCCGTCTGCAGCAGCGGCGAGGCTAGAAAAAGGGGCGCATTGTGGGCGGCGCGAGGAGAGTAAGGTGGTGCGGTGGTTCATTCAGGTGGATGGGGACCGGAGACAAGGAAATCGCGTGGCGGCTCAGAGCTTGGCCATGGCGGCCATGGCGACCCGGCTCAGGGCAGCGGCGCTCCAGCTGCGAGCAAGCCGTCCAAGGCGTGCGCACGGGAGGGAGAAGAGGTTGGCGAGGATGGTGGCGCACGCAACTGCGGCCGTAGTGGCTTGAAGCATCAGGAGCGGCGGTGGCAGCGCGAGCTCTGCTCGCTCGTTCATGGCGGTCGTGACCATGAGCAGCAATAGCGCAAGAGGGAGAGCGAGAGGGAGTGGAGAAGGATGGGGAGGAGTTTGGGCGTCCGCACTGAAAGAGGCCGAGGCACCAGGACTAGGGATGAAAACGGAACAGAAATATTCCGAATTGACCGTTTTCGTTTTCTATATTATGAACCGTTTTTTAACATGAAAAATTGTCAGTTTTAATTGGTTTCACAACCATTTTCAATCATTTTTTGTACTCTTTAATTGCTAAATATAGAAATATCCCGAACCGACCGCTTTCGTTTTTCTATATCGTAAGTCCGTTTTCGACCGTTTCCGACCGTTTTCATCCTTAACCAGGACGCGCAGCAGCAAAGCCAGGCGCGGGCTCATGCATGATGGCCACGTCGGGAGCACGTGTCGCCCAAAGGGACAATTCTCCGAACACGTAGCGTGCAGCGAGATGGCCAAAGTGGACGTCAATTTGGGCCGGCTACGAGCAATTTTTGGAGATGGTTTGAATACAAAGTTTGCAACCCATATGAAGCTCTATATTTTCTATTACAGCGCCTAGATCAGTAGGGCTACTGATTAGGAAATAATTAGCTCCAAAGATTGTTGTGTCAGTGTTCTGATAGTGATTGACAAATACAAGAATTGATGACCAAAATGAAATGCAACCAATGCCATCTTCTTATATGATCTTCCCCCTCATGTGAGCTCCAACTTTTACATTTGGACCTACCCAAGTTACGTAACAAATTTTGGAGAACGCGACATGCCAATCTCAAGGTCATTTGAGCGACAAAGTTGCAAACATGTTGTTTTAGCAACTGATTTTGGAGATCCAAATATACTCCAAATGTGATGACACTTGATTCATTGTTTCCCTCATGAACAGTACTCCAACTCATATTAAGGAACCTAATTGAGCCACTATATGAAATTGGAAGATAAAATGTCGTGAACATGTTGACTTGATGCTGCCAATTAGGGGACTTAGAATATGCTAAGTGCTGGAAACAGCCCTCAATCTGACTTGTGGGCCCTTTTTGAGCATGTTACACACATTTTCATGACTTGACTCTTAAACAAAGTTTGTTCCTTATAAAATTTTCTACAACTTTGTAGAAGGGTGCATAGTTATGTAGAGCTTCTAGGTCCCACTTTTGAAATGGTCAAACAAGAGGGTTCTAGGGTCCATACATAGTCAACCATCACTTAGAGGTACATTTAGGCAAAATGATCAACATGAACATTGTTACATTAAGTGTTCTAAGTGTAGTTAAGGTGTTGTAGAGGCCAAACATACCCACCATGCATAGGTTGCACAACTGTGTAGGCCTCACATGCACTGAAACATAGAAGTTACTATAATTGTAGTGCTTGTTTCAAGGCCATGTTTCAATTGTTTCATGTGTTGTTGCCAGGTACATGTTACACATGCTTCCCTAGGTTGTTCCACATGTGTCCAAGATGTGTTGCACATGTTGCATTAACACTAGTTCCCATGGGATGTAAGGCATGTTTCAGTTCTAATCCAAACAAGCATATAACTTATCATTTCATGTGACTTTTTGATTCCAAACTTCATGAAACTTTTCCAGGGGTCACTATAGATGGAAAGTGATGTGAGACACACGAAAGGAGTGACCTCAACACCCACTTGCATTACCAAGCATGAGCGTCTAACATACACACATTGAAACATAATTATCATGAGTATGTTGCATATGTTTCTAAGAGATGTTGCAGATGTTTCAAAGCACATTCCATATAAGCAGGTTTCATATGTTGCACTGGTGCATCACATATGTTCCATGCTCATATATGAACTACTGATGCTTAGGCTCATGCAATGCAAGTGTCCAAAAAGCAAGCCTAACACCTGGGGTGTTACAGCCCTCCCCCTTAAAGGAATCGCATCCCGAGATTCAGAACGGAAGATCTTTAAGGAAGATAGAGACATGTTATCTTGTTTCCAACATCTGCTATAGCATTAGGCTACTAAACTTCAAGCATCAGAGAAGCTATTTCAGTCACAATATTTTTTGATACTTGCTCTTGATGGTGAACTTTGTCCGAAGAATTTTCTTCATTGACTTCCATGAAGCATTGTTACTTTGGGAGGAATCCAAGACAGCACAGTACTTCAATCTCAATGTACAGAGGTCATTTGGTCGATGAGCTAACCACTCACAAGTATCTGGTTCTTTAGTGACACAGCATAGTTCGTATGAACTTTACACTAGACCAAAATTTTCAGAAGTATACTCGTTGAAATGACCCTATGTTCACAAAGTTTGAAAAGCAGTCCTCTACCAAAATGGCTTGAGTACAACCTTCCAAAGGGTGAGATCATAGACGACAAAAATCCCCCAGAGGTTATATGATACTGAGTAACCAATAGACAAGGTCTATGCTGGTCGTAAATGTTCAATCCTTCAGATATCAACTAATGGAAAGCTACTTCCTATTTCATGTGTGTATTTCTCTTTCTCTGAGGACAACACTATATTATCTGAGTTTATCGAGGGTTTAGTGAATGTGATAGCTGACTCTGTTGGCTTCGTATTTCTGCCAAATGTTACCTAAGAAGATTCTCTTATCTAAAAGCAACCGTGATCTGGGTTGAACCAGATGCAACCTTTTGGGTAAAAACATTTATGAGGTACCAAAGTATGTCATCATTGGAAAATCATTACCAAAGAAAGATGTAGTGAGGCCTTAAGGACAACAAAAGTTGTAAATATTCACTAAACCATGGGGAGTAGTCTACCACCAAGCGATTGAGTAAAATTTTCCTTGGTGACTTAGTTGTACTGTAAGTTGAGTTGACTTGCAGCATAACAACTTTGTCAGGCCAACTTTCACCTTGAGGCTTCCTTTTTAGGATCAAACAGCAGCTCTAAGATGGGAAATTTATTGTTTGACACTTTTTAAATTGCTTCTGATTCGTGATGGTATAAATTGATTTGTAGAAACCAAGGCTGCTCGTACATTGGGGATACGAGAAAGCAAAAGCAAATGAAAGAGTGTAAACTAGCATCTGTGAGACCTCAAAAGGGCCATCCAACAGTAGCTTTGAACTTGGGGGTTACTTTTGCAGGGCAAAATGCATACTCTGCCTGGAGGATCTTTCTACAAGAATAAGGAACCGTTTCTGAATAGTCCTCAATACTTCATCCAATAGAGTTATGAACAAACCGTTTGTGGCACCTAAGGGCACAAGGATGATGATCGAAACTAGGGTATGCTTTCTCTAATTCTTCACTTTAGTTGATAGAACACCTTGCACTATCTGTGTGATTGTCCAAGATGAAATTTACTTGATCACAATGGCTCTGGAAGATAGAGTATCGCTCAAGTTGTTGGCTAGTTGATCAACTTCTTGTTGGTTATTGCTCTGTAAGACATAGCCTTCGTAGCTACCAAGGAGTCATTACCTAGTTGGAGATTAACATTCCTATTGGTAACTAATCAGTTGTCTCTCAACACTAAAAATTCCAAATCTTGACTCTTGACCACAATAATCGTGGTTGATGCAGAACGAATGGTTGCCATCGAGGTCAGCAGATAAGGAGTCACACCAGATATGGTTGATTTCGATTGTATGGTCATTATGCACCCAAGATTGAGACTTGGATAGCTCGGGTCATATGCACAATGCAACAATCGATTCTCATCCCATAGATAACTTGTCCAACATTAAGTGTTGTGTGTCCTTTTTATCCAACAGAGATGAGATACTTTGCTCACTAGATGACGTTCGTCCATACTGGGACAACTAAGTAGAGTCACTTGTCTACCCCTATTGCAGTCTGTTAATGTTTATGTCGGTGACCTGTTCTTCAAAGGTTATCCTCTTAGCAACTTTAGGAGTAAGCTCTACTACTTTTGGCCCGATATAAGGGTCTTTTGATAAGATATGGGAAAACAACCAAGGAAAAGTTCACATGAGAATAACACGTTGATGTTGTTCCGTAATGGATCATGACTAGAAACCACGATACCAGCGCGTGCCGAGCAGCACAACCTTGTGTCGGTCGCCCACAGGAGGCTCTCGGTTTCGTCGTGGCACCGTTAGTTGCTACTCATAACACCATTACCGATCACACCACCAAGGTGAAATTTCAAGTGACACAATTTGGGTGGTAAAAACAAGCATTATACAAGGAAGGATAGCAAGCAAAGGTAGTCACAAGGTTTAGAATCAACAGGGAAGCTATTCGCAGATCAAAACACCTCACAAGAGAACATAGCTCCATTGCCGAAGGCGACTGAGCATGAGATTTTTGCGTAATTCCATGCACACCTGGCGTCGACTAAAGAAATTACCAGATACTTAATTAACGAAGATTCGATTATGTTGAGCAACAACATGAGATCAAACTGATAAACATTCCAAGACTTGGGAAGGTTGAGGATGTATTAAGCAAACTTCAAGGGCGAAAACCGATATGTAGTCAGAGATTGAATTGATAAGGTAGATGCACGAATTTGCAAGCACACGATTTAGAGGCCATAGCAGAGAGACGTTGCATCACACTAGCTAACCTTTGGGAGAGGTAACCGGAAGGTCCAACATGGATTTGGGTACGGTCTCCACAACTGGCAACGTATGAACCATGGTCAAAGGCTAGAGTTGATGAGAGTTAACTTGGTTGGTCAGTTGACAAGGGTCTTCACAAAAAGGGTTGCAAAACATCCACGGCTTATGCAAACATATCAGAGATCTAAACTTTGGGCTTTCGGTCAAGCAAAGGCATGGATACAAACATTCAAGGGCTAACCACCAAGTCTACTGGCTCAGGCTCCTAAGAGAGAAAACCTAATTGAAGACAATAACCATACAATTACGTAACGTGAACGTTGTTCTAGGATAAAGCTATGCGACCCTTGTATGCTCACCGAGGACAAACGAGGGGACAACTAGGGCACTACCTAGATAACAAGCATACATACACGCATCATAACTTCAAGCAAACACATGAAGAAGCATACACAAACGAACTCAAGCAACTATTACCAAGCAAAAACCTTGCACACAGCAATCATTACTAATCACTAGGCTCACCCCTAACAAGCTTTATCTAAAGCAAGAACTAACTACAAATTTAGTCCAAACAAACGTTAGCTAAGGTGGCTAACTTCGCATATGCACAGAATCTGGACAGCAGCACAGTAGTTACTTGTTTCTACCATAACTGAGGTGGTAGGCATTCCATAAAGGTCATCCTAGACTTTCTGGAAAGCTTAGGAAGTTTTCCACATGTTTTTTATTCATACCAAAAGCTAAATCACAGGTTAACATAGCTAAACATGCTAATGGTTCAGATCTGTACCAACACGGACAGAAAACTGACAAGAACTTCAAAAAGCATAACTGGAGTTCTAGGGACACAACATGGCTGAGCCTTAACTTTATTTAAAGCTTATTACATTGTCTATAACTTTCTTATTATCATATTAAGATGATTCTATGGCTAACAAGGCCAAACAAGACAAAGAAGACATCCCTGCCCAGATTTGGACAGATTCTATCACTCCATTTTGCAAGCTCATAACTAGAGATTTAGATCACCAAATTTAGTGCTATTGGACCTCTTGGAAAGCTTAGAAAAAGTACTACACTTCTTCTATTATCTCCAAGTCATGATTCCCTATGCACACATGTCAAATAAACCAAACATTCAGATCTATTCAAAGCACAAGCAAAACCTGACAGCAAACTTCTAAAGGTCATAACTCTCAAACCATAAGACTTAGGGTCATGAAATTTTAGGACAAGCTAGATAAGTAAGTTAGCTACAACTTTGGTATTCTCCATAACTATTTCTAGCAAGGCTAAGCACACACTTTTCTCAAGCAACATGGGACAAGGCATTCTTGTTTTACTCCACACAAGGAAGATAGTGTACCACATCAATCACAAGTTACTCACTATAGAACAAGGGTGAGAGGAGCATAGCTATGCATAAAGCAACAATCAAGATAATGCATGCTTCGTCCTATTCGTCCTCTCAAAATTGCCAACCTAAGGTGGCAATCACGTTCTATGTCGGTGGCATAACACGTACTCTCTCGATATATAGCTAGTCATCAGCTACATTCGACTTACGCATTTGTGGTTAGCGTACCTGCAGAAAAGTTCCATTGCAGCCCAACAATTCCCCAATATATGGCACACAATGAAAGCAGGAAAGTAAAATTCTAAGTACTCCCATATATATATACCCCCGTATATATACATGTAGCACCAAAACTACCCGAATCCTTCGATCACCCACAATTAAGTACCTTCATATATACATGTGTGTAACATGTAAATAATCTAGTAACCAAAACTAGCTCTCCCCAAGACCGCTGGTTCGACGGTCATGCTCTCACAACTCACACTTACCTGAGTGTAGGTGCGATGTTGCATAAAAATAAACTAGCAACATATATGGTTATTTCATATATGAAGGCTACCTCTAATCTGACACACCGGGTAGCATAGTGTGGGAGAGTTATCACACATACATACCTTGGCCTAGGCGTAGATGCATAATTAAAAAACCCCCAAGTTAGTGCTTATATAAGCCACCTAATAATCCTTATATGGGCATAAGGAAATTGACCACTGGCATACTTAGGTTTAAAATTTAGATTTGACAAACCTATATATAACTATAAGTTGATAAAACTGATTTTAGAAAACAAAACCTTTGTTTTAAATACACATATGAAATGTTTAATGTTAAATCTTGCTACGATACCAGCTGTCATGGAACCATCCAAATTATAAGAGCACAAGTACAAAAACAATCACCGAAGTGATCAAATTCTCGCACTTGAGCCCATATAACTCCGGTAGTCGAATGAAATCAGGAGGGATTTCAAACCAACCAACATACAAGCCAAGATCGTAGTGATTCAACATAACGAGTCACATGTTACATCCATTTCATAAGTAGTCCAATATACATCGGAGTTCAACATAGTTATTACAACTTAAATTCAAAAGTAGCAGAAGCAAGGTAATTTGAAACTAACGACACCCTTATTTCAAATACATGCCAGTACCAAGGTCGACTTCCAACAAAATCATTAGAGAGAAGATAACTTAGAAGGATCATGCCCGTGATCACACTCTGCCACTAAGGCAGGAGCCAACCAACTCTTGCAGTCGCCATGATACATCACAACCTGCAACAAGTGGGAATAAAACCCTAAGTACGAGAAGGTACTCAGCTAGACTTACCCGTCAGAAACCAAAAATAAAGTGACACCAAGGATCATGTAAGGCTGATATAAAGTGGGCTAGCTTGACAACATTTTGCACAAAAGCTTAATATGGATAGGTAATCATTAAAGCTTAAGCATCAAGTTAAAAATCATTAACCTATCATCTATATTAGCACCTGTACTAGAGCACTCACTTGATTAGGAGCAAACAATATTAACCATAGCAGGTATAAATTGAGGCAACATTTCCATCGTCATCCAATTAACCATCCGTTCAATTTAATGGGATCTACGTTGCCGCTGCTCAAGTCAAGTGCTCACTAACTGGGAGCGACGGCGATTCGAATCGAGTTCCTATCCAGCTGGAGGGGTATTTCTAACACTCACCGCGCAGGCCCCTGCCAGGGTCGCACAAGCCACCTTTCGTGCAATTCAGGAGTCGCGGGTTCGACTGATGCCGCATCCCCAAGAGAAACACTCTAACAGGTGATAGGGACTCTAACCCCCCCTTGGTCTCACGCCAATGTCCTCAAGCACATCCTTACTACCTCCAAGATGCGACCTACCATTCGATTCCTGGCCTGAACTGTATTACTCGGCTTCGCGGTCGGAACGACATATCCGGCCAACTAAGTGTTAGACTGCGTTCAACATGACTCAAGGACGTACAGCGAATCGGTCCTTAAACGACTCCGATGGGGATAGATCCACACCCAAGACCTCCATGCCTTGTTGCTTCACTATCGTCATCCCGACCGGTCTCATTTCATTTTATTAACACATGGTTCCTCTCCACGATAGCAAATATAGCCAATCGTGCCATATATGAATATCCCTACATCTTGCAGGTGACCGGAAATCACCTGACTTCTACCGCTTAAAGCAGGGCAAAGCATCTACTCGATCCTAGTCTATGTAGGATTCAAGGATTCATATGTCTGGACAAGGAATGATATAATGCAGCAATGGTTTCCAACCAACTCCTACCACTTAATGCAACAATACTTATAATATATATAAAATTAATTGCTTTGAAGGTAGGAGGCTTATAATGCTCCGGGGCTCGCCTGGGATCCGACTCAAGTTAGAGTATGTCAGATGAAACCCGCTTGACGAACACCTCTCCTCCAAGCACTTTCTCGTTCTTCCATCCTCGGGATGGATCCACCAACTCCATCTTTGGGGTTGGCTCCACATCAGGTCCTTCACATGCTTCAGCTAGCGTACCTAAATGAGGTGCAATAATGCATATGTATGAATGCATAGAAGTGCAATAAACAGAGTAATCAAACAAGCATACCAAAGTTCTCGTAAACACCTAGAGCTAATTAACTTAATCCTCATTAAGGCATAATATAGAAGATTGCAAGCACATCAGTCAAGACACAAGCCTCATAAGATCACAGGGTACTAACCCAAGTACCATCAAAGATATGAGTCACACTTTAACACACTAGCATGGCAAAGTTAATCAAAGCACTACACTAGAATTTGCCACATTCTGGGCATCAGAACAGCAGCTAAGTAATTTAATCATAACTGGAGATCTACAACTCCAAATGACTTGAAAGAATACATTATGGAAAGCTCATGAAATTCTCTATATTTCATTTAATACCAACTAAGCCTGATTCCCAAGTTGAATAGGTTGAAAAAATAAAACTACAGAATCTGATCTGCTCCAAACAAAGAGCAACCAAATCTAGGATCTGACTTTAAACATCTATAACTCAAAAACTACTTAACCAAATGCCACCAAATTTTAACACAAGCTAGATACATAAATTATCTACAACTTTTGTATAAACAAGTTTTACAACAAAGCACATTATCATGAAGAACTTTGCTAAGTTTCCAGATCTGTCTAGAAACCTCGTTTGCAAGGAATAATTATTAACTTATGTTGCAAACATATAATTGGACAAATAGCTATTGCAGTGGCCTAGATATGCTCCCAAAAGTCTACTGTCCAAATTTCAAGCCATTTGTACAAGTATATCAACCTCTATGAAAAAGACAAATAGCTATTGCAATAAATCATGTGAGAGCAAGTTAAACCTAAAACCCAATATTTTCTATGAACACATGACCATAGTATGAATCAAAATGATAGAGCAACATCATACTAAGGTAATGGAACAACATTTTCTATTTTATCATTTATATATTATTTATAAGCTATTTATCAAGCCATAAACAAGTTAAATCAATAACTTGATCATACAGTAATCAGTTACCATGAAATTTATACCACAGTACACACAGAGCATAACAAGACAACCATAAAAATTTCACATCATTTGGAGCATCACAGCATCAGTCATGAATTTCCAAAACAACATAAGCAAGAAATGCCTAATTAGCAAGATTAAATCACAACCCTAAAAAAACAGTGAACAACTAATAGGTTTAATATTTTTATTAGTTATTAAATGTCATCAAAAGACTAACAAAACAAGAACCACTATTTTTGGACTTCCCAAACTCTAAATATGACTCTGGTCAAATTATAAGCATTTTTAGAGCATTTTTAAAGCTTAAATAAAGACATCAGAAAACATCTACAAACATGTAACATTTTATGATTCTACTGCATAGATATTTTCTCAAGGTTTCCAAAAAGTCCACATTTGCCATTTTTGGACTTTCCTAGTAGGAGATATGGATTTTCAAAGATTAACATAAATTCTGAAATTCAAAAACAGGATTAACCAATCCTAACCCTAAACACGCTAGGTGCACCCGGACGTATACCCAAACCCGCCACTACTTAAACTGACATGTGGGACCCGTTGTTAAGCCGGGCTCGCTGGTCATATAAAGAGAGAGAGACACAGAGGGGGGGAACGGCCTCCTTCTGCCTCCTCCCGTCGGTAGAGCAGGGGAGGTGGAGGAGATGCCAGCGGCGACTCGCCGGCGACTCGCCGGCGGTGAAGGAGGGGCGGCACAGTACCCCTGGGTCAGCGCGCACCCGCTAGTGACCTTGGCGTGCTCCACGGTGACCCGAGGCGAGCCGGCCACGGAGGCGGCAGTCCGCCGTGATGGCGGCTCTGGCGGCCGTCTGCAGCGGCGGCGAGGCTAGAAAAAGGGGCGCATTGTGGGCGGCGCGAGGAGAGTAAGGTGGTGCGGTGGTTCATTTAGGTGGATGGAGATCGGAGACAAGGAAATCACGTGGCGGCTCAGAGCATGGCCATGGCGGCCATGGCGACCCGGCTCAGGGCAGCGGCGCTCCGGCTGTGAGCAAGCCGTCCAAGGCGTGCGCACGGGAGGGAGAAGGGGTTGGCGACGATGGTGGCGCATGCAGCTGCGGCCGCAGTGGCTTGAAGCATCGGGAGCGGCGGCGGCGGCGCGAGCTCTGCTCGCTTGTTCATGGCGGCCGTGACCATGAGCAGCAATAGCGCAAGAGGGAGAGCGAGATGGAGTGGAGGAGGATGGGGAGGAGTTCGGGCATCCACGCTAGAAGAGGCCGAGGCGCCAGGAAAAGCAGCAGCAAGGCCAGGCGCGGGCTCACGCATGATGGCCACGTCGCGAGCACGTGTCGCCCAAAGGGACAATTCTCCGAACACGTAGCATGCAGCGAGATGGCCAAAGTGGACATCAATTTGGGCCGGCTACGGGCAATTTTTGGAGATGGTTTGAATACGAAGTTTGCAACCCATATGAAGCTCTATATTTTCTATTACAGCACCTAGATTAGTAGGGCTACTGATTAGGAAATAATTAGCTCCAAAGATTGCTGTGTCAGTGTTCTGACAGTGATTGACAAATACAAGAATTGATGGCCAAAATGAAATGCAACCAATGCCATCTTCTTGTATGATCTTGCCCCTCATGTGAGCTCCAACTTTTACATTTGTACCTACCCAAGTTACTTAACAAATTTTGGAGAACGCGACATGCCAATCTCAAGGTCATTTGAGCGACAAAGTTGCAAACATGCTGTTTTAGCAACTGATTTTGGAGATCCAAATATACTCCAAATGTGATGACACTTGATTCATTGTTTCCCTCATGAACAGTACTCCAACTCATATTAAGGAACCTAATTGAGCCACTATATGAAATTGGAAGATAAAATGTCATGAACATGTTGACTTGATGCTGCCGATTAGGGGACTTAGAATATGCTAAGTGCTGGAAACAGCCCTCAATCTGACTTGTGGGCCCTTTTTGAGCATGTTACACACATTTTCATGACTTGACTCTTAAACAAAGTTTGTTCCTTATAAAATTCTCTACAACTTTGTAGAAGGGTGCACAGTCATGTAGAGCTTCTAGATCCCACTTTTGAAATGGTCAAACAAAAGGGTTCTAGGGTCCATGCATGGTCAACCATCACTTAGAGGCACATTTAGGCAAAATGATCAACACGAACATTGTTACATTAAGTGTCCTAAGTGTAGTTAAGGTGTTGTAAAGGCCAAACATACCCACCATGCATAGGTTGCACAAAATTGTAGGCCTCACATGCACTGAAACATAGAAGTTACTATAATTGTAGTGCTTGTTTCAAGGCCATGTTTCAATTGTTTCATGTGTTGTTGCCAGGTACATGTTACACATGCTTCCCTAGGTTGTTCCACACGTGTCCAAGATGTGTTGCACATGTTGCATTAACACTAGTTCCCATGGGATGTAAGGCATGTTTCAGTTCTAATCCAAACAAGCATATAACTTATCATTTCATGTGACTTTTTGATTCCAAACTTCATGAAACTTTTCCAGGGGTCACTATAGATAGAAAGTGATGTGAGACACACGAAAGGAGTGACCTCAACACCCACTTGCATTACCAAGCATGAGCGTCTAACATACACACATTGAAACATAATTATCATGAGTATGTTGCATATGTTTCTAAGAGATGTTGCAGATGTTTCAAAGCACATTCCATATAAGCAGGTTTCATATGTTGCACTGGTGCATCACATATGTTCCATGCTCATATATGAACTACTGATGCTTAGGCTCATGCAATGCAAGTGTCCAAAAAGCAAGCCTAACACCTGGGGTGTTACAAGGATCGAATAACTGTTTAGCCCTGCTTAGATGGGTAGCGATCGGTGATTCCCAGTCACCTACATTTATAGGTGGTTATTGGAATTATTTAGATATAGAGTGAATGATATCCTAGAAATAACCATGTGTTGATGGATAACTGGAGACCAAACGGAAAAGTTGGAGGCAACCAGACAGGGTTCTGGGGTGCTACTAGTTTCCCATCTGTGTCGACTAGGGACCGATCGTTGCTCGTCCCTCTTGTCATGTTAAACGCATGCCTTACATTTAGCTGCCTGAATAAAGTACCTTTCAACCGCGAAGCTAGTGACACTATTTGGGCCAGGATAAACTCGGATTGGCAGATGTTGATGGTCCTTAATGGCAACATTATACCTTCAATTAATGCACAACATAATGGTAAAAGGGTTATTAGTGCATAGTTGTAGGGTTTATTCTGACAAGTTCCACAAGTTGTGTTGCTCTCACCTCTTTTGCAGAATTATTGATATTTCACCACATAAAAGTATCTCAAATGACAAAACAGAACACACCATTGTGAAGATCTTGTCGAGATGATTGAAACGGACATATCATTTGCTATATTTGGAGTCTCGACGAGAAAGTCCCCGATGAATACGCCTAGGAATTCTCTGGAATACTCTGGAACCATCACCAAGCAAGAGTTTTATGCACTAACATGACAATTTCCACAACTTTGGTGATTTGTGAATTTTTAGGGATTAAAATAGAATAAGCCGGGGAGGAGTAGGAGCCAAGGAACCGAACCAAATCAAGTCAGAATTCCGCAAGAATTGACGGGAAGGTTCTAGAGGACACTAGAGGACATGGGAACAAAACGGAAGCTCGACGACTGACAGGAGGGGCCAGCCGACCCCATATGTCAGGCCAGCCAGCCTAGGCCCACAAGGAAGTGAGCTCTGCTTCGTGTGACAGCCTCCAACCGACCTCTACAACGCATCTCGACCATTGTTTCAAGTCGGTTTGATCCGAAGGCTGCGGTTCATCCCTCCGGGCTATATAAGCAGGGGCAGACCCTCCCTAAGGAAGAAAATCACAATCATCATTAGTTGATCTCTCATTTAGAAGGCCAGAGAGAAAAGCTAGGGTTTCCAATTAGAAGATTAGAGCTCTATTTCAAGTTTAGGGTTAGAATCTAGCTAGATACAAGTAGAGTTGAGCGTGGCTTAGGATTCCAGATCGACGTCAGGAGATTTGGTAATTCTATCATTGTATCTCGTAATTATGACTTTGTTCTACTTCAATATCATTATGTTCTTGTCTATTTCATTCTTAGTTTATTCTAGTTCTATCTTTGATATAGTCTTGATTGATAATAAGTTTAGGCATAAGTTCGTAGAGCGCCTAGTTCAACTCCGGATTAGATTAGGTGGTAGAAGTAATGTAGATGTGGTGTCTAGATTATATTTACCTACGAATGCACCCTATTTTCCGGGCCATATGGTAGATCGTGAAGGTGACTTTTATAGCTTCGTTGAGTCCTCTGTAGTCCACTCCCTGAATCTAGGACAAGTAGAACCTGGTTACTTGGGGAAGGATTGCTCTGTTCTTGAATTTCCTGAAGTAATGTTCCTTATGTTTAGATGGAAGATTGATTATGCTATAGATGATAAGGAGTAGATTAGAAAACCCTGAGACTTGGTAGATAGGTCATAACCCTAGGAATTAAATCTCTAGCCGTGTCACTTTAATTTGTATCCACTTGATCCTACGAGTTCTCTCTAATTATGGATTCTCTATCTTATCTCATTATCATTATCATGATCATCAATATCATTTGACTTACCCCTTTTTAGATAGAAGTGGTTAATTGATTTATATCTATAGTATGTATTTGTAATTCTTATAGCCATATCAACTTTCTCTTTTAAACCCTGTTTAGAAGCTCCCAGTGGTAGAATTATAAATAACGATACCTGGAACTTTCCTAGGTGAAATGCTACAACGAGAGTATTTTATCTGTGCGCTTGCGAATAACTTTTTATATTTTATAAGTGCCATGATTATAAGTACAACCACATTTCTTACGTCGTGTTAGGGATGACAACCTAGCGGGTGCGGCATAAGAGATGCCAATAGCAGACTGGTGCTGAAGGGGGTATGATGGGGACACAAAGAGTGAGCCTAAGGTGTGTCCTGGCTGTCAGGTGGTCCTAGGTAGTGCGGTCAATGATTGTTATCCCGTGGTGTCTACCTGGAAAGTGTCATTGGTGATCTGTAGCTCACTTTAGCGGGTGAGTGTGGTTTGTGTGGGGAATAAATCACCAGCTGGATAGGAATCGATTCAAATCACCATCGCTCCTGGACAGTGAGCACTTGACTCGAGTTACGGCATCGTAGTAATGATGATGGAACACTGATGGTTATATGGATGATATTGGAAATGCTAAATCTAAGTTGGTAACTAGATGTTATTGATAAATCAAGTGATTGCTATAGCATAGGTGCTTACCTAGTCTGATAGGTTATAATAAAGATGATGCAAAGTATTTAAAATGATTTATTATGTCAATTTGCTCTTTCGTAAATGAATCAGCTAGTCCACTAAAATAAAGCCTTGCATACTCCTTGGTGTCGCTTTATTTTTGGTTTAAGACGGGTAAGTATAGCTGAGTACCTTCTTGTACTCAGGGTGTTGTTCCCATTGTTGTTGTAGATGGTTAGATCTACTACGGCTATTGCATCAACTGCTTGTACCCGGTGATGTGCGACAACTAGGGCCAAGGGCAATGGTCGTTCCGTATTTCTTATCTGATGCTTTTTTTTGGAAATGGCTACCTCCTAGCACTGTATCTAAACTAAACGTGTGTGTAGCTTTAAAACTATTTGCTTCCGCTATTTCAATATGAACTTGGGTTGTAGTAACTTTATATCCTAAACTCTGATGTATTCCACTGTTGTTGTGAACTTTATGTAATATGTGACTGTGGCTGCTAAACTTGTATGATCTTGGTTTGTATGTTGGTTGGTTTGAAATCCTTTGTGGTTTCACGGACTACCAGGTTATATGGGCTTAAGTTTGCTAAATTATCTGCTTCGGTGGAAGATTTTCTTACTTAATCTCATATAATTGGTCGGTTCTGTTACAGCTGGCATTGGAGCAAGGTTTAGCAGATTACTGTTCACATGAGTATTTAAAACAAAATAGTGTTTAAAACTGAGTTTTAAAACTTAATAGTGTGACAGTGGTCATATCTTGTATGCCTAGTTAAGGACTCTAGGTGGCTTATTTAAGTATTGACTTGGAGGTTCTTGCATCATATTTCTATTTCGTTGCTCATATGGCATGCTATTGTATGAGTGCCATTCACTTGATTGGTAATGTATGGATCAATTACCTCTACGCCTCGGTAAGTTAGAGTTATGAGAGCATGATCAGATACACTACTGATCTAGGGAAGTGCTTATATGATGCCAGATTATTTGCATGCCATACGCGTGTTTATATGAAAGTGTCCTATGTGTGGGTAATTCCATCCTTTGGTGACGATGCTGTCAATAGGACGATGGTTCGGGTAGTTGCTACCATTGTACGCGTATCTGGGGATGCGTGTAGAGCGAGTAGATTACTTTACTATTTTCATGCATGATATTCATACTGTGAGGGTTTGGGCTGAAATGGATCTTTTGCAGGTACATAACAGCGCTATCGTGTAGTACGTATTAGTTATGTTTATGAGAGACCGTTGTATGCCACTGTCTATGCCGCTAGCAATTGTTATTTTCTAAGTCTGTGAGAACGTACGGAACGTGCATGCATCATGTTGTTACATATCATTCCTGGCATTGTTCCTCCCCTCATAAGTTGATTATCTCATTTTGATAAAAATGACAACTTAATATTGTTCTCACATGAGTAATAAAATTTTGCTACAGATGGCACGCATGAAGCAAATTGCCCGTAAGTCCACTAGAGGAAGAGCACCTCGACACCAGTTGCCCCTGAGGGAGCACTGCAACACGGACACCTTCTTGAGTGAGTTTGGCATGACGACATTGCTTTGGAGAGTCCTCCATGATGTGGGATACCCAGAGGGCCAGAAGCCGATGTACTCTTGGACTGAGAGTCAGTTGGCAGAGGATGGGATTGCAGTGGTAGAGATCATAGTTCCTGCCCTTGGTAATGCTCCAGACTGGGATGGCTGGCACTCGGAGTTTGAGGGTCACACTCCTTTCGAGGGTGTAGAGCGACAGGGACATCATGAGCAGATTTCCCAATGAGCTTGCAGCAGCACTAGCTGGCACCTTTCCTAGGGATGATCCTCGTGATGCTATTTGGGTTCAGCCTTAGGGAAGTGCCTTAGTCAGAGGTCTAGATGAGGGACAGGTGAGTGACAACCATGCCATGAGTGCTATGTTTGTAGCTATCAGAGCTTATGAGGGTCTGGAGTGCACTTATTGGACATTTACTGGCTTGCGTGGTGATGATAAGCTCAAGGCAAAGAAGCAGAAGAAGAAGCAGGCACGTGTGATAGCGAGTTTGCAGGAGCAGTGGGCTGATATGACCTTACAGCGGGACCAGGCTATAGAGAGAGGTGATGGTGCTATGCAGTTGGTACATACGTTGACTCAGGCCAACAACAATGCGGACCGCATGATTGAGCAGTTGGTTTAGGAGAGGAATGAAGCCTAGAACGAGAGGAACCTTCTGAGGCAGAGGGTCGATGAAGTAGAGGAGTACAACGTCAACTTGCACGAAGAGTTTCACGCGCTCTACAATGGGATTGGCCCGTATGCTCCTCTAGGCACCGCTGGCATGGACGCCGATGATGACAATGAGGATGAGCCTGCAGCTACACCTGGTGGCGATGGTGACGTCTCCAACCCCGACGATAGCCCCGATGAGTAGGCTAGTAGTTGTTGTGCTAGCTACTAGGGTTTCGTTTGCGATGATCTTTTGCATGGTTGGCATATCTGGCATGTAATAATGAGTAGAAAGACTAAGACCTTGATGTAATGTCGAAAACATGGATGTGTTTGTGGCGATATCTGAACGTTAAAAGTCTAGTGTATGTATGTTGGTCATTTGGTTGTTCTGGACGCGATGTGTTGTGCTTAAGTAATCTAATTAGTGATGTTGTGTTAATTGGAATGACTTATTGTGCGCCTGTTTTATTGTATGAATTTATTCTCTCCATTGAATTTAGTACGACATAATTTTTCATTCACCTGCAATTTCTACAACATCGCCTAATAATTACTGTTGCTGAAAAATGCAAATGTCAGCAAACACTCGTCGTACCGTGTTTGATGCCACTAAGGCAGGTGGCAGTGCCACTGGGAATGAGAATCGTGATCCACCCCCACCTCCTCCTCCACCATACACCGTAGAACAATTCTTCGCATAGTTCCTAGGAAGTCAACGCAACATGGAGAATATGCAGCAGAACATGGAAGCTGCATTGCGCCACATTGCTAACAACACCCGTCGTGGGTTAAAACTGGGTGGACATGAAGCGAATCAGTATAGCAGTTTCAAGGACTTTATGGACACCAGGCCATCAATCTTCAAGTAAGTGACAGAGCCACTGGATGCTGAAGAATGGATAAACACCATGGAAGATAAGTTTCATGTACTGAGGATGACAGAAGTATTGAAGGCTGAGTATGCAGCTCATCAGCTACAAGGCCCTGCAGGAATGTGGTGGAAGCACCATCGCACCACTTTTCCCCCTAATGCTCACATTACCTGGAGGGAATTCACTGAGGCTTTTTGTGGAGTTTATATTCCACCGGGTCTGACAGAAATGAAGTTGGGAGAATTTCTATCTCTGAATCAAGGCACCAAGACTATGACGCAGTATTTGCATGCCTTCAATAATTTAAGTTGTTATGCTTCTGACACGGTGAATACTGATGCCAAGAATATCGCTAGTTTCAAGAGAGGTCTAAATCCCAAGAAGATGAAGCATGTGGGTACCAATACCAGAACGAGTTTCAATGACTTTGTCAGTGACTGCTTGAAGCAAGAAAAGAACAACAATGTGTATGCTGCATCCAAGACTCGCAAGAGGGCATTTGAGTTAGGTCCATCCCAGCCAAGAGCCCCGATGGCAAATCATTCTACATATCATCTACCTACTCCTGGTTCAAGGTTTAGGCCACCCCAGAGGAAGAATCAGAATACCCAGCAACCTTAGAGGAATCAGAAGCCATTCAAGATGGTGGTTGCACAAGCCAAGAAAGGACAAGGTAGTTCATCTGGAGCTGCTACTCAAGTAAGAGGACCATGTTTCAACTGCAATCAACCTGGCACTTTGTGAAGTTTTGCCCATATCCCAAGAAGCAGCAGAATCAATATCAAGCTCATGTGCACCACACCACTGTAGATGACATCTTGGAAGGAGAGCCCATGACAACCGGTATGTTTTCTATCAACAACTGTCCTGCAATCGTTTTGTTTGATTCCGGATCATCTCATTCATTCATAAGTTAAGCATTTGCAAGAAAGTATGAGCAAAAGATAGTTGAATTGGAATGTGCTTATCGGATAAGTTCAGCTAGGGCTGATCTGTTAACTAATAAGATAATCCAGAGGGTAACCCCTGAATATAGCAGATAGGCAGTATAAGCTTAACTTGATAGTTATGCCAGGGTTAGGTCTGGATGTAATCATGGGAATGAATTGGATGAATAAGATGGGAGTAGTGATTGATGTTGGAGGAAGAACTATTTCCCTCAAGGAACCTCTTGGAGAAGGCACATTTTAGGTAGTCTTGATGAGGACATCGCCACGCTGGACACACCGACGCTATGGTCTTCTCCAAGTTGCAATTCGTCCCCAACTCAGCTGCCACGTCACCCTCGGATTCAGCAGACACGTCGTCACTGTTTTGGTCATAACTCTCTCATACGACATCGAAACGGGGCGTTCTTAGATGCGTTGGAAAGGGGACGACGACGCCGTCGTTTTGGATCTAGTCCCAGCTCCAGAAGGTTCGTGGATCATTCTGTGTGACCACAACAAGGTGCTGCGTCACCTATTTGGGCCAACTTGGCCTTGTATCATGTCGGGCCTTAAGCCCAAGTTGTGGGCGCCCAACCCCTGGCCGTCCTCAACCCTAGGTCGAGTCTTAGACTATAAAAATAGCCACCGCCGCTGCTAGACAATTGGGTTTTGTTTAGAGTTTAGTTTTCCATCGAGAAACTGAATCGTTCATTGTAACTGTGGTGACAAATCCTTTTACAGTAATCCAGGACCCCTATTCTTGATCTCCTCCATTGTGTCGATTAGTCCTTTAGAACCGAGTTCTTGAACCCTATATTGATATTCACATCATTCATATTTGCAATTTCAAATTGCGTGTTTTTACCTTCTTGCTTGTGTTCTTCGATTCGCTTGTAGGAAAAGCCTTCTTGGCGAGGTCAATCAAGTTGTGCTTGGTTGATAACCAACGGAGCAGTGGTGTAACGGTTGCAGGGTTCGAATCGTGTCTGATTTGAAGCCGGATCACCAACGTCGAGATCTCCACAAATCGAACTTACCGGTTACCTCTCGGAAGATCAGGCCTGTATCTCATCAAGTCTTACCTCAGAGAATAGATCTGGCCAGTATAACTTGTGTAGTCCAAACCACTCTTCTAGCCAAGATTCTAGTAGTGTGCGAGTTTCCAAACGTGTTTCCAGATGAGTTACCTGGTCTTCCACCAGATTGAGATGTTGAGTTCGCCATTGAGTTAATCCCTAGAACACCACCGATCTCAAGAAGGCCTTACCGGATGCCTCCGAATGAATTAGCTAAGCTGAAGAAGCAACTCTAGGATTTGTTGAATAACATGTTTGGGTTCAGTGTATGTGCGTCGTTTGATCGGCGCATTCACTTAGTCACTTTGTCGTTTCCTCGTTTTTCTTCTAGTTTGAGCTAGGAATGTATGTGATCCTCCTTAGTCATGTGCATGTCGGTGCGCATTTCAGCTTGGGGGGCTAGCTCGCGGGGCTAAAAGGTGTGCGACCCAATCGCGTGGCAAGATGTCGAAAAAACCATAGATCCGGTCGATGCAAGAAGAAAGTGAGCGAGCAGCTAGAGTTTTGTTTTCCTTTTGTTCCTTTCTCCTTAGAGCAAATGAGTTTCCTATTTCCTTTCAAACCCATGCACAGGTGCTTGGCCTTGCCCTAGGGTTGGTCCACGAGGCTTGGCTGGGTGACCTTTTTGGTGCGAACAAGAAATCAGGACTTGGGTCACCAGTTCGTCATGGCTCGAGGTGCAATCGGAAAGAACTCGAGGAGGAAGCGGTCACTAGGACAATGACAAGCAGTGCTACGCCATGGGTCATGTTTGTGTGACTATGTGTACTGTCTCTATGAGCGAACTGTGTCCGGCCGCTTGCGTGAGCTAGACCGAATCGCTCGAGAGTTCAGACGCTGCTAGGGTGAAGTGTACCGATATCATGTTCCCTAGTTGGCTCTAAGTTTTCTGAAACTAAAGGTAAGCCTACATGTGTATGTGAATGTGCTTGGGTAGAGAGGCTAAGGTTAAAGTGGATGTGACTGGCCGATGTACTGGAAGCTATCGTGAGACTGGTTGTCGTCGCTTGGGGTGCGGCGAGCCCCCGAGCGTCTGCTCATGACGAAGTCGTTGCGGTCTCGGGGCCACGAGCTGGTGAGGGCGCTTCTTCAGTATTAGGAGAGGTCATAGCTGATGCGGGTCGACCTCTGGGGCTGCCTTGGGCCGACCATTGCTTGCTCGACGTCCTCGGCGGGCTCATGAGCCCCCGAGGATGGCTTCCTCGCATCCGACCCGATGCGGTTTTGGGCCGAGGAGGCTCATGCGTTCTGATGCTTGAGCCCTCATGGCGTGATGACGTCGCAATTGTCGTGCCTTCGCTTCTGGGTGTGGTTGCCACTCTTGACGAAGAGCCGGCGTGACCTGTCGCCACGGGTGCGGGTTCTGAGGGCAACATGAGTTAGTCTGCTCGGCGTGGCACATGGTGCGCTCAAGGAGCCCGCTTCCTCGGATGCATGTGCCTCCGAACGAAGGTTTATAGTTCACTGAGACGTGACGGATGGTTTCTCCACCATGCAGGACTAGGTCCTAGTTTCGTGCTTGGCCTTGCGAGACGTGGCACCGGGTAGCCGCCTGATCACTAACGACGACGCCGTGTGGCGGCAGGTGATTTTGTCGTTCGTGCGTGCCCTGACACGTCGCGCTCCACTTGCTATGGAGGCGCTGTCCGGGGCGTAGTTCTATCAACGAACCCAGGCTTCTGGGTGAGGTAGAAACTGGCGATGGGCGTCGACCCATTGGCGTGGATTACCTTGTAGTTCCCCAAAAGGATGTGGCCGGTCGAGGCCATTCCTTGGGTGAGCTCACCTTGAGCCTTGGGCATTTGGCTTCCTAGGTGGAAGATTTGGCTGTGGCTCATGGAGAAAGAGGGTACTGGCCCCTTATGTAGGTGAACTCTAGGATGTTGCCACTGAGGGCAGTTTTGAGAGTGTGTCCATCGTAGACCACAGGGTCTAGATCTCTGAAGCGAAGGTCTAGGACGCAGCTGGACGTGGGTGCTAGCCCTTCGATGTCGGTGAACTCATAGTTTTCATGGCGAATGTGGCCACCGTGGGCCATTCCACGAGCGAGTCCACTAACAGTGCGAGGAGCCATCGCTTCCTTCTCAATCAAATGAGAGTGCGTGACTGTCCCCTACTTGGCATGCCAACTGTCGGTGTTTTGTAAACCAGACTAGTAAATTTATACGATTGTTGCGCTGCTCTAGGAAGACGATGGTAGCATCCAAAAGACATGAGGATTTATACTGGTTCAGGCTGGAGCTCTACGTCCAGTCTCAGAGATGATCAAGTGCATGTTCCTCGCTTGAATGCTCTGAAGTTCTTACAATGGGGGGTGCAAGAACGGTGGAAGAGGTAGAAGAGCTAGAGCTAGGAGATGGGCTGCCTGAAGGAAAGCTTCAGGAGCCCTTCTGCGGTGTAGGAATGAGTACGGATCAGAGTCCCCAAGATGGGTGCCCTGGCTGCCCTTATATAGAGTCCGAGGCCAGGGCATGTACAAAGCAGAAGGTTCTCCCGACCGAAGAGTCGTGAGCCTGAGGGAGGACCTAGCTAACTTGGCTTGCAAGGTACGCCATCTTGTGGTGCACGTCTAGGCATGGTTGTCGTCATGGTTTTGTGGCCACGTCATGGCATGGTGTGACGTGGTGTTATTGTGCTAGCCATGGTGGCACTGTAGGCACGACGATGGTTCGCCAACCGTCCTGTGCGACGTGGTCTCCACCGTGGTCTTCATCACCGCCTCCTAGTTTTCAGGGGCATCGTATAGGAGTTGGTAACCGTCCCTGGGTCATTGATCACCCTATTGGCTTGTGTAGCTAATGGCCATGATCCCGAGCATTGGGGTCATGGTTGCCGTCGATCTAGATGGCCTCTAAGTCAAGGCCCTCGTCGTGGATCCCATCCCATAGTGGGTAGAATCATACAGGCGTCTTGTCGGGCTGTATCTTGATGGTTGGCACCGTATCGGCCGTCACCACCTTGGGCGGTGTTGTCTTGTCTGTGTTGCGTGGCACAGAGGTGGCGTATGAACAGGTCGAGGCGACCACTGTCCCCTCGGTGTTTGCGGGGTCAGTGTGGCGTGCCTACTCTTGTCAGAGCGGGCATGTTTGGCTGGGCATGACCCCTCCCCATTCCTCCGGGGGTTGGGACGGCAGAGAGGTCGTGAATCTCTCACGCGTCGTGCAGCTAAGACAGAAGGAGGGGTCGCGGCCGACCCTGGCCTTGGTGTCAGGCCTATTCTGCTTGGCTCGGCTGGGCTTCGGTCATTCGGGCCTTCGCTAGTTGATGTGTCGTGGGCCGCTCGGGCTGCTAATTAATCGGTGCCCTGAGACACCCAGGGGTTATAACCCCGATAGATCTACATCTTGCCATCCCAGATGGCATGATCACGTGGAGCGTTTAGCGCTAACCGCCTAGAGATGACAGAGCGGTGGAAACTCATCGTCATAGGGAGACCAATCTAAGATCGACTCCATGAGGGACAAGCAGTCGGCTAAGCCCTTGTCGACCCGATCGATAGATGCGATCAGGTCGTCTCAGACTATCGGCTTCCTCGGTCAATGTGGCGCCAATCGACGAACTCTTGGTGAGGAAGGTGACCCCGAAAGACGTTCTAGGATCAGATCTGCTGATGTAGGTGCAGGAGTGGCCGGCGCAGGATTATCCTGCACCGGTTGGATGATCTCCCCATTGCTGTTGTTGTTGATGACCCAGGTGATTGACCCAACCGTGAAGATCTGGCCGGGCCTGGGGGCGAACGGAGAGCTTGGAAGATGTACCATCTGGTTTGCCATGGGATCAAGTGCACACCCCTACCTGGCGCGCCAACTGTTGACTAAATATGCTTGGCAGTCCACCGAGGGTGATACCCATGATGGGAGATTGATCGGAGAGGTGCCCTTGAACAGGAGCAAGATGGTGACAGAGACACAAGATTAGACAGGTTCAGGCCGTCAGCTCGACGTAATACCCTAATCCTGTGTTCTGTCAGTTTGTATTGGCTATCGTATATGATTGAAATAAGTTTCGAGGGGGTCCCCTACCCGCCTTATATAGCCCGGGGGAAGGGTTACAGCCAATCAGGTCTAAGTCTAATCGAGTAACAAATAAATTGTACATGGAATCTTACATTCGGCATATCCTAACAGATCTGATGCTATCTTCAGGATGTCACTGAGATGTCTTGCGGCGTGCGCCAAGCAGTACCATGCGCCGCAAGTCTTCGTCTTGTGGGCTGGACCGTCCCTGTTGGTGCGGCCCATGTCCATTGCCGTGGGTACCTGGGGTCAGAGCCCCACAAACCCCTCGATTTGGGTGCTCTCGAATACAAAGAACAACCAATGCCGAACGTAGGGCTCTTATAGCCTCAAGTAGTATACATCACTGTATATTCTCTTGTGTTCTTAAGTCCACCCGAGCCACCGGAGACCCACACTCAGTGACACTCGATGAACAACGATGCTTGCTATGGCATCTACCCCACAACACTAGGAAAGCCATCTATAAACTGATCGGGAACCTTATAAACCTACCCCTAGACTATATAAGGAGGGGGTTGGGAGCTCCCGATCAGCATCTTCAAACTTTTAGGCAACATTGCATAGACAACTAGTCATCATCACCCTTGTAAACTTGAGCATACGAGGTAAAGAGATGTACTCTCAACAAGACATAGGGTACCCCGTACTTGAACCAATATAAATTTTTCTTGTGTGCTACCCTTCTAATTCCCTGTGCCGCGTTGATCTGCATCAGCAGAGCCAATACCTCCAACACCGCCAAAATTAGAAAACTAGGACACGCACATCCAAATTGACATCCTACTATCAACTAATTTAGAGATTAGGGCTTTGATTGGCTCACCCCTTTGCATGCAGCATCGCCACCATCCTTCTTTTCTTGAACACGTAGGAGAGCTACATATCTTTGTATTAAGAGAGGAAAATGGTCCTTACAAAGTTAACCTTCTTACTCCGGACCAAGCTATAAGGAGGCCATGAAGTAAATGGCTGAGCAAGAACTATAAAAACACAAAAGGCAAGACCTGACCACACACACCCTGATAGCTAAGTTACCACAACATTTAACCTAAAGATCAGAGACCTCACGCTCCCACGAAGGACCAAAGGTGACGTTCGTCCCTGAAGGACTGGAAAATAACACCCTAATTTGGGATAGCTCCTTCAAAACCATCTGAGTTTCTATATTTCCAAAGTAGCCAAGCACCCAAAACAATCACTATGTTGATAGAAACCAACTAAGTTTCTATGTTTCCAAAGTAGCCAAGCACCCATCACGCCGCTTCCAAAGGAATGCACATCGGATTTTATCCATTGCCTTGACAAACCATTTCAGTACCTTGATAGCAATCAACACATAAACAGGAATTGCGGACAGAATAAACCGAACCACAGTACCTCTCCCTGCCATGTTCATAAGCATAGCTTTCGATCCCGGTAGTTTATCTCCAATCTTCTCAATCCAAGGCAGCAAGCTTGACTTCCTTAGTTTCTTATCTGAATTTGGTAACCCCAAGTACGTACATGGAAATTCCGCCAATGTACAAGGAAGAGTCATACTCACTCTGTCAATAGCCTGCTATTCACACCTAATAGAAATAACACAACTTTTCTGCAAATTGGTTCTAAGTCTTGATGCTTCACCAAACTTTTCCAAATATATCTGAATTTGGTAACCCCAAGTACGTACATGGAAATTCCGCCAATGTACAAGAGTCATACTCACTCTGTCAATAGCCTGCTATTCACACCTAATAGAAATAACACAACTTTTCTGCAAATTGGTTCTAAGTCTTGATGCTTCACCAAACTTTTCCAAATATATCTGAATTTGGTAACCCCAAGTACGTACATGGAAATTCCGCCAATGTACAAGAGTCATACTCACTCTGTCAATAGCCTGCTATTCACACCTAATAGAAATAACACAACTTTTCTGCAAATTGGTTCTAAGTCTTGATGCTTCACCAAACTTTTCCAAATATATGAATGGTGAGATTCATCTTTCCTACACAGGTATTAGATAGCCACATCATTGGCATAAAGTGATATCCGCTACCCCAGGTTGTGACAAGATAGAGGTGATACCAACCCAATCTCACCAGCCTTGTTGAAAAGACTATTTAGGACGTCCATCACCAAAATAAACAGCATCGGAGAGAGTGGGTCTCCTTGTCCGAGGTCACGTTGATGTCTAATCTCTGCTTCTGGTTGTCCATTCAGAAGGATCCAAGTGGGAGCGGTACGAAGTAGATTAGAAATGAGATTACACCGACTGGCCAAATTTCAAATGAGTGAGAACTTCCATCAGAAACGACCACAAGATTCACTACGATCAGGCATGAAAATGCATGATTTCTAGCAGCACGCCTCCCTCTTCTCCACCCCAAGCTCACATATTGTTGATCCTCCAAGAATCCCGCCACCACCACCTAGTTCACTCTACGCTCTTGCCAAGATGACAGACTCAAGGGAAGGGACCAGGGGGAACAGGGGACTGGCCGAACATAGAGTTCCAACCATCAGAAACTCCAGGAGGGGCTCAGGGCATGGTGATCAAATGCTGCTGAAAACTTGGCGTCCTATGGAGAAGGGTGTTGTTTCTGTCGTGCCCAGCGTTGTGTTTTTTTTTTCCTTCTTGTTCCTTTGCCTAAAACGTTGGGTCTAGATGTCTTTTGTTAAGTTCTCAGAGGTGGAGAGGTTTTGTTTCCCTGTTATGTTACTTAACTTTGAGTCTTCATTGTAAGCTGGTATCCCAACAAAACTCTTTGCTTTCAATATAGGCAGGGCCAAAGGTGCCTTTGGTCTATAGAGTACCAACCGTGTACATACGTGTACACGTCGGATCTATCCTCCCCAAACTGGTATAGACAACATTTTTAATGACCTAAATCTTCGCTTTGAAAGTTAATAGATCCAACACACAAGTGGAAAAGTTAATGAACATGTGGATTTTGCTCGATTGGCTCAGCGATAGCTTAGAGCAATCGAAGATTTAATAACGCATCAATGCAGTACAGAGCATGGCAATAAACAATGGGAACTCAGGAATGTCCATTCCAATTTATAAACATAATTAATTCCGACTATTAGCTCTATAAGACTAAGTTCCGATAAATTCTAGATGGCCTCGGGATCCCAAGTTACCAGCAAACACCTAAAACCAGAGTCCCTTATACTGCTTGTTGAGTACGACTACAGACGCACAAATATCAGCCTTAAACTTCATCTTTGGGCAGCACAGCAGTTTTTCTAAGATTATTGTACATGTCATGGCAAAAGTAAGCAAAATCGGCCATGTTCCTGAAAAGTTCTGGTAGGTGTGTCCGGAGGTTTGCAAGTGATTTCTCCCGCACCTGCCTGGCATGCCTAAGATGGTGCCCCTCCTCCTCTCTCAGCCGAACCTCTAATTCCTCGATGTTGCGTTTCCTATCCTCGACAGGATCAATGTTCTGAGTTTCTACTGCATCTGGGTTTGTATCCTCACCAAAGGCTGCCCGTCTCTCCAAGTAGTTTTGATGCCAATCTTCAAACTGTGCCCTCTTTCGGGTCAGATCCCTACGAGTTTCATCACACCTCCTCCTTAGGTTTACTTCCTCCTCCTGAAGGTGCACGATATTGCTTATGACTTCGGCAAAGGTTTTAATGGCTGTTTTTGCAAGCTCAATTGGAAGCCTTTCGAGCTCGTCATGCCAGGCATGCAGCAGGTGCTTGATGGGTGGATCCACCAGCCTTGGAGGGGAGGAGACCTTCTCCTTTATGTTGCTCTCAATTGGGATGAGATTGAGCTTCAGCCATGCATTGAGCGCTCTGATGTATGCTTTCTGATTGTCCATCAGTTTCTCAAACTGCGTATGCCACTCCCTAACAATGTCACGTAGCTCACAAGTCTGGATGTAATGAGAATCAGTTGTCCCTCTTGGAACAGGAGGAATCTCAAATCCTCTTATTCCAGAAATGATAAGAAACTGACTTCGATGATGACGGTGCATAGAACTCCACATCTTGGCCATTCTGCAAAAGGTAAATATGGGGAAATGGTAAGAAAAAAGTTCCAAAGTCTGCCAGTAACAGCAAGCCATATATAGCAGACATTTCTCCTCATTCAACAAGACAAATCCAACAGAAAATGTAAAGCAATTTATTTGTTTATTGAGGCCATCACTCATGAATTCATTAGTTTGTGATAGTCTGTTGATTGAAAAGCTTAATTTTCTATTTTTGACATTGACTAAAGAGACACAGCTCAACCCATGGTGAAGTTGGTGCCCCCACCCCCAACACCACTGCCATCATATAAAAAAAATTCACGCCAACAGATAGATCCATGTTTCTCCTCGTCATTTTCCTTCTCCCCATTTTTATCTCCTTTCTCCACTCTCAGAGGTAACCACGGGTGTGTTCCATGGAGAGGAGGCGGTGAAGGAATTCCTTCGGTCACTAGCGGACCGAGGGCCCGGTGACCCTGGGGCTCCGCCCAGGCTCCTCGGCGTTGAACTCCACTAGATCTAATTAATGTATAGCCCATGTACAGTGGAGATTAGGCCTACTCCGCTATTTAGCCCGTTAAACCACCACCACCACCAACAACAACAACATAGCCTTTTGTCCCAAGCAAGTTGGGGTAAGCTAAAGATGAAACCCAAAAGAGACGAGAAAAAGAGAAACACATAAAGGGACATAAAAGGCACAAGACAGAAAGAGGTCACGGTTCAGACACGTTGATTGCCAGTCTCCAAGCGCTCCTGTCCATAGCTAAATCCTTGGAGATATTCCACTCCTTAAGGTCTCTCTTAACGGACTCGTCCCAAGTTAGTTTAGGTCGACCTCTACCGCTCTTTACATTATCGGCCCACTGTAAAACCCCACTACGCACCGGCGCCTCAGGAGGCCTCCGTTGGACATGTCCAAACCATCTCAACCGATTTTGAATCAATTTCTCCTCAATTGGTGCCACCCCAACCCTATCCCGAATATCGTCGTTCCGGACTCTATCCCTCCTTGTGTGCCCACAACACCAACGCAACATACGCATCTCTGCTACACTCAATTGCTGGACATGTCGCCTTTTTGTAGGCCAACACTCAGCACCGTATAACATCGCCGGACGAATCGCCGTCCTACAGAACTTACCACCAGGTTCAAAAAATGTTCCAGGTCCGCTACTGCCTCAGGTGAATCCCCACCGTGGCTCACTCGACGTGGATGTGTACACCGCTGCACGATGTGATCACGCCGCCGCCTGATTTGGCAGCGGTCACCATGGGTGGCCATACCGTCATCCTTGCCTGTTGTAGCACGATGCCTGACGTGGGTGGCTCTACTGCCGCACTTGCTGGCCGTACGAGTGTGGCTGTGCCACCACGCTTGCCCATCGTGGGTGGCCACGTCACCGCGCTTGCCGGTTGTGGTGCTCTGCTATCCGTCATGGCACACTCGTCGTGGGTACCCACGTTACTGCACTTGCCTACTGTGGTTTGCCGCTTGCCCATGGTCTGCTGGTTGCTGCAGGCGTGGAGGCGTGAAGAGATAAACCAGGGAGAAGAAAAGAAAAGCCATATGGAGAAGTGATAAGGTTCAGAAAGAGATAAAGCAGTGTGTCCCCCATGCTTGGGGAAAGCGCAGCCGCAAGCCGGTTCCAGACAGGAGGCATTCTGGAAGCCTATTGCCCAGCTCCAGTGCACCACTGTCTACTGCAGTACTGCTTCAGCCCACCTCTCCGTTCTAGGCTCTACAGACTGCGGCTACTCGAAGCACGGACAGACTTGAAGCATGGACTTTACCAACATGCTGGGTTTAATAGTACGTGAAGGCCTATCAACAAGCAAACGTACAGGTGTTCTCTAATGATTCTTCTCTTGATTTAGGTAGATATTTAGTAACAACATACACCTCAAGCAATTTTATATTAACCTCAGTGTAGAAACCTCCGTCAGGATGCAATGCGAGGAAGAGAAAGTAACAGACAGATTTTTTTTTGCTCCCTATTCCATGGTGAGACAAATAAAAAGATTGAATTAAAATAGAGTGATGTCAATGTGGAAATTGGATGATAAACTTACATAGAAAATAAGTTTAAATATCACCTATATTAGATAGACCCTGTCGACATGGAAGTAAAAGGTGATGGTTTGTCAAGAACCCTTAGAAGGTATATTTTCTTTTCACGTCTTTCTAATGATTTGCTTGATTGAAAATTTGAAGCAAACCTCAATTCTTAAATAAATAATCAAGGACCATGAGGTTTAGTAAGACACTATTGATTGTGTGTTTGCGTGCTATAAAGTTTTCTTGAAGAATAATGCAATGGGCGATATAAACTATAAAGTTTTCTTAAAAAACTATGCACTGGAGACAACCAGCAACACTGGCATACTCCCTCCATGTCTTAATTTGGGCTTGGCAAAGGATTCTTGAACAACTCCAAAATTCTCTCGAAAATTTTTTATTGCTCCTGTTGCAACGCATGGGCAATCATCTAGTGACAAACATAAAAATAGTAAAAGTTCAATACATGACTCAGAAAAGTTCAAGAGAAAAGGTTGATATCCTTTTTGGACAGAAGGGGTAATAGTTTATCTAGGTATAAAGTTCTATACAGTAGGACATACCTGTTAGTTAAGAATGCATTTTATATTATAACAAATTGTATGTGCAAGGCCCATCTTCAGTTGTTTACTACTGCCAACACACGAAAGTACTATAGAAAGGTACAACTAATGCTACCACATTAAATATGCATATAAATATTTAAGCTTGTCAGTTGCCATGCTAGAATCCACATGGTCAATTTCTTTTTTGGAACAAATTGATCAGAAATATGCATATAAATATTTAGGCTTTTAAGTTGTCTCATTAAAGCATACTAGAATCCATTAAAAGTAAGAAGTATTTCAATACCATTACAATTCCAGTATGTTTGCTGTTAAGTATATGTAGGCCCATCTAATATAAGCCCATGAGGCTCTATATATATAGCTATCTCCACTACTGGAGTGATCATCTTCTCAAATCTCAAAGGTTAGTAACATGGTAACAAAGCAAGGTTTAGGGGTCGAATTAGGGCTCATCTAATCCCTAATCACCCAAGATCCATTTTTTTCCCAGCTGCGGATTGGCCTGTCGCCGTTCGCCCCGTCTGTCTTCGTCACTCGCGGGATCCTCTGTTCTTCACGTGGATCGGCCTGTTGCCGTTCGCCTCATCAGTCTTCATCATGCGCGCATCTTACCCGCGCGGCCGCCTTCATCACGCGAGGGGTCGTGTTGCGGGTCATCACGCGCGGAATCCCGTCTGCTCGTATCACGCCTGTCTGCGCGTGTCGCGTCCATGAGCGCCGTCCGCGGCCCGTCTTCTGCGCGAGCAGCCCGTCTTCTACGCCATGGGGATTCGTCGTCTGCTCAGCGTTGTCCACGCCCCTTCTCCTGCGAGCACGTCTTCGCCCGTGTCGTGTGTGGGCCGCCCGCGCGACCTTCATCCAAGTCATCCGCCCTCACTTGCAGGTTCGCCTGTGCGCGCGTCTGCGCCTGTCTACACGGTCTCCCGCTCGTCGTCCGCCCGGCTTCTTCCCGCGGAGATTTGGACTCCTGCAACCAACTTCATCCTTTTCTTCCGCAGAGACAATCTCCTGTTGCTGCTTTCAAGCACGGTGGTAACAGACTTCTCTCACTGTTGGTTGGTGCTCGAAATTTTCAGTCATGTCTCAGATCAACACTATTGTTATCAATATTACCCTTGATGGTCAGAATTACCCAGCGTGGGCATTTTGTGGAAATTGCTTTAAGGGGTCATGGGCTACTTTTTCATCTCACTAATGATCCTCCTGCGCTTCAGCAAGATCGAAGTAATGCTGCTGACGTCAAAACTTGGCAGACTATTGATGGCAAGGTGATTGCTGCCATGGTTAACAGTACTAAGCAATCTATGATTATGAGTCTGTCCAAGTGTAAAACAGCCAAGGCTATCTGGTCATGCTTGAAGGCGCGCTATGTCCAGGACAGTGGTGCTCTTTTGCACACTCTTATGCAGCAAACTCATGTTATTGAGCAGCAAGACATGTCTGTTGACGAGTACTACTCAGCTTTTGGTCATCCGATGGGATCCTTGACCTCTATGGTGCCTGACTGCTCAGCTGATGATTGTCCAGCCCACAAATTTATTGAAAAGTTCCTTATCGTTTTGTCATGGGTGTAAGAGCGGAATTTGATTCCATATGTACTCGGTTGCTTCATGATTCTTCCACTCTAACCATGGCAAAGGCACTGCTAGATTTGCTCACTGAAGAGACATGTCTCCGGTCTATGACCTCTTCCATGCATGTCTCATAGTGTGTTGGCTGCTTCTCAGAAGTTCAGTACACCAAAGGGTGCCTCTCAAGAGCCTTGTCCGCATTGCGGCAAAACTGGACATACTCCGAATAATTGTTTCTTGCATCATCCAGAGAAATTGGCTGAATTCCATGCCCGTCGCACTGCTCGAACCACTAGGAGTCGTGGTACAGTTTCTACTGCTAGAGGATCTGTCAATTGTTGTTGCTGCTGCTGCTAGTTCTTCATCTTTGTCCTGGGTGCTTGATTCCGGGGCTTCTTTCTATGTGACGTCTGATCAGTCTCAACTTGTGGCCTGCAAGCCGGTTGCCGATGGTGCTTCTATTCAGACAGCAGACGGTGCATCTTGTCCTATCACTCATCAGGTTCTCTTTCAAACTATTTCAAACTCTTATTTCTCTGTTCCTGATGCCTCTGATGTCTCTTTTGTACCTCAGTTGTCTATGAACCTCCTTTCTGTTGGTCAACTTGTTGACCATAACTGTTTTGTTGGATTTGATGACTCATCTTGCTTTATTCAGGATCGTCGCACCGAGACTGTACTTGGGACTGGCCATCGCCACAGCGGCTCACCTAGCCTCTACGTTCTCGACAACTTGCGTCTTCCTCACATTTCTACTCATGCGTCATTAGCCGCTTGGTCATCATTGCCATCTACCTCGTCCTTCGCCAAGTGGCATCATCGTCTCGGTCATTTATGTGGGTCTCGTCTGTCTAATTTAATAAATAAAGGTTATTTAGGTCCCACATCTATCGAGTCTAGTTTTCATCATAAAGGTTGTAAGCTTGGGAAACAGATACAACTCCCATATCCTATCAGTGATTCCCATGCTGCTAAACCTTTTGATCTTATCCATTCCGATGTATGGGGTCCTGCAGCTTTTGCTACAAAGGGTGGTCATAAATATTATGTTATTTTCATTGATGATCATTCTCTCAATTGTATTCTATTTACCAAACCTTTACTCGCATGATACACACTCAGTTTTCTACCCCGATTCGAGTTTTTCGTTCTGATTCTGGTGGGGAGTATTTATCCGCTACCTTTCGTGGGTTTCTAGACTCTGAGGGTACTCTTGCTCAGCTCTTGTGTCCTGGTGCTCATGCTCAGAACGGGGTTGCTGAACGCAAACACCATCATCTGATAGAAACAACTTGCACACTTTTGATTGCTTCTTTTGTTCCTTCACACTTTTGGGGAGAGGCTGTTTCGACGTCTGTGTATCTTATTAATAGACAACCATCGTCCAAATTGTCTGGCAAGTGTCCTAGTGAGTTCTTTTCGAGACTCCTCACTATGATCATCTTCGAGTTTTTGGATGTCTATGCTATGTTCTACTTGCCCTCGTGAACGAACAAAGTTGACTGCTCAATTGGTTGAGTGTGTTTTCCTAGGATATAGTCCTGAGCACAAGGGTTATCGTTGCTATGATCCCTCTTCTCGCCGCATACGTATCTCCCGTGATGTCACCTTTGTTGAGGATCGTCCTTTCTTTTATAGCTCCTTTACAAAGTCATCATATGCTCCTACCGAATCCACCTCCTTTATGTGCCTTCCTCCTAATTCAATCAATGATGATGCCACTTCACAATGTGTGTCCCCTTCCAGCCCGCTTATTCATATTCCTTCGTCTTTCGACACCCTTGATAATCAGCCACCCAACCTTCCTACATCTACACCACCTCCTCCACCACCTCTTGCCACCCAACCTTCATGCATCTCCACCACGTCATCCACCAAATTACAAAGACCTACTCTCATCGTCCTAAACATCCTATTCCTATTCCCACTTCCTCGGACAGTCCTAATGCTCCCAGTCTTGCTGATTTTACTAATAATGATGAGTCGTGTGCTATTTCTGATGAGATACAGGTTGGTCCACGATATAATCTCCAGAATCATGCTACTATTGAGCCTCTTGACAAGTTGGGATTTCCACGTGCAAGTGCTGTTGTTGATGAGCCATCCACTTATCTAGAAGCTTCTAGTATTCCACAGCTTGCTATGTCTGCGGAGCTTGCTGCTCTTGATCTTCAAGGTACTTTGGAGCTTGTCCCATTACCTTCATATGCTGTACCGACCACCAGTAAGTGGGTTTTCAAGATGAAAACCAAGTCAGATGGTTCTATTGAGAGATATAAAGCCCGTCTTGTTGCACAGGGTTTCAGCAGACTCCAGGATTGGATTATGAAGGGACATTTGCCCCTGTTGCTCACATGACCACAGTTCGTACTTTATGGCTACTTCATCTTCTTGGGCCATATCTCAGATGGATGTTAAAAACGCTTGCCTTCATGGTGATTTGAAAGAAGTTTATATGCAACCACCTCCAGGTGTTGATGCTCCTTGCTTGGTTTGAACGTTTTGTATCTGTGATAAAGACTGCTGGTTTCACACCTAGTGATCATGACCTTGCTCAATTTATTCATCTCTCATCACGTGGTCGTACTTTGCTTCTTTTATATGTTGATGATATATTGATTACGAGTGATGTTGTGGAACATATTTCTCTTGTGAAACAGTAGCTTGGTGAACACTTTCAAATGTCTGATTTAGGTCCTCTCAGCTATTTCTTAGGCATTGAGGTTAAGCAGTGTGCCAATGGATACTATATTTCTCAGACCAAGTACATACAAGATCTTATTGCTCGTTCCGGTATCACTGACAATCGGACGACTGCCACACCCATGGATCTTCACTTGCAACTTCGTCCTACTAATGATACACCTCTTCCAGATCCCTCTAGACATAGACACCTTGTGGGTAGTCTTGTTTATCTCACCATTACCAGACCAGATATCGCTCATGCAGCCCATATTTTGAGCCAGTTTGTGAGTGCTCCTACTTTTGTTTATTTTGGACATTTACTTCGTGTGCTACAGTACTTAAGGGGGACAGCATCTCGATGTTTATTCTATGCCCGTAATAGTCCGCTTCAGCTCCATGCTTACTCGGACTCCACTTGGGTGAGTGACTCAACGGATCGTCGTTCCATTACCGGATATTGTATTCTTCTTGGCTCCTCTCCTATTGCATGGAAGTCCAAAAAGCAGGCAGCTGTATCTCGCTCTAGTATAGAGGCAGAACTTCAAGCACTTGCCACTACTACTTCAGAGCTTGTATGGCTTCGATGGTTGTTGGCTTACTTTGAGATTTCTTATGATGTTGCCACCACACCTCTTCTTTGTGACAATACAGGAGCTATACAAATTGCCAATGATCCTGTGAAGCATGAACTTACTAAACATAGGCTGATTTCTTCACTAAAGCACAAACTCGAGAGCAGCATTGGCTTCACTTGATCAAACTCAATGCTTCAGATCCTCCACTTTCACCTTGAGTTTGAAGAGGGGTGTTAAGTATATGAAGACCCATCTAATATTGGCCCATGAGGCCCTATATATATAGCTATCTCCACTACTGGAGTGATCATCTTCTCAAATCTCAAAGGTTAGTAACATTTGCTAGCACAAAGATATAGAAAGCAATGCCACAGTGTGTCATTTGGAGACTGAAAGCATCCTAAAAGGAAAGTATTAGAGATAGAGTACAGCTCCCTGGCGCTGGTCCTTGGGTCCTCAACAGCGGCGCCTCCTCCCATGTCATCTTCTGATGGTATGCTCCTCACTCGCCTTCCTATCCCTCCTTCCTTCATCACCATAGGCAATGGTCACACTTTGCTTATTTCTGGTCGTGGCACCTCTATTCTCCCACTTGCTGGAACTAGCTTCGTTTTGAACAATATTCTTGTCGTGCCTAATCTTATTCGATACTTACTTTCTGTTCGCCAATTCACATGTGACAATAATTGTTCTATCGAATTTGATGCCTTCGGTTTCTCTACTAAGGATCTGCAAACCACTCGCGTGATTCTTCATTGCAATAGTGACGGGATCTCTACACCCTTCCTGTGTCAGCCGCGTCGTCCACCTACACCACCTACAACCTTGCCGTTTCATCATCCCTGTGACATCACTGACTTGGTCATCCCAATCCTGTAGCTGTCTCCACTCTTTGTAAATTGTCGGCAATAAATTGTAATAAAGCACCGCGTTGTTAACTTGGCAAACACACGCCTTTTGCTAGTTCCACTTCTAGTACTTCTGCTCCTTTTGAGCTTCTTCATTGCGATGTATGGATGTTTCCTGTGTTGAGCACTTCTGGCTTCAAATATTATTTGGTCATAGTTGATGATTACAGTCACTTTGTCTAGACTTCTCCTTTGTGCCATAAATCTAATATTCATTTTCCTATTGTTGATTTCCTCGCTTACACCCAGACCCAGTTCGGCTCCCTACCCAAGTGCTTTCAGGCTGATAACGGCACCGAGTTCGTGGCTCCCTACCCAAGTGCTTTCAGGCTGATAACGGCACCGAGTTCGTCAACACTGCTACCACTTCCTTGCTGTCCAGAAAAGGTATCTTGTTGCAAATGTCGTGCCCCTATACTTCCCCACAAATGGCAAAGCAGAACGGATGCTTCGCACCCTCAACAATATAGTGCGCGCCATGCTCATTGCTCATCTCCAGGTTACTGGGCGGAGGCTCTAGCTACCACCACCTATGTGCTCAACCATCGCCCCTCCTCCCTTTTCAGGCCCTCCATAATAAGATTCCTGATTATTCTCATCTCCAGGTTTTTAGGAGTTTATGCTACCCAAACCTTAGTGCCACGACTTCCCATAAACTTTCTCCACGCTCTGTTGCATGTGTGTTCCTCAGTTACCCCTCCGCTCACAAAGGCTATCGCTACATGGATTTATCTACACGCCGCGTCCATGTCTCTCGTCACATTGTGTTCTGATAGATGCTGAGTTTCCATTACTTTGGGCTAACCCTAGAAGGGTAGCTATATAGGTACCATACATGGGCCACATGGGTCTAGCCTCATGGGCCTAATACATTCACACTCCAACACCCCCCGCAGTCTGAACTACCGGCGCAGCGGAGTTCAAGGCTGAACAAGAAAAAAAAACAAGTGAGCACAACACACACAGGACCCCCCCGCAGCCACAACTAGCCACTGGAGACGTTGAGGCTGGAGCGAAACTCGGAGAAGGTCGAGGAAGGGAGGCCTTTGGTGAAGATGTCCGCAAACTGGGAGGTGGTCGGGACGTGAAGAACCCGGACGTCGCCGATGGCCACCCGGTCGCGGACGAAGTGTAGATCGATCTCCACATGCTTGGTCCTCTGGTGCTGCACGGGGTTGGTGGAGAGGTAGACCGCGCTGACATTGTCGCAGTAGACGAGCGTGCTCCTGGCGAGTGGGCGGTGAAGCTCAGCCAGGAGCTGACGGAGCCAGGCGGCCTCGGCCACGCCGTTGGCCACAGCACGGTACTCCGCCTCGGCACTGGAGTGTGAAACCACCGGCTGGCGCTTGGACGACCAAGAGACCAGGTTGCCGCCGAGGAAGACAGCGTAGCCGGAGGTGGACCGGCGGGTGTCCGGGCATCCCGCCCAGTCAGCGTCGGTGTAGACAACCAGCTCGGCAGTGGAGGACCGGCCGAGGAGCAGCCCGTAGCCAAGTGTGCCACGGAGGTACCGGAGAAGCCGCTTCATAACAGCCAGGTGGGGCTCCCGCGAAGCATGCATGTAGAGGCAGAGCTGCTGGACGGCATAAGTGATGTCCGGCCGTGTGAAAGTGAGGTACTGAAGCGCGCCAGCAAGACTCCGGTAGGCCGTGGAGTCCGTTTGCCCAAGCATCGGACCCCCAGCCTCTGACAGCTTCCCCTGGGTGTCCACCGGTGTAGAGCAGGATTGGCAGGCGGTCATCCCTGCTCGCTCCAGAATGTCACAAGTGAACTGCCGCTGGTGGAGGAACAGGCCTGAAGGTCGGGGCTCAACAGTGACGCCGAGGAAGTGGTGGAGCACCCCAAGATCCTTCATAGCAAATTCCTTCTGGAGTGAGGCAATGATGCGGTGGAGCAGAGACTCGCTGGAGACGGTGAGAACAATGTCATCCACATAGAGGAGCAGGTAAGCAGTCTCACCCCCATAGTGGTATATGAACAGGGAGGTGTCAGACTTGGCCTCCATGAACCCAAGAGTCTGCAGGAAGGTAGAGAATCGAGAGTACCAAGCCCGGGGTGCCTGCTTGAGCCCGTAGAGAGATTTGTTGAGCCGGCAGACGAGGTCAGGACGAGAAGAATCCACGAAACCTACCGGCTGACTGCAGTAGACCGTCTCAGTCAGAGTGCCATGGAGGAAGGCATTCTTGACATCCAGCTGATGCACAGGCCAGGAGCGCTCGAGAGCCAGGGAGAGGACGGTGCGGACTGTAGCTGGCTTCACCACGGGACTGAAAGTCTCAGCATAGTCAATACCGGGCCGCTGAGTGAAGCCACGGAGGACCCAGCGAGCCTTGTAGCGCTCCAGGGAACCATCAGCCCGCCTCTTGTGCGTCCAGATCCACTTGCCGGTGACAATATTGGAGCCCGGCGGACGAGGCACTAGGTCCCACGTCTGGTTGGCGAGGAGGGCCGCGTACTCCTCGTCCATCGCGCGGCGCCAGTGAGGATCCGCCAAGGCCGCGTGAACGGAAGAGGGTACCGGAGAGATCCCCGGCTCGCAGGCGGTGGCGGTGAGGGCCTGCGGGCAAGGCGCCTGCCGCGTCACCATCGGGTGAGTGTGACGAGGGTCCCGGTGAAGAAGAGGCGGGTGGTACACCGGCGGGTCGGCGCGAGAGCGTGGCGATGCCGGCGGAGCATGCACCGGCGACGACGGTGCTGGTGACGAGAGCGGCGGAGCCGGCTCACGCCGGCGCTCGTAGACGATGCCGAAGCGTCCGGGAGGAGGTGAGGGCGGACGCGTCTCCCGCCTGCGCTGGTAGACGAGTCCGAAGCGCCCGGGAGGAGGTGGGGTCGGTGTGCTCGGTCCCGCGATCGGAACGGCAGCATCAGGCACAACGGGAGGCAGCGAAGCCACAGGGAGCGAGGGTGGAAGCTCCGGGGCTGCCTCGACCGTGTGAGGCACCGGAAGGTCCTGGTGCGAGTCCGGCAGGGGCGAGGCGGGACCACCAGGAGAGTGCGCCGTAGTAGTACCTGCAGGGTAGAGGGAGAAGGGTGGCGGAATCGCCGGGTCAGTGGGAAAGACGGAAGCCTCCGCAGGGTCAGCGGGAGGTGTGGGTGGAGAGGTGGTGGAGTAAGGGAATACCGACTCATCAAACACGACATGGCGAGAGATGAGGACACGGCGAGAGGTAAAGTCAAAACATCGGTAACCCTTGTGATCCGGAGAGTATCCGAGAAAGACACAGAGGGTCAACCGGGGAGCCAGCTTGTGGGGAGCGGTGGCGGCGGTGTTAGGGTAACACGCACACCCAAAGACTCGAAGGTGGTCGTACCGAGGAGGGGTACCGAATAGAGCGTGGTGAGGCGTGGGAGCTGGGCAAGCAGTAGAAGGAAGGCGGTTAAGGAGATAGGTGGAGGTGTGCAGACACTCAGCCCAGAAGCGAGCGGGTAGAGATGCCTGGAGCAGAAGAGTGCGCATGATGTCATTGGTTGTGCGGATCATGCGCTCTGCCTTACCGTTTTGAGAGGAGGTATACGGACAAGACATGAGCAGGTGGACACCGGAAGAAAGGAAGAAGGCACGTGAGGTTGAGTTATCGAACTCACGGCCATTGTCGCACTGGACAGCCTTGATGGTGAGGCCGAACTGAGTGGATACCCAAGCAAAGAGGTGGCTAAGAGTGGGGAATGCCTCGGACTTGGCCCGCAGGGGAAAAGTCCAGGAATAATGGGAGAAATCATCGACCACCACCAAGTAGTACTTATATCCAGACATGCTGAGAACAGGAGAAGTCCACAAGTCGCAATGAATAAGATCAAATGCACGAGGGGCATGTGAGGATGAGGACTGAAAGGGAAGGCGAACGTGACGGCCCAGCTGGCACGCATGACACAAGTGATCATCGTGAGCCTGAGAGCACCGAATGTCGGAACTACGACTGAGCTGCATCAGGGCATCCCGGCCAGGATGGCCGAGGCGACGGTGCCAAGTGGTGGAGGAAGGAGTGGCGGCGAAAGCGGCTGAGGAAGGCGAAGAAGGTGAAACAGACGCCGAGGAAGGTGAAGAAGGTGAAGCAGACGCCGGAAACCGAAGGGTGTAGAGAGGCCCAGTGCTGTTACACCGGAGCAAAGGAGCCCGGGAGGCCAAATCCCGCACGATGAGGCCAGAGGGGTCAAACTCAACTGAACAAGAGTTATCAGTGGTGAAACGACGAATAGAGAGGAGGTTGTGAACCATCCCGGGAGCCACAAGAACATCAGGGATATGAAAGGAGCCGTGGGAACTGGCAGTGCCCACGGAGGAGACAGGAATGCAGGTGCCATTGGCGACCATGATGGAAGAGGGACAGGAAGGGTGAGGAGGATGGAGAGAAGAAGACTCGCATCGGGCGTGGTGTGGAAAGTGGCGCCCGAGTCGGCGATCCAATCAGGACTAACTGGTGGAGGGCTGGCGGTGGTGCTGAAGGAGGAGGCCAAGGTAGCCGGAACCCAACCGACAAGCCCTGGAGAGTCACCGGAATGTGTAGCCCACGGGGATTTGGGGTGAAACCCCGGGGGAGCACCAGTGAGCAGTGCCGCCGACGGGCGAAGCTCACCCCGTGAAGGCACCGACGGGAGGAGCTGCTCCGTCGCGGCCGCATGAGCGCCCGACGCCAGTAGGAGGGCGGAGGCAGCGTCGATGTCGGTGTTGATGCCGCGCTGGGGTGCGGCAGTGGCAACAGCCACCGCGGCAGGCGCACCGGGGCTGATCCGCGCCCCCGCCGGCTGCGCCACAGCATGACGTTTGGCGGCCTCGGGAGAACACCGGCCGCCGTACGTCGGAGGCAGGGCCGTAGGTGCGGGCGGGCTGCTGGCCTCCAGGGACTCAGCTCCCGCGCCACGGAGGGCAGCCAGGGTCGCCGGAAGAGGTGCCGCCCCGGTACCTGGAGCTGGACGGGAGAGGGCCGGGAAGACAGGAACGCCGGCAGGAAGAAGGCCTGCGGCATCCAGTCCGGCGCCGGGAAGGTAGACGGCGTCGGCGGGCTGCGCAGTGAGGGCAGCAGCAGCAGCACCCCCTGCAGTAGGAGCGGCAGCAGGTGCCGTAGTAGCGGCAGCAGGGGCACCCATCCGGCCCGTAGGCGCAGCAACTCCGGGAAGAAGGCCGGCGGGGAGGGCAGCGACGCGCGGACCTGGGGATGGGGCGGAGCCACTGAGCGACCAGAGAGGGAGGGCCGCGGTGCCGGGGGAGGGGGAGGAGGGCTGCGCCGCGCCATAGACGGCGTCAGCGGGCTGCACAGTGAGGGCAGCAGCAGCAGCATCCCCTGCAGTAGGAGCGGCAGCAGGTGCCGTAGTAGCGGTAGCAGGGGCACCCATCCGGCCCGCAGGCGCAGCAACTTTGGGAAGAAGGCCGGCGGGGAGGGCAGCGACGCGCGGACCTGGGGATGGGGCGGAGCCACTGAGCGACCAGAGAGGGAGGGCCGCGGTGCCTGGGGAGGGGGAGGAGGTCTGCGCCGCGCCGGGACAGGTCGGCCCCAGGTGGTGCTCGACCGCGGGGACACCGGGGCTGCAGAGGGCGGACGGCGCGCCGGAGCAGGGCAGCCCCAGGTGGTGCTCGCCCGCGGGGACACCGGGGCTGCAGAGGGCGGACGCCGCGCCGGAGCAGGTCAGCCCCAGGTGGTGCTCGACCGCGGGGAGACCGGGGCTGCAGAGGGCGAACGCCGCGCCGGAGCAGGTCGCAGCGGGAAGAGGAACGAACACAGGAGGTGGCCGGGGGACAGCAGCAGTAGCAACCAGCGCCCAGGAGGTGGAGGGGAGAGGTGGGAAGGCAGGGAAGTAGGAGGGGAAGGGAGGAGGAGGCCGGCCGGCCATGGAGGTGGCGGCGGCGGCTCCAGCTAGAAGGGGCGGCGGCTGGGAGGAAGAACTAGCTCCGATACCATGATAGATGCTGAGTTTCCATTACTTTGGGCTAACCCTAGAAGGGTAGCTATATAGGTACCATACATGGGCCACATGGGCCTAGCCTCATGGGCCTAATACATTCACACTCCAACATGTTCGATGAGACTGTCTTTCCATTTGCGGCTGTTCAACAGCCCCATCGGCTCTTGATTTTTTGCTGCAGGATTTGACGACAGTAGCTCCACCCTCTTCGGGTGTTGAGCAGTCGTGCCCTCCCACGGTAGCTCCACCCGTTTCGGGTGTCGAGCGTTCGTGGTCTTCTTTGCTGGCCTTCGACGACTACACCATCATCTCAGTCGGTAATTTCCTGCCGGCCCCTCCGCCATCTGCCAGGCCTGCAGGTGAGCTGGTGCCTCCTCTTGTCGGCACACTGCCTAGTCCCACTCCTGCAACAGGGACTGGGCAGACACCTTCCGACACTCACGCCGCAGCGCCACTGGCCGTGACACCCCCCTGCCGCCGCCGACCCTGGACTGCACCATCACAAAGGTCTACACGCGTCCGCCCTGCCCCGACGATTAGCTACCACCCCTACCTCGGCCTGTGTAGGGCCCTCTGCGCACAGGCATGATTCAGGCGGCGGCTGGCCCCTTGCTGCTTCCTGCACCTGCGCCCCAGCGGATGCAGGGCGCCTTGCCGACGTCTCTGCTTCTTCAACGGATGGTGGCCCGCTCCCACACAGGCTCTCTCAAGCCCGTCGAACGGCTCATTGATTATCCAAACCTGATGGCCACTCATGCATCCATCTCATCAGCGCCTTGGCCGATCCTAGCTGGCGTGCAGCCATGGCTGATGAGTACAAGGCACTGGTCGACAACGGCACGTGGAGGCTTGTGCTGCGGCCACCAGAAGGTAATGTGGTCACTGGCAAATGGTTCTTCAAGCACAAATTCCACTCAGATGGCACTCTTGCTCGTCACAAGGCTCGTTGGGTGGTTCGTGGCTTTACCCAGCAGCACGGAGTCGACTACGATGAGACTCAGTCTGGTGGTGAAACCAGCCACCATCTAGGCTGTCCTCAGCATCGCCGCTTCTCGCAATTGGCCCATTCATCAACTGGATGTCAAGAATGCTTTTCTCCATGGTCACCTCGAGGAAAGAGTCTACTACCAGCAGCCATCTGGTTTCGTTCATCCAGCAGCCCCTGATCATGTTTGTCTGTTGCAGTGTTCCTTGTATGTTCTCAAGCAGGCTCCGTGTACTTGGTGTCATCCATTGTTTTCAGGTCGTCCGATTAATCGCGATTAATCGTCCTGGTCGCCCCAGGGACTCGATAAGGTTCCTCGACTCGACCAGTTCGACCAGAAACCTGGTCGTCCGATTAATCGTCGATTAATCGCGATTAATCGTCCGACCAGGCCATGGACGACCAGTTTGGGAACTTCTTGCTGGGCCTGTTTTGACTGGGTGAACTTAGTGGGCCTATAGTTCGTCCTGTTAGGGTTAGATATATACTGAAGGAGGCAACTTCCCCCCCCCCCCCCCCCCCCCCCCCCCCCTAGAAGATGATGAACACCAAGAACAAGAAGCAACAGCAATGGAGGATGATGTTTCTGCACATGGAGATGGAGATGGAGATGGAGATAGAGATGGAGATGGAGATGGAGAATTCCATTTGAATAATGATTTGTTGCTTGATTAGAACCATTAGATGGCTATTGGCTAGTTTGCCTACTTTGTGTTTACTGTTGAACACTTGAACACTTCAGCTTATATATTCTGTACTGAACTTGAACTTGGTTTTGTAATATCCTGGCAGCTGGCTGTATGGTTGCTATGGTCTGCTAATTTGTAGCTATATGCTAGTGCAGCAGTGCTGCTGTTAAGGTGTGTCAAGATCAAGACTGCATTAGTGTTGCTACTTGCTAATTATGGTCTTCTTTGGTCCTGTAGGCTTGCAGCAACAATTCAGCGAAGAAATGGAGTTTGGGACAGGAATTTGGACCTCTAGACAGTGTAGAAAAGAGAAGAAAACAACTCCCACAAGTCACTAGCTAAACACTAATGCAGTCTTGATGCTTGCTTTATTGTGTATACTATATAGTATATATAGGTCTATATATATAAGTATATATGTCCTGATAAGGTGGGTGATTAGGTGGACGACCAGGTCGACCAGGGTTCGATTAATCGACCTGCTCGACGACTAATCGCGATTAATCGTCCGATCGACCCCAGGGCGACCAGGTTCGACCAGCCGACCTAAAAACAATGGTGTCATCATTTCGCTACATATCTTCGACTTTTGGGTTTTACTGCCTCTGTCTCCGACACGTCTCTATTTGTTTATAAAGATGGAGACAGCATTGTCTACCTGCTGCTCTACGTGGACGACATCGTTCTGACAGCGTCTTCTGTGACTCTCCTTCAGCGGATCATTGAGCGTCTTCATGCGGAATTTTCTATGACAGATCTTGGCCGTCTTCATCACTTCCTCGGCATTTGCCACGCGTTCGCCCGATGGCCTGTTTCTGGTAGACAACGGCACCCTCGACACTGGCCTTCACGCTATTCCTGTCCAGTCTTTGACAGCGTACTATGATGCAAACTGGGCATGTAGTCTGGATTCTCGAAGCTCCACGTCAGGCTACTGCATCTTCCTTGGTGATAATTTGGTCTCCTGGTCCTACAAAAGAAAGTCCACTGCATCCCTTTCTAGTGCGGAGGCCGAGTACCATGATGTCACCCACGCCGTTACCGAGTGTTGCTGGCTTCGCCAACTGATGCATGAGCTTCACATCCCGATTGCTTCCACGACGGTCGTCTACTGTGATCAGTGTTGTCTGAATGACTGGCAATCCCATTCATCATTGTCGCACGAAGCACATCGAGATTGATATCCACTTCGTCTGTGAGAAGGTTGCTCTGGGACAAGTTCGTGTCCTCAACATCCTGTCCTCCCACCAGTTTGCGGACATTTTGATGAAAGTGCTAGAATTTGTGATTCCATTGATTAGGGCTAACCCTAGAAGGGTAGCTATATAGGTTCCATACATTGGCCACATGGGCCTTAGCCTCATGGGCCTAAACACATACTCCAACACCCCCCGCAGTCTGAACTACCGACGCAGCGGAGTTCGAGGCTGAACAAGAAAGAACACACACAACCCCCCCACAGACGCAACTAGCCACCGGTGATGTTGAGGCTGGAGCGAAACTCGGCGAAGGTCGAGGACAGGAGGCCTTTAGTGAAGATGTCCGCGAACTGGGAGGTCGTCGGAACATGAAGGACCCGCACCTCGCCCATGGCCACCCGATCACGGACAAAGTGGAGGTCGATCTCCACATGCTTCGTCCGCTGGTGCTGGATGGGGTTGGTGGAGAGGTAGACCGCACTGACATTGTCGCAATAGATCAGTGTGCTCCGGGAGGGCGGAGTGTGCAACTCAGCAAGCAGCTGCCTGAGCCAGGCGGCCTCCGCCACGCCGTTAGCAACGGCGCAGTACTCCGCCTCGGCGCTGGACCGGGAGACCACCGGCTGGCGCTTGGACGACCAAGACACCAGGTTGCCGCCCAGGAAGACGGCGTAGCCGGAGGTGGAGCGGCGAGTATCCGGGCACCCCGCCCAGTCAGCGTCGGTGTAGACGACGAGGTCGGTGGAGGAGGCCCGGTGGAGGAGGAGGCCGTAGTCGAGCGTGCCCCGAAGGTACCGGAGGAGGCGCTTGAGAGCCGTGAGGTGAGGCTCCCGGGGGTCATGCATATGAAGACAGACCTGCTGAACTGCATAGGTGATGTCCGGCCGGGTGAAGGTGAGGTACTGAAGGGCCCCGGCGAGACTCCTGTACACAGTGGGATCGGCCACCGGGGGTCTCTCAACCTCAGACACTTGCCCTGAGTGTCGACCGGAGTGGAGCAGGGGTTGCAGTCAGTCATCCCAGCCCGCTCCAGGATGTCCCGAGTGTACTGCCGCTGGTGAAGGAGTAACCCGGCAGGACGGTGCTCAACTGTGACCCCGAGGAAGTGGTGGAGCTCACCCAGATCCTTCATCGCGAACTCCTGCTGGAGAGCGGCGATGATCCTGCGGAGAAGGGACTCGCTGGAGGCCGTGAGGACAATGTCATCAACATAGAGCAGCAAGTATGCAGTGTCAGCCCCATGGTGGTAGACGAACAGGGACGTATCAGACTTGGCCTCCATGAACCCTAGGGTCAGCAAGAAAGCAGCAAACCAGTGGTTCCACGCCCGAGGTGCCTGCTTGAGGCCGTAGAGGGACCTGTTGAGCCGGCAGACCATGTCAGGACGGGTGGAATCGACGAACCCCGCCGGCTGACTGCAGTACACCGTCTCGGTAAGAAGGCCGTGGAGGAAGGCGTTCTTGACGTCCAGCTGGTGGACGGGCCAAGACCGAGCCAGCGCCAGCGAGAGCTGGTACGGACGGTGGCCGGCTTGACCACCGGGTTGAAGGTCTCATCGTAGTCGACGCCCGGTCGCTGAGTGAAACCCCGGAGGACCCATCGAGCCTTGTAGCGCTCGAGAGAGCCATCGGCCCGGCGCTTGTGGGTCCAGATCCACTTGCCGGTGACGACGTTGGAGCCTGGCGGCCGGGGCACCAACTCCCACGTCTGGTTGGCGATTAGCGCGGCGTACTCCTCTTCCATCGCACGGCGCCAGTGAGGGTCCAACAGGGCGTCGCGGACGGAAGAGGGTACCGGGGAGACCACCGCTTCGCCGGTCGAAGCCTCGAGGGCACGAGGTGGCAGTGTGCCAGCCGCGTGCCGTGTCACCATCGGGTGAACATGCCGTGGGTGTCGGTGAAGCAGCGGCGGGTGGTAGACCGGCGGGGCACCACGAGCCGGCGGGGACTGCGGCGGTGGTGTCGGTGTCCCTGGCGGAGAAGGGACCGCGAGCGGCGGCGGCCGCGGCCTGCGCTGGTACACCCGTACCGGCGCGGCGAACCTCGACGGAGGTGCCGGGGCAGGTGCCGGGACGGGATCCGGCGTCGGCGACCGGCACGACCCCCCCGGGGCAGAAACAGGGGACGAAGGCCCCGGGTCTGCACCAATCGGAGAGGACGGGGCCGCGCCCGAGGACGACGGGCCCGGACCCGCTGGGGATCCGGGACAGGTGGCCGGCCCGACGCGAGGCGAAGCAGTACCTGCAGGAGACCACGAAAAAGGTGGCTGGACCACCGGGTCAGTGGGAAACAGGGAGGGAGGGTCAGGGACCGGAGGGGTGGTAGTGCTGGAAAAGGAAAAGACGGACTCATCGAACACCACATGGCGAGAGATGAGAACCCGTCGGGAGGTAAGGTCAAAGCACCGGTACCCCTTGTGATCCGCGGAGTACCCGAGGAAGACACAGAGCGTGGAGCGAGGGTCCAGCTTGTGAGAAGAAGTGGCAGCGGTGTTGGGGTAACACGCACACCCAAACACACGGAGGTGATCGTACCGAGACGGGGTACCGAAGAGGGCGTGGTGAGGTGTGGGAGCAGGACAGGCAGCGGAAGGAAGGCGGTTAAGAAGGTAGGTGGAGGTGTGCAGGCCCTCAGCCCAGAAGCGAGTAGGAAGAGAGGCCTGAAACAGAAGGGTACGCACGGTGTCGTTGGTGGTGCGAATCATCCGCTCAGCCTTGCCATTCTGCGAAGAGGTGTATGGAAAGACATGCGCAACTGAACACCGTGAGAGAGGAAGAAAGTTCGGGAGGTGGAGTTATCAAACTCGCGACCATTGTCACACTGGACGGCCTTGATGGTGAGGCCGAACTGTGTAGACACCCAAGTAAAGAAGTGAAGGAGCGTGGTAAACGTATCTGACTTCGCACGGAGAGGAAAAGTCCACGAATAATGCGAAAAATCATCAACAACCACAAGATAGTACTTATAACCGGAAATACTCAGAATAGGAGATGTCCATAGGTCGCAATGTACAAGATCAAAAATACGGGCCGCATGGGAAGTAGAACTAGAAAAAGGAAGACGAACATGTCGGCCCAATTGGCACGCATGACACAGTTGCTCATCATGAGCTCGAGTACATGGAAGACCGAAGCTACGACTGAGCTGTATCAGGGCATCACGTCCAGGATGGCCGAGGCGCCGGTGCCAGGTAGTAGAGGAAGTAGAAGCGACGAAGGCAGCTGACAAAACGGGCGGCGAAGAAGACGACGGAGCCGCCGGGAAGCGAAGGGTGTAAAGGGGCCCGGAACTGTCACATCGGAGCAGAGGACGCCGGGAAGCCAAATCCTTTACAGTAAGACCAGAAGAGTCAAATTCCACAGAACAAGAATTGTCAGCTGTAAAACGACGAATAGAAAGAAGATTATGAACCATAGAGGGAGCAACAAGAACATCGGGAAGACGGAAGGAGCCATGAGCACCGGCGGCACCCACAGACGTGACTGGAATACAAGAACCATTTGCGACCATAATAGACGAAGGAAGAGAGGAAGAGGGAGAGTGAAGCGACGAGAGTATACCGGGGTCAGGAGTGGTGTGGTAGGTGGCTCCCGAATCAGCGATCCACTCAGGTCCGACCGGAGGTGTCAGGCCCATGGTGCTGAACGAGCGAGCCAGGGCTGCCTGGTCCCATCCGGCGACCCCCGGGAGAGTCCCAGAAGGTGGAGTCCACGCCGTGGCCGGGAAGGCACCGGGTGGAGGACCGGCAGGGGGAGCAGGAGGAGCTCCGGTGAGCATGGCCACCGGTGGACGCGAGTCGGCCCCAGTGGCGTGGTAGGGCCACATGGAGATGCGCCCGGACCACAGGTTCTGGAAGGAAGGCCATGGTGCCCCTCCCGGTGACCCACCCAGTGCCGAAGGCTGGGGAAGGCCACCCCGGCCACCGCGACCCCCTCCGCGGCGACGACGACCGCCACGACCCCCCCCCCCACCTCCGCTCGGCCTGGAGGGAGGAGGACCCAGGAGAGACTGTGGCGGTGGAGCGGTCGACCGTGGTGGAGCAGACGGACGCGGTGGTGTAGCAGCCAGAGCCGTCGAGGAAGACGAGGACCCCGGAGCGGCGGTGGATCCCGGCTGGAGGCCCTGCGTGAGCTCCTCCATGACGAGATCGTCACGGACCTCCAGGAAGGTGGGGAAGGGCCTCTGACGGGTGATCCACGTCCTGAGGTGCGCGTAGCGGTTGCTGAGCCCCCGGAGGACGTTGAGGACCAAGATGCGATCCTCCATGGGCCACCCGAGGTCCCCCAGGGAGTCAGCCATGCCCTTCATCCGACGGCAGAACTCGCCGACGGAGAGGTCACCCTGGACGAAGGTGCGGAAGCTCGCGTCGAGACGCAGAGCCCGGGCCTCAGCGTTGCCCAGGAACTGGCCCTCAAGGGCAAGCCACGCCCGGCACGCGTCAGGGGAGGTGCGGACGAGGTCGTGGAGGTCCAGAGAGATCGTCCCCAGGATCCAGGAGAGAACGATGCTGTCGAGACGGAGCCACGACGGCGTCTGGACGGCGACCGAGGCGTCGACGAGGACGTGGTCGTCGAGGGCGTAGCGGCGAAGAGTGAGGAGCACCATATCCCGCCAGCGGGCGTACGAGGGCGACTCCGGCTCGAGGACGACCGGAACGAGCAGGCAAATGTTCTGGACCCCCCCCCCGCCTGGTAGTGCAGCTGAGCCACGAGCGGGTCGGCCGGGTCGTGCCAGAGGACGGCAGTGTGTGACACGCGGCGTCCCGGCGAGGCAGAGGAGGTGGCTCCGGCGTCCTGGCCCGCGGGAGAGGTGAGGAGCTGCTCGGCCTCGGCGATCTGGCGAGCCAGGGCGTCGGCCGCGTCACGCTCACGTTCCCACACGAGAGCGGCCGCGCGCACACGGGCCTGCCCCTCCGCGGCGGCGGTCCGGGCAGCGACGAGAGCAGCGGCGAGGGTGAGGTTCGGTCCAGTCAGGCCGAGAGGGAGACCCCCAGGAGGGCCCGACTGAAGACCGGAGGTGGCAGCAGCAGCCAGTAGACCCTTGTGCAGCGCCTGGAGAGGCTGGAGCGGCTGGAGGAGGGGTTAAGGCTGTTGGTGGAGGGGCTGCGGCTGCTGGAGGCCACCATCGGCGCCCCCTGCCTCCTCACCCACCTCAGGACCCCCCCGGCGCCAGGAGCGGCGGCTGTGGTGAGGACCTGGGCAGGGGCGGGGGCTCCAGGAGCGGCAGCGGTAGGAGGAATGGTCGCCCCCTGCAGCGGCTGGGGAAGGACGGCCGCGCCCTGCAGGTGCTGGCGCAGCTGCTGGTGAAAGGCGGTGGCTGTAGGGTAGAGAGCGGCGGCGGCATGGAGGGGCGAAGAGCCGCTGGCTGCAGAGGCAGACCCATCCGCCTCTGGACCAGCGCCAGTGGTGGGCGCGGCACCAGAGAGGGCCGGGCGGGCGGCACCGGCGGCGGGCAAAGGAGCGGTGGGCGCGGCACCAGAGGTAGGGGAGCCGGCCAGCACCTGGGCCCAGGTGGATGAGAAAGAGGGGTGGGAAGTGACTGTAGAGGGAAGGAGGAGGAGGGGGGCGGCCAGCCATGGCGCCGGCTGGCCGGCGGCGGCCAGCAGGTGTGGCTGGCGGCGGCTGGGTGGAGGGGAAAGGGAGAGAGACTAACCTAGGCTGGATACCATGCTAGAATTTGTGATTCCATTGATTAGGGCTAACCCTAGAAGGGTAGCTATATAGGTTCCATACATGGGCCACATGGGCCTTAGCCTCATGGGCCTAAACACATACTCCAACAGAAAGGACTACCAGTACAGTTGTTCACTGACTTTAAGTCCAGTCCTTGCGTCCGGAATCCTCCCCACTTCAACTGCGAGCGGGTATTATCGATAGAGTTGTAGTCTAACTTGACTTGTACTCCAATAATGTATATCTCTCTATATATACGAAAGCCCACCCCCCCCCACCCCAAAAAAAAGGGGGTGGTGGTTGAGAGGTGATTTCCCTAATTCTACAGAAAGTAAAAAGGAACAGAGGTGGTACATTGGAAACAATCAATGGCTACCATAGGGCACATAAAGCAGCATCGTTTTTCTGTGACTTAAATCATGAATGAATGGATGACTCTTATGTCTTACACTGTTTGTTTTACCCTTTTTTCTGTGCTGTTCAATTAATTACAACATGTGATTAATAGGCTAATATTCAAGCACAGATGGCAACTCCATGTGAAGGAACAGTAAACAAGGTAACAGACAAACAATCCATTACAATTGAATGAAATGTACACAAGGTATGCTACAATTAAAATTATAAGAGAATCAATTGCTGCAAAAGAATACTTACCCATCAACAAGGTCCACTAACTTTGGGAATAACTGCCTATCCCGAAGCCGATTTATTTCTGAAACTGTTGAATCCATGGATTGCATGTCTACGATGTACCTTGTGTGCAAGTGGCTAACAGCAGCTTTTGTCTTCTCCAGGGTTTCAAGTTTAACACCCCGTTTCTTTTGCTTCTGCAATAGAGACACCTTCTTTTGATAATCGATTTTCATAAGCTCCCCAGCCTAGTTTAACATACACAGAGGTAAACCAGAAAAAAGAGGTGGTTAGAAATTGGGAAAAAAAACACAGTAAAAAGCACAGAAAATGAGACATTGCTAACATTTTTGCATATTAGTTGATAGTAAAAGAAACAACAGGCCAAAAGTATGTATTAGGCAGTCTTTTACACTATGCTTAAGTTGTCAGATGGCTTCTCACTCGGTATGTATCCCTTATGATAGGATTTGAAGTAATTGCAATTTGAATAATAATTGTCAACAACCCTGCAACACACTAGCTGATTTTCTTGAGGAAACCACAGACACATACAAGGTGCAATGCTAGGAAATACTTAAATAATTAAATATGAGCTGCAACAGGTCTATTACAGAAACAATTAGTTTACACTACCAAAGTTCAAGATTAAGCTAACAGTTGGGGTGTAAATAAAGAGATGTCCATTAATGTGAGTAATTGTATCAAAGGATCACCATTGACAACATGCTTTTTGAATAATGAGAGTGAAACGATTATACCCACAATTACAGAAGTGTTCCAGCGTACAGTTCTTACATATAAAACAAAGAGGTGACAGGAAGAAACAATTTTAAAGGCAATAGCATTGGAATTAATCAAAATGTTGAACAAATTAATTGAATATATATTACCTTCACTTCGTCATACAGTTTTTTCTCCCAAGCAAGCATTCTATCTAGAACTGCAGCATGAGTTTCAAATCTATCATCAGTATCAAAATTATCGTTCAGGTCCTCATGGTCAGGTAAGTTCTTGAAGGAGCGATTCCATGTGATAACATGCATAATTTTTGTAGAGTGGTCGATATGTCCTAAAAACATTGAGAAATCATTAGGAAACATGACACTGTACACGCATTAGAAAGAAGTAAAATGGGAAGTTCAGAAATAGAAAAGTAAATCTCAGTCAAAATTGGAGAACAAGAAATGGCAAAAACAGAAGCTGCATGGAATATGAACTTCAACGTGTTCCATTGTGATTAGGATAACTGATTCTTCATGGTACAGGTTATGGCAGCAGCCGCATAATTATTAGAAAAATGGCAATACGACATGACAAGATTAAAATCCAACAAGGCAGCACATAAATAATTAAAAAGATGGAGAGTACAAAACATATTTTTATTATTATTTTCACAAATGAGCCCGTTTGGCAGAGCTCCAGCTAGATTTTTGTAGCTCCAAGAAATCCAGGATCTGGAGTTGGAGATATGTTGAGGTGTTTATATGATTCATTTTGTTTATTGTTTGGACATCACTTTAATTTAACCTACATACTACATATCCAATCTGGATCTCAGAGCTCGAGCTGTGCAAAAAATTAATGACATCTCAGCAACAAGTTTTCATATGTGATTTTGTCATGTAATCAAGAAAATTGTCCAATTTCCAATCATTGGGGCAGCTGGCGGCAGCCAGAGATGAAATGGGCGTTGACGTGTTGTACATGCTGCTCGTACCTTTTTATCACATTAATGAAATTATATGCGATGCTTGGGCCAAAGACCAAATATTTTGTGCCATTAAGCAATATATCTGGGCTTTCTGTAACATTTACCAAAATTACTGTGCATTTATGCAGTTGGCTCATAATAAAATTGAAGAAACTTACATCATTGATATGTTACTAAAATTTGTGTCCAAAGCAAAGGAATAGAAAGTAGGGAATGACAGTAATAAAATAGTACTAATAATGACTTGTTTACTCGCAAAAAACTTGTTGTGCCTTCATCATGCTGCTCAATGATCTAATCATAAACCTTGGATCAAACACATTAACAGGAAAAAAAGAATTTTTTCGAAACCAGCATGCGATACGTGTATGATATAAAACCACCTATAAAGAATAAAGTAAATATAAATGAAACATGAGGAAACTCCGGCAAAGCACAAGTATGGAATCAAAGTATTAGGCCAAACTGAGTGTTTCCACTTCAAATGAGTGCATGTGTTGAAACAATTTAAAGCATTTATTATAATTGATTTGATGATCACCATAGCTTTCTGAAGAAAGTTTGCACTCATTACTTCAATGTCTAAGGATATGACAACAGAGGATAAAGTAATCTGTTCACTGAGGTGGCTATACAGCCAGGAAACTTCTAAAACAATTTTCCAAGCCATCAACTGGGTTACAGCATAAAATCTTTGGCCAAATTTTGTATTCGCATCAAGAATCATGTAATAAACCTTCAATAAAAGTAATGATCTTGGGCAAAAAAAAAATTGATGTCCTTAGTAAAGTTGCACTACAACCAGGCATTCTAAAATTTAGATAAATAAGCCTATATATATAAAATAATGTTTCAAGGTGCTACCGCTACAAAATATAAAAGGAACTTAGTTTCTAGTGGATCACATAGGGGAAAAAACAAATGTGTTGCTATTACTAAAGCTATAAGATATCTCATGCTTGTCACACTACAAACTGAAGGTCAGAATTCTGAACTCCACATTTTGTGATTCCAAAAGTATATATTGACACACAAGAGCAACAATTTGAAATCGATCCAAAAGCAAATTAAAAGTAACATGCTATATTTTTTGGGCTCAAAAGGTGTGCAGCATCACATAAACATTAGGAAGCAAATTGAGTAGCACCAATACTTGCCTCGGCTGTCAGCATGGTTGGAGTGATAATGCATTCGGGTGGCCTCCAGTTTTTTTGACACATCATGTGCACTCTCCGAAGCTCTAAGGAAGTGATCATCAAGCTGTGTAACAATATGTAGCAAACTGGCAGTTCCTGATGCCACCATTACCTTCCCCTTCCGAGTTTCAACTGCACCCATCGAAGAGGCATGCTGGTAGTGTGCTGCTGGTGGTGGGCCAGGTGCTTTGGGTGGTTTCCTCACAATAGGTTTCGATGGCGGTAGATTAGCCACCATCTCCTCAATTGCTTTCTCCTTCTCTGAGGCCGTCTGTGGTGGCCTTTCCTCAGTAGCAGCTGGCTCACTAACAACTGGTTTTGCCACAGGTGCCTTCACCTCAGCCACTGGCTCATTATCACGCCTTTCCATCCACAAAGTATCATCAGCAGGCTGCTCTAGGGTGGGTGGTGGGGTGGGAGTTGGGCCAAAGAAGTAATCCCAGGTAGCCATCTGTGACTCCAGCACTGGGGGCGGTGGCGTTGCGGTGGCAGGCGTTGGTGGGGTCCGGTTCAGCCTTGGAGGCGGAGGTGGTGTTACTGGAGAAGATCCCACACTACTCATCAAAATCCGCTTTGATTGGTGTCCATGCACCATGCCGTCCACATTAACATCGTCATGCTCATGGTGATCGTCGTCTTCATCACTGTCGTCGTCGTCGCTGTCGCTGTCGGTCTTGATATGCCCATCGTCTTCCTCCTCGTCCTCATCCTCATCCTCCTCTCGGATAGGAGCATCGGCAGGAGGACGGTTTTTGGCGGCGGCCCTCGGCTCCGGCATAGGAATATTGGGAGTGGAGGAGGACCTTTGGAGGCTAGAATGAGAGAAGTCGGCGAATGGCGGCGGCGGTGGCGGGGAGGGGCTGGTGACGGAAGCTGCGGAAGGGCCTGGCGGAGTCGAGACAGATGCCGCCGCCGCAGCGGGGGAGGACACCAGGCTAGGGTCGGGCGCCTCGCCTTGGGCGAAATCGGATAGCGCGCCGCCGGTGCTCTTGAGGCGGACGGTGTAGCCAGTGTGGGCGGCAGCAAAACCGTTCCGCGAGACCACGGCGTCGGCCATCAGCCGCTTCCGCTCCCGGCACCGACACACCGCCTCCTCCTGATCGATCTTTGACTGCCCGCACCCCATCGAGGCGGCTGGCGGCGACTCGACGGTGTCCTTGTCTTCTTGAGATTCTTTGGGAGGGGTTCCTAGTTCTAGCGCTTGATGCGGCGGCGGCGGCGGCCCGGTGGCGTTGGATGAACTGTGTGGATGCCCGTGCAGCGGCAGAGTGGGGAAAGTGACGGAGCAGGACTGTTCCTTGTTCTTTTCTCTTCTGTTTTCTTTTTTTCTCTTTTTTATTTTCGTGGTAACTATGCAACGTTTTATATTAAAAAAATGTTTTCCCCGTAAAAAAGTCTCGAGTCTTTACAACTGACTAACTAGTAATTTGCGCGTGTGATAATACCTTTGCGATTTTGTTTGACAAATGTAATAACCTTGAGACAGATATGATAAAATGAATATGTCCAATAGAGAAAGAATCAAAACCTAATATGAGGTGATGGCACATTATATTGACTAGCAAAAATGTTCGTGCGCTATGATGGAAACAAAATAATTCCATAGTAATTTAAGTTTGAGCGTTTATCATGTTATTCTAAAAAAAATGATATTTCGAGTGTGATGTTTATGTTGATATAGTCTTGTAGCCCTGTCTCATTTACTAACCTCAAGATATGACATATACGTAATATATTTGTTCGTTACAATAGGAGAAAATAGTTATAGCTTAATGAATATTAAAAAAAACTTTACTGTCCTTTTAGAGAATATAGGTCATGCTTGGAAACGTATCCAAAGCATTTTCTTTTCATGCTCAAACCGTGAGACCCCGAAAAAAAACTTGAACTATGCACGTGTGCATATATCTACCTATCTTGTTCATGACTATATATCTTTTTGCATTCTCCACACGTTGCAATCTTTGGTGGAGATGGCATTGCCCATGAGTAGATAAAAAAAATAGCTCAAGGGTGCCTTTGGTTTGGCTTTTGGGAGCAGTTTTTGCTTCTCAGAAGTCAAAAGTCAACCAAAGGCCTCGGAAGGCCCAGCAGCTTTCTCCCAAAGCCGACTTTTGCGCAGTGGAAAACTCGCAGCCTCTCCGGACCTGCTTCCAGCGGCTTCGGCTGAAACAAGTTCGCAAAATTTACCCACACGGTCACTGGTAAGTGGAAAATACCGTTTCGTTCTTTCCTATCCGCCCCCACCGATGGAGCCACGGCGCCCACTCGTCCGCTTCCCCACCGCGCTCACCTCCACCATCGCGGCCGGCGGAGGCGCGGTTCCAGCGCATCTGACGCCCGGCCTGGCTCCCCACGTCCCACATCTATAGTTCGCCAGCCGCCGGAGGTCCGCCCGCGGTTCCTTTCCCCTTGCGTCTAACTTTTGGTCCGCGCTGCCGGCAAGGGTTGCAGGGCCAGTGGCCGGGAAGGCCGCGCCAGTGGCCAGGAAGGCCTAGCCGACGGCCACCGGAGCCAGGCGCGGCTCCCCTCCTCCCTTCCCTGGGTGCTCCTGCTCGAATCCGACATCGCTCTTCCCGTCCCAGCCTCGCCCACGCAGATCTGCTCCAGACGGCCGCCTATGGAGCTCCTTCCCCGCCCGCGCTGCGGCAACGCTGGCGCGGGGGTTGGGTGCATGCATGTAGATGTCGCGTGGGTTGGGTGCGTGCTGTGGCGCTGGCATGTTGTGGTCGTCGTTGTAGCAGAGGCTCCGTTCTTTCCCAAATTTCTTGTGCTGCGACGCAGAGGCTCTGTTCTTTCCCAAATTTCTCTCAATTTTGCATGTAAAAATCTTAATCGACCTTAATCATTTTTGTTCTTTGTATATAACTCTACCAATTTGTTTCAAGGGCAGAGATCGAATTCTCAACGGTTTGGGAGATCTAGAGCTTCAAAGTTTGGTAAATTTGATACCCAATTGGGGTGCAGGTCCAAATTCAGAGCTTCATTTCTATGCAAAACTTACAAAACTTAATTTCCCTTTTCTAAAATTGCTATTTAAAGTGAATCGATGAATAACATAGTATTTTACAACCAATTTGCATATAAATAGCGTCTAAAGCAGACCGGGGTATTATAGACCTTTTACACAGCTTACAGCTCACAGCAGTTTGTCCACAGTTGTTTCAGCCAAACGACTTTTAGCTTTCTCACAGCTAACATCTCACAGCAGCTTTTCCACTATCTACAGCCCACAACAGCTTTTTTCCATAGCCATAGCTCAACCCAACAGACCCTAAGTTCTTGCTTAGCGATTAGATTAGTTTGGTTATGCTAGTTACATGGCTACCTCAAAGATCAAATAGTATGAGTTGATGAAAATTAATAATTGATAAATAAAAGCCTTGTGCTTTCGAGCCCTGCGGCTGCTCCTTGCTAGCGCTGCCGTCTACCAGTGCGTCTACCGGGATTAGAAGGGGAGGGGATCCATCCCTTTTTTCGTAGTTTATTTCTAGTTGTTTAAGGTTTAGTCTAAATAAATATTTCGACGAAATCAGATGATTTTCGGTTGGGGTCGTGTTTCCTACGATGACTTCAGTGATTGCCACGACGAGATCGCCGTTGCAGGCATCGATTTTATTGGCAGACGGCCAAGTGGCTTTGGCTGTGACGTTCGAGAGATGCCTTTGGAGAAGAAGAAGATTAAAGAATCTAGGTAGAATATTGTGTATTTTTTATTTCAGATTTTCTACGATGACTTCAGTGATTGCCACGACGAGATCGCCGTTGCAGGCATCGATTTCATTGGCAGACGGCCAAGTGGCTTTGGCTCTGACGTTCGAGAGATGCCTTTGGAGAAGAAGAAGATTAAAGAATCTAGGTAGAATATTGTGTATTTTTTATTTCAGATTTTTTCGTGTATAATTTGGGGATGTACTATACTCAATTTTAATATAATGTCGGGACCCTTCGCAAAAAAAAATAGTATGAGTTGGGCAAAAGTCATAAAACAATGGTAGCTGGGTGGAGTTCCAAGTCTTGTATTCAAGTATTCGATTTTTTTTCTTTTTTATTACCACAACCACGTCACATAGAGTACTTGGGAGAAAAAAAAACTAAATAGGAAAAATCACGCGATAATCGGAAATCCCGTGGAGTAATAAAAAGTTCGGAAAATCACGTGCGAAAATAAATCAGAAAAGCCCTATCTCTATCTCTACAACTAAAAATACGGAAGTCAGACTCTACCCGGCAGGACGACGTGCGTCGCTCGCTTCGCTCTGCCCGGCTTCGTACATGCGCCCCCGATGCGATAGTCCACCCGGCGCTTTGCTCGCTCTCAGCAACTGCACGCCCGGCTGTTCGCGGTCAGCGGCCTGTAAAAGGAAGGCCCCGGCTCTCTCGCATTCCGCCAGTCCCATCGTGTTGGCAGCTTGCAACTCCCACGCCAATTCTACGCCGCACCCGGTGCTCCAGGATCCGCTGAGAAGCACAAATTACGTCAGATCATGGAAATCTTGCCCGATCAGCCGCACCGTGGTACTTAACAGGGATATGCAAAGAAGCATTAGAAAGAAACCACCAATCAAATCAGGGCCACAGCCTCACGTTCCACCCCCTGCGTCCACTTTCACGTCGACGTCGCCCGGTCGCCTCTGTCCAAGCAAGTTGACATCAAGGTTTGAATCACCTCGACGACGGTCTTTTCTCATCTCCCGATCTTGATAACGATCGCTTCTCCGTCCATCTGGTTTTTCCTTGTCCTAAATCATCTTAGAACTCTTGATCTTTGTATTTCATCTTCGCTGCCCTATATATCCCAAGCCATCCGCCAGAGGCCGGCGTCCACGAGTACCAGCCAGCCGCCAGGGCCGGGGGCCGCCTTCAATAGCCAGCATGCAGCAGCAGGGGTCGGCAGGAAATCATCGTCCGGGTTGTCGCACCACCTCGTAGAAGGACTTCATCATCAACCAACTGGTCGGTGTGTTTGGCGCTCATTCCTGCTCAGTGCTCGCCGACCAGTCATTCTAGCTATTTGTTGCTTGGACTTCATCGTCAGCTACGCTGTGTGCTCGCCAGCTGAGCTGGGGACTTCTTGACGTTTGGATTCTTCATACAACTGTCGCCAGCTGAGCTGGGGACTCCTCGGCGTTCGTCTTCTCTGTGCAAGAGTCACCTACTAAGCTGGGGACTCCCTTGGTGGTCGGATTGCTACGTCTTCACTTCACTTTGATTAAGCTGGTGTGTTATCAGGTTGCTCCACGCTGTTTGGATCAGGGTGCTAGTCTTGGGCAGCACATCGGGGCCTTGATAAGTACATTTCAGGCTTATTTCCTTTGACCCTGCTACAAGATTCATTCTTCCTTTGACATTACAGGCTCGGAGACTACAGTGTGTACACTGCACCTTGCGGTGCATGTACTACTTTTTCTGCAAGTTTCTCTCCGCTGAGCTGGGTGTGGGGTTATAGACCCATATACCCTCATGGCTCCACATGGGCCCCGCCTGACAAGGTGGCCCAGCTCGCCAGAAAGGGCCGCACGGATCTCTGAACTACTCGGCAAACCGTGCGGAGCAAGCAGAGACTACTTGATGATCAAGCAAAACCTAGTCGGTTAGGATAAATATTGTATCCTCCGTGGATACAGCAGTTGTAATCGGCTGGGATTAGATTCCTTAGATCTGTAACCTTGCCCCCCTTATTATATAAGGTGGGCAAGGACCCCCTCTCAAAACATCTCATCACACATCAGTACAATCCATAGAGACAGGACATAGGGAATTACATAGCTATTCACAGCCCAAACCTGGATAAACCGTGTCACCATCTAGTTCGTTGTCTTACGCACCTCCATTGATAATCTACTACCGTGGGCATACCCCTCGGTAGACTGCCGATCACATATCATCGACAGTGGCGCGCTAGGTAGGGGGTGTGCATGCAGACTCCATGGTGAGCCAGATGGTCAACTTCCCTGCTTCCATGGTCCTTCCGGTGAGCCTAACGTTCACGATAGGGACGTTCACCTAGACCACCGGCGCTGATGGCCCCGCTAAAGTCGTGGAGGTGGTGCAGGATCCTCCTGCGCCAACCGAATCTACATCAACAACGGCGGATTCGATCTTGGGACCAGTCTCGTGGTCGTCTCCTCCGACTACTCGTCGTCCGCTTCCCCACTATCAAGGGAGGCATCTCGACAACACCGATCTGATCGAGTCTATCGATCGGGTCACCATGAGCCTGGTTGAAACTCTAACCCTAGTAGATTCGATCAGAGATCGATCTGCTGGAGACGGCTATGGACCCACCTGCCGTTCTCGACCTGCTCAGGCTGGCCGCCAGAGGCATCTTGACTTTGATCTCATGGTTACGGTGACTCCAAAGGGGCGGACAGTTTGTTACCGACCACAACCCACGACCGGCCTGAGGTCGGGGGATTACGAAGCCCTAATGGAGCACTCATCCAACACCTACCCGTACGGGCTGGTGAACGCGGCATCTGAGTGCACCGCCCGCATATCACATCTGTTCGTGGATCCCGCTGAGCGTGACCACATTTCAGATCTCTGTCTCATAGACCTGCCTGAACCAAACCACCCTACGCCTACTATTAATGTGGTAGAGATTAGGCAGATTGGAGTGGACTCCCTCTCTACAATCCCGGAAGAAAGTACTAGGTCTACTGAGTCTCACGGGACTAACTATACCCGCACTCTCATTGATCCATATGGGTAGGAGTTTCTGGCTTTCCCACCCGGTTTCGAAGGTACCATCTTCGCCGTTAGCAACGACAAGCCCCTCGCGACGGGGAAACCGATCAAGAGAGGATAGCTCGGGAGGAAAGAAACACCGACCGTAGGGCTTAGAGAGTCGACCTGGAGAATGCCGAAGAGGACGCGGCTGACACCGGCGCAGGTGGCCAGCACGATATCCGTCACGATCTGGCCGACGCATTCGACATGTGTGACAACTAGCAAGTTTTCAAGACGCCCAGCGCCAATATTGCCGTCGCCATGAACGAACTGAATAAGTTCCCTGAATCTCCAACACTTGATGCTATCAAGGCTTATCTAAAGGCGGCCACAGTCCAGGTTAATGAGAGGCGTACACCCGCTCCATCGGCGTCTACCACCTGAAGTCATCGCCAACGAGGTCCCTCGTGAGATCATAGCCAACAGCAGGGAGGACCCTATCTTTATCAGGGCCTCGACGGGAACTACAAGGCGCACCGTCCCTAAGATCAAGGCAGACGACGCGATGCCGACCAGCGAGGCGAACATGATGCTGATCAAGGTGGTGGACGCAACCAGCAAGGCGGACATGGCGCACGTCAGGGAGGCCTTCGAGCTGCAAACTGCGGTGCTGGTCATGGTAGACAACGCGGTGTCGACCAAGAAGTGGAGCAGCCTGGAGGTGACCTCCGTGACCACCTCAACGCCAACACAAATTTGAGGGGTTGCATCAAGAACAACCGAGAAGAGCGACACGCATCTGAGATGCAGCGCAAGCACGAATATGTTGAAGCACATGGTGCACCCGGTCGTGGCCACGCACCGTGCGCTGGCTACATCCCCGGCCTCCGACCATTCACCGACTGGCTTCGTGCCGTTATTTGGCCAAGAAATTTCAAGCTCCATGACTTGGACACTTACAAAGGGAAGGCTAATCCCAAACAGTGGATAACACTGTACGAAATCCCTATCTGAGTAGCGCACGGCGATGAAGACGTCATGGCTAATTACTTTCCTGTGGTCATCAATCAGTCTGCAAACCAGTGGCTCCTCAGCCTGAGGGAAGGCTCCATCGACACCTAGGCTCAGCTCAGGAGGGCTTTCATCGACAATTACATGGCCACTTGTTAGCAGCCCAGCAACAAGTACGATTTGAAGAAAGTTAGAGACTATCCAAATGAACCGTTGGGCGACTACATGTGTCGCTTCTCGGAAACACGGATATCCATCCCTAACATCAACAATGACGAAGCTATCTCCGTGTTCATTAGAGGCCTCCGCCACCATGATGCCCTCAGGACTAAGCTACTCCGCAAGAGGCCCGATCCAGTCCAGGACCTACTCACGGTGGCGAAGAAGTGGGCAAACGCTGATGAGGCTGACTAACAGATCAAGGAAGACGTTGGTTGGGCTCCTCGCCCCAACCAGCAGAATCACCGCTCTGATGACCGGCATGATGATCAGTGCCATGACGACCACCGCGATGATCGGCGCAACGACAACCGCGACCACCGCAACGACAATCGTGATCGATGTCGGCAGGATGACTTTAGGGGGTGGTAGAGCCGCAACCTACCAGCTGACAACGCCATCAACACCATCAAGCTAGGGGCCAAGCGCAACTACGAGGATGCTTACTCCAAGGTCCTTCACGGCCCCTGCCCGGCTCACTTGGGCTCCGACCACACAATGGGGGACTGCAAGGGTCTGAAGTCCATCTACCGCTCGGACGCTCGCAAAAGGTAGCATGGCGGTGACAAAGACGGCGACAAAGACGACCGCTGGGACGACAAAAGGACAAGACTGAAGAACGTGACAAGGACCCTCGTCACACCTACAAGGATCCCGATAGAAGCGTCCGCAACATCTTCGGTGGGAAGGTTGCCCTGAAAAACGGGCGATAGAGGAAGCTTACTACCTAAGCTATCATGACCCTCAACAACTCCGATGAAAAGGTTGCCGACCCCAAGTACCAAAACTGGTCGCACCAGCCCATTACGTTCAGTAGAGCTGACCAGTGGGCCAATATTCTAGAGCCAGGGCACTTCCCCCTTGTTTTGGACCCTGACATTAGGAACGTACGGTTCGAGAAGGTGCTCATCGACGGTGGCAGCGCCCTCGACATCCTCTTCCACAACTCCCTAACTAAGTTAGGCATCAAGCCGGAAGACCTCGAGCCTTATGATGCACCTTTTCTGGGGAGTGCTCCCGGGGAAGACCTCTCAGCCCCTGGGTCAGATCACGCTGCCAGTCCAGTTCGGCACAGCTGACCACTTCCGTATCGACTACGCCAACTTCATCGTTGCAGACTTCAAAGGAACATACCACGCTATACTTGGCCGACCAGCTCTGGCCAAGTTCATGGTGGTGCCACACTACGTTTACCTGCTCCTGAAGATGCCGACCGAGAAGGGTGTACTCAGCCTCAGAGGCAATGTGCTCGTACACGTGCAAGAATGAGGGTTACGCAACTGCTGAAGCCCTCGAGCTCTTGATCCACATGCAGCAGTCCATCACTGACGCCAAGAAGATCCCTCCTGTCGACCTAGAGATTTCGAGCAAGGAAGCCACCTGCGCTGCTGCAAAGTCCAAGGAGACCAAGGAGGTGGAACTAGTCCTAGGCGACAAAACTAAGATGGCCCGCATCGGGGCCGCCCTGGAGCAAAAATCGGAAGACGCGCTCATCAGCTTCCTGAGGAAGAACGTCGGCGTGTTCGCATGGAAACTTGTAGACATGCCCGGAGTACCTCGGGAGTTGATCGAGCACTCCATGGATGTTTTAAAGACCGCCAAGCCAATCAAGCAGATGCTATGATGGTTCGCATGGGACAAAAAGGAGGTGATTAGGGTAGAAGTAAACCACTCTTAGCTGCCGGCTTTATCAAAGAGGTGTATCACCCAAAGTGGCTTGCCAACCCGGTTCTTGTAAGAAAAAAGAATAATAAATAGAGGATGTGTGTTGATTACACCGATCTCAACAAACACTGCCCTAAGGACCCCTTCAGCTTGCCTCGTATAGACAAGGTTGTAGATTCCACCGCTGGCTATGAGCTCTTATCTTTCCTAGATTGCTACTCTGGCTACCATCAGATCTCACTGAGAGAGGAAGACTAGACCAAGACATCGTTCATCACGCCTTTGGTGCTTACTGCTACATGACCATGTCGTTTGGGCTCAAAACACTGGCGCAACCTGTCAACGAGCCATCTAGCAGTGCCTTAAGGACCAGATCAGAGATCAGCTCATTGAGGCATATGTTGATGAGGTAGTGGTGAAGACCAAAGTAACCTCTACCCTAGTCGATGACCTCGACTAGACCTTCAAGGTACTCAATAAGTTTCAATGGAAGCTGAATCCCAAGAGGCTGATACTACTCAGAGGAAGACCAAAGTAACCTCTACCCTGGTCGGAGGAAGCTGACACTGCTTTTGCAGAGCTCAAGCAGTTTCTCACATCCCCTCTGGTCCTGACGGTGCCCAAGGAAGGCGAAACTTTGCTGCTCTACATCACGGCAACCAACCGGGTGGTCAGCACAGCCATCGTCATTGAGCGCGAGGAGGTCGGGCATGTGTACAAGGTCCAGCGACCGATATACTTTATCAGCGAGGTACTCAATGAGTCTAAGACCCGTTACCCGTAGGTCCAGAAGCTGCTGTACGCCGTCCTGATCACCTCTCGCAAATTGCGCCATTATTTTGACACTTACCCCATTGAAGTGGTCACTGAGTTTCCACTAGGGGACATCTTGTGGAACAAAGACGCCAATGGGCGCATCATCAAGTGGGCATTGGAGCTTAGCCCATACTCGCTAGAATTTTGAAGCCGCACGACTATCAAGTCACAGGCGCTGGTCGACTTCATTGTTGAATGGACAGATATGAACACGCCTGTCTCTGATAGCTTCCCCGAGCACTGGAAGATGTATTTTGACGGCTCCCTCAATATTGACGGTGCCGAGGCAAGTGTATACTTCATCTCGCCATCTGGGGACAAGCTGAGCTATGTTCTCCAGATCCACTTCAAGGCCACCAATAACACCGCCGAGTATGAGGAGGCTCTACACGGCCTCTGTATCACCGTCGAGCTCGGCATAAAATGGCTCATGGTGTTCGGTGATTATGCTCTTGTCATAAACCAGGTAAATAAGGACTAGGATTGTACCAGCGAAAAGATGGATGCTTACTGCTCATAGATCAGAAAGCTAGAGAACAAATTCTGTGGCCTAGAGTTTCATCACATGGTTTGGGCTGACAATGAGGCAGCTGATAAGCTGTCGAAGCTAGGATCAACCCGGGCAGTGATCCCCATGGAGTTTTCATTCATGACCTTGTTAAGCCGTCCATCGAGGAAGAAGAGAAGCATGTGGCCGAACAGCCATCTGTGGACCAGCTGGTCACCATGATTCTGACCACCGGCATCGACTAGAGAGAGCAATTCATTAGGTATCTCACCTCTGCAGGGGTTCCCCAGGACAAGACCGAGATGGAACGCCTCATACAACGTAGCAAGCATTATGTACTGGTCGAAGGGAAGCTTATGCGCAAAAACATGAAGGAAGAATTGTTGCAAAAATGTGTCTCAGGAACACGGAGTGAAGATTTTGGAAGAGATCCATGCTGGCACTTGTCGCAACCACGTTGCTTCGCGTACACTGGTTGGCAAGGCTTTTCGGGCAGGTTTCTATTGGCCCTCAGCCATCGCCGATGCTGAAAAGCTGGTCCGTCATTGTGAGGGGTGCTAGTTCTTCACCAAGCAGACTCACGTTCTAGCCCACAAACTCTAGATCATTCCAAAGTCCTGGCCTTTTGCATGCTGGGGACTGGATATGATCGGGCCCTTCAAGCTGGCTCTAGGAGGTTCCGCTGGGTTTACGTCATCATCTACAAATTTTCCAAATGGATTGAGTACAAGCCCTCAGTCTCAGGGATAGCACAGAAGGCAGCTGAGCTGCTCGATGAATTTATCCACCGCTTCAGCTTGCCTAACAGAATCATCACCGACCTAGGGTCCACGTTCACTGGTAACGATTTTTAGAACTTCTACGATGACATAGGCATAGTTGTCAAGTATGTTTCGGTGGTGCACCCAAGGGCTAACGGACAAGCTGAGCGGGTGAACGGTATGATCCTTGATGCGTTGAAGAAAAGATTGTACAGAGCAAACGATAAGCATCCTGGGAGATGGTTAAAGGAGCTATTGGTCGTGGTCTGGGGACTAAGAACCCAGCCTAGTCGTAATATCGGCGTTTCCCTGTACTTCATGGTCTTCGGCTCTGAGGCCGTGCTGACAGCTGACATTGCTTTCCAGTCACCAAGGGTCGAGAACCATGACGAGGAGAGGTCGAATGAAGCCAGAGAGCTCGAGGTTAATTGCACCGAGGAACAGCACCTTGACACCTGCGCACGCATGACTAAATATTTGGAAGGCCTGCGCAGGTACTATAACCGCAATGTCAAGGATAGATTCTTTGTGGTTGGCGATTTGGTTCTGCGAAGGAAGAAGAAGACAGAAGGATTGCATAAGTTAGCGTCGCATTGGGAGGGCCCTTACATGGTCAAGGCGGTCACTAGGCCAACCTCTTATAGGCTGTGTGATCTCAACGAAGTCGACATCCTGAATTTGTGGCATATCGACCACTTTAGGCGCTTCTACGCTTGATCTGCTACTAAGAAAGATATGTACTCTTTTCGTACTTCAAGTATTCAATAAAGGTTTCATTTTGCTTTTGTTGCCATCTTTTTCGTGCATCGCAATATCTCACAAATTTCTATTAAGTGGTTTGCTGACCAGTTTTTTCTCCTACTTGAGTTTCCCAGAGCCACCAGCGTCCGGTCACCCAATTGCTACCACATGTCCCTCAGTGTTTAACATCGACCCCACGATCTCAACGGTCAAAACGATCGTCCAAGCAATTAAGTTGCGACCTAACGCATCTGACACGAGATCGGATGCGCCGTTGCCTGCTTTCCCCACGCGCGCACCAGCTCCACCGAATTCTGACCAGATGCGCTGCTCACTTCAATGCCCGTGCGTCAGGTCACTTCCAGAGACGTTCCAGAGCGGCTGAAACGTGATCGGATGCGTCCGTTCTAGCTCGATTGAACGCACACCAGCATCAGGTCACCACAGTGCACTTAATGACACCTACATCACTATACGTCACACGTGACCGGACTCACCAGCTGTGTGTCAGGTCAGTGCCCGGTCACTGGTTGAGAGTAGCCCGAGCATGCCTCCTTTGTTTACAACTGACCGGACTCACCAGGCCCGTGTCCGATCAACCCGAAGGCCGCGTCCGGTCACTGAATTTCAGTGACACTCACCTCCTACACTTCACCAACTTCTCCACCCTTGCTCAAATGTGCCAACCACCAAGTGTATCACCTTGTGCATGTGTGTTAACATATTTTCACAAACATTTTTAAGGGTGTTAGCACTCCACTAGATCCTAAATGCATATGTAATGAGTTAGAGCATCTAGTGGCATTTTGACAACCGCATTTCGATACGAGTTTCACCCCTCTTAATAGTACGGCTATTAATCCTAAATGTGATCACACTCGCTAAGTGTCTTGATCACCAAACCAAAAAGCTCCTACCACTTATACCTTGGCCTTGAACTTTTTGTCTCTCTTTCTTCTTTTCCAAGCCGAGCACTTGATCACCATGGCCATCACTACCATGATCTTCATCCATTTGCTCCACCACTTGGAATATCTACCAACCTATCTCACATACACTTAGATCACATAGGTTAGTAGCTGGGTTTCATCAATTCACTAAAACCAAACTAGAGCTTTCAGTCTCCCCCTTTTTGTAATTGGTGACAACCCTTACACAAAGATATGAATTGAAATCATTTTGAATCCATGTTGCTTGCCCAAGCATATTTACCATTTGTAAAAGAATATGGACAAGTTTCATGAACCCGAATTGGTAGCATTGCTCCCCCTACATATGTGCTAAGAGTTTGGATTAAAGCTTGCACATATGCTTAGATAGGAAATATAGGATGCAATTTCTACCAAATGATGCTAAGGTATAAGAGATGGACCTTTGAAGCATGATACCAATCGGAGTGCACCACATATGCCATCCTTAGCACCATTGTTAGTTAGATACCACTTGTAAAGACAAGAACTAGATACCTTGCGAGATCAATATTAGAAGCAAGGTTCTAGTATTACTTGTAAAAACAAAGCAAGGCATATCTAACTATCACCTATGCATGCTAGTTTCTCATTTCATCATTCAAGCCTATAACTAACATACACCACACAAGCATGTCAATTGAATTTAAACTTGACAAATGCAAGCAAGCATATGAGAATACACATTCAAATGCATCATACAAGTTCATGAGCTTGCTCCCCCTACTTGTGTGCTTGGAGTGCGGTGTGAAAGCATCTAGGCCCCGAGAGTTGGTTTCGGCAATTGATGACAACGCTTTATTACCATGACTAACGTATGTTTTGCAGAAACTTTGGTAAGTTAGGTCATGGAGGTGATAACTGCTTTGGGCACCATGGTATTCATGCCCCTTAATGGAAATTATTTTGGTTTTCAAAGGAGTGACGTCAAGATTAAGGACGGTTAGTTCCGGATGTCAAGGTGTTGAGTTACATTCGGAATAGTCGTTAGGATCTTCGTTTTCTCTTTTGGCCGTACTATAAAGGGGGGCATGAGCGGGTAGTTTGACCTAGGTGAGTCTTATGTTTAGGTGTGGTGCACACTTGTCAAACTTAGCACTAAGCAGCACTAGAATAGCTCAAAGTTCAGTTGGAAGCAACTTGGTTCAAGTTGCGTCGCGTTTCAGAGAGTTTAGAGGGGTTTTCCCTTGACCGGACGCGGTGTCTGGTACGACCGAACGTGTCCGGTCAGTTCAAATCCGCGACTGTGTTTTGGCGCTGACGACCGGACGCGGCCCTTGCGAGGACCGGATGCATTGGTCAGGTTGACACATGTCACTTGAGGGAAAATACCTAATCGGACGCGACTGGGGTGTGATCGGCGCGTCCGGTCACGTTCCAGTAAGGTCCTCTGACGACCGGACGCGTCCGGTCATCACTGATCGGACGCGGTCGCGCGTTCGGTCTCGTTACAGTAAGCTCCCTGCACGACCGGACGCGTCCGGTCACCCCTGACCGGCGTGTCCGGTCACTCAGCCGAAGTTTCAGAATTTCGACCGTTACGAGCGACCGGCGCGTCCGGTCACTTCGTATTTTGCTGAGTTGGCAGGTAACGGTTGGATTTGACTATGGGGTGTATAAATACAACCCCACCACCTCTTTTAGAGGTCTCTTGCTCATTTGTTCAGCTGAGAAACACCTTTGGAGTGCAAGGGAGTGCAAGAGCTCTAGTGAGGAGTGTGATTTGAGAATCAAAGCTTGAGAGTTCCTCACTAGTGATTAGAGAGTAGCAAGTGTGCATTCTCCTTCTCATTAGGCTCATTGTGGTCAAGTGAGAGTTCTAGCTTGTTACTCTTGGTGATCGCCATCACCTAGACGGCTAGTGGCCAATTGCTTCAAGAAGTTTGCAAAGAGAGCTCAAAATGAATTTGAAGTCAAGATAAAGAAGATTAGAAGTGACAATGGCAAAGAGTTTGACAACACAAACATTGAAGCTTATTGTGATGAAATTAGAATCAAGCATGAAGTCTCTTCAACCTATACTCCTCAACAAAATGGTGTAGTTGAGAGAAAGAACCGGACTTTGATCACCCTTGCAAGAACAATGTTAGATGAGTACAACACTCCGGAGAAGTTGTGGGCCGAGGCAATCAACACCGCATGCTATGCTTCAAATCGCCTCTTCCTACAAAAGTTTCTTGGCAAGACCCCCTATGAGTTGCTTAATGGGAAGAAGCCGGACGTCTCATTCTTTCGGGTGTTTGGTTGCAAATGCTACATCTACAAGAAGCGTCAACACCTAGGGAAGTTTCAAAGACGTTGTGATATTGGGTTTCTTGTTGGTTACTCATCAAAGTCCAAAGCATATAGAGTATTTAACCATGCCACCGGTTTGGTTGAAGAAACATATGATGTGGAATTTGATGAATCTAACGGCTCCCAAGGAGCAATTGAGAATTGTGACGATGTAGGTGATGAACCCTTGAGGGAGGCAATGAAGAACATGCCGGTGGGAGACATCAAGCCAAAAGATGATGAAGACGATGTACAAATTGTTGATCCACCATCTTCATCACATGTGCCTCAAGATGATGACAAGAATGAGAGAGTTGAAAATGAAGACACTCATGTCTCTCATGAACAAGCCGAGGCACAAGCTCAAGATGTTGATGCTCCCCATCCTCCTCCTCAAGTGGTTGATAGAAGAAACTCACCTCTACTTCAAGCACATCCACAAGATCTCATCATAGGGAGTCCTACTAAGGGAGTAATGACTCGATCTCAAAAGCTTACTTCTTTTGTTGAACATCACTCTTTTGTCTCTTGTGTTGAACCTAAGAGTGTAGAAGAAGCTCTTCAAGATCCGGATTGGGTGAATGCTATGCATGAAGAATTGAACAACTTCACTCGCAATCAAGTATGGACACTTGAAGAGCATCTAAAAGGTGCAAGAGTCATTGGAACCAAGTGGGTGTTCCGCAACAAGCAAGATGACCAAGGCATAGTAGTGAGGAACAAGGCAAGACTAGTTGCAAAGGGGTTCTCTCAAGTTGAAGGTCTTGATTTTGGAGACCTTTGCACCCGTTGCAAGACTTGAAGCCATTCGTATCCTCCTTGCATATGCATCACATCATGATATGAAACTATATCAAATGGATGTGAAAAGTGCATTCTTAAATGGCTTCATAAATGAACTAGTCTATGTTAATCAACCTCCCGGGTTTGAAGACCCTAGATATCCTAATCATGTTTATAGGTTGTCCAAGGTGCTATATGGGCTCAAGCAAGCCCCTAGAGCGTGGTATGAGCGCCTCCGGGACTTCCTCATTGAGAAGGGCTTCACCATTAGGAAGGTCGACACCACACTATTCACCAAGAAGCTTAATGGGAAGATCTTCATTTGTCAAGTGTATGTTGATGATATCATCTTCGGATCAACAAATGAAGAATATTGCAAGGAATTTGGTGAATTGATGTCGAAGGAGTTCGAGATGTCTATGATTGGTGAGCTCACATTCTTCCTTGGTTTTCAAGTCAAGCAAATGAGAGAAGGGATTTTCATCTCTCAAGAAAAGTATACCATGGATCTTCTCAAGAGATTCAAGATGGAAGAATGCAAACCAATCAAGACCCCAATGCCATCTAATGGACATCTCGACCTAGATGAGGGAGGTAAACCGGTTGATCAAACCCTCTACCGTTCTATGATTGGTAGTTTGTTGTACCTTACCGCATCTAGGCCCGATATCATGTTTAGTGTGTGCATGTGTGCTCGCTTTCAAGCATGCCCTAAAGAACCTCACTTAAGTGCCGTAAAAAGAATCTTAAGATATCTTAAGCACACCCCAAGCATTGGTCTTTGGTATCCCAAAGGAGCTAGATTCTAACTAGTTGGCTATTCCGATTCGGATTATGCCGGTTGCAAAATTGATAGAAAAAGCACATCCGGAGGGTGCCATTTGCTTGGGAGGTCTTTAGTATCTTGGTCATCTAAAAAGTAAAATAGTGTGGCTTTGTCCACCGCCGAGGCGGAATACATTGCCGCGGGGGCTTGTTGTGCACAAATCTTATACATGAAACAAACCCTCCTAGACTATGGAATTGTTCTTGAAAAGGTGCCACTTTTATGTGACAATGAAAGTGCCGTTAAAATTACTAATAATCCGGTACAACACTCTCGCACCAAGTACATTGATATCCGCCATCACTTTCTAAGAGATCATGTTGCTAAAAATGATATATCACTAGAAGGTGTAAGAAGTGAAAATCAATTAGCGGATATCTTTACTAAACCTTTGGATGAAGCTACCTTTTGTAGGTTGAGAAGTGAACTTAATGTGCTTGACTCTAGTAACTTTAAAAAATGAGCTTGTGTTGTCCCTTGCGTTGCATTGTATTATATGTCATGTTTAAATTTCCCGCAATGCATCTAGGACTTGTCTAACACGGTTACGATAACCCTCCTTTGGAGGAGTGAAGAAGCCTAACCGTGGATCAAACTTGACAAACAACCTAGCTTTACTTACTTGTATTGCATTGCATATGCATGGTTGTTGCTTTGTCGTTTCTTTTCGGTTTGGCTTTGAGCAACCTCTGTGTTCGTCCATGGATAGAGAGAGCATTTCACGCTCCTAAGGGTTCAAAAACTCTATTGCATGGCCATACGTTGCTTCTCGGGTGTTTGTTGCCTATTTTCCTAAAAACAATATTAGCCTAAGGCAAATTATTTTGAAAAACTTGAGGGTTTGAGTGAGGTCACTCATATTAGGTTCCAATTGGTGTTTATCTGTGTCTCTTTGAATTGGAACTTGATTGGGAAAAGTCACGTCGAAGTTCAGAATGAAGAAAGGCGAAAAACAGTGACCGGACGCTGGACCGGACGCTGCACCGGACGCAGTGATGCTTCACCACCGCGTCCGGTCCCGGCGACCACCAGCGCGTCCGGTCATCCAGAAGACCTTCTCCTGACCCAGTGACCGGACGCTGCACCGGATGCGCTGCTGTTGACCACCGCGTCCGGTCCCTGTAACCACCACCGCGTCCGGTCATTCGCGATGACTTTCCCGGATAACCCTCGCCCGGACTCTGTCCGCGTCCGGTCAGTCCTAACCGGACGCGTCCGGTCGCTCCAGGAGCTTACTGGAGTGTGACCGGACGCTACACCACCGCGTCCGGTCATTCGACCACCGCGTCCGGTCAGTGCGTGCCGAGCGGATCTAACCCCTCATATAATCTTTCGTCTCCGTTCTGTTTTTTCAATCCGCCCGTGCCCTAATCGCCCGAACTCACCGTTTTCCAGCCCTAGGTCACCGGAACCGCCGCTCACCGCCGCGCCTTGCTCTCTCCTCCTCCTCCGGTGAGCCATGCAGCCGCCCTAGCCCGCGCCATCCGCGCCTTGCGCGCTGTGCCACGCCGCCGCCGCTCAGCCGCGCCCTGCCGCACCGCCGTCGCTCAGCCACGCCCTGCCGCGCCGCCACCGCTTAGCCACACCCGGCCGCACTGCCGCCGCTGCCCACTGCTCGCTGTGCCACCTACAGTCGTTGTTTGCCTCGCCTCGCGCTCTGCCGAGCTTCCTTCTCTAGGGTTTGCCCTAACCCTTCGATCGAAGGTGAAATCTCGTTTTTCAACGTTTTCAATCTTTCAATTCCTTCGGTTAGGGCTTACCTTGACCGTCGTTCCATCGCTTATCATCGTCGTTACTTGACTCGATCTTTTCAGTGCTCGTCCGGCGTATTCGGGAAGTCTCGCGAACTAGGTCATCTTACCTCATCACCGTCTTCTCGTCAATCCGAGGTAGCCATCGCGATTCGATTCACATCTTATCTTATATGCTTGCTATCTCTAGGGTTTCGTACCTTTAGATTATATATGTTGCTTATAGTAGATCCATCTATTCCGTCTTTTCAGCGAGTTTGTCGGTGTGTCGGGGTGACTGCAGTTCTGTACTTGAATCCGAGGCCAAGCCTACGGATACGGATTGAGGCCAAGCCTCTTGAGTGTCAGTACACCATCTTTCAGAGGGTTCCCGATAGTTGTGAGTATGGTTCGCTGCAAGAACGCCGGGGGTGCTCCTAGTGATGGGGACGATAGTCCTCGTCTGACAGAGGTTGCGCGTGGCAAGCGCATAAAAACTATGGCCAGAAAAAAGAAGAAGACCCTTACAGATGCAGAGATCGCTCAGGTAGTAGCAGATGCAGCAGAGCAGGCAGAGAGGGGAGGCAGGAGCAGTGGTATTCGCATTGGCGAGCGTCGCTTTCATCTTGAAGGTCGACAGCTCGGTACAGAGGCCACAGAGGGCACAGAGGGGACAGAGGATGCAGATGCTATGTCAGTTGATCCACCTGCAGAGGCTCTAGAGGGGACAGAGGAGCAGCCAGTCCAGACTCCACCGCGTCGTCGCTCTACACGTACGCGAGTGCAGGTGACTCCTAGGCCAGAGGGCCAGCGTCGTGGAGGACGTCCACCTCCTAGGGCTCGAGGTTCGCCCCTAGTTGAGCACTTTGACTTGAGGGGAGCTACAACACGTCAGGTGCAGGCCTTGAGGTTTGTTGAGGTCACCCGGTGGTTCCCACCTGTGAGGGATTCCAGAGCTTCAGAGGGATTCTATACACCTCTACAGGAGGATTTCTACAGAGCATATGTTGACAGTGGGATTGCTTTTCGACCACAGAGGGTCTGTCGTATTGAGTCACTTGTTGAGGTAGTGGGTGAGCAGCTTCGTCCGCACCTGTCCTTTCTCCCAGGCTTATCAGATTTTCTTGGACGGATAGGAGCGTACTGTGGCACTTGGGTCAAAGAGTTCTATGCCTCACTATGGATTGATCCGGCACATGAGTTCATACACTTTGCATTCCGAGGCCGTGACCGCAGGGTGTACAGCACCAGAGTACGGGAGATTCTCAGACTCCCAGCTTCAGAGACGAAGATACATCAGCTTTGCTTTGGTCAGACAGCTCCACCTAGACGCCCTCACGGCAGGACAGTGCCCCCTACTGATATGATTCGACCCTGCTTCCGTGAGCCTTTTGGCGAAGGGTCCCGTCGCACACCTGCCAGCTTGACACCGCTTGCCCGAGTCCTGGATGCTATTGTCAGACGTACTCTTCTTCCCAGGCTTGGCTACAGAGAGGGATTGACCAGGATGCAGTTGTGGGTTGTACACCACCTTCTCTCACAGACACCGTTCGACATATGGGATCTTATGCTATGTGAGATGGAGGACACATGGCAGAAGGCTTCAAGGGACACCGTCAGCTGCCCTATGCTCATTGGATATGCTTCATCATCAGATCTTCACTTGAGCTGCCTTCAGAGATTAGAGCTGAGATATCAGACACTACCACTGCTTTTCCAGAGTATGATATCCGTCAGCTATGGGCTTCAGTCACCAGAGAGCAGGCCCCAGTGCCCGGACAGCAAGAGAGACCTGAGGTGCCTGAGACAGCAGCTGAGCAGGACGCGACCATTCAGGGTCTTGCTGAGGCAGAGCTTGCAGATCTAGATGCTCAGCCTGCTGATCTAGCTGAGGATGAGGCCTCTGACAGCACTGATGAGGATTATTAGCCCATCCCCAGGTATCGGTCTCCTCGGCCTCACGACCACGAGGCCGGTGGCTCTGGTTCAGCCTCCCGCTCAGACCCAGCCATGGTGGCTATTCTTGAGAGGCTGACCCAGGCACAGGAGCGACAGGAGCTTCAGCTACAGAGACAGGCTCAGGACACAGCTGCCGCTTTTGCTCAGATACAGGCTCGACAGGACGAGTTCCAGCGACAGCAGCTTGAGATACAGCGTCAGCAGGTCGAGATGCAGCGTCAGCAGTACGAGATGCAGCGACAGAGTGCAGCAAGCCAGCAGCAGTACTTAGAGCTTCTGCGTCATTTGGTCACAGTTGGGGTTCCTCCACCTGCATCTGTCCTGACTCCAGCCTTACAGTCTAGTGGACCTTCGAGTCAGGGACAGCCGAGCTTTCAGTTCACCTCTCCATAGCAGCAGGTTCCCCAGTCGTTCCAGTCCCCGAGCTACACGCCTATTCAGACAGGGTTTACTCCTTCAGACCAGCCTCGCCCTCACCTACTGACAGGCACACCATTTGCTGATTTTAGTGCCACCTACAGTGAGTTGACTGGTCAGCCGACGCCCTCGCACACTACTCTAGCTACTTCTTCAGGGTTGTCCGCTTCAGAGGCAGCTGTTCCTCCTGTGACAGGGACGGGCACTACAGAAAATATACCTTCATCGGTTGCCTCGACAAATCCCCCAGCTGTTGGCTCACTTCAGGCACAGGCCACAGAGACTGCTCCACTAGTTGCTACTTTGTCAGCACCTGTTCCTGTTGTTCAGACCCAGACCGCTTCACAGCCGCGTGCTTCTTCAGAGGGTCAGCCTGACAGCTCCGAGTCCGAGGAAGACACTTCTCAGTTTGTGATCACTCCGCGCTCCTCGGCACCCGACTCGACTCCGTCTGTTCCCCCGTCAGATCCTTAGATTAGTTTTTGGCGGTTGATGCCAAAGGGGGAGAGAGAGTAGATTCAGGGGGAGTTTTGATAGAGGGTTTTCATTCTTATTTGTGTGCTACATTCATGCATCATGTTTACATTCCAGTACTTGCATTCTTGTGACATGTGGTCGTGTGAGATACTTTGAGTCTATTTGATCTATCTAGTCACCGTTTTAAATCATGTCACTTGTTTGATTATAGCTCATAAGGTTGTGCTTCCGTGCCTCACTCCGATTTCTTTTGAGCTATACCTTTTATGTGTACCAATGCTTTATGTTTTATCTTATGAGTACACTCTGTTGGCTTGGGGCACATAAGCAATTCCTAACCCCTTGTGCTTATTGTTTTTTTGCTTATGTGAACCAAGCATGTTCGAAAACCTCAACTCATATCTTCTGAATCTTAGTGTTGTCATCAATCACCAAAAAGGAGGAGATTGAAAGCATCTAGGCTCCGAGAGTTGGTTTCGGCAATTGATGACAACGCTTTATTACCATGACTAATGTATGTTTTGCAGAAACTTTGGTAAGTTAGGTCATGGAGGTGATAACTGCTTTGGGCACCATGGTATTCATGCCCCTTAATGGAAATCGTTTCGGTTTTCAAAGGAGTGACGTCAAGATTAAGGACGGTTAGTTCCGGATGTCAAGGTGTTGAGTTACATTCGGAATAGTCGTTAGGATCTTCGTTTTCTCTTTTGGCCATACTATAAAGGGGGGCATGAGCGGGTAGCTTGACCTAGGTGAGTCTTATGTTTAGGTGTGGTGCACACTTGTCAAACTTAGCACTAGGCAGCTCTAGAATAGCTCAAAGTTTAGTTGGAAGCAACTTGGTTCAAGTTGCGTCGCGTTTCGGAGAGTTTAGAGGGGTTTTCCCTTGACCGGACGCGGTGTCTGGTACGACCGGACGCGTCCAGTCAGTTCAAATCCGCGACTGTGTTTTGGCGCTGACGACCGGACGTGGCCCTTGCGAGGACCGGACGCGGTGGTCAGGCTGACACGTGTCACTTGAGGGAAAATACCTAATCGGACGCGACTGTGGTGTGATCGGCGCGTCCGGTCACGTTCCAGTAAGGTCCTCTGATGACCGAACGCGTCCGGTCTCGTTACAGTAAGCTCCCTGCACGACCAAACGCGTCCGGTCACCCCTGACCGGCGCGTCCGGTCACTCAGCCGAAGTTTCAGAATTTCGACCGTTACGAGCGACCGGCGCGTCCGGTCACTTCGACCGGCGCGTCCGGTCACTTCGTATTTTGCTGAGTTGGCAGGTAACGGTTGGATTTGACTGTGGGGTGTATAAATACAACCCCACCACCTCTTTTAGAGGTCTCTTGCTCATTTGTTCAGCTGAGAAACACCTTTGGAGTGCAAGGGAGTGCAAGAGCTCTAGTGAGGAGTGTGATTTGAGAATCAAAGCTTGAGAGTTCCTCACTAGTGATTAGAGAGTAGCAAGTGTGCATCCTCCTTCTCATTAGGCTCGTTGTGGTCAAGTGAGAGTTCTAGCTTGTTACTCTTGGTGATCGCCATCACCTAGACGGCTTGGTGGTGATTGAGAGTTTGGTGATCATCCGGCGAAGCTTGTGGATGACCCAACTCATCTTGTGAGCGGTTTTGGGCGATTCACCGCGACGGAGTGTCGAAGAATCAGCCCGTAGAGAGCACTTGATCCTTGCGCGGATCAAGGGGGAGCTACACCCTTGCGCGGGTGCTCCAACGAGGACTAGTGGGGAGTGGCGACTCTCCGATACCTCGGAAAAACATCGCCGTGTTCCTTGCCCTTACTTTCAAGCATTTACTTTCGCGTATTTACTTTCATTGCTTGATTTACTTTCCTAGAATTGCCATGCTAGACTAGGATTGGAAACTAGGGTGCAAAACTTTTACCGATAGAATCTCTAGGAACACAAGTAGGCACTAGGGGTGAATTCCGGCTTGTAGGATTTAATTCTTGCAATTAATTTTTAGAAAAGCCCAATTCACCCCCCCTCTTGGGCATCTTGATCCTTTCACGGTGGCTGCGAGTGGTTCGGATCTAGGGTTTGAGATGCAACTACAGTGGCTATGCTGGAAGCGGAAGAGACGGAGCGAGCGAGGAAGACGAACCGACGAGAAATGAGAAGTGTAGTGGGGCGGTGCCGCACGGGTATTTATATGAAATGGTGTGACCCTTTGACTTCCAGGGTTTTTAGGTAACTATGCTCCGTGCGTCGTGTTCGTTTCCTCAATTATTGGCGTTGAGTGGGCTGCTAACTGGGCCTCATCTGTTGAGTATCATGGCACAGTGGGCCTGAGGCTGTTGTCTTTGGATTTTAGCGCGCTAGCATTTCTTTGGGATATTCCGATTTCTGCAAGAGGTCCACAGCGGAGCTGCGGACTAGGCTCTCAGCTGAGCTGGGGACTGCCCCAAAGACAAAAGCTAGGGACTACTCCAAGGCAGAGCCATGGTTTGTTTCTCTGAAATTTTGAGGTCAATGCTCCCGTCTACAGCAGAGCTGGGGACTAGACCCACAACAGAGCTGGGGACTTGGCCTCCAGCAGAGCTGGGCACCATGGTGAATTCATGGTCTGTTTCTCAACTGAGTTGGGATTATTTCTTTTTGGACCCTGGCACCACGTGACTGAGTCACCTACTGTCAGGCTCGGAGACTAAGTGGACACACTTCACCTAATGGTGAATGTGCTTACTGTTTTTGCAACAGAGTTATCAGACAGTGCCAGAGGCATGACCCATACCTTGGATATACCGATCCTGAGGATCATCTCTTGTCCATTTTGGCAGAGACAATGGTGCAGAGCATCAATAACTTTCCACAATGAAACTTAAAGTGGGCGCACTTCACCAGAGGTGAATTGTTTTTCTTTTTTCTCGGAGCACCATGTATTTTTTGGACAAGTCGCTTTTCCAACCAGGACGGTGGTCGGCATTCTGTTAAACTGGTCGGAGGGTTAAACGCTCTTCTGTGTATGGATACCTCTGGTCAAAAGCCTCAAGACTTCAAACCCTCACTAGTCGGAGACGGTCAAGACGGTGTCACATCAAAACACATGGCGCTCGGGGACTAGCTGTGGGGGTATAGACCCGTATACCCTCATAGCTGCACATGGGACGCGTGCGGAGGAGGTGGCCTAACTCGCCAGAACAGGCCGTGCGGATCACCCAATTGATCGGCGTACCACGCGGGATATACGGAGACCAACTTGACCATCAAGGGAACCTAGTCGGTTAGGATAGATTTCGTATCCCATGCGGATACGGTTGTTGTAACCAATTGGAACTAGATTCCTTAAATCTATAACCTTGCCCCCCGTACTATATAAGGCGGGCAAGGACCCCCCTCAATTCATCTCATACACAATCAATACAATCCATAGAGATGCAGGACGTACGGTGTTACGCTGCTATTCGTGGCCCGAACCTGGATAAACCCTCGTGTTCGTCTTGCGTCACCATCTAGTTCGTTGTCTCGCGCACCTCCACTGATTAATCTACTATCGTGGACATACCCCTCGGTAGACTGCTGACCACATCTTGTCGACACTCGTCCACCGGCGTCGTACCTGTGGCTGACAAACGGGCCCAGCACATGAAGCCTCACCCAATGACCAGTCGACAACGGCCAAACGGGGACAGAGACACCCTCCAAACCACCGTGCGGCACCATGACCCAGTGGCCCTGACACGTGAGCCCCACCCGCGCCCACAGCCCACCACACGTTCGTGCCCCGCGCCCTCGCACCCAGATGGACCCTGCCAACGCGGCGCCCACACCGATTCATGCCACCACGTGGCTCTCACAGGCCTGGTTCCATCCAGCAGCCGATCGACAACAAAAAGGTAACACAGCGCGCGATGCGGTTTGGCGAATTCAGCCAGTCGCGATTGGTGCCATACAGGGCAGGTCAGCGGCTGACAAGGAGTGACCCATACAATGCAAGCACAAGAGTTCAGCTACCGTCCAAACATAGATCAACGGCACACGCAATTTCCACTGACATAGAGGTGGCCGGCACCCACCAAGGACTGCGGCTCTCTTACTTAGGAATTCTTAGCACTCCCTCCGGCCCCAAATAATTATCACCGTTGGTATGTGCCACAAGTTTAACTCTATTTGTAAAAAAATACGTGTAACATTTGCATCTCCAATTAAATTTATTAAAAAACTAAATTCAAAGATCTTTTCAACGCTACTAATTATGTACCATAAATATTAAAATTTTTTAATATATATTGAGTCAAAGTTGTTTCTCGAGAAGCGAAAATGACAGATATTTAGGGACAGAGAAAGTATGTCTTAAAGCCGTTGAGGTGTTATCATAATCAAAGGTTGGAGAACATGTGGGCCAACATGTACAGCCCACATAGGCCCAAGGCGAGAGCAAACCAGCGGTACAAAAGGAGTAGCAGTTTAGGGCTTCCAAGAGAATAGCAAACAGCCTTCTCCTACCCCTGTCCAGAGTTCTTCCTCCTCTGAACTCCCTTCTCCATTGCTCCTCGCCGTTCTCCAGATTCCACTGATTTCTGCATGTACCTCTAGTCCTAGATCCCCTTGCCTTCTTCCATATCCTGGACTCCAATTTGTCTCATATTGTATTAGATGGTATGGTTATTAATAGAGTTGTGAGAAGGGTATGCTAACAGAAACCAACTAACGAAAATTGGACAGATGAGAAAGAAACAAGCCACTAGGCCTGGTTACCGTGTTCCCAAGTCTTCCTTAGACATTTTAAGCCATAGGCTAACATTGCGCTCCACATTTACACAAGAGTACACATGATATGCTCAGCTGCCCACCATATGGCTCTGTTCATTTTAGCTTATCAACCAAAATCAGCTAGCCATGAAATAATGTTTTTCTCTCATAACAAATCAGCATTAGCATCAGCATCAGCAAAAAATACAGCCAGCCGGACATCGCACAGTTCCAGATAAAAACTTGCCGAATGGTTTTCCCAAGTCTAATAAACAGCAAACCCAAAATACTGGCTACCAACTTCAAACTAAAGCACTAGCAGATTGTATAAAACGGTATGCTCAGCACATTTCATGCTAGTGTTCCCCTTTTGGGGCATAGAACAATGCAAGCTAGTGGCCACGTGTTCACGACACGTCCAATATGACAGGTATCAAAATCCAATTTTTCACCGCTCACGATCTGTTGTGTGCATGGATTGATGCCCGTGCAACGTGATGAGGTGCTGGAGCTCTCTCGTTAATTAGAATTTGTTCTGGAAAGTCCACTCGTATTGATTTGAACTGATAGTGCTGCAGGTGTCAAATAAAGGAATAAGTAAACTGAAAATATACGTTGTCATACAGGTCATTTCATTATAAACATAACTGATCCATAAAATCAAGGCAACCAGTAAATGTCAATCTTTTCAATAACCATGAACTTCTTGATCTGATTATAACATAATATTTTAGTGTAGCACATTAAGGTGTTAATTTAAGAAAAAAAAAAGTCTAAATTACTCTCTGCAAGCTATCCTGATAACCCCTAAACTAACGTTTGATTTAATTTACTCCCCCAACTATTTTAGTTGGATAGTTGGTCCAATTACCTCGTAGCAAGATTTGTATTTTTGTTTCTTCACGTACAAATTGAGTTTCAATATAATTTCAAATCTTGTCAGATGATGGTGATGGCAGAAATCATATGTTATGTGAAAAAAATACATTATGAATTATTCATAAATATTTTTCGTACAATTTTGTATCTCTCGTGTTAACTTATTATTAAATGTCCTAACCCATCGAAATAATGATGAAAACTTTATGATGTATTTTTAACATGAACTATGATATTCTTTGTAACCTCACAAGATTTGAAATTAAAACTCAACTTGTATGCGGAGAACAAAATAACCTTGCTAAGCATAAATTAGACTAACTGAAATAGTTGGGGTAATAAATCGAACCAAATGTTAGTTCAGTAGGTTATCTGGAGATAGGCGAACCAAACGTTAATTCTGGGGATTATGTAGATAATGACTACATTAACAAGATTAGGTTTCACATTTTCATAAGCTTTTATCAGATGCATTTCTATGCACACTAAAGAAAAGACTAATGGGCAAGTTCACTTGTTAATCTTTTATTTAATGCCTTTAATGGTGATGGCAGAAACCTATACTAATCATTCATCATTTTATTTGATATGCTCTAATGGGCCAACTCTTCCCATTGCTTTCCTATATTGGTCTGTAAAAAAACGGATAGGCCACGAGTTGATTAGAGGTGATAACATACCAACTGTTACCACAAAAGCTTTTGCATTAGAGATTGCAGATGTAAGGGTATTTTTTTGAGAATACAAGTATCATCCATAAGTTAAGATTAGTGAAATTTGTAATTTATAATCCGTACACAAGGGAGCATGAGTGAGACGGTGGAAGTTAAAATGTACCTAAACATATAATGTGCTATGTATACCATTAGCGATATGCTATCTGAGGTGTAGTGTGATTGGAGGTAGAATATCATGATACCAAAGGTGTACCTTGTCTTTACATGATGCATCAAGGATTCTGTAGTATGGTTCAAATAATACCACTCGATCACCCTCTTTAATCTATGACAGATAAAACCTAAATTAGCATGTATTGCCAGCCAGTACAGAAGATACATTTATCTCAAAATGTATTTGCTAAGGCATAAGCTGCAAACTATTGCTACACAAAGAATACAACACAACAATTAAGTAGAGATATATCCAGCAGTTATAGGATTATATCTTTAGACCCGATAGGAACTTGATCCGCATTGCAAATGTTATATTTAATGTTAATAATTTGTCAGTTCTAGATAGACCAGCTCTACTGCTACCATAGGCTCAATTTGTGGATGGTAGTCATGTCATAGGCCACCCCCCTTGCACCTCTCCTTCCACCTCATAAAAAATATTTAACAAAATCGAAACAATTTTAGGAGATGTGAGGACAAGACTGCGCAGAATGTGGAGGATTTGGTGTCTATAGCTACATATATTAAGTTCAATTGGGAGATGATTGCAGCTGTATTGAGTTCAATTACGAGATGATTGCAGCTTTACAGATTTTTTTTCCTAAAAATGAACTCTGCTTAGTCCAATCTCTTTATGCTGCTGCAGCAGCTCTCAATTTCAGAGATGTGAAGCCAATCCTTATTCCTGCTCTTCAGAAGCTTGCTATTCCTCCTAAAGGTTGTGACCTAGTCATTTCACCCTAACAAGTGGCTGATATATTCTTGTCATGTCATGAGAAAAATGCGACAATTCCTCATCTCTTTTTAAACTGCGATAGCAAAAACTGTGGTCTGAGTAGTCAGAGATTGTAACGCCCCTAGTCCAAACAGCTCAGATCTACACGGTGAGCGAACCACACTTCTATCAACTCACTTAAACTTTCATCCTCGCTTCACATGAAAAGGTTAACCTGAAGTTGACATGGACTCTAGAAGCCTTATTATATGCTAGTTTAACCCACTCTCCCCAAACAATGTAGGACTAAACACCCCCCCAATCTCATATAAACACATCACAAGGTTCATCATAGGCCAAATCCAAGCTGGGTTGTATACCACATACACCCTCCTTAATGTCAGCCCAACACATCCACAACTAGGCAAATGAAGACCAAAAAGTTCTCACCTGGCACAAGCGACCATGCGCTTAGTGCTGTTGGCTCAAAATAGATCTCAGATTTAGATTTGGGAACTACCAGAGGGTAGCTTGGCCCTTGGCCGCTTGGATTGAATGAAAATGCGATGGCTTTGTTTTTACAATGACACTCCTAGGGGGACTCCTGCTTACTACAGCATATTCTAACCACTAAAGTGGATGCTGAGCATATTCCAAACACTAGGCTTGGAATTCAAGGAAAGTAAAAGTGCAGGAAAAATAAGATACACGTGCTTTAGCACTAGGCTTATCTATCAATTCTCCCCCTAAGCCTTGCGCCGAGCACTGGAGGCGATCTGCTGTAGCCCAATCCTCTCCCTCATCTCCTGGAACTTCGACTTCCCCAGTGACTTGGTGAGAATGTCAGCCAGCTGATCACTAGTGGCAATGTGGCTGGCCTTGATGCTCCCATCCTCCAAGCAATCCCTGATGAAGTGATACTTGATGCGGATGTGCTTGCCTCTTTTTCGTGGAAGACAGTGTTCTTGGCCGGTTGGTGCAGCTTGTGAGTGCTAGCTCGCCGAGTCACCAGGTCCTGGGTTCGAAGCCGTCTCTCTGCAAAATTTCTGCGGAGGTAAGACTTTGCTTCGGTTATTCCCTTCCCCAGACCCCACTCGTGTGGGAGCCTCTGGCACTGGGTCTACCCTTTTTTTTACAGTGTTCTTGGCCAGAGCTAGAGCAGACTTGCTGTCCACCTTCAGCTCAACCACATCCACCTTCCTACCAAGGAGCTCTGCCAGCATCCTTGACAGCCAAAGCGCCTGAGTTGCTGCAGTGGTGGTGGCGATATACTCCACTTCACAGCTTGAGAGGGCCACCACCTTCTGCTTGAGGGACTGCCAGCTGACCAAGCAATCATTGAGGAAAAACATCGTCCCTGTTGTGCTCTTGCTGGTGTCCACATCGCCGGCGAGGTCGCTGTAGTAGTAGCCAACAAACCGCGCCGTGTCGGGGGCCCTTCCGTAGTGAAGACCGTAGTCGAGGGTGCCCGCCACGTAGCGCAGGATTCGCTTGACGGCCTACAGATGCTCCATCATCGGCCACTCCATGAACCGGCTCATGTACCCGACGGCGAACGCGATGTCCAGCCGGGTATGGACCAGGTAGCGCAAGCTCCCTATCAGCCGCTGTTAATGGGTTGGATCGACCTCCTCTGCCGTGCTCTCCCGATTCAACTTGATCTTCTCCATCGGGGTGAGGGCCGGATTGCAGCCTGTCAGGCAGCCGAGCTCGAGGATGCGCTTGGCATAGTGGGTTTGGTAGAGGGTGATCCCGCTGGCGTACTGGCGCACTTCGACGCTGAGGTAGAAGCAGAGGAGACCGAGGTCGCTCATGTCGAACGCCTTCTCCATGTGCGCCTTGAACACCTCCACCTTCTCTTCAGCACCGGTTATGATGAGGTCGCCGCCATAGACGCCGACCAGTAAAATGTTGCGTCCGCTACCCCGCCGGCACACCGCCGCCTCGTGCGCGCTCTGCTTGAAGCCCATCTTCTTGAGCGTGGCGTCAAACTTCGCGTTACAGGCGCGCGGTGATGGATGAGATCACAAGGGACATACAAGGTGGTATCCCTTGGTGTATGCTCTTTGCTGATGATGTGGTGCTAGTTGATGACAGTAGGGCAGGGGTTAATAGGAAGTTAGAACTATGGAGGCACACGTTAGAGTCGAAAGGGTTCAGACTTAGTAGGACTAAGACCGAGTACATGAGGTGCGATTTCAGTGCGACTAGGCATGAGGAGGGAGATGTTAGCCTCGTTGGGCAAGTGGTGGCCAAGAAGGATACTTTTCGGTATTTAGGGTCGATGCTACAAAAGGACGGAGACATTGATGAATATATTAGGCATAGAATTTCAGCCGGCTGGTTGAAATGGCGTCAAGCTTCTGGCGTCCTCTGTGACAAAATGGTGCCTCAGAAGCTGAAAGGTAAGTTCTATAGGACGGCGATTCGTCCGGCGATGTTATACGGTGCTGAGTGTTGGCCTACAAAAAGGCGACATGTCCAGCAATTGAGTGTAGCAGAGATGCGTATGTTGCGTTGGTGTTGTGGGCACACAAGGAGGGATAGAGTCCGGAACGACGATATTCGGGATAGGGTTGGGGTGGCACCAATTGAGGAGAAATTGATTCAACATCGGTTGAGATGGTTTGGACATGTCCAACGGAGGCCTCCTGAGGCGCCGGTGCGTAGTGGAGTTCTAAAACGGGCCGATAATGTAAAGAGCGGTAGAGGTCGACCTAAACTAACTTGGGACGAGTCTGTTAAGAGAGATCTTAAGGAGTGGAATATCTCCAAGGATTTAGCTATGGATAGTAGCGCTTGGAGATTGGCAATCAACGTGCCTGAACCGTGACCTCTTTTTGTCTTGTGCCCTTTATGTCCTTTATGTGTCTCCCTGTTTCTCGTCTCTTTTGGGTTTCATCTCTAGCCTACCCCAACTTGCTTGGGACAAAAGGCTATGTTGTTGTACAGGCGCGCGGTGCCTGTGCCTTGCGCAGGCGGTACACCTTCCCCTCTTCTCTGGCGACAGCGTAGCCAGGTGGCTGGAGCACATAGACTTCCTTGACGTCACCGTTGAGGAAGGCGGACTTCACGTCCATGTGGACTTGCCACCCCTCTTGAGTCGCCAGCACGAGGACACGAACTGACTCCATGCATGCCACAGGGGCGAAGATGTCGTCGTAGTCGATCCCCTCTTGCTGGACGAAGCCGCGCGCTACCAGCCATGCCTTGTGCTCGATCACCACGCTCAGCTCGTCTTTCTTGAGCTTGAACACCCACTTCAGGGTGATGGGGCGGTGGCCGTTAGGCAGTAGTATTGGCATCCTTTGCAGGAGCGTACTAGCTTAATAGCATCGGAGACTGCGGTTGGCCAGTAGAAACCTTGTCGGAACGCGTTTCCGACGAGGGTTCGAGGCGCCGCGTGATGACCGCAAGCCCCCGAGTGTAGGTCCTTGAGCAGGTTTTTGCCTTCCTCGTTTGTGATACAGCGTTGTAGGATGCCCGTAGGGCTGCGTCAATAAAGTTCTTTGTTGTCGCCATATATCACAAAGGTCTTGGCCCGACGAGCGATCCGTCGACCCTTGGTCTTATTCAAGGGGAGGTCCCCTCGAGTGAGACGGTCGAGGTACGAAATACGCTAGTCGGGCTTGAGGTCGGCTGGTAGGGTCAAGCCTTCCGTCTGCATGACTTCAGCCCCGGTTGAGGGAGCTTCCGCCTCATGTGGGGGATCGAGTGATGGACCGTCGGCCTCCCCGATCGCACTGGTGTCGACGGAAGGTTGATGAAGATCCCTTGCGAAAACGTCAAGTGGAACCGTGGCTCGACTAGACGCGATTTTCGCGAGTTCGTCGCCAGCTTCATTATATCTGCGTGCAACGTGGTTGAGCTCAAGGCCGTGGAATTTGTCCTCAAGGCGCCGCACCTCCTTGCAGTAGGCTTCCATCTTGGGATCGCTGCAGCTTGATCTCTTCATGACCTGGTCGATCACGAGCTGGGAATCACCACGAACGTCGAGGTGTCAGACCCCGAGTTCGACGGCGATGCGCAGGCCCGCGATGAGAGCCTCGTACTCGTCGACGTTGTTGGAGGCAGCAAAATGAAGCCGGATTATATAGCGCATGTGGACTCCGAGGGGCGAGATGAAGAGCAAGCCCGCGTCTGCTCCTATTTTCATCAGCGACCCGTCGAAGTATATGGTCCAAAGTTCGGCTTGAAGCTGAACCGGAGGAAGTTGAGTGTCGGTCTACTTCGCTAGAAAATCTGCCAACACCTGGGATTTGATGGCTTTGCGCGGCGCATAAGAAAAGGTCTCACTCATGAGCTCGATCGTCCACTTTGCTATCCTACCCGAGGCTTCCCGGTTCCGGGCTATCTCTCCCAGGGGGAAAGAAAAAACCACGGTCATTGGGTGGCCTTCAAAGTAGTGACGAAACTTGCGCCGCGTCAAGACGATGGCGTATAGCAGCATCTGGATTTGCGGGTAGCGAACCTTGGTCTCCGAGAGTACCTCGCTGATGTAGTAGACTGGCCTCTGAATGAGTAAGGCGTGTCCTTCCTCCGCCCTCTCGACAACTAAGACCGTGCTGACCACTTGTGTCGTTGCGGCAACGTAAAGCAGGAGGGGTTCCCCTATGGCCAGAGGGACGAGGATTGGAGAGTTAGACAACGTAGCTTTGAGCTTTGTAAGGGCTTCTTCTGCCTCGAGGGTCCATGAAAAGTGTTCCGATTTCTTTAGGAGACGATACAGTGGGAGCGCCTTTTCGCCGAGGCGCGAAATGAAGCGACTAAGGGCCACAAGGCAGCCTGTGACCCTCTGCACGCCCTTTATATCACGGACATGGCTCATTTTGGTTATTACAGCGATTTTCTCCGGGTTGGCTTCGATGCCACGCTCGGAAACGATGAACCCTAAGAGCATGCCTCGAGGAACAGACGCACTTCTCGGGGTTGAGCTTAATGTTTTTCGTCTTAAGGCACTTGAACGCGACGTCGAGGTCGTCAACCAAGTTGCTGTCCCTCTTGGTCTTGACAACGATGTCGTCAACGTAAGCCTCGACGGTGGGTCCGATGTGCTCCCCGAAAACGTGTTGCATGCATCGCTGGTACGTAGCACCTGCGTTCCGTAGACCGAAGGGCATAGTAACATAGCAATACATGCCGAAGGGGGTGATGAATGAAGTCGCGAGCTGGTCGGACTCCTTCATTTTGATCTGGTGGTAGCCGGAATACGCATCTAGGAACGACAGAGTTTCACATCCCGTTGTAGAATCAACGATTTGATCAATGCATGGTAAAGAAAAAGGAACTTTCAGACATGCTTTATTCAAACTAGTATAGTCTACACACATCCTCCATTTCCCATTCTTTTTCTTAACTAATACAGGATTAGTCAACCACTCGGGATGGTGAACCTCCATGATGAATCCGGCCTCTAAAAGCTTGTGGATCTCCTCGCCGATGACCTTGCGCTTCTCCTTGTCGAAGCGGCGCAAGCATTGTTTCACCGGTTTGGAGCCGGCTCGGATCTCCAAGGCGTGCTCGGCGACTTCCCTGGGTATGCCCGACATATCCGAGGGACTTCACGCAAAAATGTCGACGTTTGCGCGGAGAAAGTCGACGAGCACTGCTTCCTATTTGGGATCGAGGGCGGCACTGATGTTCAACGCCTTTCCGTTTGGGTCAGTGGGGTCGAGGGGTACGAGCTTGACGTCTTCCGCGGGCTCAAAGTTGCCGGCATGGCGTTTGGGGTCGGGGATCTCTTTGGCCAAACCATCGAGGTTCGCCGCCAAGGTTGCCGACTCCAAGACGGCTTCTCCGTGCTCGACGCATTCCACGTCGCATTCGTAGGCGTGCTCGTAGGAGGGCCCGATAGTGATGACACCGTTAGGGCCCGGCATTTTGCGCTTGAGGTAGGTGTAGTTGGGAACCGCCATGAACTGGGCGTAGTAGGGGCGCCCAAGAATGGCGTGGTATGTCCCATGGAACCCAACCACCTCGGAAGTGAGAGTTTCCTTCCTGAAGTTGGCGGGAGTACCGAAATAGACAGGCAGGTCGACCCGCCCGATGGGCTCTGCTCGTTTTCCCGACACAACTCCATGGAAGCCCCCGACACTGGGTCGGAGGTGTGTCCTCGCGACTCCCAGAAGGTCGAGGGTCTGGGCGTAAATGATGTTGAGACTGCTGCCACCGTCCATGAGCACCTTGGTGAGGCATGTGTTGGCGATAATGGGATCGACGACGAGTGGGTAGATTCTAGGATTGGGGACATAGTCTGGGTGGTCATCACGGTCGAAAGTGATGGCCACCTCGGACAAGTCAAGGAAGAGGGGGGTCACGAGTTGTACGGAGAAAACCTCTCGACGTTCCCGTTTGCGCTGCGTGTTGAGAGACGCGTCGAGGGTCCTCCGTATATCATGAAACAGTCATGAATCTCGAGAAACCCCTCGTCCTTGTTGTCACCCTTTTCATTGGGATCCTCCCTCTTGTCGTCCTTCTTGATGCCTACGCTTTCAAAGTATCTCTGGAGCATGTGGCAGTCCTCGAGGTTGTGGTTGGTGGGCCCTTTGTGGTAAGGACACGGTTCTTTAAGCATTTTGTCAAAAATGCCCCCGCCGAGGGGTCCTCGAGGTTTCTTGCGATCCGCCGCGGCGACAAGGTCGTCCACCGGGGCTTCTTGTTTGCCCTGCGGATTCTTCTTGTTGTTCCTCTTCGAGCCCCGGTTGGAGCTCACGGGGTCCTCGTCCTTGCGCTTCCCCTTGTCCTGGTCACTGCCAAAGATGGCACCAACCGCCTCCTCGCCGGCGACGAAGTTGGTGATGATGTCCATTAAGCCGTTGGCAGTGATGGGAGTGCTATGGCCCAACTCTCGGACCAACTCTTTGCAGGTGGTGCCAGAGAGAAAGGCCATGATAACGTCGGAGTCGGTGATGTTGGGAAGCTCGGTGCGCTGTTTGGAGAAACGCCGGATGTAGTCCCGGAGGGATTCGCCCGGCTTTTGTTTACAGCTTCGGATGTCCCATGAGTTACCGGGGCGCATGTAGGTCCCCTTGAAGTTCCCTTCGAACACTCTCACCAGGTTGCTCCAGTCGTGGATCTGTCGAGGTGGGAGGTCCTCGAGTCAGGCTCGAGCGGTGTCCGACAGGAACAGGGGAAGTTGTCGAATGATGACCCGGTCATCGGTAGCCCCAACCAACTGTCAAGCCAAGCGAAAGTCAGCGAGCCAAAGTTCGGGTTTGATTTCGCCGTTATACTTGGTAAGAGTCGTGGGGGGTGGAACCGAGCCGGAAGTAGTGTTTCGCGAATGGCCTTGTTGAAGACCCGAGGGTCCGGTGGCTCGGGTGACAGGCTACGATCCTCTGAGCTGTCGTAACGCCCGCCTCTGTGCTCGTGGTAGCCTCGAGCTGCACCGTCACCACTCTTGCGCTTACGGCGCTCGTTGATGTTGTCACGGGCATCTCGGGGTTCGCGGTTGTCGACGATGCGTTCACGGACAAAGGCTGCCTTGTTCCGCCGGGGGCAGGCTCGGGATGAACCAAGGCCTCTTTCTCCTGTCGGGAGGGCTCCGCAGGCTGCTCCGAGGCAAGCCCGCGTCGCCTCGAGGCAAAACTCTCGGCTTGCTGCATGGCAGTAGTCTCAAGGAGTCCTCGGATCTCATCGCGGGCCCGACGGGCCTCGGGGTTGGATGGCTCGGGCATATTACGAAGAAGCATGGTAGCTGCGACAACGTTCTGGCTGGCTCGGTCGAAGATCGGAGGTTCGCTCGCACGACCCTCGATGATGCGACCATTGACGTCGCGAGCTCTTTCTTGAGCTCCTCCGCCATGTGCGCGTGCCGCGCGCTCTTGCTCGAGGGTTTGCTGAAGTAGGCGCAGATTTTCTCGTTCCTCGTCGAGCCTGTCTTGCAGTTCGTGGATTTGCTCGAGTTGCACTCCTTGGTCCGCAAGGAATTGAGCTTCATCTCGTGCACCAGGGGGCTCAACATGAGGTGGCGTGGCGTTCCTTCCTCCAACGGCTGCCTCATCTTCCGAATCCGACGCGATAGCCCCATCGATATTGAAGCATTCGCGAGTCAGGACGTAGCTGTCATCGGCAGAGTCGGAGTCCGGAGTGCCGAAATAGTAGTATGACGGATGCATGTGAGGTCGTATATCTCTGGGGTCGTAACGACAAAAGGCAGTCGCACGGAGCTCCGCACCCGGGGTCTCCGTAGAGTCCAGGTACTCGGAAGCTGGCGTGGATGCCACGAGGTCGAGGGTAGAACGTAGATGGTGTCCGGGGAGCTCCTCGTAAGCGCTCATGCTGGTGCTTACAGAAGAAGCATACGCTCGGGCAACCATGTCCAGCCCATACGAGAATGTCGATGGGGACATGGTCCCTGGTATCGGAGCAATCGATCCTGAATCGGCTGGTGGTGGCGCCGTGCCGGGCGGCGGAGTGATGGGATACCCCGTCGGCATCTTACCCTCAGCCAAGCTTATCCTACACAGATCCTCAGTGAGGAAAATCCGTGTCGGTGTCCGGCTGAGGGGCGCCGGATCAGAGAATACCGTCACCCCCCGCGAGGCGATGATGGTGGTTGCGCTAGGCACGCCGTCGCCTGGCGACACGAGCCTGACAAGAGTGACGGTACCAGCGCAGCGCTCCCCCAGACTGGGAGAGCTCATGGTCGCCGTCGGTTGGGTGTCTGGGCAGGAGGAGGACCATGTCATAGCCGTAGCCAAGAGACATGAACTCCAAGTTCCCAAACCAGATCACCGTGGCCAACGGAAGTGGACGTTCGGAGTCAGCCATCTAGAAAAATGGCGGGAAAACGATGTTGGCACGCAGCGGCCCCAACCCGGCGCGCCAACTGTCGGTGTTCGGACCCGGGAGGGTCCTAAGCCAACGAGTGAATTTGTGTTGCGTGTCCCCTAATTTGGATGGTGATGCAAAGAGAATACACGGGGGTTTATCCTGGTTCGGGCGAAGAAGACCCTACGTCCAGCGGGGGAAGTATTGTATTTCCTTGCACCTAAGTGCTTGCGTAGGGGTTACAAGCTATGAGAGAGAGAACCGATCCCAAGTCTCAAAGAGAGAGTACAAAGGAGATTGCTTGAGATGTTGATCTTCAGTGGTGGGGTGATGACTTGTTTGTCTCTTGTCCTCCCCCTCCCCTCGTAGAGTCCCCCGCCTTCCCTTTTATAGGGTGAAGAGAAGGCAGAGGCACCGGGGTGGTGCCTTTGAAGTGAAGTTTTGTCTGGCGCTATGGAAGCTGCTGTAGCGACGTGCTCCGAGAATGGTCAACCATCCCTGGGCACCATGGTGACGTGCTCCGGGAATGGCCAGCCATCCCTAAGCACCGTGGTGACGTAAAGGATGGGATGGTGAAAAGACCCCGGGTCCTGTGGCGTGCAGGCCTTGCTCCTTTGTTGACCGGGGGTTGGTCGAGGCCGGGTCGAGGTGGGTCGACGGGGAATGGATAAGGCCGAGCCCCAGGAATTTCGGGGTTATGACAGTCGTCGTGTTATCCCTCGAGGGGGATCGGTGGCGGAACAGTACCTGGCATGGCGTGTGCAGTGACAGGTTTTCACCGCTCATCCCGGGATGGGCAGTAAAAAGTGAGATTTGACACTGGTACTGCTTCCATGCTGACGGTGCTGTAGCCATGGGGGTAGGAAGTGGCTGGCGGTTGCATTAAATGCTTTGACTTGTCTGAAAGTCGGTGGGTGAGGCGGGTCGACCGGCTCGACCCAGGGTCGTACGAGTCAGAGATTTCCCTGTGGTCGAGGCGTCCCGTCGAGCAAGCCTCGTGCGAGTCGAAACGTGGTCGAGGCGTTCCGTGCGTGGTTTTGGCTCGTTGTACTACGTGGGCGGAGCCTTGGCGTGGTTTTCTCAGGGGGTTTGTCCTTTTTAGTCATTGAGTTTGGGTACCCCTTATTTAGGTACCCGACACTTTGTTTTTACAATGACACTCCCTTGTCTTTTATAGGCAGGGGGACTCCCACTTGCTACAGCATATTCTAACCACTAAAATGGATGCTGAGCATATTCCTAACACTAGGCTTGGAAACCAAGGAAAATAAAAGTGCAGTAAAAGTAAGATACAAGTGCTTTAGCACTAGGCTTATCTATCAAGTGTTGAAACATGTGCCATGTCATGACCTATACGCTCCATGCACCCGATGTCCACGTCCTCGGCCCGCATGTGCTGCGAAGGTCGCTCTAATACCATCTGTAACATCAAGGCCAAACAACTCAAATCTACCCTACATGATGAGTAAACCACACACTTCCATCAATCTACTTGCACTTTCATCACCACTTTATGTAAAAGGTTTAACCCGAAGTAGGAGACATGGACTCTAAAAGTCATATATGCTAGGTATAACCTACCCTCACCAAGCAAGGTGAGTCTAACCTCACAATGTTAAATCAACACACTATAATCATATATAGTTGTAGTTGGTGGGTTTAAGAAGTTTAGAAGGATGATAGCCAACTTATAATCATTGTCATTCCAAACATAGAACCTCTTAACCCTTGTACACCAAGTGAGGACATAAGTGTAAGAAAGGTGTTATGTGTATACGGGCCCATTCCATGTGAGGAGCTAGGCCATAAGAAGATTTTGGACATGGAACGGCGCTGTATACGCGTTACACCTCTCTTACACTTTTGTCTTCGCTTCGTGTAAAACGGTTAACCTAGATATACTACGTTTAGAGTGGCAAGGATTATCACCCTCACCCTGCTAAACTTCCAAGGTGGTATCAAACCCAACTATAATCATATATGTGCCAACTACTATAAGCTACTAATGGGCTAGGGTGTGCCTTAAGGGTTGTCGCCCTTGGCAGCTCACCACATACACAGCAGATGCCTAGAACCACCCCTCAGTACAAGGTTGTGTCATTGCACCCCTCCTCGAGCAACGTACAATGCAACAAGCGCACATGCAACGAGGGTTATGCTCTAACACCTACGTCCAAAATCTACTTTAAGCCCAGCTCCTCACGCAAAAAACAGGCCCATGCATAACATCTCTTTTATACTTTCGTCCTCGCTTCGTATAAAAGCTTTAACCCGAAGATGCTACGTTAACTTTAGTCCGACGTTCGGATGCTAACTAGGAGGACTAAACATGAGCTAATCATAAAACTAATTACAGAAGCCCTGACTAATTCAGGAGACGAATCTATTAAGCCTAATTAATCCATCATTAGCACATGTTTACTGTAGAAGAAATCTGTAGCATCACATTATCAAATCATGGCCTAATTAGGCTTAATAGATTCATCTCGCAAATTAGTCTCAATCTATGCAAGGGTTTTATAATTAATCTATGTTTAATACTTTAAATTAGTGTCTAAACATCCGATGTGATAGGGATTAAATTTTAGTCCTGCGAACTAAACAGGCCCTAAGAATCATAAGCTAGCCCTCGTGCCACGTGGGCCAACAACACAATTACTACATGGTACTAATAGGCTGGGGTGTACACCGTTGCTTAAGGGCTGACGCCCCTGCAACTCACCACATACGTAACAGATACCCAGAACCACTCCTTGGTACACAGTGTTTCCCTGCATTGTACCCCTCCATAGGCAACATACAACGCATCACACACACACATACAACAAGGGTACCATCTGTAACACCCTGCATCCAAAATCTTCTTACCACCCAAGCACGCTCACGTGTAACACTTATCTTACACTTTCAGCCTTGTTTCAAGTAAAAGGGTTATTCCAGAGGTGCTACATTTGCAACGACAAGGATTATAAGCTGGCCTCATCCTCCTAAACTTACAAGGTGGTATTAAAACACACCAACTACAACCATACATGGGCCAACTACTGCGGGCTACTAATAGGTTGGGGTGTTACAACCTATTAGAGATATGTAGTCTAACACATGTATATCCTTTTGGCCTCATTTCATTTTTCATAAAACAAAACAGGGTCATATATGCCTTTCGTTCTAAAAGTTTCACTAAGATACACCATTCTTAATAATGATCAACCGAAAACAACTAATAATTCACCCAAAGCTCCTGATTTTAGGAACCAAAGCTATATCATTTTCGTCCAACTACATATAATTATAAAACAAAGATTAAATATAAAATAATGATACCAATAAACAAGGAACATAGTACACATCTTTTACTATGTGAACATTCACTAGAGTTCTGAGGCCTTACTGCATTATTATGTAGCCCATAAACTGACAGTATAAAATAAGACTGTTCCAAGTCACATACTAAATAATACCTGGAAAAACATAGAAAATTATGATAATATTACAAAGAACATTGAAACATAAGTGGAAGAAACAAGATATATTGGCATTTCTGGTAGGCGGAGTAAAGGAACAAAATCTACATACATGATACAACCTATATCGTACTTTAGCTTATGAGAACCAGGTCACCAAACAAATAGAAACAAGTTTATAGACAAATATTACACCATATTGTTAGCATATGTTTTTCCTCCTTGGCTTTCCAGCCCAACATTGAAGCCAAAAGTAAAACCATTCTTCACTACTATATCATTTGGGATCGGCTCTTCAAATGAAATGGGTTTGGTTGCAGAAAATCACAACTGATAGAGCTTGGCATGGTTTGGACATCCCTACACATCCAAATGTCCAAGCCACGTTTGCCATCTCGGTGATCACAAATGTGGGAAATGGTAGAAGCACTTTATTTTGGACTCACCGATGGAATCATGGGCTCATGGCTGCTCATTAGTGGATATCGCCCCTGCTGTTGCTGCTACAGTGTGTCAGTACTGTACCAGCACAGCACGTGACGTGAAGAAGAGCAGGCGTTGGCTTAATGAACAAGGCATATTACAAGTTGTTAATTCCATTGCTTAGTCGTTAATGTTATAGTCACCTATGGGCAGTGAGAGGAGATGGTAAACACATATACATGTGACCCTGTGAACACGGTAAGAGACAAGTCTGTCAGCGCCCCGTCGCCGGAGGCTGAACAGAGTGAAGGAAGAACTGGATCTACTTGGAAAAGAAGAAATACAGTAGCGACGATGAAAGATTATGTAATATTACAGAGTTCAGTTTTTGGTTGTCCTCTCCTTCCTCTCTTCTGGATACATATAGCGATCTCATTCCTTTTCGCTCTTGGGCTGGGCCGCACAGGCATTGCAATCCCATTCTGGGCCTGATATCTTCTTGCTCCTGGCTCGGGCCCTCTTGCTCCTCTTGGGCTGCACATCAGAGGAACTGCCATGGTGGGGTATAGTAACAAAGTCTACTCTAAATTGGAAACAGAAAGGGATCGAGGTTCTCCTCCCGATATCGCTATCTCGTGCTTCTTGTGTGCGCTCACGTCGCGGGAAATCGGTGGCAGCCATGGGGCAACGGTTGGTATCAGAGACAACACAGCATGGGTGTGGGTTCGTTCGTTTGGCGTTTGGTGGCGGTGGTCCAGTGGCGGCATCTGATGACGGGGTTGGTTTGGCGGCGTCTGGCGACAAGGCTCATCGAGTGGAATCCAACGGCCATGACAGCGGTAGACCACCCTATACAAGATCCCGGTGTGTGGCAGCGGCGGCTTCATCGAGCGGACGGTGGCAGCAACGTTCAAGTCATCTTCAATTGATCCCCTTCGATGGTGTGGTTGACGGTGAGCGGATTTCACTTCCAATCCATGGGATTTCTCACAATTTAGAGGAAATCGAAGTGCGGTGAGGGTTGTGCGGCATTTGTTCGCACATAAAATTTTGTAACCTAGATCTCAGATTTAATTGTAGAGTGGAGACATTGGTAGAGTCATGCCATTCGATTCGGGTCGTGTGACAATGTTAGCGTGTAAAATTCCTTGATCGATACGCACGTCTCGGCGACGGGAACAACTTTTGGATGCCAACTGGGGAGACTCGTTCGAGCCAGGCTCTCAGAATCGAGATTTTGTTCATTGTCGGCATTGTGATTTGCTTCGGGAAACTCGTCACGGCGCCTCCAGATGCAACAGAACAATGGGATGAAGACTGTTGGTCCCGTGTGATGGATAGTAGGACCTACTGTTTGGTCAGGTCAGTGATATTGGTGCAGCACAAAAGCAGTTGCATGAACAGTTTCCTCAAACCACTGAGCAATATGCCAAGGACCATGCACATCTGGGAAAACAAGTGGAGGAAACTGGCCATGCCATTGCTCAGCACATTTTAGAGCAACTACGGCATCAAGAGGATGAAGTCAGTGACACGTCCAGTTTGTCTTCACATTCTTCGGTGCCTTCTTCTTTTCAGAATCATCGTGCGTTTGGTCATCAACCCAACCCTCGGTGCCCACCTGGTGGTCCTCGTCCTGAACAATGGCCTGAGCGATCTGCTGTCATTCCTCATCATACATTACCCAAAATGTCTTTTCCTCGCTTTGATGGTGTTGATCCGACCATTTGGAAAGAGAAATGCCTTGACCATTTCAAGCTGTTCGCCATTGATGAGAGCATCTGGGTGACTGCCTCTGCGTTACATTTTGAGGGCAACGCTGCCCGTTGGTTGCAAATCTACAAGATTAGGAATGGACTGGGTTCATGGGACAATTTTGTTTAGGTGGTGGAGCAGAAATTTGGAGCTCATAGTTACCGTGATGCATTCTCAGTCAAATGTTGGAACTCAAATAAACCACTTCAGTTGAGCAGTTTGCCACAGCATTTGAGTCGCTGCAGTACCAGATTTGCATGCACAATTCCACCTATGATGAACTATTCTGTCTCACTTCATGGTGTTGGAGTGTGTGTATTAGGCCCATGTGGCTAAGGCCCATGTGGCCCATGTATGGTTCCTATATAGCTACCCTTCTAGGGTTAGCCCAAATCAATATAATCACAATCTCTAGCATGGTATCAGCAGCCTAACCCTTCCTACCTCCCTCCCAGCCGCCGGCCCCAAGCAGGCAGGCAGGCGCAGGCGCCGCCGCCACCCATGGCCGGCCGGCCACCTCCTCCTCCCCCACCTTCCTACTTCCATGTCTTCCCCTCTCTCCCATCTACCTCCTGGGCGCAGGTCGCATCTCCTCCCTCCTCCCAGCCGCACCCACTAGTCACCACTCCCCTGCTGGCCCCAACAGCCGCCGCTCTCCAGCCCCACCCAGCGGCGGCCGCCGGCACCTATCCCTCCTCCCAGGCGCCACCAGCAGCGGCCGCCGGTGCTCCTCCCTCCTCCCAGCCGCACCCTGCAGCGGCTTCCCTCACCGGCGGCGCCCCTCCTCTCCCATGGGCGGCTTCCCTCACAAGCGGTGCCCATGCTGCTGCACTGACGGCTGGAGGATCTCCAGCACCGGCGATCCATGATGTGGCCCTCACCGCCCTGGCTGCCTTGGCCGCGGGGGGGGGGGGGGGGGGGGGGGGGGGGGGGGGGGCTACTGCCGGTGGCACGGCCGCCCATACCACCTGGCCAGCCGCTGCCCTGACAGCTGTCGGTGGCGCGGCCGCCGGTGGTGCCACTCCTTCTGTGCCGCTCGACACCGGGGAGGTTGTCGGGGGCCTTCCTGCTCCCGCCTTCGGGACTCCCGATCTGACACCGGTGATGGACCGGCCCGAAGCCGCTGCCTTTCCCGGAGCGCGCCCCGACTCCGCCCTCGCCGCCGCTCTCCTCGCTGCCCGGGCTGCCGCCGCGGAGGGGCAGGCCCGGGTGCGCGCGGCCGCCCTCGTGTGGGAGCGTGAGCGCGACGCGGCCAATGCCCTGACTCGCCAGATCGCCGAGGCGGAGCGGCTCCTCTCTCCCGCCTCTCCGGTCGTTGGGGCCACCTCCTCTGCTTCGCCGGGTCGCCGTGTGTCTCACACCGCCGTCCTCTGGCACGACCCGGCTGACCCGCTCGTGGCGCAGCTTCACTACCAGGCCGGGGGGTCCAGAACATTCGCCTCCTCGTCCCGGTCGTCCTCGAGCCTGAGTCGCCGTCCTACGCCCGCTGGCGGGACCTGGTGCTTCTTACTCTCCGCCGCTACGCCCTCGACGGCCACATCCTCGTTGACGCCTCGGTCGCCGTCCAGACCCCGTCGTGGCTCCGTCTTGACAGCATCGTCCTCTCCTGGATCTTAGGGACGATCTCCTTGGATCTCCACGACCTCGTCCGCACCTCTCCTGACGCGCGCCGGGCGTGGCTTGCCCTTGAGGGACAGTTCCTGGGCAACGCCGAAGCCCGGGCTCTGCGCCTCGACGCGAGCTTCCGCACCTTCATCCAGGGTGACCTCTCCGTTGGCGAGTTCTGCCGTCGGATGAAAGGCATGGCCGACTCTCTTGGGGACCTCGGGTGGCCCGTGGAGGATCGTATCTTGGTCCTCAACGTCCTCCGTGGGCTCAGTGACCGCTACGCCCACCTCAGGACGTGGATCACTCGTCAGCGGCCATTCCCCACCTTGGAGGTTCGTGACGACCTTGTCATGGAGGAGCTCACTCAGGGCATCCAGCCGGGGTCCGCCACTTCTCCGGGGTCCTCGTCTTCCTCGACGGCTCTGGCTGCTACACCGCCGCGTCCGTCTGCTCCACCACGGTCGTCCGCTCCACCGCCGCCGTCTCTCCTGGGCCCCCTCCCTCTGGGCCGAGCGGAGGTGGGGGGAGTCGTGGCGGTCGTCGTCGCCGAGGAGGGGGCCGCGGGGGCGGCCGGGGTGGTCACACCCAGGCTCCGGCACCGGGTGGGCCGCAGGGGGGCACCATGGCCTTCCTTCCAGAATCCGTGGTCCGGGCGCATTTCCATGTGGCCCTTCCACGCTCCCGGGCCGACTCTCGTCCACCGGCGGCCATGCTCACCGGAGCTCCACCTGCTGGTCCTCCTCCCGGGGCCTTCCCTGCTACGCCGTGGGCTCCACCCTCCGGGACTCTACCTGGGGTCGCCGGCTGGGACCAGGCGGTTCTGGCTCGCTCGTTCAGCACCATGGGCCTGACACCTCCGGTCGGACCCGAGTGGATCGCTGATTCGGGAGCCACCTACCACACCACTCCTGACCCCGGTATACTTTCGTCTCTCCACTCTCCCTCTTCCTCTCTTCCTTCGTCCATTATGGTCGCAAATGGTTCGTGTCTTCCAGTCACGTCTGTGGGTACCGTCGGTGCTCATGGCTCCTTCCGTCTTCCTGATGTTCTTGTTGCTCCTTCTATGGTTCACAACCTTCTTTCTATTCGTCGTTTTACAGCTGACAATTCCTGTTCTGTGGAATTTGACTCTTCTGGTCTTACTGTAAAGGATTTGGCTTCCCGGCGTCCTCTGCTCCAATGTGACAGCTTCGGGCCCCTTTACACCCTTCGCTTCCCGACGGCTACTTCGTCTTCTCCGCCGTCCGTTTTGTCAGCTGCCTTCGTCGCTTCTCCTTCCTCTACTACTTGGCACCGGCGCCTCGGCCATCCTGGACGTGATGCCCTGATGCAGCTCAGTCGTAGTTCCGATCTTCCATGTACTCGGGCTCCTGATGAGCAACTGTGTCATGCGTGCCAATTGGGCCGACATGTTCGTCTTCCTTTTCATAGTTCTACTTCCCACGCGGCCCACATTTTTGATCTTGTACATTGCGACCTATGGACATCTCCTTTTATTAGTCTTTCTGGTTATAAGTACTATCTTGTGGTGGTTGATGATTTTTCGCATTATTCGTGGACTTTTCCCCTTCGTGCGAAGTCAGATACATTTACCACGCTCCTTCACTTCTTTACTTGGGTGTCCACACAGTTCGGCCTCACCATCAAGGCCGTCCAGTGTGACAATGGTCGCGGGTTTGATAACTCCACCTCCCGAGCATTCTCTCTCACGGTGTTCAGTTGCGCATGTCTTGCCCCTATACCTCTTCGCAGAATGGCAAGGCTGAGCGGATGATTCGCACCACCAACGACACCGTGCGCACCCTTCTGTTTCAGGCCTCTTCCTGCTCGCTTCTGGGCTGAGGGCTTGCACACCTCCACCTACCTCCTCAACCGTCTTCCTTCCGCTGCCTGTCCCGCTCCCACGCCACACCACGCCCTCTTCGGTACCCCTCCTCGGTACGATCACCTCCGCGTGTTTGGGTGTGCGTGTTAAACCAACACCGCTGCCACTTCTTCCCATAAGCTCGACCCCCGTTCCACTCTTTGTCTTTCTCAGGTACTCCCTGGATCACAAGGGGTACCGGTGCTTTGACCTTACCTCCCGATGGGTCCTCATCTCTCGCCATGTGGTGTTCGATGAGTCCGTCTTTCCCTTCTCCAGCACCACCACCCCTCCGGTTCCTGACCCTCCCTCCCTTTTTCCCATTGACACGGTGGTCCAGCCACCTTTTCTGTGGTCTCCTGCAGGTACCGCTTTGCCGCGCTCCTTGCCGGCCTCCTGTCCCGGATCCCCGGTGGGTCCGGGCCCGTCGTCCTCTAGCGCGGCCCCGCCCTCTCCGGTTGGCGCAGACACGGGGCCTTCGTCCCCCGCTTCTGCCCCGGGGGGGCCGTGCCGGTCACCGTCGCTGGATCCTGCCCCGGCACCTGCCCTGGCACCTCCATCGAGGTTCGCCGCGCCGGTACGGGTGTACCAGCGCAGGCCGCGGCCGCCGCCACTCGCGGTCCCTTCTCCGCCGGGGACACCGACACCACCGCCGCAGTCCCCGCCGACTCGAGGTGCACCGCTGGTCTACCACCCGCCGCTTCTTCACCGACACCCGCGGCATGTTCACCCGATGGTGACACGGCACGCGGCTGGCACACTGCCGCCTCGTGCCCCTGCGGCTTCGACCGGCGACGCGGTGGTCTCCTCGGTACCCTCTTCCATCCGTGACGCCCTGTTGGATCCTCACTGGCGCCGCACGATGGAAGAGGAGTACGTCGTGCTTCTCGCCAACCAGACGTGGGAGTTGGTGCCCCGGCCACCGGGCTCCAACGTCGTCACCGGCAAGTGGATCTGGACCCACAAGCGTCGGGCTGATGGCACTCTCGAGCGCTACAAGGCTCGATGGGTTCTCCGGAGTTTCACTCAGCGCCCGGGAGTCAACTATGATGAGACTTTCAGCCCGGTGGTCAAGCCGACCACCGTCCGTACCGTGCTCTCGCTGGCGCTTGCTTGGTCATGGCCCGTCCATCAGCTGGACGTCAAGAATGCCTTCCTGCACAGCCTTCTCACCGAGACAGTGTACTGCAGTCAGCCGACGGGGTTCGTTGATTCCACCCGTCCTGACATGGTCTGCCGGCTCAACAGGTCTCTCTACGGCCTTAAGCAGGCACCCCGGGCGTGGAACCACCGGTTTGCTGCTTTCTTGCTGACTCTGGGGCTCGTGGAGGCCAAGTCTGATACATCACTGTTCATCTACCACCATGGAGCTGATACTGCGTACTTGCTGCTCTATGTTGATGACATTGTCCTCACAGCCTCCAGTGAGCCACTTCTCCGCCGGATCATTGCCGCTCTCCAGCAAGAGTTTGCTATAAAGGATCTGGGTGAGCTCCACCATTTCCTCGGGGTCACTGTTGAGCACCGTCCTGCCGGGTTACTTCTTCACCAGCGGCAGTATACTCGGGATATCCTGGAGCGGGCTGGAATGACTGACTGCAATCCCTGCTCCACTCCGGTCGATACTCAGGGCAAGTTGTCCGAGGTTGAGGGACCCCTGTGTCTGACCCCACTGTATACAGGAGTCTCGCCGGTGCCCTTCAGTACCTTACCTTCACCCGGCCGGACATCACCTATGCAGTTCAACAGGTCTGCCTTCATATGCATGATCCCCGGGAGCCTCACCCCACGGCTCTCAAGCGCCTCCTCCGCTACCTCCGGGGAACGCTCGACTACGGCCTTCTCCTCTCCACCGGGCCTCCTCCACCGACCTCGTCGTCTACACTGATGCTGACTGGGCGGGGTGTCCGGACACTCGACGCTCCACCTCCGGCTACGCTGTCTTCTTGGGCGGCAACCTGGTGTCCTGGTCGTCCAAGCGCCAGCCGGTGGTCTCCCGGTCCAGTGCTGAGGCGGAGTACCGCGCTGTCGCTAACGGCGTGGCTGAGGCCTCCTGGCTCCGGCAGCTTCTTGCTGAGCTGCACACTCCGTCCTCCCGGAGCACACTGATCTACTGCGACAATGTCAGTGCGGTCTACCTCTCCACCAACCCCATCCAGCACCAGCGGATGAAGCATGTGGAGATCGACCTCCACTTTGTCCGTGATCGGGTGGCCATGGGCGAGGTGCGGGTCCTTCATGTTCCGACTACCTCCCAGTTCGCGGACATCTTCACCAAAGGCCTCCCGTCCTCGACCTTCGCCGAATTTCGCTCCAGCCTCAACGTCACTAGTGGCTAGTTACGTCTGTGGGGGGTTGTGTGTGTTCTTTCTTGTTCTTGTTCAGCCTGGAACTCCGCTGCGCCGGTAGTTCAGACTGCGGGGGGTGTTGGAGTGTGTGTATTAGGCCCATGTGGCTAAGGCCCATGTGGCCCATGTATGGTTCCTATATAGCTACCCTTCTAGGGTTAACCCAAATCAATAGAATCACAATCTCTAGCACATGGATTGAAGCTGGAACTGTGAGGAGCTGTGAAATCTCAAGTGCCTGAAACTGTTGACCGCGCAATTTTGTTAGCCAAGATTCAGTAGGAAGTTCATGATAGTCCTACATTCAAGGGGACTAAAGCTCCATTTCAGCCGAAACCTCCTTTGTCTTTGCTGAAATTGGAGGCCAAACCAACTCTTCCTGGGGGCACTTTGTGGAAGGAATGACAAGTTCGGGATCATCGCAAAGCCAATGGTCTATACTTTTACTGTGGTGAGAAGTTTGATGCTCATGCGTCTAGTTGCACAAAACGGCCAACAGCTCAGGTTAACCATATCATCGCCAATGACTTAGACATGCCTCTCGATTAGGGATGAAAACGGTACGGATATTTCCTAACCGTATTCGAGACCGAATTCGTTTAGAGAGGTTCAGATCAGTCCATATCCGAGTCCGGATATTCAACATCCGATACCGTATCTGTATCCGAATACTCAAATCACGTATTTGTGATGTCGATACGCAATAGTATCCTATCCGACATAGTTGATATTATCCGTATTCGAAATCAAATCCGAATAGAAATATGAAAACAAATGTAATATCGGTGATGTCCGTCTATATCCGATCCGTTTTCATCCCTACTCTCAATGATGAGGTGTTGAATGAGCTCACAATGGAGGATGCTCTCGCTGAGAATTTTTGCCAATTGTCTCTAAATGCTCTATCTGGCACTGATTCTGGGTCTTGTCTAAAGCTGAAAGCCAAAGTAAAACACAAATCAATGTTGATTTTGGTGGATAGTGGCAGCTCTCACAACTTTGTTAGTGAAAATTTCTTGCGTGCTATGGGTATTTCACCGGTACCAGCACCAGCCCGGAAAGTTGAAGTGGCAAATGGTACAATTCTTACTTCGGACAGAATGGTCCCAGATTTTCCTTGATTAATTCAGGAGTATACTATGCAGGCTACTATGAGAGTGCTCGACGTCTCAGCTTTTTCTTTAGATAATGGATAGAAATCCAGCCTCTATATCCATACGTGGATACACACAGCCGAAGTTTACAGGAGTCTTTAAACTCAAAGCTTCAAAAAATGAGGTATGCAAAAAAACAAGATCCACATCGAGAGAGGAGGGGTGCATCCAAGGAGTAGGCTCCCAAAGGTATCATCATCGTCAGCCCAATAGCAAGACAAAGGCTTTCGCCTAACACCCAAACCACTCCCAGCGACAGCACGCCAACAACTAGCATAATCAAGCATTGATGGCTGCACATGTTGTGGACTCGTTTGTGGGCCGCCAGTATAGGCGTCAAACCAAAGCCCCCAGCCCAAGCCGTGGCTAGGCTCGGCTGATTAGGAAAGAGGGGGATTAAGGGAAGATTTTTAGTAGATTGGTTTTATTATTGCTGGCAGTGCACCTATACTATAACGGGCACCTTAGGCAATTGTAATCTTTTTCGGAGAAGGAATAAACCTCCCTATGTATCGGGGTGGGGTTTTACCCTTCGACGGTGGCGTCAGGCGCTTCAGCTGCCGTCACCGGAGAAGCTCCCACCGCCGAGGTTCCCCGCTATCCTCTGCATTCCAATTCTCAGTCCCGTCTACTCCTCTGGTCTCCTCTGCGCTCACCGCATCGCCCACGCCAAATCAATTTGGTATCAGAGCCCTCCATGGATGCATCGACCACCATGTCTGGCACCCCTTCCTATCCTGCGGCCATGGATGCTAAACTGGATCGCATCTTGGGCCAGCTCACACCATCAGCAACCGCCTCAATTGCCACGACTCAAGGCTCGCGCGCGTTGAGACGGGCAAGACCGATGCCAGCAAGGGTGGCGGAGGGGACGACCACCAGGGCGGCAGGGACAACAACCGGGGTGGCGGCGATGATTACGACGGGCGCGACACCGAGCGGGATCATGCCTGGGCGGAATTTCGCGACCGCGCCCTTCGCAATTGGGAGCGTTACCTCGACTCGCACGATCGCTTTTATTGTCATGACCAGGGGCGCTACGACCGTGACTTTTACATACGTGGTGGGCATGACTACGACGACCGCGGTGGCCGCTACCGCGGTGACCCGACGGCCATCGAGAACCCCACTGGCCGCCTAAGATTCCATTCCCCAACTACAACGGGAGTTGGACCTGCGGACTTGGCTCAACAAATGCGACAATTACTTCTGCGGGCATCGCGTTCCGGAGGATGAGGTGTGGATGGCGTCTCTACATCTGGACGGCACCACTGCCGAGTGGTATTATCAAATGGAGCGTGACTTTGGTATGGTCTCTTGGCCGCGCTTCGTCGATTTCGCCAACCTCCGCTTTGGGCCGCCCATCTGCTCCAACTCTCTCGGTGAGATCAAGGCACTGTTTCGCACGGGTACGGTCGCGGCGCTACCTAGGCTTGCTCTTGCATTGCGACAACCTCACTACGCGGACCAAGATTGATCTCTACACCGATGGCTTGGGTCAGCCACTGGCCTCGGACGTGGAGCTGTAGCAACCCATCGACCTGCAGCAAGCCAAGAGTTTGGCGTGGGCGTACGAACATCGCCAAGTGGAAGCCTCCACTGTCAACAGCTCAGCGGCGCCCAAGTCTTCCAATCGCCGTGCTACTGCTTCAACCAGCGCCGCGGGGTCTGCTGCTGGTCTGCAGGACGGCAAGCCGAAGGGCCCATGCCCTCGCTTCTGCTGCTTAACGTAGGCTGAGATGCAAGAGAAGCGGCAGAACGGGCAGTGCTACTTCTGCCCCGAGCCTTAGTAAGGGATCCAACAGTGCTCGAGGGAACCGGCGGCTGGCAGTGGCAGCTTCAGTAAGGGATCCAACAGTGCTCGAGGGAAGGGATCCAGCAGTGCTTCTCCGCTTGAGGCACCAGATCTGGTGGTGCTTGAGGGAAGGCGCCCTGACAGAGGTAAGGATGGGAGCCAGTGACTTGCCCCTCATGAGCTTCTGGGAAGCAAGCAATACTGGGCCACAAATGCTTCTGGGCATCTGCAAAGGGAGAAGGCGGCAGCGGCAAGAGTTTCTCTGCTCTCCTGCTCGACTGCAAAAGCTTGTATAGGTGGCAGATGGAGGGGAGATGCCTAGGAGAGGTATATATACTGAAACCCTATTAGGCGAAAAACACTTGGCCCAAGTGCCAAGTGCACAGCTGCCAAGCCCTACTTGCATTTTTCATCCCTTCCAGACTAGTTGTCCACCACCTAATCGGACGTTTAGTCCTGACAACTAAAAAGACGACTTGATTTCTAGTTGTTCTAATCGCATAGTGCCTAATCGAGGTCAGAGGATCGATTAGCCTGACTAACCATGATTAGTTTGATGACTTGAAAACATCACGATTAACATAACTCAATATTAGTTATCATATCTTTGAACTACCACTACCTTCATCTTCCTATCAATTAGCAACAGATTGCTGCTATTTAATAAAAACATAGAAATGCCTAAATGAAGAGTAATCAGACTGTCTCCAACAGCCCTCACCCAAATCGGAGACCCATTCGTTCGTTTGGGTCGCGCTCGCCGCTCGCGTGAAGACCCAAAACTCAGCGTTCTCCAACAGCCGACGCAAATACGCCCTCTCCTCACTCTCTCTCCCACGCCGCCCCTCCCTCTCTCCCAGATCCGGCCGGCGGTGGCATCCATTCCTCTCAGATCCGGCGGTCGCGGGCAAAGAGGAGCCCGGATCCGGCGGCACAGGTGAGCAGGAGCTCGGATCCGGCGGCTGCGCCCCGCTCCCCGCCTCGCCGTCGTCCCGCTCCCCGTGGACCTGCTTCGCTCCACCGGCCGCGCTCCGTCCGCTCCCCGCGGGCCCGCCTCGCTCCACCGGCCGCGCCCCGCTCCTCGCGGACCCGCCTCGCTCCACCGGCCGCGCTCCGTCCGCTCCCCGCGGGCCTACCTCGCCGAGCCGGACGCGGTCCCGCCTGGAAGCGCCGGCCGCAGACTCGCCTCGCTCCACCGGCCGTGCTCCATCACGGGCCCGCCTCGTCGTTGTTGTCCGCGCCAGAGAACTGCGTCGTGGGGAGAGAGACGACGCATTCTTAACTACCGCCTCGCCGAGCACGCAAAATGGGCGCTGTCTCTGCGTCCTCTGTTGGAGCGCGATTTTGATACCCAAAACACTGTCCGCGCCCTATTTTGCGTTTGGGTTGCCCTTTGCCTACGCTGTTGGAGACAGCCTCAGAAGGACAAAAAAAGGCACGGTATGATAAAGCAGGCACAACTAGGTCACTGGATATTAGGGATAAGATAACTTACAGCGGAGCAACATTGTCATGTCTTATGAAAAGAACAACTTTTCCCAAAACAGCAACGGCTTTGTTCAAACCCTCTGATAGAGTGGTTATGGTGGCTTTCTTGTGCGATGATTTCACTTCAACATGATAAAGGTATAAAGCGTATCAATAGAAGATTTTTTTTATAAGAAAAATATAGAATTTCAGTAATATCGGTGTGTTAGTAAGAGTATTACATTTGACACCACTCAAGGATGACACAAATGATGCTAATTTTTTGGATCGTAATTGTCCCTGTAGAAAAATTTAATAAGTCAGTGATTTTCCCATACAAGAAATATAATTTTCAAACCAGAATGTTGTGTTCATTTACTCAATGCATTCTCATCAAAATACCTGTCCAGCAAATGCAAACTAAAAAGTAAACTGCTTCAGCATGTCTGCCACAAATCACAGGTAAGATATATCATAGTGACTCACAGAAAACCAACCTAGCCTGTGAAATGACTATATGATATATACTTGCGATGCATATCACTAAAAGGTAATGTTCAACTTTTAAGGAAAACAGAAAAAGATTAATGTCATTTTAGCATTTTGCATAAATGCGGTTAGTTTGACACACGACAAACCTCATGAACATATTTGTTGTGGTCTGTGGACGCTTTCATTGGAAAGCAATACAATAGGAAGAAGGCGCCAGCAGCCCCTAGTGGCTAATGCTGGGCCATAGTTATCTGTTAGGGGAGCTGCTGCTACAAGTTAGGATCTCGAGAGTAAGAATAGGAGATTGGTTAGCAGGCTTTTTTTTTTTGAAGCAAAGGACTGTGGGGGAGATCCCCACAGTAGATTTTATAAATAATTTAAGCAACAGACAAGATTACAAACCTGTTTTAACTGAAAGCATCTAGCCAAAAGCAAAAGGAAGACCTAAGGTCCTCCCTGAATCTAACAGACTGCAAATTACATTTGTTAGAATTTGTGACTATTGATTTGGGCTAACCATAGAAGGGTAGCTATATAGGTAGCCATACATGGGCCATATGGGCCTAGCCTCATGGGCCTAATATACTCATAATCCAACACCCCCCCGCAGTCTGAACTACCGGCGCAGCGGAGTTCCAGACTGGACAAGAAAGAAGAAACACACACAAGCCCCCCCACAGACGCAACTAGCCACTGGTGATGTTGAGGCTGGAGCGAAACTCGATGAAGGTCGTGGACGGGAGGCCTTTGGTGAAGATGTCCGCGAACTGGGAGGTGGTCGGAACATGAAGGACTCGCACCTCGCCGAGGGCGACTCGATCCCGGACAAAGTGTAGGTCGATCTCCACGTGCTTCGTCCGCTGGTGCTGGATAGGGTTGGTGGAGAGGTAGACCGCACTGACATTGTCGCAGTAGATCAGCGTGCTCCGGGAGGGCGGAGTGTGGAGCTCGGCGAGGAGCTGCCGGAGCCAGGAGGCCTCAGCCACGCCGTTAGCAACAGTGCGGTACTCCGTTTCGGCACTGGACCGGGAGACCACCGGCTGGCGCTTAGACGACCAAGACACCAGGTTGCCGCCCAAGAAGACAGCGTAGCCGGAGGTGGAGCGCTGGGTGTCCGGACACCCTGCCCAGTTGGCGTCAGTGTAGACGACGAGCTCGGCCGAGGAGGACCGGTGAAGAAGTAGGCCGTAGTCGATCGTGCCTCAGAGGTAGCGGAGGAGGCGCTTGAGAGCAGTGAAGTGAGGCTCCCGGGGATCATGCATGTGAAGGCAGATCTGCTGAACTGCATAGGTGATGTCCGGCCGGGTGAAGGTGAGGTACTGAAGGGCACCAGCAAGACTCCGGTATGCAGTGGGATCTGACACTGGAGGGCCTTCAACCTCTGACAACTTGCCCTGAGTATCAACCGGAGTGGAGCAGGAGTTGCAGTCAGTCATCCCAGCCCGCTCCAGGATATCACGAGTATACTGCCGCTGGTGAAGAAGTAACCCGGCAGAATGAGGCTCAACAGTGACCCCGAGGAAATGGTGGAGCACACCCAGATCCTTCATAGCAAACTCCTGCTGAAGAGCGGCAATGATGCGGCGGAGGAATGGCTCACTGGAGGCTGTGAGGACAATGTCATCAACATAGAGCAGTAGGTACGCAGTGTCAGCTCCATGGTGATAGATAAACAGAGATGTATCAGACTTGGCCTCCACAAACCCCAGTGTCAGCAGGAAAGCAGCAAACCGATGGTTCCACGCCCGGGGTGCCTGCTTGAGGCCGTAGAGGGACCTGTTGAGTCGGCAGACCATGTCAGGATAGGAGGAATCAACGAACCCCACCGGCTGACTGCAGTACACTGTCTCGGTGAGCTGGCCGTGCAGAAAAGCATTCTTGACGCCCAGCTGATGGACGGGCCATGACCGAGCAAGCGCCAGCGAGAGCACGGTGCGGACGGTGGCCGGCTTGACCACCGGGCTGAAGGTCTCATCATAGTCGACCCCAGGGCGCTGAGTGAAGCCCCGGAGGATCCAGCGAGCCTTGTAGCGCTCGAGAGTGCCATCAGCCTGGCGCTTATGGGTCCAGATCCACTTGCCGGTGACGACGTTGGAGCCCGGCGGCCAGGGCACCAAGTCCCACGTCTGGTTGGCGAGGAGCGCGGCGTACTCCTCTTCCATCGCGCGGCGCCAGTGAGGATCCAACAAGGCGTCATGGACGGAAGAGGGTACTGGGGAGATTGGCACGTCGCCGGTCGATGCCGCTAGGGCCTGGGGTGGTAGTGTGCCAGCCGCGTGCCGTGTCACCATCGGGTGTACATGCCGCGGGTGTCGGTGAAGAAGCGGCGGGTGGTAGACCGGCGGCGCGTCACGGGCCAGCGGGGACTACGGCGGTGGTGTCGGTGTCCCCGGCGGAGAAGGGACCGCGAGTGGCGCCGACAGCGGCCTGCGCTGGTACACCCGTACCGGCGCAGCGAACCGCGAAGGAGGTGTCGGGGCAGCAGCAGGCGACGGCGGAGGTGCCGGGGCAGCACCAGCAGACGACGGCAACCGGCATGGCCCCCTCGGGGCAGTAGCGGGGGACGAGGGTGGCGCGCCAGAGGACGACGTGCCCGGACCAGCCGGGAAGCCGGGACAGGTGCCCGGCAAGGAGGGTGTTGAAGCAGTACCTACAGGAGACAACGGAAAAGGTGGCTGGACCACCGTGTCAGTGGGAAAAAGAGAGGAGGGATCAAGAGGCGGAGTGGTGGTGGGTGTGTTGGAGAAGGGAAAGATAGACTCATCAAACACCACATGGCGAGAGATGAGAACCCGTCGGAAGGTAAGATCAAAACATCGGTACCCCTTGTGATCTGGGGAGTACCCGAGAAAAACACAGAGAGTGAACGGGGGTCCAGCTTATGGGAAGAAGTGGCAGCGGTGTTGGGTAACACACGCACTCGAAGACTCGAAGGTGATCATATCGAGGAGGGGTACCGAAACGAGCGTGGTGTGGCGTAGGAGCGGGACAGGTAGCGGAAGGAAGACGGTTGAGGAGGTAGGTGGAGGTGTGCAGCCCCTCCACCCAGAAGCGAGCAGGGAGAGACGCCTGAAACAGAAGGGTGCGCACGGTGTCGTTCGTGGTGCGAATCATGCGCTCTGCCTTGCCATTCTGTGAGGAGGTATATGGGCAGGATATGCGCAACTGAACACCGTGAGAGAGGAAGAAAGCACGAGAGGTGGAGTTATCAAACTCGCAACCATTGTCACACTGGACGGCCTTGATGGTGAGGCCGAACTGTGTGGACACCCAAGTGAAAAAATGAAGCGTGGAAAAAGTGTCAGACTTCGCACGCAGGGGAAAGGTCCACGAGTAATGAGAGAAATCATCGACCACCACAAGATAGTACTTATAACCAGAAATACTGATAACAGGAGATGTCCATAGGTCGCAATGTACAAGATCAAAAATGCGGGCCGCATGAGAAGTAGAACTATGAAAAGGAAGACGAACATGTCGGCCCAATTGGCACGCATGACACAGTTGCTCATCAGGAGCCCGAGTACATGGAAGACCGGAACTACGACTGAGCTGCATCAGGGCATCACGTCCAGGATGGCCGAGGCGCCGGTGCCAAGTAGTAGAGGAAGTAGAAGCGGCGAAGGCAGCTGACAAAACGGACGGCGAAGAAGTGAAGTAGCCGCCGGGAAGCGAAGGGTGTAAAGGGGCCCGTGCTGTCACATCGGAGCAGAGGACGCCGGGAAGCCAAATCCTTTACAGTAAGACCAGAAGAGTCAAATTCCACAGAACAGGAATTGTCAGCTGTAAAACGACGAATAGAAAGAAGGTTGTGAACCATAGAAGGAGCAACAAGAACATCAGGAAGACGAAAGGAGCCATGAGCACCGGCGGTACCCACAGACGTGACAGGAAGACATGAACCATTTGCAACCATAATGGACGAGGGAGAGAAGAAGAGGGAGAATGGACAGAAGAAAGTATACCGGGGTCCGGAGTGGTGTGGTAGGTGGCTCCCGAATCAGCGATCCACTCAGGACCGACAAGAGGTGTCAGGCCCATCGTGCTGAACGATTGAGCTAGGGCCACCGGATCCCAGCCGGCAATCCCGGGCGGGGTGCCGGAGGGTGCAGCCCACTGTGACGCAGGGGAGACACCGGGAGGTGGAGCACGAGTGAACATGGCCGCCGGCGGACGAGGCACGCCACCGGGGGCGTGGAAGGGCCACATAGAGATGCGCCCGGACCACGGGTTCTGGAAGGAAGGCCATGGTGTGCCCTGCGCATGGGTGCCCCCACCACGGCCCCCCCACGTCCAGTGCCGCGTCGACGACGGCCGCCACGGGCCCCCCCACCCCCGCTCGGCCCGGAGGGAGGGGGACCAAGGAGAGACGACGGCTGCGGAACGGACGGGCGCGGGGGAGCGTGCGGACGTGGCGGTGTAGCAGCAAGGGCCGCCGAGGAAGGCGACGAGGTCATGGAGGTAGGCCCTGGCTAGACACCCTGGGCAAGCTCCTCCATGACGAGGTCGTCACGGACCTACAGGAAGGTGGGGAAGGGGCGCTGGCGGATGATCCAGGTCCTGAGGTGGGCGTAGCGGTTACTGAGTCCGCGGAGGATGTTGAGGACGAGAATGCGATCCTCCACGGGCCAGCTCAGGTCGCCGAGGGAGTCGGCCATGGCCTTCATCCTCCGGCAGAACTCGCCCACGGTAAGGTCCTCCTGGACGAAGGTGCGGAAGCTCGCGTCGAGGCGCAGAGCCCGGGCCTCGGCATTGCCCAGAAACTGGCCCTCGAGCGCCAGCCATGCCTGGCGAGCATCCGGCGTGTTGCGGACGAGGTCGTGGAGGTCGAGGGAGATCGTCCCGATGATCCAGGAGAGGACGATGCTGTCAAGGCGCAGCCACAAGGGGGTCTGAGCCGTGACAGGGGCATCGACGAGGACGTGATCGTCGAGGGCGTATCGGCGGAGGGTGAGGACCAGGTCCCGCCAACGAGCGTAGGAGGGGGACTCGGGCTCAAGCACAACCGGGACGAGAAGGCGGATGTTCTGCACGCCTCCGGCCTGGTAGTGGAGCTGGGCCACGAGGGGATCCGCCGGATCGTGCCAGAGGACCACGGTGGCGGCGGCCCGGTGGCCCGTCGAGCTGGAGGAGGCAGCGCCGATGTCGTGGTGTCCCCCGACGAGGAGGTGCTCCGCTTCGGCGATCTGGCGAGCCAGGGCATCAGCAGCGTCCCGCTCGCGCTCCCAAGCCAGAGCAGCCGCGCGGACCCGAGCCTGGCCTGCGGCGGCCGCGGCCCGGGCGGAGACCAGCGCCGCAGCGAGGGCGGAGTCGGAGGTGTTGGCGTGGATCCGTGGCGGCGGTGGTGGGGCAGGGAAGACGCCCTGTGCACCAGCGGCTATGGCAGGCCGGGCAACAGTGGAGGCCTCGGGCACAGTTGCAGGTGCGGGCAGGCTGCTGCTGAGGAGGGCAGCCAGGGCAGCATGGAGAGCGTCGGCTCCCAGGGACTCGGTGATAAGAGTATGTGTGTCCCAATCTTTCGGTGGAGAAGGATAACTTCGATTTCACTGGAGCACGATCCCACGGCACCGGCGGGATCCCCTCCGCCCGCGCCCGCCGGTGCGACGCCGGTGGCAAGAGCGGCTGCTGCAGTGTCGTGCTGGGGTGGGCCGCTTGCAGCAGGGCGTCCAGGGGGCGCAACGATGTGTGACCAAGGAGAGGGAAGAGGGGGGAAGTGGTGGTAGGTAGAGGGAGGAGGGGAGGGAGGCCGGCCGGCCGGCCATGGCTGGCGGCGGCTGGGGCTGCCTCCAGCCGGCGGCTGAGCAAGGGAGGGTGGGGAGGAAAGGGAAACCCTAGCTTGATATCATGTTAGAATTTGTGACTCTATTAATTTGGGCTAACCCTAGAAGGGTAGCTATATAGGTAGCCATACATGGGCCACATGGACCTAGCCTCATGGGCCTAATATACTCATAATCCAACAACATTGATGCTTAAAATTTACAAGCCACAGAGAAGGAGTTGGGTCTCGACGCTGAAAAATCTTGTCGTTTCTAAGTTTCCAAAGCTCCCATGCTGCAATTAGGGATGCTTCAACAAAGAAATCCAAAGCATGCACCTCAATGGCCCTCACCAATCTTTCAGCTAGTGGCAGGGAGACGTCCCAGGAGAAATTAATTGAGGTCCAGCACTGGCCCGCAAACGGGCACGTAATGAAAAGATGATCAATATCTTCGTCAGCACCTTGGTTGCACATAACACAGAGTACATCATCTTGTATGTTCAGGTGCCTTCTTAACATTGTCTTCGTATTTAGTCGGTCCATCAACACTAGCCACGCAAAAAACTTCACACGAGTTGTGCACTGAGATTTCTAGAGTACCTTGAAGTAAGGAGTGGAAGCCATGCCACTGAAGACATGATTGTAGAACCGACGTGATGAATATTGGGGTCCCCATAGCATTGTCCAGGAGTCTGCGGTGCTATCATCATATTCCAGGGTGACAAGGTGATTCTGCAGATCCATCATCTCCTCATAAGCCTGGGCTGACAGTGGAAGCACAAAAATGTCATCAAGGTCTTGCATCATTAATTCATGTACCGAGATAGACTTGTTCCTGGCATACGAGTGGAGCCTTGGATATTGAGCAGACATGATCAAGTCTGACCATAGATCATCCTAGAAAGAGACTGTTGAGCCATCTCCCAATGTACAGCGTGCAACACCTCTGTAGATGGTGTTGAGACGCATGATGTCGCGCCACCAGAAAGAACCTATTTCTCTGCATTCATGGGGCACTTCGCCAACATAATACTTATTCCAAATAAGCTTCACCCATGGAACATCCGCTTTATTATAAAACTTGTGGAGCTGTTTCAAGAGGAGAGCATCATTTTGCAAACGCAGGTTGATCACACTCAAGCCACCCTTGTCCTTAGGCCTCATGACAGCCGGCCACGCCACAAGGTTGCCTCCTCGCATGGTATCGTCATTTCTCCTCCAGAGACACTGCTTACGGGCCCTGTCTATGTTCTCGATGAAACCCTTTGGAACCTTGATAGTACAAAGAGTGTAGGTGACTATCGGCGTAATAGCTGAATTAACCATCTGCAGGCTTGTTAGTGTACAGCCCCATTAAACTAAGGGCCTGTCACCATCGGCGGCGAGGAGTTCAACATCAACCTCTTCGTCCTGCATCTCGTCGACTACGAGCTTGTTCTGGGCTGCCACTAGCTCAAGTCCTTGGGCCCCATCCTTTGGGACCTCGACCGCCAGACCATGGCGTTCTGGCACCAAGATCACCGTGTCCGGTGGACCGGCGTTGCAGCGCCCAGGGGTCCCCGCCTCCAGTGATCGTCAGATTCACCTCCCTCCTGGCATGGCCCTGATCGCAGTCCACCCCTGCCGCTACCCACAGCTGCTCAAAGATGAGCTTGAGCAGCAGTGTGCCGACATGCTCCACCAGCACATTGACGTTCTCTTCGCCCATCCTGCTCGTGCACAAGGATGACTCATGGAGATTTTGCATCGACTACCGCGCACTTGATGCAAAGACAGTGCGCGACATGTTCCCCATTCCCATCGTCAATGAGCTCCTGGATGAGCTCCGCGGTGCCACTTCACCAAGCTAGACCTCCGCAGCAGCGGCTATCACCAAGTCCGTATGCATGCCGATGACATCCACAAGACGGCATTCCGAACTCAACCATGAGCACTAGTTTGTGCTCATGGCGTTTGGCTTGACCAATGCCCTGGAACTAGGTTCTTTGCCCCTTCCTTCGTCGCTTTGTGCTCGTGTTCTTTGACGACATTATGATATACAGCACGTCCCTCACGGAGCATCTGCAACACATCCGCGCCATCTTCAACACGCAGCATGCCCACGGTCTGTTCCTGAAGCGCCCCAAGTGCTCGTTTGCTGAGCGTCGGGTAGAGTACCTGGGCCACTTCATCTCAGAGGCAGGTGTGGCCATGGACCAGGCCAAAATCGATGCAGTGCAGAGTTGGCCACTGCCATAGTCCCTTCGCGCACTCCGCAGATTCCTTGGCCTCACGGGCTAGCCACTTCATCCACAACTATGGTGTCATCGCAACACCACTGACGGCCCTCCTCAAGCGCGATGCGTTCCGCTGGACCAAAGGAGGCTCCGCGGCTTTCAACACCCTCAAGTCAGCCCTCACCTCCAGGCCGGTGCCAATCGATTGCGACGCCTCAGGCTCAGGTTTCGACGCCATCCTCCACCAGGGCGCGGGCCCGATCCAGCATGCCAAGTTGGCTAGATCAGCGCCTCTCCACCATTCCACAGCACACATGGGTAAGCATGTTTGGCTATGATTTCAAGGAGTACAAGCCCGAGTGCCAGAACGCGGCTATTGATGCCTTGTCACGTCGTGACGAGGGCGCTGCGGCCATGACTACTTGCGCCCTCTCCTGTCCAGACTTCGACCTGTTCAACGAGTTCCAGGCGGAGGCAGAGACATTGCCAGACATAATCACCAAGCGCCAGGAGATTGACAAGGGCCTTGTAGGTGCCAACTAGACCACCGTCGACGGCTTCGTCCTGCATCGTGGCCTCAGCTTCGTCCCCGACTCCTCCGCAATGTAGCCTCAGCTCGACGGCTCATGGCGCCAGCCATGAGGGCGTCCAAAAGACGCTCCACCATCTACACGCATCCTTCTACCAGCCCCACGCGAGCCGACGCGTCCAGGGACTTCGTGTGGGGCTGCGCCGTCTGCCAACGGAACAAGACCGAGCACTTGCACCCGACCGGAACGTTGCAGCCACTAGACGTTCCCCACGCCGTCTAGGCCAACATCGCCATGGACTTCATCGAGGGCTTCCCCAAGGTTGACGGCAAGTTAGTGGTCCTCACAGTGGTCGATCACTTCTCCAAATATGCGCATTTAATCGCCATCGGCCACCCCTACAGCTGACGTCCGTCGCCCAGGCTTTTCTTCAACCAGATCATGCTACTCCATGGGCTCACATGCTACATGTCAACCACAGGGACCCAGTCTTCACCAGCTCCTTCTGGACCAAGCTCTTTCGCCTGTTCGACGTCATGCTCCGACTCAGCTCTGCCTTCCACCTCCAAACAGACAGACATTCGGAGGTCAATAACCACATCCTCGGCGTCTTCCATCGCTGCCTTGTCACCGATCAGGCTGAAGTGAGTGTACAAGGTGAAGCGGGACGAGCGCGGCGCCATCGTCAAACACAAGGCGCGTCTCATAGCCCGCGGCTTCATCCAGCGCAAGGGCATCGACTTCGAGGAAGCCTTTACGTCGGTGGCCCGCATGGAGTCGGTCCGCCTGCTGCTGGCCTGGCAACGGCGAAGCACGTTCATCACTTAGATGTCAAGTCGGCCTTCCTCAACGGCAAGCTGGCGGAGACGGTCTTCATCAAGCAAGCTCCAGGCTTCGCCGTCAAGGGAGCATAACACAAGGCGCTCTACGGGCTGCGGCAAGCCCCACGGGCGTGGAATGCCAAGCTCAACGCCACGTTGCGTGCGCTTGGGTTCGCAGGCTGCACAACGAAACACGTGATCTACACACGGCAATGGGGAAAGAAGCTCGTCGGCGGCGTGTATGTGGACGACCTCTTCGTCACCATATAGCGCACCGAGGACATCAACAGCTTCAAGCGCGAGATGGCGGCTCGGTTCCGCATGAGCGATCTCGGCCAGCTCTCCTACTACCTCGGCATCGAGGTGAAGCAGGGGAGCGACTCCATCTCCCTAGGACAGCGCGCCTACGCGGAGAAGCTGCTGGAGCGCGGCAGCATGGCGGGCTGCAAGCCCGTGCGCAACTCCGATGGAAGAAAGGCTAAAGCTATCAAAGCACAGCACCACAGCGAAGGTGGACGCGACGCGCTACCGGAGCATCGTCAGTGGGCTGCGCTATCTGACTCATACCCGGCCAAACATAACGTTCGCGGTCGGGTATGTCAGGTGGTTCATGAAGGATACCCACAAGGATCATTGGATTGCAGTGAAGCGGCTGCTGCGCTACGTCAAGGGGACGGTGGATCAGGGGATCGTCTTCCCCAAGATCGGCGGCGAAGGTGGGCTGCGGCTCACAGTCTTCAGCGATGCACTCCCCAAGACCAAAGACAGGTGGGCCGCAGCTCACAGTCTTCAGCGATGCTGACATGGCGGGTGACATTGATGGACAGCGGAGCACCTCTGGCGTGCTCATCTTCCTTGGTTCGGCCCCAATTTTGTGGCAGTCACTGATGCAAAAAGTGGTGGCGCTGTCTACGTGCGAAGCGGAGTACGTCGCGGAGGCCACAGCGGTGTGCTAGGCTGCGCCGGCTGCTGGGTGAGCTGACCAACGAGGAAGCTCGTCCGCCAACTCTGATGGTGGACAATCAGCCCGCCATCGCCCTTGCCAAGAACCATGTCCTCCACGACCGGAGCAAGCACATCGACGTCAAGTTTCATTTCCTACGGGATTGCGTCGATGGAGGACAGATCATCCTCGAGTTCGTCAAGACCGGTGGACAGCTCGCGGACATCCTCACCAAGCCACTCAAGTGCCTTCAAGATTGGCATGGTGGAGCTCAAAACCAAGGAGTAGAGGCAGCAGAATTAGGGGAAGATTTGTCACATAATCTGCTGCACTCTCCCCTTACTTTTAAAGCACACAGTGCACATCCAGTAGCAGCAGCTGCACACACTTACTTTTAAAGCACACAGTGCACATCCAGTAGTAGCGGCTGCACTCTGCTGCACACTTACTTTTAAAGCACACAGTGCACATCCCACTTTTAAAGTGCACAGTAGTAGTACCAGGTCCTTTGATTAAAGTTGCATAAATCAGGTTGTTTAGCAAATGAAAAGGCAGTTCAGTTTGCCACAATTCAGAGCAGCTTTGCTGCTGCTCGTGCTGTGCTCGTGTGCTCTCTGTTCTCACCCTTTCTTCAACCTCCAGCCGTGAGTGTGTGTGTGTGGGTGCTGGTAAGCTAGCTGCTTACCTGTGCAGGGAGATCGAGGGCCAACAATGTTCTCGGCAGTCTACATAACATAGTTACATACAGGGACAATTTCTATATATTAAAACTTACCTTCATTGCATTCTCAAGCTTATCAAGGAGACTGATGATCTTCTGAACTTCTGTATCAGCACCAAGCCCAGGATCTTTTAAAGCTGCAACTTCAAATCCACGAAAGGCCCTTTCGTAATTCTCTAAATATTTGTCAGCCTAAGAGGAACGCCATTGAAATCACAAGCAAATAATTATTGCACTTAGTAGATTTGGGTATCTAAGAAATTGCTATTTTTTAAGAAAACTAAAAAAACTTATAAATAACTATGCCTATCTTGTTTCCAAATCAAAATCCTTTTTCACATGTACAGTGGCAGGCAGCACTAATTTGCGATGCCACTGGGTAGCATGGCCAAAGCTGCAAAAAAAATATAAAAAATGGAGTTTATTTAAAAGATCCTGGGTGGCAGGCAGCACTAGTTTATTACCCTTTTTATTTTTAAATAAACTTCATTTTGGTTTGTGATCAATTCCTCCTCTTGATCGTAGAGCTAGTGATTGACCCAGCATGGCGAGGTCAACCATGCCCTCCTCACTGTCCACTCTGCGATCAATCTGTGATCACTTGCTCTGTGCTTGCCCCTTCTCACAAGAATTGGGGTGGCAGGCAGCATTAGTTTATTACCCTTTTATTCTTAAATAATACTCAGCAATCAAGGGGAGGAATCGATCAATCACTTGCTCTGTGCTTGCCCCATGTCATGAACATTTTGATTTCTGTTGCTGCAAAAGCTCGACCTGCCGGCTCTAACCCTACAGATTGCCAATGTCTGTTTCGACGATCGGTGAGAAAGGGCACAATCCTTGATTGATAATCAAACCTGAAGAGGACTCAACTCTATTATAATCCTGGGAGCTTGAACAATTTGGAAACACCGGAATTGGTGTGTCTTTGATCTACAAATTTAGCTGGAGCTTTATTGCTCGCTAAAGAGGAGCTGCTGGACTGGTCTTTGGCTGGGACTAAGGAGTTCCCCATCTCACTGCCATTGTGCTGGTTGGGGAACAGTAGCAGGCTTAGGCTTTGTCGGGTCGTGTTTGTCTTTTGTCATCGGCGATCTGTGCAACCTTTTGTGAAGTAAAGTGTAAAATTAGGCACAAGGAAATAGTAGTTTGATTATAGGAGATGTGGTGTTACATATATATAGGCAAGGATGGCCGAAGGTTTATAGAAACAGAACCAATCAGCGGAGATACTTGCCAAATAGAGATCAATCTATCTATCCTAGCCATATAGGCACTAGGCCCAAATATAGACGTGCAGGCCCAATGAGGGGCTGCCGTACCCTTTGTCTAACACGCCCCCGCAGTCGAAGCTGCAGCTCTGCGAATGTTGAGACTGGATCTGAACTCGGTGAAGACGGAACTTGGAAGCCCTTTGGTGAATATGTCAGCGAACTGCGACGTTGTGGGAACGTGCAGAACCTTGGAGTCACCTAGAGCTACACGCTCATGGACAAAGTGGAGATCAATCTCAACGTCCTTGGTGCGCTGGTGCTGAATAGGATTGGTTGGGCGACGGTGGTGCAGGCTGCTCAGCCACGGGTGCTGGCACAAGATCCCAGGGACGCCGACTGTACGTCAGGTGGAAGCCCCGGGCTAGAGGGGCCGGGGCGGCCATTGGCGGAGGTGGTGTGGCTGCCAGTGGAGCAGGGACGGCAGCCACCAGAGGCCCGTGGAGGAGGATCGCGAGGTCATCCGACAGAGGACCACCTGAGTAGATTGCAGTTGCTTAGCGTCAGCGTGTGACGGAGCGGCCGCAGGGGGGCGCGTCAGCACGGTACCTGCGAGCAAAAAATGCAGGTCGCTAGGCGAGGACCTGGTAGCATAGTCACATAAAACGGGTTCACCACCTTCGACCCTCGACCCGGGTTCGTCGACCCCGACCCGGGTTCACGGGTTCATTTTCGACCCGAAGTGTAAAAGTCTCTCGCAAGTAGCGTACCACGTACCACGACCCCGTACCTCGACCCCATCGACCCAGAAACTGTGACTATGCCTGGTAGGGTAAAGCCCGAAGGGAAAACAAGTCTCGTCAAATACAACATAGCACGAAATGATGATGCACCAGGTCTCGAGATCGAGACAGCGGTACCCCTTGTGCGAGGAGGGATAACCGAGAAAGGCACAAGCTGTCGAGCGAGGAGCGAGCTTGTGGCGAGCCGTGGCGGTCAAATTGCGGTAGCAGAGACACCCAAAGACATGAAGATGGGAGTAATCAGGTGTCTTGTTGTAGAGTAGAGCATATGGAATGGCATTGCGAACGGTGGAGCATGAGTGCCAGTTTAGCAGGTACGTCGTTGTGGCGAGCACCTCAGCCCAGTAGGGTGCAGGCATGTGCACATGAATGAGCATAGTGTGGCTAATAATGTTCAATGTGCGAAGAATGCGTTCGGCCTTGCCATTTTGTGGAGAAGTGTAGGGACACGAGAGCCGTAAATGAATACCACGAGAAGCAAATAAAGTCTGGAGGGTATTGTTTACGAACTCAGTGCCATTATCGGCCTGGATGGCTTTGATGGCGAGGCTGAATTGTGTGGAGACATAGTTGCAGAAGTTGGTGATGTGGGCTGCTACCTCAGATTTGCGAACGAGGGGAAAAGTCCAACAAAAATGTGTAAAATCATCGAGCAAAACGAGGTAATATTGATAACCCGATATATTGGCAACAGGGGATGTCCACACGTCACAATGAACAAGTTCAAACGGCATAGAGCTAAATGAACTAGATTTTGAAAAAGGAAGCTGCACATGTTTGCCAAGCTAACACGAATGACATGGAGAATGCTCTACTTTATTACAACTAATAGATGCACTATGGCGAAGGATGTCGATGGCAGCGGAGCTGGGATGACCAAGACGGTGATGCCAGAGGTCGGCGGAGATGGCGAGGCTGGCGTGCGGAGCGGAAGGTGCAGCGGGGATGGTGTAAAGGTCGCCAGCACTATTGTAGCGAAGTATCACGCGCCGGGTTGGGATATCCTTGATAGAAAAACGTCAAATTCGATAGAGTAGTTGTTGTCCCTAGTGAACTGACGAACTGAAAGAAGGTTGTGCAATAGAGTGGGAAGTGGGAACAACTAAAACATTATTAAGATGAAAATTTGACATAGGGGTTCGAAGGGTAGACTCGCCACGACATGTAATGGGAAGGGTTTGACCATTGCCAACGGTAATGAAGGAATGAGAGGAAGGATGGCGAAAAAGAAGTATACCATCCGAGGAGCTCATATGAGATGAGGCACCGGAGTCCAACAACCAGGGAGGTTGCTCCTAGATGTTCATCTGGTTAAGCGCGGCAACGAGACCAGCCTGGTTCGACAAAGGAGCCGGCTGGGAGACATGGAGTAGCGCGAAGGTCGTAGGAGGCTGCACGGGCGCGAAGGCCGTGTGAGCCTGAGGAGGTGCGCCAAGGATATTAGGAAGCCAGCCCTGCTGGACCGGAGGAAGGCCTTGGGGCGCCCAAGGGTTGTAGCAGAACCAAGGACCCATGGGGCCAGCCTGCTGGGGAGCACCAGCAGTGCCACCGCATGGCTGGGCAGGGCCGCCATTCCAGACCCGCTTGCCCTTGCCCTTGCCGCCACTGCCGCTTTTGTGCCCGCCGCTATTACCGCTGCCGTAGCCACCGGAGTGACTGCTGTGGCCGCCAGAGGAGGCACAAGCAGTAGTGGAGCGGCACCCGCCCAGGCTGGTGCAGCCAGAGCTAGCCACGGCGAGGAGGGCGGTGTTGGCGACGGTCTTCTCATCGTTGGCCAAGCGGAACTCCTTACGAACCAGCATGTCGTGCGCTCTAGCGAACGTGGGAAGAACGGCGGAGTTGGCGATGTCATCGGCGGTGTTGGAGAAGCGAGGGTTGAGGCCGCGCAGCAGGGCGAGGACGAGCTGCAAGTCCTGCACAGGATGGCCAACGTCACGAAGAGCGGCGGCCTTGGTCTTCAAGCGCTGGCAGTATGGCGAGATGGAGTCGCCTTACACCATGCAGTGGAACTCGTTGACGAAGAAGATGGCGCGCGGCTCCTTGTTGGCGTGGAAGATCCGCTCGATGGCCGCCCAGAGATCGCGGGCGGTAGGATCAGCCTCGTCCATGGCGAGATCGAGGACGGATCATCGACGGAGCCGAGGATCCAGCCGCGAACGCAGCACTCCGCGGCGTCCCACTGGGGGTCATTGGGTTGAGGAGGAGCGGAGCCATCGATGTGTGAGCGAAGACCGAACTTGCCGCACAGCAATTTGAAGAAAGCCCACTTCGAGTAATTGAAAGTCCGCTCCAACGTGAAGAGGACATGGGATTTCACGTTGACCGTGGCGTAGGGATGAGCCACGATCGGTGGGGCAAGACCAGCGCCCTGGGCAGCCATGGTGCCGTCGCCAGTGGCCGAGAGGGTGCCGTTTCCGGTGGCTGGCAGCAAACCGAGGCCGGTTGCAAGCGTGGTGCTGCCCATCGGGAGGAGGGGAGAGGGAGGATGAGCCACTGGTGAGGGTGGACGCGACGTGAGGAAACATGCGCGGTGGGTTGGGGCTGCGGCGCGAGGGAGCGCGAGGGAGTCGCTAACGGGAGAGAAGGTCGCGATCGGTAAAGGAGCAGAAAAAGAGGATCTAATTGGCTGATACCATATAGAGATAAGGAAGCACCTCACACCCTCTTAGGGGGTGACCTTTCATATATATAGCCCAATGGGCTAGGGGTACAACATGTCCAAATACAACGTATACAGGACTAGACTATACATGTCTAATATGAACATCCTTCACGGAACAAGGGTCAAATTGCACAGAGCAATTATTGTCAGATGTGAACTGGCAAACGGAAATAAGGTTCTTAATAAGTTTTAGAGATACAAGAACATGACTAAGATGAAGGTGACCCGGGAGGGTGGTTGCGCCAGGAAGAAGAGAACCATTACCGATAACGATCGAAGAGGGAACAAGGTACCGGGGAGGGGAGGTGTGTGAAAGAGTACCAGCGTCGGAAGTCATGTGCGGGGTGGCCCCTGAATCGAAGTACCATTCTTGTTGCGGCTGCTGTTGCAACGTCATGGTGTTGAAGGAGCGAGCGAGGTTCGCCTGATTCCATCCCGGGGCGGCCCAAGGATTGAACCCCTGTGGTGGAGACGGCGCCGACGCCTAGGCGTTCTGCGCACCAGCAAGGAGAGCGTGTGGAGACATCGACTGCTAGAAGTGTGCCTGGGCAGGAGCCTACTGGGGCGGTCCGGTGGGGATGGGCGTAAGAGGAAGACGAGGTCCATACATCTGTATGGAGCCAGCCCAGGTTGGAGTAGGAGGGCCAGGGCACGCCGGACCTAGGGGCGCCACCCTGTCCACCGTTTGGGCGCAGCAGTGGCGCAGCAGTGGGCTGTCCACCACGTTTGCCCCGCCGAGTATTGGGAGGAACGCCCCCGGAACCGGCGGGTTCCGACTCCCGAGGATGGTGGAGGCGGCTGCTCCTGACAATGTGGAGGCATCGGAGGAGCATGGGGTGCGCTGGCAGCCATTAGGGCAATGGAGGGCGTGGTCGAGCGATGCGCGTGGGGGAGGGATGACCGCGCCGAAGGTAAAGACCGATGGAGGCGAACTTCTCGTTGAGGCCACGGATCAGGGTGAGGACAAGGGTGTGGTCGAGGATGTGCTCGCAAGGGTCCTCGAGGGCGTCAATCATGCCCTAGAGGCGCCGCCAGTAGTCGGTGATGGAGAGGCCCCCTGGGCGAAAGTCCGAAACTCAGCGTCGAGGTGGAGGGCGCGCATCTCCACATTCCCCAGGAACTGTGACTCCACGGACAGCTACACCGAGCGAGCGGAGGAGCGAGAACAGGGCACCATGTCGGATAGCTCAAGGGAGATGGTGCCATACAGCCAAGACTTGACCACACAGGGTCATCTTGAAGGACATGGTCCTCGAGGGCGAACTTCCCCAAGACGAGGAGGAACAGCTTGCGTCACCTCGTGTACTGGCTGGAGGAGAGCTCGAGGACGACTGGCACGAGAGTGCGGGTGTTCTGGACGCCGACGGCCTGCGAGGGGAGGTTAGCGAGGACCGTGGCTTCATGGAGAAGCAGAACGTCGTGGAGGGAGTGCGGAGGGGCCACTGGGCAGGGTGGGGCACGCGCATGACCTTAGCCCACGCGCTCGCGGTTAGTAGCGGCGGCGCGCTCGGCAGCCACAATGTCAGTTGCAGCCGCGCGCTCGGCAGCAGCAACGCGCTCATGCTTGCGCTCGGCAGCGCACCCACTCTCAGAGAGAGGCGGTAGCGTCGGCCAGCATGACGAGGACCAGAGGGAGGAGATGGTGCAGGGGTGCGCCTAGGCAGCAGAAGAAGGGCCGAGACAAACCCGGGCGAATGATACCATGTAAGATTAGGAACATGGAAATAGTAGACTGATTATAGGAGATGTGGTGTTACACATACATAGGCAAGGATGGCCGAGGGTTTATAGAAACAGAACCAATCAGTGGAGATCCTTGCCTAATAGGGATCAATCTATCTATCCTAGCCATAATAGGCCCAAATATAGACGTGCAGGTACAGTGAGGGGCTGCCATACCCTCTATCTAACATAAAGTATGCTGAACTGTGTTTTTGTTTTTGTGGTGTGTTGTGTGTTGTAAGGGTTCTCGCCCATTTTTCTTCTTAATGCAAAGAAACGCAGCTCTCCTGCATTTTCGAGAGAGAAAAAACTAACAAAACTAATTTAGCTTGTTCCGAAGCCACTGAATTTGTCTAGAACACTCACTGTGGCACAATTATAGTAGAGGTCTGGATTTAAATTCATAGTTTTATCCTTCTCCTGCACATAAAACGAATACAAGATCAACAGTAGAAATGAGGCACAGAAAAATGACAGAAATCTACAAATGAGAGGTTATATGTCACACTTCTTAATAAGTTTAACCAGAGACAAACAAAAAGTACGAAATGCCAACTTACAGCATTTTGATATGCTTTCACTGAATGATGAAGCTTAGTGTGATCCCAGGCTCCTCCCACAAAGAAGCTAGTGAGATAAGCATTGCCCAGATTATCTGAAGTTAAAAGGGCATATTAACAGCCTTTGTTAAAGGAATATTTGTCTAAGTCGCTGATTAAATTGCACTCCCAGTTGTGCTGCTGCTTAGCCAAATGAACTTTGGCAAAGTTAAGGAATATGAGAAAATATTGCATGTTTAAACTCAAAATGGTTGCATTTGCATGTGCATGGATCCCAATAGGGCATTGGTTTTGGTTATGCGTCCATACAACTTGAAAATGGGCCTAAACAAGTAGGAATCCCTTCATGCAAGATTCAAGGTAGATAATACAACCAAACCATACAATCAAAGCATCTATTTTCCAGTGCAATGTCGTAACAAGAAAGTAAGAATGCAGCAATGTTAAACGACATGTGCTACAAGAATACTACAGACTGCAGACATGGTTATGGGCTCCTATATAACAAGTGTGAACTATGTATTGAAACAGAACCTCTACAGCTAAATTTAAGTAAAAGAACTCTTACACCAAGAATTGCCATCTCTAATGTCCAGCATAATAGCTTCTTTTGCGTGCTTAATGCTCTCTTCTACTAAAAGCGCCTGATCTGCACTACCTGAAAAACGAGAACACAAAAAAGGAAACAACTAACTCAGAAATCTTCATTTGAAAAAAACATGATGTGTTTTTATTAAGACCATAGGTGCGAAATTAACATTGGAGAGCTATTATTGATATAGCAGCAGCTCAAAGCACATCGAAGCTTGACTTGGTCATTAAGGCAAGCATACAATTCAAGCTGAGTTTAGTGCACAAAAAGTATGCAACCTGCACTTTTGCAGAGGTCACTTAGACGATGTCTCATCAATCAACAATATATTATTCATCAGAGTCATTAAAGGTGTAACACGTCCGATAGCACGCGCCCAGGCCCGAGCCAGCAGGCCAGCTGCGGCCCAAGGAGGGGGCACGCGCCTAGGGGCAGCAGCGCCACCTCTGCGTCTCCCGCCGCCCGGAAGGAATTAGAGGCATAAGATAGGAATAAGGAATAAATTAGGAAAACTAGAGTTTGGATTGATTAGGAAAGGAGAATCCAATCTATAAGGATATTTCTCTTAGTTGCTTGGAATACAAGCCCTATAGGGACTATAAATATAGGGAGGATGTAATCAATCTAATCAAGCAAGAATAGAGCTATCGCTCCTTCCTCTATCTCCCTCTCTTCCTCTCTGTCGCAGAGATGACGGAACGACGCCATGTGGGACTCTGCTTCACCTGCGACGACCCGTTCACACGCAACCTTCAGTGCAAGAACCTCTTCGAAATCATCGGCATCAATGACTACGACACCAAGGACTCCACCAACAGCTTACTCATGATGATCAGTACTACCCACACCGCGGTTCGTGGCTCCCCTCCCATGTATCTTGCAGGATCAATCTTGGGCACCGGCGTCCACATATTAGTCGACACGGGTGCTACGCATAATGTCATCGACATCAACGTTGCCCGAGCTATAGGCCTCCTCGAGCAGCGCGTCCACACAACCATCCTTGCTGATGTTGCTCTTAAGCTCAGTTGAAACAGCTGCATCCTTTGAAATGTATTGTTTTATTGAGAACTAGAAGTTGCTTGAGCTTAGAAAACAAGACAGAAATACAAGCATGATTAATTCATCAATATGTTTAAGATTTGACATAATAATTGGTAATAAGATATAAACGCCGCGGAGAGAATCAACTGTGCAAAATTTATTAGAAAGCGAACTATTTATATATATAGGGACATCCTCACCTTGAGCCATACTTCTTTCAAGCATGGAGATCTGGCACAGTATTTTCTTATCTGAACCCTGCCAGACAAAAATATGCTGGATACTTCAGAAATATTGAAAAGCATACTTGGAAGTTGGAACTACTTACAGGTTAACATTTACCTTTCCTAGTGCTAATGAAAAGCAATTCTTTGCTGCAGATAGATCCCCCTTCTTCCAAATGCAATTACCCAAACATAACCATGCATCTACAAGAGATGGATTCAGCTTTACCTAATACATATAGTAGCAACAGAAAATGTTTAATTTCTTATCAGAGTAATTGTATACAAAGAGATGTTTAGTCCCTGCTACATACTGCTTTGGATAAATGATCTTCAGCCTCCTTATGATAGTCAGGAAAGACATCCAGTATTTTTCCCCTCAAAAATTCATAAACACCACGCAGTTGTGGAGACTTCTTTTGTTCTGAAAGTACAAGAAAAAAAAAGAATGATTAAGGACATGGCATGAAATAATTCGACAAAGCACAAACCATCATAGACTCATAGGTCAGCATCAAGAACAATTGTTCAAGCATATCTGCATATGGAAGCTGTTAGGAATTAGGCACGCCGAAACAGAGGGATGTGGTATTCTTCAAACTAATATCTTTATCATCTCTTCTCATACACACATGCAGCTCAAGGCTATTTGAAGCTAGCACAACACTGTTTCTAGCTTCTAACTAGCTTCGATCTAGCTTCAATCTACATTGAGCTCAAGGCTATCTGAAGCTAGCAACTCTTACAATCTAATTGACTAACTTACTACAAAGGAGCTCAGCATGTCCTTATATAGGCCATTTGGGTCGGTTTGCTACAGTAGCTGACATTGTTATAGTAACCAACCTTACATGTACAGCACACGTTACACAAAATGGCAGCTTGTTAGGGATTGAGATTCTATATGATTGGGCTAACCCTAGAAGGGTAGCTATATAGGTAACCATACATGGGTCACATGGGCCTTAGCCTCATGGGCCTAATACACACACATTCCAACACCCCCCCGCAGTCTGAACTACCGGCGCAGCGGAGTTCCAGGCTGAACAAGAAAGAACACACACAACCCCCCCACAGACGCAACTAGCCACCGGTGATGTTGAGGCTGGAGCGAAACTCGGTGAAGGTCGAGGACGGGAGGCCTTTGGTGAAGATGTCCGCGAACTGGGAGGTAGTCGGAACATGAAGGACCTGCACCTCGCCCATGGCCACCCGATCACGGACAAAGTGTAGGTCAATCTCCACATGCTTCGTCTGCTGGTGCTGGATGGGGTTGGTGGAGAGGTAGACCGCACTGACATTGTCGCAGTAGATCAGTGTGCTCCGGGAGGGCGGAATGTGCAGCTCAGCAAGAAGCTGCCGGAGCCAGGAGGCCTCAGCTATGCCGTTAGCAACAGCGCGGTACTCCGCCTCGGCACTGGACCGGGAGACCACAGGCTGGCGCTTAGACGACCAGGACACCAGGTTGCCGCCCAAGAAGACAGCGTAGCCGGAGGTGGAGCGCCGAGTGTCCGGACACCCCGCCCAGTCAGCGTCAGTGTAGACGACAAGGTCGGCGGAGGAGGACCGGTGGAGTAGGAGGCCGTAGTCGAGTGTGCCCCGGAGGTAGCGGAGGAGGCGCTTGAGAGCCGTGAGGTGAGGCTCCCGAGGATCATGCATGTGAAGACAGACCTGCTGAACTGCATAGGTGATGTCCGGCCGGGTGAAGGTGAGGTACTGAAGGGCCCCAACGAGACTCCTGTAAGCAGTGGGATCAGACACTGGGGCCCCCAGCCTCGGACAGCTTGCCCTGAGTATCAACAGGAGTGGAGCAGAGGTTGCAGTCAGTCATCCCAGCCCGCTCCAGGATATCCCGAGTATACTGCCGCTGGTGAAGAAGTAACCTGTCCGGACGAGGCTCAACAGTGACCCCGAGGAAGTGGTGGAGCACGCCCAGATCCTTCATAGCAAACTCTTAATGAAGAGCGGCAATGATCCGGCGTAGAAGGGGCTCACTGGAGGCTGTGAGGACAATGTCATCAACATAGAGTAGCAAGTACGCAGTGTCAGCTCCACGGTGGTAGATGAACAGTGATGTATCAGACTTGGCCTCCACGAACCCCAGGGTCAGCAAGAAAGCAGCAAACCGATGGTTCCATGCCCGGGGTGCCTTCTTGAGGCCGTAGAGAGATCTGTTGAGCCGGCAGACCATGTCAGGACGGGAGGAATCAACGAACCCCGCCGGCTGACTGCAGTACACTGTCTCGGTGAGAAGGCCGTGCAGAAAGGCATTCTTGACGTCCAGCTGATGGACGGGCCAGGACCGAGCAAGTGCCAAGGAGAGCACGGTGCGGACGGTGGCCGGCTTGACCACCGGGCTGAAGGTCTCATCGTAGTCGACTCCAGGGCGCTGAGTGAAACCCCGGAGAACCCATCGAGCCTTGTAGCGCTCGAGAGTGCCATCAGCTCGACGCTTGTGGGTCCAGATCTACTTGCCGGTGACGACGTTGGAGCCCGGTGGCCGAGGCACCAACTCCCACGTCTGGTTGGCGAGAAGCGCGGCGTACTCCTCTTCCATCGCGCGGCGCCAGTGAGGATCCAGCAAGGCGTCGCGAACGGAAGAGGGTACCGGGGAGACCCGCGCGTCGCCGGTCAATGCCTCAAGGGCCCGGGGTGGCAGAGTGCCAGCCGTGTGCCGTGTCACCATCGGGTGAACATGCCGCGGGTGTCGGTGAAGAAGCGGCGGGTGGTAGACCGGCGGTGCGCCACGGGCCGGCGGGGACTGCGGCGGAGGTGTCGGTGTCCCCGACGGAGAAGGGACCGCGAGTGGCGGCGGTCGCGGCCTGCGCTGGTACACCCGTACCGGCGCAGCGAACCGCGACGAAGGTGCCGGGGCAGGACCAGGTGACGGCGACCGGCACGGCCCCCCCGGGTCTGCGCCAATCGAAGAGGTCGGGGCCGCGCCGGAGGACGACGGGCCCGGACCCACCGGGGAACCGGGACAGGTGGCCGGCAAGGAGCGCGGCGAAGCGGTACCTGCAGGAGACCACGGAAAAGGTGGCTGGACCACCGTGTCAGCAGGAAAGAGGGAGGGGGGATCAGGGACAGGAGTGGTGGTGGTGCTGGAGAAGGGATAGACGGACTCATCGAACACCACATGGCAAGAGATGAGGACCTATCGGGAGGTAAGATCAAAGCACCGGTACCCCTTGTGATCTGGGGAGTACCCGAGAAAGACACAAAGCGTGGAGCGGGGGTCCAGCTTGTGGAAAGAAATGGCAGCGGTGTTGGGGTAACACGCACACCCAAACACGCGGAGGTGATCGTACCGAGGTGGGGTACCAAAGAGGGCATGGTGTGGCTGGGAGCGGGACAGGCAGCGGAAGGAAGATGGTTGAGGAGGTAGGTGGAGGTGTGCAAGCCCTCAGCCCAGAAACGAGCAGAAAGAGAGGCCTGAAATAGAAGGGTGCGCACGGTGTCGTTGGTGGTGCGAATCATCCGCTCAGCCTTGCCATTCTGCGAAGAGGTATATGGGCAAGACATGCGCAACTGAACACCGTGAGAGAGAAAGAAGACTCGGGAGGTGGAGTTATCAAACTCCCGACCATTGTCACACTGGACGGCCTTGATGGTGAGGCCGAACTGTGTGGACACCCAAGTGAAGAAGTGAAGGAGCATGGAAAACGTATCAGACTTCGCACGGAGGGGAAAAGTCCACAAATAATGCGAAAAATCATCAACCACCACAAGATAGTACTTATAACCAGAAAGACTGATAACAGGAGATGTCCATAGGTCGCAATGTACAAGATCAAAAATGCGGGCCACATGGGAAGTAGAACTATGAAAAGGAAGACGAACATGTCGGCCCAATTGGCACGCATGACACAGTTGCTCATCAGGAGCCCGAGTACATGGAAGACCGGAACTACGACTGAGCTCCATCAGGGCATCACGTCCAGGATGGTCGAGGCGCCGGTGCCAAGTAGTAGAGGAAGTAGAAGCGGCGAAGGCAGCTGACAAAACGGACGGCGAAGAAGTGAAGTAGCCGCCGGGAAGTGAAGGGTGTAAAGGGGCCCGGAGCTGTCACATCGGAGCAGAGGACGCCGGGAAGCCAAATCCTTTACAGTAAGACCAGAAGAGTCAAATTCCACAGAACAGGAATTGTCAGCTGTAAAACGACGAATAGAAAGAAGGTTGTGAACCATAGAAGGAGCAACAAGAACATCAGGAAGACGGAAGGAACCATGAGTACCGGCGGTACCCACAGACGTGACGGGAAGACACGAACCATTTGCGACCATAATGGACGAAGGAAGAGAAGAAGAGGGAGAGTGGAGAGACGAAAGTATACCAGGGTCAGGGGTGGTGTGGTAGTTGGCTCCCGAATCAGCGATCCACTCAGGTCCGACCGGAGGCGTCAGACCCATAGTGCTGAACGAGCGAGCCAAGGCCGCCTGGTCCCAGCCGGCGACCCCAGGTAGGGTGCCAAAGGGTGGAGCCCACGGCGTAGCGCCGGGAGGTGGAGCACCAGGTGGAGCACCGGTAAGCATGGCCGCCGGTGGACGATGGTCGCCTCCTGGAGCGTGGAAGGGCCACATGGAGATGCGCCCGGACCACGGGTTCTGGAAGGAAGGCCATGGTGCCCCCCCTGCGGCCCACCCAGTGCCGGAGCTTGGGCGAGACCACCCCGGCCAGCCCCGTGACCCCTACCCCGGCGACGACGACCGCCACGACCCCCCCACCCCCGCTTGGCCCGGAGGGAGGGGGACCCAGGAGAGACGGCGGCGGTGGAGCGGACGACCGGGTGGGAGCAGACGGACGCGCCGGAGTAGCAGCCAGAGCCGTCGAGGAAGACGAGGACCCCGGAGAAGTGGCGGACCCCGGCTGGATGCCCGGAGTGAGTTCCTCCATGACAAGGTCGTCACGAACCTCCAGGAAGGTGGGGAAGGGCCGCTGACGAGTGATCCACGTCCTGAGGTGGGCGTAGCGGTCACTGAGCCCACGGAGGACGTTGAGGACCAAGATGCGATCCTCCACGGGCCACCCGAGGTCGCCAAGGGAGTCAGCCATGCCCTTCATCCGACGGCAGAACTCGCCAACGGAGAGGTCATCCTGGACGAAGGTGCGGAAGCTCGCGTCGAGGCGCAGAGCTCGAGCCTCGGCGTTGCCCAGGAACTGTCCCTCAAGGGCAAGCCACGCCCGGCGCGCGTCAGGGAAGGTGCGGACGAGGTCGTGGAGATCCAGGGAGATCGTCCCCAGGATCCAGGAGAGGACGATGCTGTCAAGACGGAGCCACGACGGGGTCTGGACGGCGACCGAGGCGTCAACGAGGACGTGGTCGTCGAGGGCATAGCGGCGGAGAGTAAGAAGCACCAGGTCCCGCCAGCGGGCGTAGGAGGGCGACTTAAGCTCGAGGACGACCGGGACGAGGAGACGAATGTTCTGGACCCCCCCGGCCTGGTAGTGAAGCTGAGCCACGAGCGGGTCGGCCGAGTCGTGCCAGAGGACGGCGGTGTGAGACACACGGCGACCCAGCGAAGCGGAGGAGGTGGCCCCAGCAACCGGAGAGGCGGGAGAGGAGCCGCTCCGCCTCGGCGATCTGGCGAGCCAGGGCATCGGTCGCGTCGCGCTCACGCTCCCACACGAGGGCGGCCGCGCGCACCCGGGCCTGCCCCTCCGCGGCGGCGGCCCGGGCAGTGACGAGAGCGGCAGCGAGGGCGGAGTCGGGGCGCGCGCCGGGAAGAGGCAGCGGCGGCGGGGCGGGGAAAGCAGCGGCATCGAGCCGGTCCATCACCACCGGTGTCAGATCGGGAGTCCCGGAGGCGGGAGCAGGAAGTCCCCCGATAACCTCCCCGGCGTCCAGTGGCACAGGAGCAGTGGCACCACTGGCAGCAGTGCCACCGACTGCTGTAAGGGCAGCGGCTTGCCAGGTGGTAGGGGAGGCAGCGCCACCGGCAGCAGCCGCGGCTTGCCAGGTGGTAGGGGCGGCAGCGCCACCGGCAGCAGCCCCCCCCCCGTGGCCAAGGCAGCAAGGGCAGTGAGGGCCGCGTCAGGGCCCGTAGCAGGAGGACCTCCAGCCGCCAGGGCAGCAGCATGGGCGAGATCCGCCCATGGGACGCCGGGACCTGCACGCGGTGGAGCAAGAGGGGCATCCGCAGGAGGTGCGCCGCCGGCAGTGGAGCCGCCAGTAGCGCCGGCGGCCGCACCAGGCAGGTGAGCGGCGGCGCCCGCACCTGGGATAGGGGCGGCGGCTGCTGGGTGCTGGGAGGAGGGAGGAGCTGCGATTTGCACCCAGGAGGTAGATGGGAGAGAGGGGAAGACATGGAAGTAGGAAGGTGGAGGAGGAGGGGGTGGCCGGCCGTCCATGGGGTGGCGGCGGCGCCTGCCTGGTGGCCGGCGGCTGGGAGGGAGGGAGGAAAAGGGTTAGGCTGCTGATACCATGTTAGGGATTGAGATTCTATATGATTGGGCTAACCCTAGAAGGGTAGCTATATAGGTAACCATACATGGGCCACATGGGCCTTAGCCTCATGGGCCTAATACACACACATTCCAACACAGCTAATAGTCAATTTCTATTTTACTACTTCTTCCTTCTGCTAAACTCCATAGATCTGTCATTCTGTCCCTTGATTCACAGCTCATGGTGCATGAACATTCCAATAGCTTTTAGTAGTATCTGTGAGATAATCTGCTGCACTCTCTTGATGTTTTGCTGCAGGAGGAAGTTGGCAATAGGTCATTTCCTTGCTGTCCATCTATCTATCTCTACTACTGTAGAAGTATGACAATAGGCGACTTAGTCATGGCTGATGTAAGCCAAGGTACAGGTACTAGTGTACCTCTGTAGTTGGTGAACAACCACCACGTATATACACCAAGGAATTGACTGGAGAGAGCAGTTTCAGTTGCCGCACTTGTGTGTGTGCTGTGTCTGTGCTCCCCCCACCCCACCCCCTTCGTCTACCTCCAGCCGAGGGTGTTGTGTGTGTTGAGGTGCTACTCACCTATGCAGGCCGACCGGATCCCAACAAGTGGTATGAGAGCCACGGTGATCACCAGCGATGCCGAATGGTGCAAGCGGCAGCGGGGACAAGACTATGCTACTGAAGCATCATCGGCGGGCTACGCTGCCTGACTCACACATAGCCAGACATCTCATTCGCCGTGACCAGGTTCATTAAGGATCCTCGGGAGGATTATTGGGCTGCGGTGAAGCATCTGCTGCGCTACGTCAAGGGCACGATTGATCAGGGCGTAATCTTCCCCAAGACCAGCAGAGCAAGGCTGCAGCTGAGGCACTTCAGCGACACGGACATGGCGGGCCATGTTGATGGATGGAAGTGCACCTCCGGCGTGCTTGCCTTCCTCGGCTCGTCCCCGGTCGCGTGGCAGTCAACAGGAGCAGAAGGTGGTGGCGCTATCAACGTGCAAAGTAGAGTACATCGTAGCGGCCACGGCGGCGTGCCAAGGAGTGCGGCTGCGCCGGCTGCTGAGTGAGCTCATCAGGGAAGAAGCTCGCCCACCGACGTTGATGGTGGACAACCAGCCCGCCATCGCCTTCGCCCTCACCAAGAACCCCGTCCTCCATGACAGGAGGAAGCATATCAACATCACTTTATTCGTGATTGTGTCAATGGAAGACAAATCATCCTCGAGTTCGTCGAGACCGGCCAGCAACTCCCGCACATCGTCACCAAGCCACTTGGGTGCCTTCGGTTCTCAGAGCTGAAGAACAAGATTGGCATGGTGGAACTGAAGTCCAAGGAGTAGAAGCAGCAGAATTAGGGGAAGAATTGTAAGATAGTCTGCTACACTCTCTTGATGTTTTGCTGCAGTAGGAAGTTGGCAATAGGTCATTTCCTTGATGTCCATCTATCTATCTCTGCTACTGCAGAAGTATGGCATAGGCCACTTAGTCATGGCTGATGTAAGCCAAGGTATAGGTACTAGTGTACCTCTGTAGTTGGTGAACTACCACCACTAGTTGTATATACACCAAGGAATCAAATGGAGAGAACAGTTTCAATTGCTGCACTTGTGTGTGTGCTATGTCTGTGCTCACCCGCCCTCTCTTCTACCTCCAGCCGAGTGTGGGTGGGTGCGTGCGTGCGTGTGTGTCAGTGGTATTAGAGCCACGGTGATCGCCAGCGATGCCGAGTGGTGACAACGGGGACAGGACTCCACCCGCTTCCTCGCCGTGGCACTCCCTGTCACCCAGTGATGGGAGATGGTGGTGCAGCGGACTGTCAAGGAAGTGGGCGGCACAAACTGGCAAGTCCTCACCCACACCAACTACGGCGAGTGGGCGGCGCTGATGAAGGTGATGCTGAAGGTGAGGAAGCTGCCCGGCGAGGCAAACAACCAGTAGACTACCAAGCAGAGGATAATTTGTGGAGAACTGGAGGAACCAGTAGAATACCAAACAGAGGAGATCCTCTATGCGTCGAGTAGAGGAGGAAGAAGGGAGGGATCAGAGGAGAGAGGAGCAGGGGAGGGTGGAGGCAGGGAGCAGAGGAGAGAGGAGCAGGGGAGGCCAGAGGCAGGGAGCAGAGGATAAAGAAGCAAGGGAGGGCGGACCTTACATTGGGGCTCAGGGTCACAACAGCTGACGGTGAGGAAGCAGCTCTGGAGGTACTGGCAGCAGGAAGGAAGCTGCCCGGCCAGAAGCAGTTTCACGGGCGGCAGGCAGCTGGAGGAGCGAGAGCGGGACTCACCGGCCCTCCCTTCCTCCCTCTCTCTCTCTCTCCCTCTCTCTAACCTCCTTATCCTTCCCGTGTGGCCACATGCTTTTCGCGTGTTCCCGCCCGCCCCCGCGCACTCTCTGGCCCGCCAAAAAAGAGCCCCCGCGCACATGCTCCTGCTTCGGCAGCGCCTTGTCCACCTTCTCACCGCTCATGCGCCACAGAAGCGCCGCCTAATGCCACAGAGGCGCAGCCACCACCTTGAGGCCCTCCTACCCCCCTGGTCACCATGGTACACCTCCGCCCAGCGCCTACACAGGCTGCCAGATCCCAACAGTATCAAGGACCTCTTAACTACCAAAACTCAATTTGCTTTTGACTTGCATCTTTCCAACTCATACTTGAGTCCAGTTTCTCTCCCTCCCTCCCTCCCTCTGGCCTCCTTATCCTTCCCGTGTGGCCACTTTCTTTTCGTGTGTTCCCGCCCGCCCCCGCGCGCTCTCTGGCCTACCAAAATAGAGCCCCCGCGCACACGCTCCTGCTTCGGCGGCGCCTCGTCCGCCTTCTCACCGCTCATGCGCCACGGAAGCGCCACCTAATGCCGTGGAGGCGCAGCCACCGCCTTGAGGCCCCTCCTACCCCCTGGTCGCCGTAGTACCCCTCCGCCCAGCGCCTACACGGGCTGGCCGAATCCCAACAGTATCAAGGACCTCTTAACTACCAACACTCAATTTGCTTTTGACTTGCATCTTTCCAACTCATACTTGAGTCCAGTTTCACTTCTACCTTTTTCTGTCACAAATTTCATTACTTTGGACTTTGCTAGAAGCTTCAAGGATCAACTAGTTTTTTTTCCATCTCAAGAAAATAAATTAATTCGAACAGAAGCAGCAAGAAAAAATTAATCCTGAAGCAGTTTGACTTACATCCAACTCAGAAATAGAAATGTTAAATCTAGCATTTGCATATAGAAAAAATGATGATGCTACCAAATACAGCACCATCGCGTATGTTCAGCAAACAGAGGAACAACATTAGTCTTGTTCCTCTTCAATGTTGTGAACACCCAAATTTTCTGCAACATGCTAGTTCAGCAAACAAAGGAACAACATTGGTTTTGTTCCTCTTCCATGTTGTGAACACCCATTTTTTTCTATAACATGCCAGGTTCCTGGTACAATCATCAAGTTTTAACATAAAAACAGAGCTTATGTTCAGAAAACAATGGAATAAATTGGCTTTGTTTTGCTTCCTCACATCATACAAATAAGGGCACCAGCAACGCAAGCAACAGTTAATGTTAGCCCCATCTGTCCATGTAGACAAGAGTCATTTAAAGCCACTGTCCCCTCAATGCAGCTAGTATTTCTTACTGGTCCCCTCCACTCCCTCTTCTCTCAAGTTGATTTCACCGAGTATGTACGTAGGCACAACAGATTGATGCGTTGCCTTGCCTGGGAGTGGTCCTGGAGAGAAGTGATGTCATGATGGGCATCTGTTCGATGCAACGCTCTCTTCAGCTACTGCCTCGTTCTTTTGTCAGCTGAGGACACCGCCTCTTCTGCAAGCATACCTGACATGCTGCAAGGCTACCAAAGGATATGACATGGACACCAAGCGCAGATGTGGCACTTGGGGCAGCACGCCAGGGTGGAGCGTTGGTGAAGGCCTAAGTAGCTTCTCCACTCATGCACAAGATGAAGTCCACAATAACCACTATGCAAACACCCAACAACTATACAGATGTTCAATAGATACATAGACCAGCAACCAAGCTCGAAAGACCCAGGGGGCAGGCCTTGAGCATCAAATCCAGCAGACTCTGCAACGCTAATCCTAATTCTAACATTGCTATCAAGAGCGTGCTTCTCTACAGTCAAAATGACGAATTAGCATTTCCAAATTCCATTTTACTGGAACTAGCATCATCGAGTTGGGGACAAACCAACGGAGATTGTAAGTGGTCAGTGTTAGTAATCGAATTAGTGGCTGGCAATCCGCACCGGCTTCACTACTACCCAGTGTGGTACTAACTGAATCAGATGCAAGAAAACAAAGGATAGTGGCAGTTGGGAAGATAGAGGACGACGCGTACCGGACGGGAGGGCGTCGAGGAGGGCGAGGGCGGCGTCGGCGCGGGCGCGGAGTGCGGCGGCCTTCTAGGCAGGGTCGCGGGGGAAGAAGGTGTCACGGAGGCGGTACAACTCTTCCGCCGCGTTCGCCGCGTCCGCTAGAGGCGTCCTGTCCCCTCCCTCCGCCTCGGGCGGGGTCGGAGCGGAGCTCGTGCACGCGCCGGTTAGCAGATTCTGGGTGGACATAGATCTGAGCCAGGACAGGGACAGCCGAGATGGGGAGGCGGGAGGCGACGGAAAGACGAGAAAAAATATTGGATGCAGTCCCCTGTACCGACGCACCGGGCAGACTCCAGTCACGTGCAACCCAACCTCTCAAGCAGCCGTGCAAACTTGTAATAGAGGTGACATGGGGATGGAGTAATTTTGCCCTTAACCACAGGCTTCTAATTACACTTTTGCAAATCCCCTCTCTCACTCCTATGCGCCCCCTTATTAACATCATATGGCCCAGATTAGAAGTTTACACGGTTACACAGAAAGGTTAGTTTACACCTGATACGTTGTCATCTATCTATATAGAAAAAGTCTACTTAACCCCCCACGTATAAGGTTGGTCTACTTCACCCCAACCATGAAACCGTCTATTTTACCCCCATGAACTTTCTAAAACCGGTCCAAAACTGCCTGGAGAGTAATTTGACCAGTCTTGAAAAGTTCATGGGATAAAATAGACGGTTTCATAGTTGGGGTAAAGTAGACCACTCTTGATAGGTGGGGGGTTAAGTATATTTTTTCCTATCTATGTACCGATCCTTATTCCTGTATACCAAACATTTCCCCTCAGTGAGCCACGTCTGCGCTAAACTACAGCCACACATTTCCACCTCCACTCTGATCTTTTGCTTCAAGAGGCCTTCTTTTCACCACCGTACCTCCCCATTCGATTAAAAAAAATATCCTCCCTCTAAGTTTCCTCCTCTGTGCTGCCATCCCCCACCCTCATCTCCACTGCTTGCCCCGCTTGGTTCCCGATCCACGCCATTGCCGGCCCCTCTCCAACGCCTCCATCTTCCCTGCTCCGTTTCCACTTCCCGCTCGCCCCGTCACCTCATCCACGTATGGCGGCCTCCTCTGCCACTTCCATCTACACCAGATCATTGCCCTTTTCTCCACCTCCATCTACAGCGGGTTGCGGTCCACCTCGACACCTCCTCCTGCGGACCACCCCGGCGACGTCGTCGAGGTCATCGATGAGGACGACGGCCACTAGCCGCAGTCACCCCCGCAGCACCACCAGGAGATGGACAGCAACGACGCCCGCAACCACGCGCACACCTGTCACGGCGTATACCACTCCATAAGGCTGCCTGTGTCCCTCCTTCCCATGATTCTGATTCGTCCCCACTGCTTTGTTGTTCCCCATCGCACCTGCGTGCTAGGGTTTAGGTTTTTCGGATCTATCCAGGATGTACTTTTGTACTTTTTTTTGTGTTTGTTCGAATTCTAAAAAAATGGAGTCACACTTCATTTTTACTCTGAGTTGTGTATGCAGACAGAGGTTGATGAATTCATGAATTTGTTTGCCTCATTTTGGCCCCAGATCCACTCCTTTGTACTACGAAAACCAAGCGTTAGGAGAAGAAGAAAAAGAGTTTCAGGTTCACAAGGTCTAGGCATCGCCTCACCCTTTTTGCGGCCCCCTGCAGCAGCACCATCCTGCCTGCGGTCATCTCTGCAGATCGGCCGACCGGCAAGTGCAGGTATGCTATGCCTTCTCTTTCTATTTTCCATGTTTTTTCCAACTGTACACGGAGATGTGAATGTTAAACAATTACATCTGAATATCAGTTACATAGCCAGTCTTCCGAATTCTTGCTTAACAATGTTTGCCTGCTTCATGTCATCTAAAAAGTTGCATCCAACAATATACTGCTGCTAATTTCTTCATTGCTAGGTACTGTTTATGCTACTGACTCTCTTATTAATCCTAGACCCCTTCATTCCTTTCAAGAGGCAGATGCTTCACAAAACAGAATTTAGAATTTTCCTAGTAGTAAGCAGTTTTGAATGCCTGAAAGTTAAGAACAGATCACCTTTGATTTACTTTTCCATTTTTGGTCATGCACTCCTTTGTTTCAGAATGTATATACTTGACAGTTTTTACATGCTAATAAATTTTGGTTCCAGGTGGCACCTTTCTCAGGTTATGCTACCAACACATATTTATTGATTTACAACATATTATGGTACATATATCTCGCCTTTTGTTTTTGCAATTTCGGTTGTTGCTGCTGCATGCACTGCTGGTCGTGTGTTTGGAAGGGTATGGAATCTGCAAAATTCGACTGCCCATTGAAACGTGTATCCTTTTACAAATTGGTCATGTGAGCGTGTATCCTTTTACCAACTTGCGTGCTTCAAGGACCTGGACTATTTTGGCCTGCAAATCTAATGCACACTTCATAATGTGTTTTAATCCATGAAATTTGTTTACTCTTCCTTTTTTAGTGGAAAATATAAATGAGCTATAAATATCCATTCATTCAGACGATACATTCACGTTATATTTTACTATGTACAAATTAGTTCTGTCTTCCTACTTTCAATGGTAGTTACAAATGGTGAGTACTTTCTAGCGCACAGGTGAGGCATGACCTATTTGGTCATAATTTCTGAACTACACATGTTGGTATAATGCTAGGAAGCATGGCATTCAACAATACTAGAACACGTCACAAACCAAAGCCTCCCGTCCCCTCGCAGCCGTCACTTTCGTCACCATGATCCTTTGCGGAGGTCGTTTGTGAGGGGAGGGACATGGCGGTGCAAGGTGCTAGAGATGGCTTCGGGAACGATGGTGGAGGATGTGGTGCGCCCTTTAACCCTGGATTCCATCCCAGGTATGACCCAGGGTTTGGAGGGCACGACCGTGGAAGGGGCTTCCACCCTAGAGGCCGTGGGCGTGGTCTCGGTGGACTTGGTGGAGGACATGGCGGGTACGGTAGTGGATATGGCTATGGAGGGGGCCATGGTGGACATGGCAGCTATGCCCTGTACAACGATTATGGCTACGGGCAACATGCCCCTGGCCATGGGTGTCGTCCCCGTGGAGGAAGATATGGTGGCCATGGTCGTGGTGGAGGTTATGGTGGGCAGCGTTTCCACCAGGAGATAGCGCCTGCTAACCATCCTACCATGGGAGGCCACCATGCAGCACCAGCCATGGGGCCGGCCGGCCAGCCTCCCTAGCAGGCGCCCATGGGGGGCGCTCCCTCATAGCAAGGAGGCGCGGTGGCGCATCCGGGCCACCAGTAGCAGGCGTTTCAGGCCGCACTAGAGGCGGTTCAGCAAGGAGGTGGCATCGCCGACGCAGACACTGCTGCCCACCCGCCTCCTCCTCAGAATGGAGGCATGCACCGGTAGCCACCACGATGGTGGTGGATCCAGCGCCCATGAAGGCTCCAGAGCAAACCAAAGAGGTTGTCCCATCGGCTTCAGAGCCAAAAGGTAATTTGCTAGATATCCCAGAGTTGTCTAAGCAAGGGGCAAAAAAACTAAGGGCAAGCCATATTGCTATCATTGTCGCACTAAAGGGCATACAATTCATAAATGCACTATGGTTCTTTGCTGTGAGTTGTGCTATGGAGATCATACGACTAAGTTATGCCCAAATAGTAAGAAAACAAATGCTAGTGTTATTCCTTGTGGTTATGTTGTGGAAGGCCTTAGGTTTTATTTTATTCCAATGGTTCAAAACCCAAAAGCTAATGCTCAAGAGAGGAGAGTTGTGGTTCGTGTTTTAGAAGGTTCTTTTACTGTCAATCAATTGGTAGTAGAACTGGAAAAACTACAACTAGAAAAGAATCATAATTGGGATATTCAGACAACAAGCACCTGGGCCTTTCTCATTAATTTCCCTTCAGCTGACCTACTGGACACAGTGGTTAACTGGGGTCCCAGGGATGCTAAGTTTGTTCAGGGCAAGATCAGTTTTGAGAAAGAAACAGTGTACAGACGGGAGATTGACAAAGTGTGGGTACAGTTTAAAGGACTACCTAGTGAGTTCAAAGAATTCCCCATTATTTGGGCAATTGGGACTATCCTCGGTGTCCCTCGAGCTGTTGACACTGTATTCACTAAGAGCACTGGCAGGGCAAGATTGAAAGTAGCAGTGATGGACCCAAGACTCATCCTAGATTTTGTGGATGTGGTTATTGGGGACTATGTTTACGAGCTACAGTTTGGTGTGGAGGAAGAGTCCCTTACTGGTGAGCCATAGCTAATTGATTTGGACTCTACCAGGGATGAGGAGCCTAAGGAGGAGGACCCCAAGGGAGGCGGTCCAAAAGATGATAACCCCAATGAAGGAATTACGGAGGAAAAGATGGATGTGGATGGTAAAGCGCCTGGTGATGGCAAGGGTGATCCACCTATGAATGCCCAGCAAAGTAATGCCAGTGGGGCGGCACAGCTGGAGGAGTTAGGTGCATCTACCAAAAGCTAAACATCAAACCAAGGGTCATACTCTCCCAATCTGTAGGAGTTGTAGATGGTATTGGAACGTGGAAAGCGACCTTGTTGCCCGCACAAAACGACTCTGGGAATCTAAACAAAAAATTCAGCAATGGGACATCCTCTCCAGTGCGGTCAAGCAAGAGGAATGCCTTCAATGTGGACCTAGACTCCACAGAGAAGGCAGCTAGGCTTAAAGCAAAGAAGAACCTAGAATCCATGCTTGATAAAGGTAAATTGCAGCAACCTCCATCTTTTATTTCTAGAGATGATTCCTCTTTATTAAATGCAACACAGTCTATAAGGATTGTTCTAGGTAACAATGAGTAGGATACTTTTAGTTCGTTAAAATCTTTAAAAGACCAGGAGTATAATAGAATGATTGAGAACGCTAAACTAAGGGACGAGAACTTTGTTTCAGTAGAAGATGCTTCAACCATTTGTTCTAATGAAGATAGTGTAGATCTTGAAGCTTTAAATCTTATTTGTTCGGAAGTTGTAGAAGGGCTCGGTGATGGGAGTTGTGATCCTTTGATTTTACAAACCCCTGTATCACAAAAAAGAGAGGGCACCCTAGACACAAACATAAAAGTAATAAAAGTAAGTCCAGATGAAAGGAATTTTCTGGAATTGTAATGGGTTCACGGATGGTAAAAATACAGATTTTTGTCAGATTTAACAAAGGAAAAAAGTCTAGACTTCAGTGCCTTATCAAAAACTGGTAGAGCTAGCTTCCCACAAAATACTCTCAACACAATCTGTGCTGGTAGAGACTTTATTTGGCACTGTATGGCTCCACGGGGTAGATCCGGTGGCATGATTCTAGGTGTTCATTTGTTGACTTTTGACATTGGAGAAATTGAGGAAGGGGATTTTTTATTCGTTTTAAATTACAACACAAAGAAGATGATTTTAAGTTTAATCTTATTTCAGTCTATGGTCTAGCTCAGATGGAGCACAAGTCAAATTTCTTGTCTGAAATAGTTCGAGTATGTTCAAAAGACACTATACTTATGGTTATAGGTGGTGATTTTAACATTATTCGTAGACCGAACAAGAAAAATAATGATAATTACAATAATAGATGGTCTTTTCTGTTCAATGCAGTAATTGATGCCCTAAACCTTAGAGAAATTGATCTGTCAGGAAGGAAGTATACCTAGGCTAATAATCTGCCTAACCAAACTTTTAAAAAATTGGATAGAGTTCTAGTATGTATAGATTTTGAGTCAAAGTATGCTCTTACAACTGTTCATACGCTAAATAGAGAAATCTCTGATCATACACCTTAGATCCTCTCTATAAACAACCCATCATCAACTTATCATCCATAGTTCAAATTTGAACTTGGATGGTTGTTAAAAGATGGATTTTGTGAGATAGTTTCACAGGTTTGGCAGAATACTCTAGTTTCAGGTTTACCTATTGATAGATGGCAGATGAAAATTAGAAGGCTTCGTCAGCATCTTAGAGGATGGGCGAAGCATGTGAGCGGTGTGTACAAGAAAGAAAAAACAACACTTTTAAACAAATTGGATGAATTAGATAAAAAGGCAAAACACACTTTGTTAAATGACTCAGAAAGAGACCTAAAACACGTTTTAAATGAAAGGCTTGCAGAATTACTAAGAGAAGAGGAACTCAAGTGGTACCAAAGGGCTAAAGTGAAACACCTTTTAGAAGGAGATGCAAACACAAAATATTATCACTTGCTAGCCAATGGTAGACATAGAAAGACTCATATTTTCCAGCCGGAGGATGGTGATAGTATTTTAACTGGTGATGCTCAACTTAAAGAGCATATTACTAGTTATTACAAAAACCTGTTCGGTCCATCTGAAGATTCTCTATTATCATTAGATGAATCTCGGATAGAGGACATCCCTCAAGTTTCTGATCTAGAAAATGAGTTCTTGACAGAACCTTTCATGCAAGAGGAAGTTAGGACAACAATTTTCCAAATGGAACATAATAAGGCGCCTGGCCCGGATGGTTTTCCACCGGAGTTTTACCAGGTCTTCTGGGGTTTAATCAAAGATGATTTGATGGCATTGTTTTCTGATTTTTATCAGGGAACCTTACCTCTAAATTGTCTTAATTTCAGAAACATAATCTTGTTGCCCAAAAAGAAGGATGCAAGAGTTATCCAACAATACAGACCGATTTGTTTGTTGAATGTCTCTTTCAAAATCTTCACAAAAGTTGCAACAAATAGATTAACTACTATTGCCCAGAAGCTTATAAGATTGACTCAAACAACCTTCTTACCAGGAAGAAATATAATGGAGGGTGTAGTTATTCTGCATGAAACACTTCATGAACTACACACGAAAAAACAAAATGGTGTGATTTTCAAAATAGACTTTGAAAAAGCTTATGATAAAGTAAAATGGAGTTTTCTACAGCAAACTTAAGGATGAAGGGTTTTTCACAAAAATGGTGTGAATGGGTACAAAATTTTACACAAGGAGGCAATGTAAATATTAAGGTTAATGACCAACTTGGGTCTTATTTCCAAACTAAAAAGGGGATAAGGCAAGGTGACCCCATGTCACCCATACTATTTAATATAGTGGTTGATATGTTGGCCATATTAATTGCCAGAGCGAAGGAAGAAGGACAGATAGAAGGGGTTATTCCACATCTTATTCAAGATGGTTTGTCAATCCTTCAGTACGCGGATGACACAGTGATCTTTATGAGCCATGATGTTGAAAAAGCCGTCAACATGAAACTGTTACTAAGCACTTTCGAGCAACTATCTAACTTAAAGATTAATTTTCACAAAAGCGAAGTCTATTGTTTTGGAAAAGCTAAAGATCACAAAGAGTTTTATTCGCAACTGTTCGGATGTTCCATTGGTGAATTCCCCTTTCACTATCTAGGGTTGCCTATGCATTTTAGGAAATTATATAAGAAAGACTGGAAGAATATTGAAGAGAGAATTGAGAAAAGACTTAGTGGCTGGAAAGGTAAAATGCTAATAGCCGGTGGTCGATTGGTCCTTATAAACTCGGTATTGTCCAATTTACCGATGTTTATGATGTCATTTTTGAACTGCCGAAAAGAGGGCTAGAAAAAATCAAATGTTTCAGATCTCGTTTCTATTGGCAAAATGACCAACACAAAAGGAAATATAGATTAGTTAAATAGGAAATCATGTGTCATCCTAAGGACTAGGGAGGTCTTGGGATTCAGAATTTGGAGATTCAAAATAAATGTTTGATTAGTAAGTGGTTGTTCAAATTATTAAATGAGGATGAGCTATGGCAAGAGTTACTAAGAAACATGTATATTAAAAATAAGATGCTAGGAAGTTGTGAAAAGAAACCAATGGATTCGCATTTTTGGAAAAGTCTTAAGTTAAAGATTCCTTGATGAAGTTAGGACATTTCAATGTAAAAGATGGATCACAGACCAGATTTTGGGTAGATACTTGGCTGGGCAACAAACCTCTCAAGAATTGGCTGGGCAACAAACCTCTCAAGAATAAATTCCCTGCGTTGTTTAATATTGTAAGAAGAAAGCAAGACTCTATTGCTACAGTTATGAGTTCCCCCTTACTAAATATTTCTTTTTGAAGAAATCTAGTGGGTGCGAACTTAACAGACTAGAATCGAATTGTAGCTTCTTTATAACAAGTGAACTTATCGCAGGAAAGGGATGTGTTTGTATGGGGCTTAAAGGCCTCTGGGTTTTTACAGTCAAGTCTATGTATGCTGCATTAATTAACAATGGAGTGAGAGTGTCGCAAGATATTTGACAAACGAAACTTCCAATGAAAATAAAGGTTTTCATGTGGTATTTGAAAAGAGGAGTGATTTTAACCGAAGATAACTTGGTTAGGAGAAATTGGTCTGGAGACCAAACTTGTTGTGTCTGCCATTTCTCAGAGACAATACAACACCTCTTTTTTTATTGCTTCTATGCCAAATTTTTGTGGCGGTCTATACATATACTTTTTGGGATTTAACTACCTATGAATATAAATGATTTGTTTGTTCACTGGTCCAAAGTGGGTAACAAAAGGTATAATACATTGTTATTAACAGCAGCTGCAGCACTGCTGTGGGCAATATGGCTAACAAGAAATGAGGTAGTTTTTAACAAATGTAAACCCAAATCTTTTTTGCAGGTACTGTTCTGGGGGACACACTGGCTACGTCAATGGGCGAACTTGTAGTGGCATGACGATCAGAAAGATCAAATGATCTCTGTGGCACAACACCTAGAGACGTCGGCTTTAGAGTTCTTTGGTTCAAATGGTTGGCTTTCGCAAAGACATGTTGGTTTTGTTTAGTCAATAACTTTTCACTTGTTCAGTTAGTCGTGTGAGTGGTTATAAGTGTAATACAGCCGAACTGTGTGCCCGTGTTTGGAGTTTGTAATAATTGGCCTGATTCTATCCTTGATAGATGAAGCCGGATATTTTACCCTTTATCTAAAAAAGGCAAAAAGAGAACTTCCCTCGCTTTTTGATGGCGCTGACGTTAACCAGACAAACATAGGAAGCTGATCTTATCTTTTATAATGATCCAATCTTACATTTCACCAATTTAGAGTGAATTAGTTGCCATGTTGTCTAATTATTAGTCAAGATGCAGGCAGAACGCATATGCAACATTTGATTAATGACATGGCAGAGGTATATGTTGCCCTTTTGAGATCGAGAGGATTCTGATTATCTAAATAGGTTAGTGATAGGCTTTGTATATGTACCACTGATTGCAGTTAGTTTATGTATTCATGATCATGTATGATATATAGTGATAAAGATTTGTCATTTATAATTGTTTTCTCACCCTGATTGCCCTTTGAGATCAAGAGGATTCTGATTATCTAAAGAGGTTAGTGATAGCTTTTGTATATGTATCACCGATTGCAGTTAGTTTATGTATTCATGATCATGTATGATATATAGTGATAAAGCATTTGTCATTTATAATTGTTTTCTCAACCTGATAATACACCCTAGGCCAGATATCTTGCTAGGCTGTTTTCCACACTTAAGCTGCTCTTTTTTCACAAAAAAATGTCTTTCATGCTATCATTGGTGACCACGCCTCCAATATTTTCTCAGGGCTGTTGTGTCCTTTCGCCTCCTCTACAAGATACCATTTGAAAACTAATCTGTGTACGTGCGAAATATTAGGTTCTCTAACTGTCCAATTTTCCCCTTCCTTACAAAAAAAAGTGACTTCAAGTTTTTATGATTCTTTTGTATCAGTCCACAACTATGATAACTATTATCACCAGTTACTACTCTCGCCCCTGCCTGCGCATTGCACGGGGGAGCGTTGACTAGTACGTTTTACACGCGTCTACCTGTCCCACAAGAGCCGGTGGCTGCCAGGCACATCGGCTTGCTCCCTTGGCTCTCGATATGGCTTGGCTCATCTTATAAAGTCATAGACCATAAAGCGTATTATCGCCGCAAAGCGTATTATCGCCCAAATGACGCATGAATAGCATGCGATGCTAACATCGTGACTATATGAGTGCCCTCATGACGCTTGATGAGAATCAAACACAGGGGTATGCCAAGTCCCTACGAGAAAGACTCCTAACCGAGTGACCCTCTACTGACCCCTTCAGGATCGCTCGAGGGTTCGGGGGCTATATCCATCGGGTACGCTCGCGCGTACCCTCTGGCTAAGGATCAAGCAGAGGACGAGCACACCCTTCGCCTCTGCTTAGGGCTCGGGGGCTCGCTAGAGCCCTGGGCTCCCGACCAACAGCACACTTGAGCCTTGTCCCCGACTCGACCCTAGCCCGAGCCAGTGCCCCGGCAGGAATCCTACGTCTTGGGTGACAACCAGCCCGCCGAGCATCCAAGGCTCAAGGGCTTCCCTAGTGCCACCCTAACTGACGAGCACACGATGCCCGCTCCTCGACAGAGTCACGCAGGCGATGTGACATAAGAGGACAAAACCCTCCACCGGCTCCAGAGGCGTGGGGTCTCCCGGGCCCGCTCGTTAGCCTTCCAAGCTAGGCTTCGAACCAAGACTGATTTGGACCCCCACAACCATTACACCACTGCTCCATTGATTATTAATCACACGTAATGCGATTGACCTCGCCGAGAAGGCTTTCCTGCAAGCGAATCGAGAACACAAGCAAGAACAGATAAACGCAATCTAAAATTGCAAATAAATATGAGGCTTATGAACTAGTCTTTATTCAAAAGGTCTAATCGCCCTAGACGAACAAGATCAAGAATAAGGGCCTTGGTTCACAGCAAGCGACCTTGGCGGTACAGTTGCAGCAAACGATATCTGTTTCACGAGGAAAACAAGAAAGCAAAAAAACCCAAACCCTAACGAGAGCGGCAGGGGCTAATTATAGAGTCTTGGTCGTCACCCCCTCGATGCGCCCCCTAATGGGCTCTAAGATGATACACGGTCCAATGGACCAAAATACGGTGTCATAGCACCCTGGTTGTTTGTGGACGCTAACTTGTTTCAATGATCCTGTTGACTCAGGACAAATTTTGATGTGAAATCAAATCCATTGGTTAGCTTATCAAATCATCTTTCCAAGGGTATCTGGATCGTCGAAAATGGAGTGCATATGCGCCTTGGGCGTTGATTTTACCCACATCGTGACTGCTCCTGCAATCTGAGATGGACTCCAACTTCAGTTGGAATGGGCCTCCACCATGATGAAGACTGTTGACGGTCACTACTGCCAATATAAACCATCAATTTTACCTGCTCAAATCCTTAAAATCAAACATCACCATAGGTTTAAAAGCTTTAAACTAACGAATTCCACGAGTCTTGGTGAATATTTACATGCAGGTGAATTTAGCCATTCTATGAGCCAAAATACGTGAAGTAATTTTGATCCGCGACGAACTCAATCCAGAAGGGCCCATTGTCATACACATCAAGTATATAAAACGACGTCACCAAATGGGCAATCACGTGAAAACCTACTCAAGATAGAGTATGTACATATCTATCAGAAGGAGAGGCCCAACCATGAAAGTAGGTCAGCCAACCTGTGGTGACCCTCGTTCGGTCTCCCCTTTGACGTGGGCTCTCCACCACCTTTGAGGATCAATCTCCACCGTGATTAAAGGTCGATTTGTAGTGGGTTTATCCAACGGTGATCGTGGGAGTTGACGTGGATTGATGATGTGGCAATGTGATATGACCACGCCATCAAGCAAGTTGTTGCAACCTCCAAGTCAAGCTACACCAACTCAAGTCTCACCTACATCGACACCAACCCAAGTCATTGATGCACCAATTACACGTAGTCGAGCAAAGAAGCTACAACAAGAGGTGAACGTGCTACTTTGTGTGATTCATTTTAACTTTAATGAGAATTATATACTGCCTAAGTCATGTACATTGCTATTTGCTTAGGTTCACCAAGGAGGATGACAAGGACACACCAAGAGAGGATTACATAGAAGAGCCACGCTCAGGCCAGCCCAGCATGACAGAACCATCAAGAAGAATCAGTCATAACTTTTTATTCTCAAAAGCTATGAAGGCCTATGAGGACTTGTTGGAAAGCTTATCAAGTCTAGTTTTAAGCTCAAGTGGTCTCAACTGAGTTCGACTTTCCAATGTTAAGATACGACTGCATTAGTGAAGACTGGTCAGCAGGTCAACAATTTGCATGATGTTCAACTTCCCATGCAAAACTGTACCATTTTACATTATTTCAGGTGTATGCTGCACATGGTGTGAAAGCTTATCAAGTTAACTTTCCAATGCATCCAACGACATGTCATTTGGAATTTCCAACGTGGAGTTATTGCCAAAACACTGAAGACTACGCAAAAGACCAACAACCACGCAGGAACTCTCTAGGAATTCATTTTGTGGAACCCCTTTCACATAGTATATCTTATCTTTTTCATTTTGTGTTTACACCTATCTAGGAGGGCTGTTCCTAGTATAAATACCCCATTGCCTCATAGCAATCTCAGACTTTTGATAATCGAAATACATAACCCTTTGTTCAGTTGTGTGCTAACAAACCTTGAGAGTGATCTCTACCCCTTTGCTCTTATGATTTCCTTCGCGGGATTACAGCAGCAGTGGCTTCATCCGCTCCCAATTGTTGCTCCTACTCCCTTCAAGGTTTCCTCGATTGGTTGTAGGCTGTGTTGGTTGGTTCCTTGAGAGTGTGTTTGGGCGAATCTTCGATTCAGGTTGCCGGTTAAAGATGGTGGTTGGCTTTGAGTTTTATTTGTCAGGTTGCACTAGTTATCGCTGCTAGCAGCAAGTTATCTTGGCTTCTTTGAAGCTAGTTATTTGGTGATCATCCTACGTCATGAAGATCGAGACCACATGACATATCACAATGCCTTGCCCCCTACTCCATCTTTGTGGGGGGTATAAACCCCTATACCCTTACGGCTAGACATGGGCAAGCCCAGACCAAACGGTCCGGCCCATTACATGACGACGCATGATCCAGATCATCGAGATAGAGTCTCACGCAAGGCATCAAACCAGATTTGGGGATCAAGCAAGGTCTTGGTCGGTTAGGTTAGGAATCCTTATCCGGCTCCATATGACAATTGTAACCGGCTAAGATTAGTTTCTAGATCTGTAACCCTGCCTCCCGGACTATATAAGGAGGGCAGGGGACCCCCCTTTAAAACATCAAAACATACTCTAGGGCAATCTAGCTTGTAATACATTGTTTGAGACAGCAATAACAAAGCAGAGCAGGACGTAAGGTGTTACGCCCACACGACGGCTTGAACATGGGTAAACTCACGTGTTGTTCTGCATCACCATCTCGTTCGTGGCTTGCACACCTGTCTGCCGACAATCTACTACCTTGGGCATACCCCTTGGTAGACTGCCGACCAGGTTTTGTCAACAGTGGCGCGCCAGGTAGGGGGTGTGTGTACTGCTTTTCAGGCGTGCGAGATGGTCATCTTCCCCGATTCCATGGCCACGGCGGCGGGCCTCACGTTCATGATTGGCCAGATCACCTAGACCACCGGCTCCAACGACTTCGTCGCCACAACCATGGAGGAGGTGCAAATCCGATCTGCATCGACTACTTCCCCGACACCGACATCAACTATGACTACGCTGGCTCCGGCTCCGCCTGCACCAGCACCATCATCGACCACGCCGGCAACTCATCGACTCCTTCCTCGCTACTAGGGGAGGAAACTCGACAACACCGACCTGATCGACTCCATCGACTGGCTCGGTGGCAAACTCTCGTTTACCCTAGCTCTAGTCGATTCGCTCCAAGAGCAGTTTACCGAGCAGAACTCGAACGGCTACAACAGATCTACTCAACCTACTCGAGCCACCCGTTTTCAATGGTTGGGTACAGATCTAGTGGTCACTTCAACTCCTGAAGGGCGCTCCGCTCGACCTTGACCTCGACCATGCAACTTCATCAATATGGTGGGCTCTGATCAAGTTTCGATCCATACCACCCAGATAGATAGCCGTTTGAGCTCCGGATCAAGCACTACGTCCGATGAGACTACTCAAACCATGGTATTACACCATGTGAGTAACGGTGATGAGGAGAGGCTTATCCTCTAGGCTTTCCTCGAATCCCGGCCTTCCCTCCAAGGCGTGGCGCCATGATCAATGTGGTTAGCCAAGATGAAGATCCACCTGCTGGGGGTGAGACCGATCAACAGCGACAAGAGCGACTACAGCGCAATGCCGACCGAGCTCAACGTCGCATAGATGAAGATGCACACCTAGCACAACAGCAAGCAGACCACGACCAGCAAGAACCTGACGCTGCTGTTAGGCGTAATCGATTGCAAGGGTGCAACCTCAATGATGCTTTCGACATGGTGGGGAACAGACCAGTATTCAAAACCCAAGCGCCAACGTGGCCGTCACCATTGAAAGCCTGAAGCGGTTACCGGATACCCCGGAAATCCAAAACATCCGGGAGGATTTGCAGGCTTATCTCCAGGCGGCCATGGTTCAGACCAATGAACGTGTCATGGGGCCGTCCGTGTCTGGCGTGACTAGCAGGAGCCGCCAACACTCCAGTCGACCTTTCAGGTCTGGTCAACGTGGCTTATGCGCACCCGCTGGCATAGACAACCGCGTTATGGACAACATAGCTCCTGGTGTCAATCCAGGAGCTGACAGAGGCAACGACGGCAATCGCAGAAACTCTCCCCGCGATGATAACCGCCACCTCGGCCACCACCGCAATAACAACGACGATGACCGACGCAGCGACAACTGGCGTAATGACCACCGGGACCACCGTCATCAAGGACAACAATACGGTGACGAACGAGATCGCCATGATGGCAATTACGATCTCCGTCGTGACCTCAACAACTGTGACCTACGTCCTCGCATTGAATAGAGAGCTCGAGACCGTGCGTCCCATGAATCCAGTCGTCGCATGGAGTACGATATGGTCCATGGTCCCCCGGGCCCCAAGCAATTCACCAACCACCTACGACAGGTCATCTGACCTAGAGGTTTTAAGCTTGAAAAGCTTAACCATTACGACGGCAAGGTCAATCCCGAGCTATGGGTCCAACTTTACGAGACCGCTTACAGATCAGCTATGGGCGACGAGCATGTCATGGCCAACTACTTTCCCGTGGTAGTTGGCCCGGTGGGGCACCAATGGCTTGTCGGTCTCCCAGAGAACCACTTCGACTCCTGGTATGCTTTGCGTCGAACCTTTGTCAAAAACTTCATTGCTACCTGTGAACAGCTAGGCAACAAGTACGACCTTCAGTGCATCCGCGATGCCAGGGATGAACCATTGTGCGAGTACATGCGACGCTTCTCGGATATGCGCATCAGGATTCCTAGGATCACTGTCGGGTACCTAACACTAGGGGTACCCACAATCAACGGTTAAGAAAAACAAAACGTTACCCACAAACGAGACGAGCCAAAATAGCGGGCGAGACACCTCGACTGCGTTTCGACTCATACGAGGCTCGCTCGACGGAACGCCTCGACTATGTTCCGACTCGTACGAGGCACGCTCGATAGGACGCCTCGTCTACGTTTCGACTCGTACGAGGCACCCTCGACGGGATGCCTCGACCACGTTCTGACTCGTATAAGGCTCGCTCGATAAGGCATCTCGACTATCGGGAAATCTCTGACTCGCACGACCCCAGGTCGGACCGCTCGACCTACCTTGTTCACCAACTCTGAGATAAAAGTCAGAGCATTTAATGCGACCACCTACTACTTCCTACCATCATGGCTACAGTAGTAACCGACGTGGGAGCAGTACCGGTGTCAAATCTTACTTTTTACTGCCCATCCCGGGATGGGAGGTAAAAACCTGTCACTATACGCACCATACCGCGCACTGTTTTGCCACCGATCACCCTCGAGGGAGGATACGACAAGGACCGTACCCCACGATCTCGGGGATTCGGCCTTATCGACCCGTCCTCGACCCAACCTTGATGTACCATCGGTCAGCAGGGAGGAAAGGGCGACATGGCACAGGACTCGGGGTCTTTTCACCGTCTTGTCCTCTACGTCACCATGGTATCCAGGAATGGCCGGCCATTCCTGGGGCATATCGCTACAGCCACCTCCACAGGGATCGACAAAACTTCACCTCAAGGCCCCCCGACGCCCTAGCCTCCTCTTATCCTATAAAAGGGCAGGCCAGGGCTCTACAAGGGGGCAAGAGGCCAGCAGCAAAAAAAACTGAAGCACAAGCAAAGCAAAAGGCAGAAAAACAACAAACCACAGACCACGAAAAACCAATCTCCTTTGTACTCTCATTTTCCCTTTGAGACCTGGGCTCGGTTCCGTCTCTCATAGCTTGTAACCCCTACACAAGCACTTAGGTGCAAGGAAATACGATACTCCCCCTCCCCGCTGGACGTAGGGCCTTCCTTTGCCCGAACCAGGATAAACCTCCGTGTACCCTCCTTGCATCACCATCCAGATTAGGGACACACAACATTTGATTCACTCGTTGGCTTAGGACCCCCGCGGGACCGAACACCGACAGTTGGCGCGTCAGGTAGGGGAAGCTGCGTGCCAACATCGTTTTCCTGCCATTTTTCTAGATAGCTGACCCCGAACGTCCGATCCCGTTGGCCACGGTGATCTGGTTTGGGAGTTTGGAGTTAATGTCGCTTGGCCACAACTACGACATGGTCCTCCTCCCACCCAGGCACCCAACCGACGAGGACCACGAGCTCTCCCAGCCTGGGGGAGTGCTGCGCCGGTATCGTCGCTCTCGTTAGGCACGCGCTGCCATGCAACGGCGAGCCCGGCGCAACCATCGTCATCACCTTGTGGAGGACGATGGTATTCCCTGATCCGGCGCCTCTCAGCCAGACGCCAACATGGGTTTCCTCACTGAGGATTTATGTAGGATGAGCTTGGCTGAGGGTAAGATGCCGACAGGGAGTCCCATCGCTCTACCGCCCGGTGCGATGCCACCACCACCCAGTTCGACTACACCGGCACGAGGAACGACGCCTTCATCAGTATTCCCGTTTGGACTAGACTCGGTTGCCCGGGCGTATGCTTCTTCTGTAAGCACCAGCATGAGTGCTTACGAGGAACTCCCTAGACACCATCTACGCTCCACTCTTGATCTTGTTGCATCCACACCAGCTTCCGAGTACCTGGACTCCACGGAGACTCCAGATATGGAGCCCCGTGCAACTGCTTCTCGACATTACGACCCCAGAGATAGATGACCTCACATGCACCCATCGTACTACTATTTCGGCGCTCCAGACTCTGACTCTACCGATGACACCTACAACCCAACTCGCGAGTGCTTCAACATCGATGGAGCTAGCGCGTCAAATTCGGAGGATGAGGCAGCCGTTGAAAGAAGGAACACGCCGCCTCAGGTCGAGCTCCCTGCTGAGCGAGATGAGGCTCAATTCCTTGCGGATCAAGGAATGCAGCTCTAGCAAATCCATGAGTTGCAGGATAGGCTTGACGAGGAATGAGAAAACCTACGTCTACTTCAGCAAACCCTCGAGCAAGAGCGCGTGGCACGCACACATGGCGGAGGAGCTCAAGAGAGAGCTCACGACATCAATCATCGCATCGTCGAGGATCGGGCAGTCGAGCCCCCGGTTTTCGGTCGAGCCAGCCAGAACGTGGTCGCCGCCGCCATGCTCCTTCGTAACATGCCCAAGCCATCGAACCCCGAGGCCCGTCGAGCCTGAGATGAAATCCGAGGACTCCTCGAGACCGCTACCATGCAGCAGGCCGAGAGTTCCGCCTCGAGGCAACGCGGGTGGGCCTCAGAGCAGCTTGCTGAGCCCTCCCGACAAGAGAGAGAGAGGCCTCGGTTCATCCCGAGCATGCCCAACGGAACAAGGCGGCCTCTGTCCGTGAACGCATCATCGACAACCGTGAACCTCGACATGCCCGTGACAACATCGTTGAGCGCCGGAGGCGCAAACATGGTGACGGTGCAGCTCGAGCCTACCACGAGCATAGAGGCGGACGCTACGATAGCTCAGAAGATCGAAGCCCTTCACCTGAGCCACCGGGTCCTAGGGTCTTTAGCAAGGCCATTCGCGAAATGATACTCCCGGCTCGGTTCCGTCCCCCCATGACTCTTACCAAGTATAACAGCGAGACCAAACCTGAGCTTTGGCTCGCTGACTTCCGTTTGGCGTGTCAGTTGGGTGGGGCCACCGATGACCGGGTCATCATTCGACAACTCCCCCTGTTCCTGTCGGACACTGCTCGAGCCTGGCTCGAGGACCTCCCACCTCGACAAATCCACGACTGGGATGACCTCATGAGAGTGTTTGAGGGGAACTTCAAGGGAACCTACATGCGCCCTAGCAACTCATGGGATCTCCGAAGCTGCAAGCAGAAGCCGGGTGAATCCCTCCGGGATTACATCCGGCGTTTCTCCAAGCAACGCACAGAGCTCCCCAACATCACCGACTCCGACGTCATCATGGCCTTCCTCTCTAGAACCACCTGCAAAGAGTTGGTCCAAGAGTTGGGCCACAACACTCCCGTCACTGCCAACGGTTTGATGGATATCATCACCAACTTCGCCGCCGGCGAGGAGGCGGTTGGTGCCATCTTTGGTGGTGATCAGGACAAGGGGAAGCACAAGGCGGAGGATCCTGCGGGCTCCAGCCAGAGCTCGAAGAGGAACAACAGGAAGAAGAAGAAGAACCAGCAGGGCAAGCTCGAGGACCCGGCCGACGACCTTGTTGCTGCTGCTGATCGCAAGAAACCTCAAGGGCCCCCCGGCGGGGGCATTTTCGACAAAATGCTCAAAGAGCCGTGTCCCTACCATAAAGGGCCCACGAACCACAACCTCGAGGACTGCCACATGCTCCGAAGATATTTTGAAAGCATAGGCGTCAAGAAAGACGACAAGAAGGAAGATCCCAAGGGAGATGACAAGGACGAGGGGTTCCCTGAGATTAACGACTGCTGCATGATATACGGAGGACCCTTGACGTGCCTCTCGACACGCCAGCACAAGCGAGAACATCAAGAGGTCTTCTCCGTGCAGCCGGCAACCCCCTCTTCCTCGACTGGTCCGAGGTGGCCATCACTTTCGACTGGGATGACCACTCAGACTACGTCCCCAATCCTGTGGTCTACCCACTTGTTGTCGATCCCATTATTGCCAACACACGCCTCACCAAGGTGCTCATGGATGGTGGCAGCAGCCTTAATATCATCTATGCCCAGACCCTCAACCTTCTGGGAATCACGAGGATGCGCCTCCAACCCAGCGTCGGGGGCTTCCATAGAGTCGTGCTAGGAAAGCGAGCAGAGCCCGTTGGGCGGATCGACCTACCTGTCTGGTTTGGCACTCCCACCAACTTCAGAAAGGAGACTCTTACTTTCGAAGTGGTTGGATTCCGTGGAACATACCACGCCATCCTTGGGCGCCCATGCTACGCTCAGTTCATGGCGGTCCCAAACTACACCAACCTCAAGCTCAAGATGCCAGGCCCCAACGATGTCATAACCGTCGGGCCCTCATACGAGCACGCCTACGAGTGCGACGTCGAGTGCGTCGAGCACGGAGAAGCCATCTTGGAGTCGGCGACCTTGGTGGCGGACCTCGACGGTTTGGCCAACGAGATCCCTGACCCCAAGCGCCACGCTGGCAGCTTTGAGCCCGCGAAAGACGTCAAGCTCGTACCCCTCGATCCCACCCACCCAAAGGGAAAGGCATTGAGCATCAGTGCCACCCTTGATCCCAAATAGGAAACAGTGCTCATCGACTTTCTCCACGCAAACATCGACATCTTTGCGTGGAGTCCCTCGGATATGCCGGGCATACCCAGGGAAGTCACCGAGCACACCTTGAAGATCCGAGCCAGCTCCAAACCGGTGAAGCAACACTTGCGCCGCTTCGACGAGGAAAAGCGCAAGGTCATCGGCGAGGAGATCCACAAACTATTGGAGGCCGGATTCATCAAGGAGGTTCATCATCCCGAGTGGCTAGCTAATCCCATATTATTTAAGAAAAAGAATGGGAAGTGGAGGATGTGTGTAGACTATACTAGTTTAAATAAAGCATGTCCAAAAGTTCCTTTTCCTTTACCATGCATTGATCAAATCATTGATTCTACTGCGGGATGTGAAACTCTGTCATTCTTAGATGCATATTCCGGCTACCACCAGATCAAAATGGAGTCCGACCAGCTCGCGACTTCGTTCATCACCCCATTCGGCATGTATTGCTATGTCACTATGCCCTTCGGTCTCCGAAACGCAGGGGCTATGTACCAGCAATGCATGCAACACATTTTTGGGGAACACATCAGACCAACCGTCGAGGCTTACGTCGATGATATCGTTGTCAAAACCAAAAAGGCCGATGATTTGATAAACGACCTCGACGTTGCGTTCAAGTGCCTCCGGGCAAAGAAAATTAAGCTCAACCCTGAGAAATGTGTTTTCGGCGTTCGTCGAGGCATGCTTCTAGGGTTCATCGTTTCCGAGCGTGGCATCGAGGCCAACCCAGAAAAAATCACCGCAATAACCAAAATGGGCCCTATCCGAGATCTGAAGGGCGTGTAGAGGGTCACGGGTTGCTTAGCGGCCCTCAGTTGCTTCATTTCGTGCCTCGGCGAAAAAGCGCTCCCACTGTATCGTCTCCTAAAGAAATCGGAACACTTCATGGTGGACGCTCGAGGCCAAGGAAGCCCTTGCAAAGCTCAAAGCTACGCTCTCCAACTCACCGATCCTCGTCCCTCCGACCCCAGGGGAACCCCTCCTACTTTATGTTGCCGCAACGACACAAGTAGTCAGTGCGGTCTTGGTGGTCGAGAGGGCAGAGGAAGGACATACCCTGCTCGTCCAGAGACTGGTCTACTTCATCAGCGAGGTGCTCTCAGAAACTAAGGTTCGCTACCCGCAGATCCAGAAGCTGTTGTACGCCATCGTCTTAACACGGCGCAAACTCCGTCACTATTTCAAGGGCCACCCGGTGACTGTGGTCTCTTCTTTCCCTCTGGGAGAGATAGCCCAGAACCGAGAAGCCTCGGGTAGGATAGCTAAGTGGGCGGTCGAGCTCATGGGTGAGACCCTCTCTTATGCGCCGCACAAAGCCATCAAATCCCAAGTACTAGCAGATTTCCTAGCAGAGTGGACCGACACTCAACTTCCTCCGATTCAGCTTCAGGCTGAGCTTTGGACCATGTACTTCGATGGGTCGCTAATGAAAATGGGAGCAGGCGCGGGTTTGCTCTTCATCTCACCCCTCAGAGTCCACATGCGCTATATCATCCGGCTTCATTTTCCTGCCTCGAACAACGTCGCCGAATACGAGGCACTCATCACGGGCTTGCGAATCACCGTCGAACTAGGGGTCCGACACCTTGATGTTCGAGGTGACTCTCAGCTCATAATCGACCAGGTCATGAAGAGCTCGAGCTGCCGTGATCCCAAGATGGCGGCCTACTGTGAATAGGTACGGCACCTTGAGGACAAGTTTCACGGCCTCGAGCTCAACCACATCGCACGCTGGTATAATGAGGTTGCCGATGAACTCACAAAAATCGCTTCCAGTCGAACTACAGTTCCACCGGACGTTTTCGCGAGAGATCTCCACCAACCGTCCGTCAACATCAGGGCAGACGGAGGGGTCGATGGGCCGTCACTCGACCCTCCACCTGAGGTGGAAGCCCCCTCGACCGGGGCTGAGGCCATGCAGGTGGAAGGCTCGACCCCACCAGCCAACCCTGAGCTTGACTGGCGTATTCCGTACCTCGACCATCTCACTCGAGGGGACCTCCCCTCGGATAAGATCGAGGCTCGACGGATCACTCGTCAGGCCAAATCCTTTGTGATATTTGGTGACAGTAGAGAGCTGTATCGCCGCAGCCCTACCGGCGTCCTCCAACGCTATATCACAAATGAGGAAGGCAAAAACCCGCTCAATGATCTACACTCGGGGGCTTGTGGTCATCACGTAGCGCCTCGAACCCTCGTTGGAAATGCTTTTCGACAAGGTTTCTATTGGCCGACCGCAGTCTCCGACGCTGTCAAGCTAGTACGCTCCTACAAAGGCTGCCAGTACTATGCAAGACAAACCCATCTCCCGGCTCACGCCCTGCAAACTATTCCCATCACATGGCCGTTCGCTGTTTGGGGGCTAGACTTGGTCGGACCCCTGAAAAGGATGACTGGTGGCTTCACCCACCTGCTCGTCGCCATTGACAAATTTTCCAAGTGGATCAAGTCCCACCCTATCACCAGCATCAGGTCTGAGCAAGCTGTGCTATTTTTTACCGACATCGTCCACCGCTTTGGGGTTCCTAACTGCATCATCGTGGACAACGGCACCCAATTCACTGGTAAAAAGTTTTTGGATTTCTGTGACAACCACCACATCCGTGTGCTCTGGTCGGCCGTAGCTCGTCCAAAAACAAATGGCCAAGTAGAGCGTGCCAACGGCATGGTCCTACAAGGCCTGAAGCCAAGGATTTTTGACAAGCTAAACAAACACGGCAAAAAATGGGCCGCCGAGCTTCCCTCGGTCCTGTGGAGCCTAAGAACAACGCCGAGTCGAGCCACGGGGTTCACTCCGTTCTTCTTAGTCTACGGATCTGAGGCTATGCTCCCAACTGATGTAGAATACGGATCCCCGAGGTTGAAGGTCTACAACGAGAAAAGTAACGACTTCACAAGAGAGGACGCCCTCGACCAGCTCGAGGAAGCCTGTGATATGGCTCTGTTGCATTCTGCCAGGTATCAACAGAGTCTCCGATGTTACCACGACAGACACGTCCGCAGGCGGGACCTCAATGTTGGTGACCTGGTGCTACGGCGAAGCCAGAACACCAAGGGACGACACAAGCTTACGCCACCGTGGGAAGGGCCATACATCATCGCAGAAGTGTTGAAGCCTAGCACCTACAAACTATCGAACGAGAAAGGCAAAATCTTCACCAATGCTTGGAACATTGAACAGCTACGTCGCTTTTTTCCTTAAAGCCTTGAGGCTCTGTAAATTGTTTCACAATCTCATAAATAAAGAATACAGCGGTGTTCAAAGCTTTGTTTTCATAACAACCAGGAAGGATCGACCCTGTTTTCTTAGAGTCGACCCTCCCTCGGGGGCTGCAAGGGGGAACCCCCTGTCCCCAAAAAACTCGCATTTTTTAAAAAAAAATCACATTTTTTCGAGCTTCTTCAGAAAAGAGAACTGTCACATAAGTCGACAAGTCCGCGAGAGCACCCTAAGGCTCAAGGGCTGTCGAGCCACGAGATCACTCATGCCTCTGAGGCTATGGTACCTCCACTCACCCCCCATGCCTAGGGGTGCGACCGCGTGCTAAGTAGACCTAGTAACAGTTCACGACTTTGAAAAAGCTCACATTCCCGTTCGCTTCGGATTGAGTTCTTACACGATCTGCAAGGCCGCAAACGCACCCTAAAGCTCAAGGGTAGTCGAGCCGCGAGATCACTTATGCCTCTGAGGCTACGGTACCTCCACTCGCTCCCTTATGCCAAGGGGCGCGACCACTGCGAGAACGTGATTCAAGCGATAAAGGGAAGAAAAAACTCGAACAAAACTTAACGATCAGTACAAGTTTACATTCAAACGTTTCAGGGCCCCTGAGGCCATCACGACCTAAGATACGAATACTAACTTATTACATGGGCCTTCATGCCCAGGTTTGGCTCACAGGCCCTCATCATCAGCAGGTGGAACCACCTCAACCTCAAAGAGCTTGGCGAGGCGACTCCCAGGCTCCTCAGCGGCTTCGATCAGGCCCAGGCAGGCGGTTTCGTTCTCCTCGTCCGTCCGATCTGGATCTATGATGAAACCATCAGCGATGAGGTCCATGTCATACACAAACCCAGACCGAACGACTACCAGAGCCCTCTTCACGCCGTGATGCAGCCCGCCTCGTATCCTCTCACAAACGAGGCGGCCCAGCACCACCATTCGACGGATGAAGGAGTTCCCCGGGGCGTCCTCCTCGGTGTTGGCATCGGGCTCGACCCCCAGGTCGTCACATACTGAGGTGATGGCACCCTGGAGCAACTGAGTCCGCCTGGCCTCGGCCTCGAAGAGGTTTTGGAACGAGGTAGCCATCGCCTGAGCCGCCTGCTGCTCCTTCTCCAACTCTAAAACATAAGCCCCGAGTTAGCATAAGCCTAGGACCTCGACGCCAAGGCCACTGCATAACAAGAATTTTACCCTCAGAGTGGGTCTGCCAACCCATGACCTCGTCATGCAGCTCCCCGCACATCTTCTCAGACGCTCGAAGAGCCTCGTCCCTCTCTCGGACCATCCCCTTCAACGTCACAACCTCGTCTTCCAAGGTTCTGACGCGGGCGGATGCCATCCCGACCTGGATGTTGAGGGCATCGCGCTGACCACCGACTAAGGCGATGTCCTCCTCGAGCTCCTTCACACGCGCTAGCAGCAGCGCGAGGTCTTCGCGGGCTCTGGCAGCCTCTTCCCGAGCCCTTGCCATGTCTTCACGCGCCTTGGCCTCGGCCTCCCGGGCCTGCGCCGTATCCTCCCTAACCGTCGCGTGAGTGACGCGAAGCTCGGCCTTCTCGGCGCTCTGCTGGGATAGCCGCTTGTTGGCTTCCTCGACCAGGGCCCGTTGACGGACAAGTGCCGCCCACACGCCACTCTCATGACGAATGAAGAGTGACTTGCGGTGGGAGCGCTCCTTGAGCTCCTGACCATAGTTAAAACCTAACAATCAGAACCAAGGAAAAGGGAGGGATAAAGCACAAGAAAAAAAGACTAACGAACCCGGCTTACCTCAAAGGCCTCAGACATACTCCATACCAGGGTGTCCGAGACCATGCGCAGGGACTGCAATGAGTGCTTTCGGTGTCCCTCGAGGTACTCCCAGTGCTGCACCTCATCCTTGTTGTCGAGCGCAAAGAAGGGCTCGGCGCTAGGGTTGGACGCGTCCCTGAATTCAAGGGTCGACCTGCCCCAGCACGGAAGCTCCTCCTCCGCCCGCACGAGTGCTAGCCCGGCGAAGTCCGGCCACCTGGCCGACGCCTCGGCCTGGTCACCCCCTAACGCCACAGAGGTACCAGCCTGATCCGAGGCCTCGACCGTCTCGACGTCCACCTCCTACTTCCCCTTGTCATCAGGAGAATCATCGACGGTGAGGTCAATCAGGGCTGGGGTCGACCCTTGTGACGGGGCTGGCACCTCGACTGCCGGCACCACCGCCTGGACGCTAGGCAGTGGCACGACCGCCCCCCATTCCACCTCGATCGCCGGCTCCGTCGGCCGGTCCTGTTGCGGCCGCGGCTCCTCCGGCTGCGCCGCCTCTTGCCCCGCCTCTGGTGGGGCCTCCACCACCTCCTTCAATTTGTCAACATCCGCCCGCCCCGCGTCATGGACGGATGTCTCAGCCTTAGCAGCCTCCACGGTCGCCTGGGTCGTCGCGATTGACCCAGGCTCTGGCCCACCAGTGCCGGGCACCTCGAGCCCGACATCACCCGGGACCGCCTCGGCCGGCCCTGACCCTCGCACGGCGGGATCAGAGCCGGTGACCTCCTGGGCGCTTGCCCCCGTCTGGGCAGCCGCTTCCCGCTACCTAAGCCGCTCCGTCGTAGCCTAGCACTTCGTGACCCAGGCGGCGTCGTCGGCCACCGTCCGCATCATTACGGCGGCGCCCGACCTGAGCGCCTTCACGGGAGTCGGACCCGTGATGTCCGCCTTACGCTTATGCATGAGCAACAAACAAGCGCGTCAGAATAAAAAACAAGATCACCAATCACGAAAAATAGGGCAGAAAACTTACCCAGATAAGGGAACCAGGGGCCTAGACCCCGGCAGGCCAGAGCCACCCGATGGCGCCTGCGACGGCCCTACCGTTGAGCCTCCTGCTGGCCGGGTGCTCCTCGGAGTCCTGGCTAGCGGGGCATCCAAGGTCCTCTGCGCTACCGAGGCTAGCTGGCCTTGGGTCCTCACGCCCGTCGATGGTGCCCCGGCTTCTGACGCCGACGCCGCTGCTCCGACCGCTGACTGAGCCCGAGGCGCTTGGGCTCGCGGGGGCGGCGCCACCGACCCCTCCTGAGGGGCCCCAGACGAGGCGGCTCCTCTCGCCGAAGGACCCGCGCCGGCCCTTCTCTCCTCTGGCTCTCCCTTCCCCTCAACGGGCACCGGGGCTTCCCTCGACGCCTAGGAGGTCGACCCCCCAATGGGCTCCAGCAGGGGCCGCACGTTAGGGAGGTGCTCCAGAGAAGTCGCGGTGTCTTACCATGACCAGGTGTCATCGTCATCACTATCGTCGTCCTCCCCCGAGACCGTCTTGGAAGGAGACTCCTCGACCGGGAGCCCGTCGAGGCTCTATTGGCGACGGCGCTTCTTCAACAGCTCCTGCTTGAGGGCTTTGCGGACTTGACGCTTTTTGACCGCGTCTTTTTCCTCCTTCTTCTGGGCCGCCAAGAGACATCGAGCCACCCGAGCGACCCGATCTTCCGAAACCGGCAACCGCGTTTCCTTGACCACCGACAGATCCTGTACACGGACCTCGACCGAGTTAGTGGAAGAAATCCAGAAGCAAAAAGAACTTAAGATCGTTAAAACAACACTTATCAGGGGCTCAAATCCCTGGGTGGGGCGCATCAGGACCCTGTCGATGTCCTCCTGCCGGAAGCTCCCCACCATCCACCGCGCACGCCGGGCGACCTCGTCGAGGGGGAGGGACTCATGTGACATCCTGCTCCCCTCCAATGATGCCTCCGGCGTCATCTCGTTGAGCTGGAGCCGGCGCTGCGTCAGAGGCAGCACCCTCCGGTGGTGGAACGCCGCGGCCACCATCCTCGATGTCAGCCCGCGCTGACGGAGCCTCCTCAGCGCGTCGAGGAGCGGCTCCAGCTTCGGCTTGTCGTCTTCAACGATGCCGTACATCCATTTCTCCTCTCACGCCATCAGCACCTGGCCGGAGTACCTCGGTAGCTGGTCGCCGTCGTTGCGGAGGTAGAACTAGCCGTCGTGCCAGCCGCTGTTCGAAGAGATCAACTGCACCGAGATGTACTGGTCGCCTCGACCAGACCGGACTTGGAGGGTGCAGCTCCTCGCGTGCACTGCACGCCGCACCCCTCGCTCGCCCGCCTTCTTGGCGAAGTGCTCCACCCTGAAGAGGTGGAGCCACAGATTCCACTGTGGCTCCATCCCTAGGTATCCCTCGCAGACCGCCGTGAAAATGGCGGCCTATGAGATGGAGTTGGGGGCGAGGTGGTGCAGCTCCACCTTATAGTAGTGGAGGAGCGCCCACATGAAGGGGCTGGTCGGCACGCCGAACCCCCTCTCGTGGAAGGCCATGAAGCTGGAAGGCCATGAAGCTCACCACGTAACCTTCTGGAGGCACCGGTTCCCGGTGGTCAGACGGCGGCGCTCTCCACTCCGGCTGGGGCCGACTCGCCCATGACCGTAGAAGCCCGTCGCGGACCAGCTCCTCCAGCTTCCTCTCCGTTACTGAGGAACGGGCCCAAGCGTCGGTGGGGAGGATCTGGCTCTTGCCTGCCATTGTTGTTGAAGAAATGGCGCAGGCAAAGGGACGGCGGCGGCACTGGACGGTGGCTGAAGGGCGCAAGATGGCAAAGGGGGCGAAGAAAGGCAGGGAAGGCGAGAATGCAAAAGGCCTGTAGGGGTAAATGGAACCCCGGGCCCTGCTCTTATACCCCGATGGAAGTCCAACGGGCGGGCGAAAAGGTAGGAGCAGTTTTTACATTTACCTTACCTAACCGCTCCCTCAAAATCCGTAGATATGGGCACGTGTCTGCTATGCACGCCATAACCGCCGCACCACGCCGCCCACTACCACGCTGATCTCGCTTCCCCTCCTGAAAAGACGCGCTCGAAACAGGTAGGAGAAGGATCTGTGGATGGATATTCCCAGACGCATGGGTAACGGGCTCCGAGCCCGACATAAACCTCGAGGGATCGAAAGCTGGCCCTCAACCAGGGTTCGACAGCTGCCCTCGAGTAACGGAGTCAGGGACGACTAGGGATGCGCCCATACAAGGCCAGGGCTCGAGCCACGCTCTCGAGGCACCCCAAGACGTATTCGAGGCTAAAAGAGAGGTTGACGGAGGAATCCCCTCGTAGGGAGGCATCGAACCCTCGAATCCTATCGTAAGGAATCGAGATCCACACAACTACTCTTTGGCTTTTTTGAGAGCGCCTCCGTGGCCGCTAGTTGACTCCTATCGAATGGAGCATGGGCTGTAACACCTCAGGTGTTTGGCTTCCATAATTGCATTGCATTTCATAAGCATGAGCATCATTCATCTCATTCATGTCTTTATTTTGCCCGTCAGTCGTCTGATGGCGGCTTCATTTCAGACATTTAGAGCCCTCGGTGGCCGACCGGCCGCAGGCCAGTGCCGACACGTGGACGTGCGGTGGCAGCCGTATGCCGGCCATGGCCCCACCGGTCAGGTCGTGGGCATCTACAGGTCCCCACGACGTCCACAGCTCGCTTCTCCCTTTATTCCTCCCTTCTTCCTCCCTTTGTGCATGCCGAGGCAGAAAAGAGGGCCGCCGCCGTTGCCGTGAGCTCTGCCGCCATCGTGCGAGCTCGCCATCGCGTTGCAGCCACCCAGACTCCATCCACAGCTCTGCCAGGGACACCACCACCTCCTCCATGCCTTACTTGAGCCAATTGCGCGGAGGTAAGGGGCACATTGCCGTTTCCGCCACCGCGAGATCTCGCCGGCGTTCGTTCGCGCGATGGCTCACCGTGGCCAGCACAGCACCGTGCACCTCTGCTTTCCCTAGTGCGTGTTCCTTCTTCCCTACCACCCGTAGATGCTCTAGTGATGACGCTACCGCAAATGCCAGCCAAACCGGACCGGAACGCGGCCGCGCACTACCGCGCCATGGCCGCCGATGAGGTGCTCACGCGACCACGCTACTCCACTCCATCTCGGTCATCTTTAGTAGCCTCATTAGGTCCGCCAAGGCTCCAGGGAGCTGACGCACCCCTCTGCTGGCCATCTAGCGGTCGGAGCTCGCTGGCGCACCACCGCGCGCCATCACCGAGCCGCCGCCGCCAAGGCCGAGAAAGCTAGGGTCGGGTAGAGTCCATAGTTTAGGGGTTAGGCGATGCAGAAGGTCGAGAGGAACCTAGTGGTGCCCTTCCCCTTGCCGGAGATGCCGCCGTCGGCGAGCTGGAGCTCGCCGGAGCTGCGGCTCCTCCTTCTCTGTTCCCCTCTCTCTGACTAGCGGGTCCCGCCTGTCAAACGCAGGCGTGGACGGGAGTTTGAGCAGGCCACGAGCTGGGCCGCACTGGCGGGTCGGGCCGGCCCAGTAGCTCTTTTTGATTTTGAAATTTTGGTTTTTCTTTAGTTATTTCATAGTTTTGAATGCTGTTTGTGATTTTTATATCTAGGGTTTGACTTGTCCAAAAATTGTGATTTAAATTTTGTTGGACTCTGTGTGAAGTGTAGTATTTTGGAAAAATATCAAATACATATGTGATGTTTATTTTCTAGAAGAATTAATTAGGCCTTTGAAATGTGTTTTAAATTGAATGCAAACTTGTTAAATGGATAACTTGAGTTGTATTGTTCCAAAAATTATGAAAATTTGTGAGTAGGTGATTTCATGTCCATACTAGCTCTGGTAAAAATTTGGGTACTAGTGCTTGAGTACTTTTCAAGTTATAATGCTATCATATTATATTAGAAGATACATGAATGAATTTTAGTAATTTTTCTATATGTGCAATGCTCATGAAATTTTATGGAGAGTGTCCTGGTACCCAAAGGCTGCTAAGAAAAATATGGTTTCTATTGTTTGATACTTTTCAATGTGATTTATTATTTATGCAAAAATCATCATTTTTGGGTTTTGAATTTTGTGTAGGGAGTTTCTATGAATAACTTTAGTTCAAATTTTTACTATAGCCTCCTATTGAGGCAGAGAGTTTCCTGTAATTTTTGTAGAATTTTCTAAGCAGCTTGCATATAAGTTTAATTTCCCACTTAATTAACTAAGTAAATTAAGAAAGGGGGTCAAAATAAATGTTTGGGTTGGCACACCTTACTTTCTGGTGTTTTCATGACATGTGTGAACTAGTAGTGTCATTAGTTTGGTCATAAGGGTAGGTTGACACATGAATAAATATTTAATTTTCACATTTCTAGGTTCTTTGGACAGCTGGTAGCATTTTTGGATTTGAACCTTGATCAAAGTGTTTACTGGGAAACTTGTGAATACCATAGTGGTAGTAAACTTGTTAAACTAGCTTGTGTCAAAATTTGGTGGCATTTGGCCTAGTAGTCTAGGAGTTGTAGCTGTTTAAAGTGGCTGTCCAGAAATGGCTGCTCTCTGTTTGGAGAGGACAGATTTCTGGAAATTTAGAATTTCGACTAGGTAAACTTTGGAATTAAGTGTTGATGTCTGAAAGTGAATTTTAGAGCATTTTATAAGCTTTCCAGATTGTCTTCTATCATGCCTTTAGGATTTGGGAATCTACAGTTGTGTTGGAAATACTTAGTTGCTGTCCAGAATGTGTTGTCATATTTTGTGCTTGGTTGGTGGTAACCTAAGTAATGTTGTTCTTGTGATTGTTAGGTGTTAGGGACTTAACTGAGGAGGAACATCTATACATTAGGTTGTGTAGATTAGGTAAGTACTTCTCTACCGGAGAAGAGATTTGCACTTATTATTGAAGTGATTTGAATAGAGCATTAGGAATTGCTGTAGTGCATTTCATCCCGAGCATACTGCATTCCTTCTTATGCATCCATGAGATTTACTATGCATTCATGCAATAGGTGTTCCGGAGGGAGTGACGCTCCTTGAGTTTGAGGGGGCGATTCCGGAGGAGGATCAGGAGCAGCCGAGGGAGCCCGAGGACCCAGCCGGCGAAGGAGTTCCCGTAGACAATCTACCTGAGTGCCCGGATCATCGCCCGTCCTCGTTCCTGAAAGGCAAGCCCCGGTGCATGCTGACCCAATTATTTTATATATCAATCTTGAGTATTTTTACTTGTTTACTGCATTAAGTTGTAGGAGTGGTGTGAAAACACTTGTTGCATTATACCTGTCCTTGTCCAGATATCGTACTTAAATCCTAAATTAGGTTTAGGCATGTGTCAATGCTTAGCCCTGCTTAGTCCGGTAGAAGTCGGGTGATTTCCGGTCATTCGCGAGATGTAGGAATGGGTCACAAGTGGCTATGTTGGCTATCGTGGATGGAACCATGCCTTAAAATGAATTTGAGACCGGGCGGGAGTTCGATAGTGCAGCCGCAAAACACTTCACGTCTTGGGTGCGGAGCTATGCCTGTCTGAGTCATTTAAGGACCGATTCGCTGTACGTCCTTGTGTCATGTTGAACGCAGTCTAACACTTAGTTGGCCGGATAAGTCGTTCCGATCGCGAAGCCGAGTAATACGGTTCAGGCCGGGAATCGAATGGTAGGTCGCATCTTGGAGGTAGTAAGGATGTGCTTGGGGATATTGGCGTGAGACCAAGGGGGGTTAGAGTCCCTATCACCTGGCAGAGTGTTGCCCTTGGGGATGCGGCATCATTCGAACCCGTGACTCCTGAATTGTACGAAAGGTGGCTTGTGCGACCCTGGCAGGGGCCTGCGCGGTGAGTGTTAGAAATACCCCTCCAGCTGGATAGGAATTCGATTCGAATCGTCGTCGCTCCCGGTTAGTGAGCACTTGACTTGAGCAGCGGCAACATTGATCTCATTAAATTGAAAAGATGGTGAAATGACTGATATAATGATGCCGCAATTTATACCTGCTATGGATATAATAAGATTATTGTTTGATTATAATCAAGTGAATGTTTAGTACAGGTGCTAAGATAGATGACAGGTTAATGTTAAAAATAACTGCTAGTATAGGTTAAAAGAGTTTCAATTACTTATGCTTTTCCGCAAATGTGATGTCAGCCAGCTCCACTTACGAAAGCCTTGCATGATCCTTGGTGTCTTTTATTTTCTGTTTCGATGGGTAAGTCTAGCTGAGTACATTCCAGTACTCAGGGTTTATTCCCTCCTGTTGTAGATGACATGCTTTATCAGGGCTTCTGCAAGAACTGCCTCCACCCCGCGGGTGATGAGGACTAGATCACTCGGGCATGATCGTCTATTAGTTTACTTTCCTAAATGCTTTTGTGGGATGTTGATCTGTAAGACTGGCAGTAGTATTTGAATAATGTGTGTGTGTTATGCTTCCGCTACTTTATGAACTCGGTTTGTAATAATTTGCGACTCCGTGTGTTGTAAGTGGATTTCCGAACTACTTGTGAAATGTAACGTGTGATGTGTTATGTTGAATGATGCGATCTTGGTTATAAACGAGTTGCTTAGAAATCCTTCGTGGTTTCGATTGACTACCGGGATTATATGGGCTCAAGTTCGAAAATTTAAGCATTTCGGCACTTGTTTTTGTACTTGTGCTCTTATAATTTGGTCGGTTCTGTTACAGCTGGTACCGGAGCAGAATTCAACATTAAACACATTGTACGAGTATTTGAAAACAAAAGTGTTTGTTTGCGAAAAGTGTTAAAAATCTGAAATTTATTTCTATAAGTATGCCAGTGATCACATCCCTTAGCCCAAATAAGGAGTCTTAGGTGGCTTATTAAAAGACTAACTTGGGGGTCTTGTTTGTTTTTGTTTCGTCGTCCATACGGCGTGATATTGTATGGATGCCATCCACTTGGGTGGTAATGTATGGATCAAACACCTCGACGCTCTGGTAAGTGTGAGTTGTGAGAGCATGATCGTCCAACCGGCGATCTAGGGGAGAGTAGTTATGGTTACTTGCATACTTACATGTTCAAACCATGTAATTATGAAAGTACTTAATTGTGGGTATATATGTCGGGTAGTTGTGATACTGAAGTATATACATCGGGGATGTGTATATGGAATATATTTAGTTTACTGCTTACTTGTGTGCTTATATTGGGAAACTGTTGGGCTGAAATGAGATTTTCTGCAGGTACACTAATAGCGCAAACGAGTAGACCGATAGTTTCACCTATATGAAGAACGTATGTATGCCACCGCCTAGCGTTAGCAGTTTATGATTCTACTAGGGTGAGAGGGCGTACGGAACGTGCATGCATCATGTTAAATTCATGTCATACATTTCATTTTACTCCCTCCTTAAAATTTCGATGGTCCCGACTAAATTAAATTTCGTATCCCCTAAATTATCCTCACTTTAAGTCATATCTTGTTGCTACAGATGGCTCGCACCAAGAGGATCGCTCGCAAGTCAACTGGAGGCAGGGCTCCTCGCCACCAGCTTGCTCCACGTGAGCCCCGCCCTGAGCCCACCGAGGCGGAAAGGTTGAGGGCCGAGTTGGCTGAGGTGACTGCTGCTAGAAATGCGGCTCAGCAACAACTGGAGCAAGTGATACATGACAGAGATCAGGAGACACTTGTGGTCCAGAGGTTGACTGTGGCTAATCACAACTGTCAGCGCATGCTGGTCCACGTGATGAACCAGCGGGATGAAGCCTGGCACGAAGAGAACATCATGAGGGCTCGTCAGGTGGAGCTTGAGCAACAGTTAGAAGCTGCAGAAGAATACAATGAAAATCTTCATGAGGAAGTGCACCGCCTAAACAATCAGCTCAATCCTCTACTTCCTCATGACAATGACGAGGATGAGGAGATGGGCTCTAGAGTCTTCATGGCTGAAGGTGATGACGACATGGAGGTCAATGGGCCACATAATGCCCCACCAGAAGAAGAAGAAGAAAATGAGGAGCTAGAGCCTGCTAGTGACGAGGATGGCGGGGAGATCTTCGACACTAACTCTTGTGCCTTCCATGTGTGGGAGTGGGGCTTTGTAATAACTTAGCTTTTGGGATGTAATATCGAACCCTATGTTATCCTGGATGTTAGTGTGAACATGTTAAATTTCGGTTACAAATGGATGTCTCATTGTGTTGTGTTCAGTGATGGTGTCATGATTAGCACCCTTCGGTGCCACAACGAAACCGAGGGCCTCCTATGGCGTGCGACATAAGGTTGTGCTGCTTGGTACGCGCTGGTATCAAGGTGGCTATTCATGATCCACCATGGAACTCTACCAATGGGATGTCTCCTAGTGGTCATTTCTTGGTTAGCCTTTCATATTTGACTAGAAGTTTAGATCGAATCCGGACCCCAGTTGCGTAAGGTTGAAATCCCGTTGATATCGATGTAACCTGTCCAGTCACGTTTGTGCTCCCTGCATGTGAGCCTTTAATAAATTCCACCTTTTCATCGAAAGATATCTTGTTTGTTATGTCCATCGCATAATTGCGTCAATTGATGCGCTTGATGAGGTTGTGTGGTTGTGATGAATTACTGTGCCTCGGTTGTTTGAGAATTCATTTTTAATGAAATCAGTTTAGTATATTTGCACAATTCATCTACAAATTTCCCACATCGTCAGTGCTCATTGGGTATGCATTTTGCAGATGGTGTACAATGTCACAGAACCTCCTAATTATGATGGCCCACATGTACCCGTCATCGTCATAATGACCTCTGATAGTCGTACTTACGTTCCTCATAACTTAAAAGGCCTGCTTTCCTCCGAACAGGATCCAATCACAGGAGTATTGCAATATTACAACAGTTTATTCAAAATATTCAACAGAGTAAAGTAGCGGAAGTCTTACAATAACATAGGGTTACAAACCAGTTTTCAAACTTCAAACCTTATGTAACATTATTACAAACCAGTAGTAGAGAAGTATCGGTAGTAACTTTATTACATCACACAAACGAGATGCCTTGCCCAAAGGCCACACAGTCTACTCGTCGTCACTTTCTTCAGCCACAACGGTCATGCAACAAGGCTCGAAGCAGACTTGTTCATGAACCGCACCTGCAACAAGGGGTTCAACAAACCCTGAGTACGAGAGTACTCAACAAGACTTACCCGACTAAGACAAAGACTCCAAGGGCATGCTAGCTTTAGGGAATCAAGGTACGGGTATTCAAGAATCAAAATTTTCTTTTGCAGAAAAGTTTACTAAGGTAAGTCCTTATCTTCAATATTTTACTTTTACCATTGATGGTTCATTAACCAATTCTAGGTGATCCTAATCTAGATCAAAGTAATTATCATCAAAACCTTTCTCATTTTTTCTTTCAATTCCAGTTCTTAACTACGATGCAAGTCAGGTGATCAAGTCTCCATAACCGAGGAGCAACGACGATTCGAACCGATTATACCCAGCTGGGGATCTCTAACATCACGATATATGTAGAACCAAATCTTGCATATATCAACCCTCATTTAGATCTCCTAAAACCAGAACGTGTCCATCACCACCGGAGAGTACAGTACTCCTCGAACCCGGCCCGATTCTAGCCCCGAGGGTACACGCTACTCCCGCCATCTCTCCACTCCCAGTGCGAGGTTAGACGTTCTCGTAATGGAATCACCAACATTTTGGGCTTACCTAAGGCATGAGGCTAGTTGCAAAGTCTCGAACATAACAGGCTTACAACGAACGGTCCTTAACCGATAAGGCGGAAACACTACATTGAGACTCCTTTCCCAATGCATGTTAGCAGTGGCCAAACCACCCGCTCGATCTTTCAAGTTCATTCTCATATTTCAATATTCATTAAGTATGTCGTCATGGTCATGTAAACATTTTATTTAAAAGCTTAACTTCTAAGCATAGCGAAGCATACTACGCATTTTCAGTAAAACAGGTATCAAGGTTGATATCACAATAATCAAGGATGACAATGCAGCAATTAGGTTATCACTCAACTCCTAATTACTTAATGCAGTAAACCAAAGTATAAATAATAAAACTTTTGTAAAAACTCAAGGTAGGGTTTAAATGCACCGGGGCTTGCCTTGCTCTGACCCGACGACTGACTCAGACTCGAGGACTCCAACGTCTGGTCCGGAACCCACCGACAATAGCTCTTCTCCGGAAGCTTGCTCGGTGACTTCGACTTCTTCGAAAGCGGGAACTACACGAGTACATAACATGCTTTAACATGATGCTCAATGATAAACATGATGCTTGATGATGATATGCCACGAGTTACGACTTGAGTACAACTTCCCTTCGCGGTACAGTCGCAAAATAGAAAACCTACTAACTAGTAGCGACAAAACTAGCGATACCAGCTTTTATCCCTAAGTAAGTTACTAACAAGCTCAAACATGGAATTAAGGTGCCAAAGATCACCAAAGAGTAGTGACCTAAGGACATCACTCAATCAAAAGGGCACACAACACTTAAAGTTCTCAAATTAACATTTATTTACTATTTAATTAATTAGGGCATAATTAATAGTTGATCAAACTTTATCTAAATAAGCTCAAACTTTTTCTATGGATTAAGAATGATTTAAAACAGTGTCACAATAAATTTCATAATTTTTGGATTAATAAATAAATTATTAAAATTCATGGAAGTTGCATTTAATCTTTATTGGAACTAATTAAATCTACTGCACAAAGTAATCAAATTTGACATTTAACATTTTTCCTAGATAGTTTACATATTGAGAGACTTACCCAAAAATTTTCATGAATTTTGGAGCTCTACACAATTTTTAGTGAAATAAACAAATAGCATCACTATTCAAAATTTTGAAAAAGAAAAACAAAAACCGAACCGGGCCGATTCCCCTTCTCTTCCTCCGGCTCGGCCCACTGAGCGGCCCGCTCGCGCGCACCCGTGCGCTCGCGCCCACACTCGCCGGCGCTCGGCCCAGCAACACGGCCCAGCCCGCTCGCTCGCCCGCGCGCGCTCGCTCTCTCTCCCGCACTCGCTGACAGGACGACCCCACATGTCCTCGCCTTCCTCCTCCTCCCTCGCTCTCTCCCGCGACCCGGCCATGCCTGCACGGTGGCCGGCCGGCGAGCGCTGCTTCGGTCACCCAACCAAGCGACGCTACAGCACCAGCACAACATGGCGAATCCATTTTCCCACCTAGCAGCTACCCTACGGCCTCGGAAGGATCCTCCCGACGGCCATGGCGGCACGGCGACCCCGGTGACCGGCGTCCCGACGATCTACCATGGTAGCGTCTAAAGCAAGGGCATGGGAAGCATCAGGAGCTCACAACGGTTGCAGCGAAGCACTCGGGAAGCTCGGAGCGGCGGTGGAAGATGCTGGCCATGTGAGGCGGCACGGTCGCCGGAGTTGGGCACGGGGACGGGTGGCTGCGGTGATTCAGACGAAATTGGGCTAGCTCAAATGGTTCACGAGGTGCGCGAGGTCGAGGCGAACGTGATGACGTGCTTTGCGTGGCTGGAGGTGGCTCGACGGCGGCAGCGGCGAGCGGCGGAGCTGCGGTGGCGGCGGTGGCGAAAACGGAGAAGAAAAAGAAGAACACGGCGACCTCGACATATATATAGACACGGCCACGGTGCTCGGCTGTAGAAGGCGCGTGTCGTCGCGCTGGCGGTCTTGGCGCGCGCGAAGGCCGTGGAAGCCGTCCGACGGCTCGCCGGCGCCCATACCGCGCGGTGGTCGGCGGTGATTGGCCGGCTACTGTAGCTGTCCCCCCCAAATTTGAATTTTCAAACTGTTTTCTCAAATTACTCTCAAATTCATGTGGAAACTTGAAAAACTTCCAATATATTAAATCTTCAGAATTTCAAGCTCTACAAGTTTTGTATTGAACACTTTTTCAAATTCTAACTGGATTTTGAAATTTGAGCTAAATTCAAAAGGGGACACATTTTTGGAATTTGGTAATTTAGAAATTACTTTGGATTCCATATTGAAACTTCAAAATCTCCAAACACCAAGGTTGTACATCTTGACAAGACCTACAACTTTTCTGTTCAAAACATTTTCAAATTCTGCCTCCATTTTGAAATCTTAGTTTGGGGACAAAAATGAGTTAAATCTGAAATTTGTTTATTTTCAAAATTGCTCCACATTTTTCACTAAAACTTTGAAAACTCAAAACACCAAAGTTGTAGCCCTTGAAAAGGTCTACAAACTTGGTTTTGAACTTTTTCCCAAATTTTGCTTAGATTTTGAATTATTTCAAAAGGGGTAAAACAGGGTTTTGAAATTTAGGGTTTTCGGAGGAATTTTCAATTGGAATTTGTTGCTACTTTAATTAGTGATTACTTAGTGATCAAAACATCACCCAAGGGCATCATTTGGACCATCTTGACATGGTTGACCAAATGTCACTCTTAGTTGACCAATTTAGCTTTTGAAATTCTTTTCCATTTTCCCCAAATTTGAATTTAAATTCGAATCGGAAAACTCGTGACAAGTTTTTGGACTACAACTCAAACTCAAACTTGGAGCTTCATTTTAAGGGTTGCACTTGAGCTCATACCCTACACTTGGCACTAGTGTGTAACACAGTCACACACCTCAAATTATGCAGGGCATGGACTAAGTATTTGCGGTGGCATTCGAAATTAGGGTTTTCGGTTCGGAGCACACCACTGAGAAGCACATCCAATCTAGATAAGTAAACTTGTTTTAGTTGATGCACAACAAGGTTGACCTAATCATGGATGCTTTGCAATGCATTATGATGACATGACAGATTTATTAGCACTATAACACCCGGGGTGTTACATACAATCTCCGTCGTGGTTGTGGCATTGAGGATGAGGATCAGCCACCCCCTCTGCCACCACCCACTCTGGCGGAATTGATGTAGACGGTGGTTGAAGGTCAGCGCCTGTTAGCAGACGCTATGCGCCAGCTAGTCAACCGGGATGCTTGGCACGGTCGTTAGGGACCGGAACCAAATCAGCATAGTGACTTCAAGGATTTTCTTGACACCAAGCCCCCGCTCTTTGAGGAGGCGGAGGAACCTCTGCAAGCTGATGAGTGGTTGAATACCATTGAGTAGAAGTTCCGTCTGCTTCGTCTGACTGAGGAGATGAAGACCGAGTATGCTTCCCACGAACTGCATGGCCCCGCTAGTATTTGGTGGAGTAACTACCGCTCCACGTTGCCTCCTAATGTCCCAATCGCTTGGGACCAGTTTAAAACGGCTTTCCGTGGAAATTACATTCCTCCAGGTTTGATGGCTATGAAGCACACTGAGTTCATGAGGTTAACCCAAGGCAATAAGAGTTTGACAGAATACCTGCAAGCCTTTAACAACCTTGCGAGGTATGCAACTGAGTTTGTGGATACTGATGCTAAGAAGATTGCTAGCATCAAGTGTGGCCTCGGTCCAAAGCTGATGAAGACCATGGGCACTAGCAAATGTGCTACTTTCAATGATTTTATCAGTGATGCTCTGACCCAAGAAAATAATAATTCTATCTATGCTGCTTCTAAGAGCAGCAAGAGGGCCCTTGAGGCAGGTGCTTCACAGTCCCAAGCTCCAGCTGCACCGAGGGCTCCTCCTCACCCTCCTGCCACAAGTGCTAAGTTCCGTCCCCCGCAGAAGAAGGCTCCAGCTAAGACTGGGTTTCGCAAAGCATATACAGTGTCTCTGCCAAAGGGTAGTTCAGGCCAAGGCAGCTCCAATGTCCCTCCCAGCAACATGCCTTGCTGGAACTGCAACAAACTAGGTCATTGGTCTAGGAACTGTCCATATCCTAAGAAGAATGCAAATCAAGATGGCCGTCAGGGGCATGTTCATTATAATAGTATTGAAGAAATTCCATCTAGTGAGGTAGTCACTGCTGGTAAGTTCCTAGTTGACCAACATTCTGCAGTGGTGCTATTTGATTCAGGTGCTTCGCATTCCTTTATCAGTCCTATGTTTGCATCGAAGTTTGCACACAAATTACATACTGTTGAAGGTGGGGGTTATTGCATTAGAGCGGCAAGTGGGAATATTTCCACAAATCAAGTAGTAAGAGATCTAGAATTTGAAATAGAAGGGCGAAAGTACTCGCTTACCTTAGTGGTTTTGCCTGGATTAGGCATAGATGTTATTTTGGGCATGAATTGGATGAGTCAGAATGGGGTACTCATTGATACATCCACCCGGGTAGTTATGCTCAGAGATCCTACTGATTAAAAAGGTTTTCTAGTGCAACTTTCCAGGAAAATTGATCTTTCTAGTGAAGTTCATGCGGTGCAAGCGAAGGCATTAGCTGATATTCCCGTAATGAGTGAGTTTCCTGACTTTTTTCCCGATGATTTGCCAGGACTACCTCCGGATCGGGATGTGGAGTTTAAAATCGAGTTGTTGCCTGGCACGGCACCCATCTCTAGAAGACCCTATAGGATGCCTCCGAATGAACTAGCTGAACTTAAGGTGCAGTTGAATGAACTTTTGAAGAAGGGGCTGATTCGTCCTAGTTCGTCTCCGTGGGGATGTCCTGCTATCTTTGTAAAGAAGAAGGACTAGTCGTTGCGGATGTGCGTAGATTATAGGCCTCTGAATGCAGTCACTGTCAAAAATAAGTATCCTCTACCGCGCATCGACATCTTGTTTGATCAGTTGTCTAAAGCTAAAGTCTTTTCCAAGATCGATCTGAGGTCTGGCTACCATCAAATTAAAATCCGTCCGAAAGATGTTCCAAAAACAACTTTCTCTACAAGATACAGTCTTTATGAGTATCTTGTTATATCCTTTGGCTTGACCAACACCCCCGCACACTTCATGTACTTGATGAATTCAGTGTTTATGCCCGAATTGGACAAGTTTGTGGTGGTATTTATTGATGACATCTTGATATATTCTGAAAATGAGGAAGACCACGCTGAACATCTGCATATAATCCTCATAAGACTGCGTGAACATCAACTGTATGCAAAATTCAGTAAGTGCGAATTCTGGCTTCGTGAAGTACCTTTCCTTGGGCATGTGTTGTCCGATGGGGGAATTATGGTGGATCCCGCTAAGGTACGAGAAGTACTGAACTGGAAGGCTCCTATCTCGGTTTACGAGGTCCGGAGTTTTCTTGGATTGGCTGGCTATTATCGTCGCTTCATCCCGGATTTCTCTAAAATAGCCAAGCCAATGACTCGGTTGCTGCAAAAAGACACCAGGTTTGTTTGGACTCCTGAGTGTGATGCGGCTTTTCACAAACTATGAACCCTCCTAACCTCAGCTTCGGTTTTGGCGCAACCGGATATCGAGAAACCATTTGATGTGTATTGTGATGCCTCAGGCATAGGTTTGGGAGGTGTTCTGATGCAGGAAGGCCGAGTAATTGCATATACCTCTCGACAACTTCGGAAGCATGAGGTGAATTATCCAACGCATGACTTAGAACTCGCTGTAGTTGTTCATGCTTTGAAAGCCTGGCGAATTATCCAACGCATGACTTAGAACTCGCTGTAGTTATTCATGCTTTGAAAGCCTGGCAGCACTATCTGTTGGGCAATGTTTGCAATATCTATACTGACCATAAAAGCCTCAAATATATCTTCACCCAACCCGAGTTGAATATACATCAAAGAAGATGGCTTGAGTTGATTAAAGATTATAATCTTCAAGTGCACTATCATCCTAGCAAGGCAAATGTGGTTGCTGATGCTTTAAGCCATAAGTCTCATTGCCACTCCTTAGTTGAAAGTGATTTTCATCCATCTCGCCTTCTACACCCAACAATTCTGTACAACATCACTGTCAGTTGCACTCTCAAGAGCAGAATTATTGAGCTCCAAAAGACTGACACTGGTATATTCCACATCAAGCGTAAGATGAAAGAGCAAGAAACTAAACATTTCAGGGTAGATGAAGAGGGTGTGCTATGGTCTAAGGATAGGTTAGTGGTGCCTAAGGACCGAGAGCTTAGAAATCAGATCCTGTCTGAAGCACATTCCTCTAAGTTGTCCATCCATCCTGGTAGCAATAAGATGTATTACGATTTGAAGCCATACTATTGGTGGACCAAAATGCGGAAAGAAATAGCTGCATATGTTGCTAGGTGTGATACCTGCTGTAGGGTTAAGGCTGTGCACATGAAAGCTGGATTGCTTCAACCACTTTCTATCCCAAGTTGGAAATGGGAGGAGATAAGTATGGATTTCATTGTTGGACTTCCTCCTACTATCAAGAATCATAACTCTATCTGGGTAATTGTAGATCGCTTAACCAAGTCGGCTCACTTCATTCCTGTTCGAGTAGACTATCGTCCTACTGACTATGCCGAGTTGTACTTCAATCAGATAGTCTGGCTCCATGGGGTACCTCATACTATCATTTCTGACCGTGGTCCACAGTTCACTGCTCGTTTTTGGGAGCACTTGCATCATCTTCTGGGAACCAAGTTAGTGAGAAGCTCTGCTTATCACCCCCAGACGTCAGGTCAGACTGAACGAGTTAACCAAATCTTGGAGGATATGTTATGGGTGTGTTTTATTTCGTCCAAGGGTTCATGGGAGAAATGGTTGCCTCTAGCTGAGTTCTTGTATAATAATAGTTACCAAGAGAGCATTAAGATGACCCCATTCGAAGCATTGTACGGTCGTAAGTGTAGAACCCCACTAAATTGGATAGAAGCTGGCGAGAGATGGTATTATGGTATTGATTTTGTCAAGGAAGCTGAGGAACAAGTTCATACCATCAAAGTACATATGGCTGTAGCTCAATCTAGACAGAAAAGTTACGCTGATCGCCTTAGAAAACCAATCGAGTTTGAAGTTGGAGACTCGTCTATCTGAAAGTTTCCCCTATGAAGAGTGTACAACGTTTTGGTGTGAAGCGGAAGCTTGCACCGAGATACGTGGGTCCTTTCCAGATCATAGGCAAGAGTGGAGCTGTCGCGTATAAGATCCAGTTACCTCCTAAAATGAGCGCCATTTTCAATGTTTTCCATGTATCTCAGTTAAAGAAGTGTCTTCGGGTTCCTGAAGAAAGAGTTCCATTAGGGGATATCAGGCTAGAATCTGATCTAACTTATAAAGAAAAGCCAGTCCATGTGATTGACACTCGAGAGCGGGTAACTAGAAGTCGAGTGGTTAAGTGGTATAAAGTAATGTGGAGTAATCAGGGTAGTGAGAGTGATGCTACGTGGGAGCGAGAAGACTATTTACGTGATGGTTATAAGGAATTCTATCAACAATGGTACGCTTTCCAAATCTCGGGATGAGATTTTTATAAGGGGGAGGGCTGCAACACCTCAGGTGTTTGGCTTCCATAATTGCATTGCATTTCATAAGCATGAGCATCATTCGTCTCATTCATGTCTTTATTTTGCTTGCAACATGAGTATGCAACATACCCTAATGTGCTTGTTTCATAATTTACTTGCTTATGAAATGTGAGTGGTGCAACTTGTAGATACAACATGGGATCTCATACTTGGAAACATGGCAATGTTGTTAGTATACCATGATAAGCTTAATTGTTGCAACAAGGCCTTGAAACATGTGCAACATTTTGGGGAAAACAATTGTTTGCTTGTTTCAACTTATGTGACACTAGGAATTTTGTGTAACCAATGTGTAGAGTGGCTAATTATATCTTATAACACCTTAATTTCAATTAGGGTAATTAGTGGAACAAAGTTCATGTTGACCAAAATGACCAAAATACCCTCCTAAGTGCTGTTGACCAACCCTTGACCCCTAGAATGCTTTGGTTTGACTGTTTAAAAAGTCCAGCTTAGAAATCTTGCATGGAGGAGCAACCTTAAGCAAAGTTGTAGAGAATTTCCTAAGGAACAAAAGTTCTAATATGGTCATCTCATGAAAATGACCAGAACATGCTCAAAAATGGCCCACAAGTCGGTTTGAGGAGCTGCCCACACTTAGAAAAATTCTAAGTCTGAAAAGTTGAAATTTCAGTTTCAATGTACCTCACTTCAACGCCATGTAACTCAAAAACCAGGCCGAACCAGTCCATGAGCCAATTGACAAAGTTGTAGTCCTCATATAGCTCTACAATTTTCATGTTAACACCTACCGCTGACTCGAGCTGGATTAGGAGATAATTAGCGCCAAAGTTCCCCTATCAGTCGTCTGATGGCAGCTTCGTTTCAGACATTCAGAGCCCTCGGTGGCCGATCGGCCGCAGGCCAGTGCCGATGCGTGGACACGCGGTGGCGGCCGTACGCCGGCCGTGGCCCCACCGGTCAGGTCGCGGGCGTCTACAGGTCGCCACAACGTCCACAGCTCGCTTCTCCCTTCATTCCTCCCTTCTTCCTCCCTCCGTGCACGTCGAGGCAGAAAAGAGGACCGCGAGCTAGGCCGCGCTGGCGGGTCGGGCTGGCCCAGTAGCTCTTTTTGATTTTGAAATTTTGGTTTTTCTTTAGTTATTTCACAGTTTTGAATGCTATTTGTGATTTTTATATCTAGGGTTTGACTTGTCCAAAAATTGTGATTTAAATTTTGTTGGACTCTGTGTGAAGTGTAGTATTTAGGAAAAATATCAAATACATATGTGATGTTTATTTTCTAGAAGAATTAATTAGGCCTTTGAAATGTGTTTTAAATTGAATGCAAACTTGTTAAATGGATAACTTGAGCTGTATTGTTCCGAAAATTATGAAAATTAATGAGTAGGTGATTTCATGTCCATACTAGCTCTAGTAAAAATTTGGGTACTAGTGCTTGAGTACTTTTCAAGTTATAATGCTATCATATTATATTAGAAGATACTTGAATGAATTTTAGTAATTTTTCTATATGTGCAATGCTCATGAAATTTTATGGAGAGTGTCCTGGTACCCTAAGGCTGCTAAGAAAAATATGGTTTCTATTGTTTGATACTTTTCAATGTGATTTATTATTTATGCAAAAATCAGCCTTTTTGACTTGTGAATTTTGTGTAGGGAGTTTCTTTGAATAACTTTAGTTCAAATTTTTACTATAGCGTCCTAGTGAGGCAGAGAGTTTCCTGTAATTGTTGTAGAATTTTCTAAGCAGCTTGCATATAAGTTTAATTTCCCACTTAATTAATTAAGTAAATTAAGAAAGGGGGTCAAAATAAATGTTTGGGTTGGCACACCTTACTTTCTGGTGTTTTCATGACATGTGTGAACTAGTAGTGTTATTAGTTTGGTCATAAGGGTAGTTTGACACATGAATAAATATTTAATTTTCACATTTCTAGGTTCTCTGGACAGCTGCTAGCATTTTTGGATTTGAACCTTGATCAAAGTGTTTACTGGGAAACTTGTGAATACCAAAGTGGTAGTAAACTTGTTAATCTAGCTTGTGTCAAAATTTGGTGGCATTTGGCCTAGTAGTCTAGGAGTTGTAGCTGTTTAAAGTGGCTGTCCAGAAATGGCTGCTCTCTGTTTGGAGAGGACAGATTTCTGGAAATTTAGAATTTCGACTAGGTAAACTTTGGAATTAAGTGTTGAGGTCTGAAAGTGAATTTTAGAGCATTTTATAAGCTTTCCAGATTGTCTTCTATCATGCCTTTAGGATTTGGGAATCTACAGTTGTGATGGAAATACTTAGTTGCTGTCCAGAATGTGTTGTTGTGATATTTTGTGCTTGGTTGGTGGTAACCTAAGTAATGTTGTTCTTGTGATTGTTAGGTGTTAGGGACTTAACTGAGGAGGAACATCTATACATTAGGTTGTGTAGATTAGGTAAGTACTTCTCTACCGGAGAAGAGATTTGCACTTATTATTGAAGTGATTTGAATAGAGCATTAGGAATTGCTGTAGTGCATTTCATCCCGAGCATACTGCATTCCTTATTATGCATCCATGAGATTTATTGTGCATTCATACAATAGGTGTTCCAGAGGGAGTGACGCTCCTCGAGTTTGAGGGGGCGATTCCAGAGGAGGATCAGGAGCAGCTGAGGGAGCCCGAGGACCCAGCCGGCGAAGGAGTTCCCGTAGACGATCTACCTGAGTGCCCAGATCATCGCCCGTCCTCGTTCCTGAAAGGCAAGCCCCGGTGCATGCTGACCCAATTGTTTTATATATCAATCTTGAGTACTTTTACTTGTTTACTGCATTAAGTTGTAGGAGTGGTGTGAAAACACTTATTGCATTATACCTGTCCTTGTCCAGATATCGTACTTAAATCCTAAATTAGGTTTAGGCACGTGTCAATGCTTAGCCCTGCTTAGTCCGGTAGAAGTCGGGTGATTTCCGGTCATCCGCGAGATGTAGGAATGGGTCACGAGTGGCTATGTTGGCTATCGTGGATGGAACCATGCCTTAAAATGAATTTGAGACCGGGCGGGAGTTCGATAGTGCAGCCGCAAGACACTTCACGTCTTGGGTGCGGAGCTATGCCCATCTAGTCGTTTAAGGACCGATTCACTGTACGTCCTTGAGTCATGTTGAACGCAGTCTAACACTTAGTTGGCCAGATAAGTCGTTCCGACCGCGAAGCTGAGTAATACGGTTCAAGCCGAGAATCGAATGGTAGGTCACATCTTGGAGGTAGTAATGATGCGCTTGGGGACATTGGCGTGAGACCAAGGGGGGTTAGAGTCCCTGTCACCTGGCAGAGTGTTTCCCTTGGGGATGCGACATCATTCGAACCCACGACTCCTGAATTGTACGAAAGGTGGCTTGTGCGACCCTGGCAGAGGCCTGCGCGGTGAGTGTTAGAAATACCCCTCCAGCTGGATAGGAATTCGATTCGAATCACCGTCACTCCCGGTTAGTGAGCACTTGACTTGAGCAGCGGCAACGTAGATCTCATTAAATTGAACAGATGGTGAAATGACTGATATAATGATGCCACAATTTATACCTGCTATGGATATAATAAGATTATTGTTTGATTATAATCAAGTGAATGTTTAGTACAGGTGCTAAGGTGATGACAAGTTAATGTTAAAAATAACTGCTAGTACAAGTTAAAAGAGTTTCAATTACTTATGCTTTTTCGCAAATGTGATGTCAGCCAGCTCCACTTATGAAAGCCTTGCATGATCCTTGGTGTCTTTTATTTTCCATTTTGATGGTTAAGTCTAGCTGAGTACATTCCAGTACTCAGGGTTTATTCCCTCCTGTTGTAGATGACAAGCTTTATCAGGGCTTCTGCAAGAACTGCCTCCACCCCGCGGGTGATGAGGACTAGATCACTCGGGTGTGATCGTCTATTAGTTTACTTTGCTAAATGCTTTTGTGGGATGTTGATCTGTAAGACTGGCAGTAGTATTTGAACAATGTGCGTGTGTTATGCTTCCGCTACTTTATGAACTCGGTTTGTAATAATTTGTGACTCCGTGTGTTGTAAGTGGATTTCCGAACTACTTGTGAAATGTAACGTGTGATGTGTTATGTTGAATAATGCGATCTTGGTTGTAAACGAGTTGGTTTGAAATCCTTCGTGGTTTTGATTGACTACCGGGATTTTATGGGCTCAAGTTCGAAAATTTGAGCGTTTCGGCGCTTGTTTTTGTACTTGTGCTCTTATAATTTGGTCGGTTCTGTTACACGGGCTCCCACTCGAATTCCCCGTTAATAGCTCACCGGAGACCGTCGGAACTCGCCCTAACGAGGGTGGTACAACATTCCCCACCCCTCCTCCTTTTTTCCTGAAAAGGGAGCGTGAGGGTCGAACGATAAATGACGACCAAGACTCTGATCGACCTCATGCGTGCGAGGCTCGGGGGCTCGGCCGCAGAAAGCCAAACCTCGAGTGAAAAAAGATAGAACACGCCACGATCCGAGTACATTCCTCAAAAAGAGCATGCAAAAGACCTCGGAGGAGTCAAAACACTCCACCGAGGCCTCGGGGGCTACACCCGACGGGTGCGCTCGCGCGCCCCCACCGGAAAAAGTTACGACGCTACGACTCTAGTTCATTAACTGCTGAGCCTCTGTGAGAGTGACCCACACTCACCCAAAGGCTTGGGGGCTACTATCGGGTACCTAACAGTAGGGGTACCCACAATCAATGGTTAAGAAAAACAAAACGTTACCCGCAAATGAGACGAGCCAAAATAGCGGTCGAGACACCTCGATTGCGTTCCGACTCGTACGAGGCTCGCTCGACGGAACGCCTCGACTACGTTCTGACTTGTACGAGGCATGCTCGATAGGACGCCTCGTCTACGTTCTGACTCGTATGAGGCACCCTCAACGGGACGCCTCGACCGTGTTCTGACTCGTACGAGGCTCGCTCGACAAGGCATCTCGACTATCGGGAAATCTCTGACTCGCACGACCCCGGGTCGGACCGCTCGACCTACCTTGTTCACCAACTCTGAGACAAAAGTCAGAGCATTTAATGCGACCTCCTACTACTTCCTACCATCATGGCTACAGCAGTAACCGATGTGGGAGCAGTACCGGTGTCAAATCTTACTTTTTACTGCCCATCCCAGGATGGGAGGTGAAAATCTGTCACTATACGCACCATACCGCGCACTATTTTGCCACCGATCACCCTCGAGGGAGGATACGACAAGGACCGTACCCCACGATCTCGGGGATTCGGCCTTATCCACCCGTCCTCAACCCATCCTCGACCCAACCTCGACCTACCATCGGTCAGCAGGGAGGAAAGGCCGACGTGGCACAGGACTCGGGGTCTTTTCACCGTCTCGTCCTCTACGTCACCATGGTATCCAGGGATGGCCGGCCATTCTCGGGGCACGTCGCTACAGCCACCTCCACAGGGATCGACAAAACTTCGCCTCAAGGCCCCCCTAGTGCCCCAGCCTCCTCTTACCCTATAAAAGGGCAGGCCAGGGCTCTATAAGGGGGCAAGAGGCCAGCAGCAAAAAAGCCAAAGCACAAGCAAAGCAAAGGCAGAAAAACAACAAACCACAGACCATGAAAAACCAATCTCCTTTGTACTCTCATTTTCCCTTTGAGACCTGGGCTCGGTTCCCTCTCTCACAGCTTGTAACCCCTACACAAGTAGTTAGGTGCAAGGAAATATGATACTCCCTCCTCCCCGCTGGACATAGGGCCTTCCTTTGCCCCGAACCAGGATAATCCTCCGTGTACCCTCCTTGCATCACCATCCAGATTAGGGACACGCAGCATTTGATTCACTCGTTGGCTTAGGACCCCCGCGGGACCGAACGCCGACAATCACCAACAATGAGGCTATTGAAGCCTTCATCATAGGTCTACGCTACCACAACGACCTCAGGGACAAGCTCCTTCGTAAACGGCCTATAACGGTGATTGACCTCCTCACCACCGCCAAGAAGTATGCGGATGCCGATGACGCCAAGAAGTTGCTAAACAAGGGCACCGGCAAAGCACCGTACTCTCCACGACACGACGACTACCGTGACAACCGCCGTCGCGATGACTTTAGAGGTCGCAGCGACATTAGGGACTGCCGTAACGACAATCGTGATTGGTGCGACAATAGAAATCAGCACGGCGATCGCCGTGACAACTTCAAGGGCAAGCGTGCTCGCGATGACGACGGCGAGGTCAATGCCATGAAAAAATTTGGTGGGCATCGCAATTATGAAGAAGACTACGCTAAAGCCTTGAAGGGGCCTTGCCCAGCTCATCCTAAGTCCAACCATACATTGGAAAACTACAAGGTCCTCAAGGAAATCTACCGTCGCAAACAGGCTTCAGAAAAATGCCGCCAAGCCTAATGACGCAACAGACCAGCGTAACCGCAGGGACAATGACGAGGACGATCCTGACAAGAACCCCAAGCACTAGTATCAGGAACCGGTGAGGCATGTTGCAACCATCGTCGGGGGCAAGGTGTCTGTTGAAAGCAAATGCGAGCGGAAGCTGCTCGCCCGCGCTTGCCTAGACGTGGCCAAGACAGACGACCTCATTGTAGATCCAAGACTACCACCCTGGTCACACCAAGAAATCAACTTCAGCAGGGCGGATCAATGGGCCACCATCCTCGAACCAGGTCATTTCGCTCTCGTCCTCAGTCCCTGTATCAATAAAGTGCAATTTGACAGGGTGCTCATCGACGGCGGTAGTTCCATCGACATCCTGTTCAAGAATAGCCTGTTAGCATTGAACATATTTGAAGCTGACTTGAAGCCGTACGACGCACAGTTCTGGGGGGTCCTGCCCGGACAAAGCTCTACGCCTCTTGGGCAAATTACCCTACCTGTGTAGTTTGGCACGGCAGATCACTTCCGTACCGACTACGTCAACTTCGTGGTCGCTGACTTCGAGGGCACCTACCATGCTATCCTTGGTCGCCCCGTGATCACCAAATTCATGGCCGTACCTCATTACAGGTACTTGGTGCTTAAGATGCCAATGAAAAAGGGAGTCCTCACTCTCAGAGGCAATGTATTCGTTGCCTATACCTATGAAGAGGACAGCTTTCGCGTAGCTGAAGCCCACGACCTCTCCCTGCGTATGGCGGCAACGATGATGGAGGCAAAGAAGACTCCTCCCAACCAGCTTTAAATTCCAAAGCTTGAAGCACCACACAAGTCTATCAAGTCCAAGGAGTATAAGGAGATCCAGCTGGTCGAGGGTGACTCCAGCAAGACAGCAATGATCAGGTCAAACCTCGATCCCAAATAGGAAGACGCGCTCGTCCGGTTCTTGAGAGAGAACATAAGCGTGTTCGCTTGGAAACCATCGGACATGCCCGGTGTATCTCGAGACCGGATCGAGCACTCCTTGAACGTCGACCCCAAGGCAAAACCAGTCAAGCAAAAGCTGCGGCGATTCGGGAAGGACAAAAAGGAGGCCATTAGGGTAGAAGTTACACGGCTTCTTGCAGCCGGTTTTCTCAAAGAGGTGTATCACCCGAACTGGTTAGCCAATCCGGTTCTTGTACGCAAAAAGAATAATGAATGGAGAATGTGCGTCGACTACACCGATCTCAACAAACACTGCCCTAAAGACCCCTTCTGTTTACCTCGCATTGACGAAGTTGTGGACTCCACAGCCGGCTGCGAGTTACTATCTTTTCTCGACTGTTACTCTGGTTATCACCAGATCGCTCTCAACAAGGATGATCAGATCAAGACGTCCTTTATTACACCCTTCGGTGCTTATTGCTACACGACCATGTCGTTTGGGCTCAAAAACGCCGGAGCGACTTATCAGCGTGCAATTCAAGAGTGCCTTGAAAAGGAGATACAAGTTCGTATTCATGCTGATTGATAAATTTTCCAAATGGATAGAGTACATGCCTTTGGTCAAGGCATCTTTCAAAAAAGCAGTTGAGTTTCTCGACCAGGTCATCCACCGCTTTGGTATACCCAACAACATCATTACAGACCTGAGGACTCAGTTTACCGGGAACACATTTTGGGACTTCTGTGATGAATGGAGCATTGTAGTGAAATACGTCTCGGTGGCACACCCCAGAGCTAATGGACAGGTCGAGTGGGCTAATGGAATGATTCTGGATGCATTAAAGAAAAGGATGCACAGAGAGAATGACAAAGCCCCTGGCTGGTGGATCAAGGAGTTACCTGCCGTGGTCTGGGGACTTCGGACACAACCTAGTCGCAATATTGGAGTCTCACCATATTTCATGGTTTACGGCACTGAGGCTGTGCTCCTAGCGGACATTGAATTCCAGTCACCTCGGGTTGAGAACTACAATGGAGACCAAGTTACTGAACAACGTGAGCTTGAGGTGAATAGTGCAGAGGAACGATGCCTTGACTCCTGTATACGCACGACCAAGTACCTCGCCGTGTTACAAAGGTACTACAACAAAAATGTTCAGGAACGTTTCTTTGTGGTCAGTGACATAGTATTGAAATGGAAGACTAGCCAAGATGGCCTCCACAAGTTGGCAACTCCATGGGAAGGGCCATACATCGTCAAGGCTGTTACACGACCCACTTCATATAGGCTTGCAAGACTTGACAGCACTGACGTGCCCAACTCCATCCATATCGACAAGCTTAGGCGTTTTTACCCCTAATTCTCAAATACAGATATGTACCTTTTTTCTGTACTACTTTTGTACTTTGAATTATGATATATATATACTCGATTACAGTTGACTACACTTGTTTACATTGTTGATTCTACAACTACAACAACTTTTTAATAAAATAGTACATCGATCACCAATCCTCTCGGGTTCTCGGAGCAGCTCTATCCTTGACCTCACTCATAGTGTGCACGAGATCCACCCTCTGCGTTTTGGGTGGTCAGCAGATGCCCTTTGGCCAGACCAGTTGTACTCTTATGTGTATGCAGGCTCTGCCAGCCTTACACTCGGATCACTGGCCTCTCCAAAGCCGTACGGACCTACAGGATGACATCGATTACGTTGGAACAACTAAAAATAGAACATTTCGCTGTTCTAACTTAGTTCTCATCGATTACGCTGGAACAACTAAAACAGAACATTCTGCTGTTCTAACTTAGTTAAATCCGCACGCAATACAAAGCTTCAACGTTTTTTCATACAAAAACATAAATAGCTTTACATTGTACTACTCATCACCTTATTACAAACTCGCCTCTTTGAAGGCACAAGTTTACAATAAGCTTATGAAAATCAGCTTCTCCTACGAACTATTTGTAGGCTACTACTACTGTTGGCTTCACCCAACATGCTGACTTTATTGGGGCTCAGAGACCTTTGGCGTGGTCGAGGATGGAGCTGATCGTGCTTCACTAGTAGCCAAAGATGGTGGCACTGGTATCTGACCCATGTACAACTGAATCGTCCCTCTAGTTGGTGGGGCTGCAGCTGGGCATAAGATATTATCCTTGGTGATCGCGGCAGCATGCTTCATCTCCTCTAACCGCAGCTCGTCAGCTCGCTCCACCCTGACCACCCTAGGATAACCGGCTTCCAGGCGAGCAATATCCAACAAGGGGTAGTGGGCACGTACCAAGCTAAGTACATGTGCACCCACATACTCCCTGATGTCCTTCATCCATTGTTGGAGCCATCCCCACGCTTTTTGGGATTTCTCGACTAGGCCTATTTTTGGTGCCTCCACTCTAGATTCGGTGAAGTCGGCACCAATGACATCGAGTACTGGCGTGATCCCCTTCGCCATTTTAGCGCAGGCGTGCTTCCAAGTTTCCCGCTCCTTGATGAGTATCTTGCATTTGCCATTAAGGGCTTCTTGCTCCTTCATGAGCTTGTTGCTTCTGGGACCACACCTCGATCTTTTTTGCACCGGCCTGGTTTTGAAGCTCCAGGTCGTCGTGATCTTTCTTCATCTTCTCAAGGTGCACTTTGGCATTTTTCTTTACAACTGCCGGGCGTCACGTCGATAAGAATTCACTGCCATAAACTTCAATGAAAACTACGTCATAATGATGAGGAATACTTACTCTCCAGATCCTTTGCTAACTTAGCATTTTCCTCTTTCATGGCCTATTGTGTTTGCAGCCATTTGTTCTTCTCTTCGGCTAGCCGATCACACTCAGCAGCTACTTGAGCATTTTCTTCGCGAAGCCGGCTAACTTTGATGTCCAGACCTGTATCAATACTCCGATTATGAACAATACAGTATTATAGCATCCTATAGAGCTCGAGTACCTAACAACATAAGGGTTTCTTACCCGATCTTTGTTTCTTGACCACTTCTAGCTGTTGATGTACCGTGCGCATTTTTTCTTCATGCTCAATGTTTTGCCTCGCATATCCCTCTAACTGTTGCTGCAGTTTCTTCTGTTCTGAACTAAGCTGTTTGTTTTTCTCGGCCATAGTCTGTAGTACACATGATCACAAAGCATTTCTTATGGATTATACAATAACAGGTTATACAGTTGCGAGAGGCTTACCTTCACTTCCTCCAGGAATATTTTACCAACCGCTTCCACGGCCTCGACCTCGTCTCCTACTGGGATTGCCACAGTATAGGAGCAGGTACCACAAAACCTGCTTTCTTCTTCATAATGCCCGATGATTTCTTCCATGGCTGGGGCTGAAGACTCGATTTTTCCCCTGGTCTAGCACTTCTAGTTGGCTCCTTGGTGGTCCCATCAACCTCTGCAGATTTTGGGGATTGCTGCTCTGAGGGCGGCTGGGGCTGTTCTTGGTTTTCTGAGGCCGGCTGGGACTGTTCTTGGTTTTCTGAGGCTGGCTGGGCTGTTCTTGGTTTTCTGGGGCAGGCTGGTGCTGTCCTTCTGGTCCTAGGGCCTCCCGTAGTTGTTCCGGCAGCTTTGGGGCCCCATCATCTCCTGCTTGCCCTAAAACTTCAGTTTGCGGACCAAGAGCAGATGCTGATGGTGCTTGCAACTCGGGGACTACCCTCTCTGCTATGGTCTGCTCTAGGACCTGTTGCTCGGCGATGGCAGTATTTGGTGGTGGTAGTGTTGCACCACCAGACAGTTCTTCTAGCCTTTGGGTCGATGCAGAGCTATACAAATCCATGACAAGTAACAAAGGTGATGATATTGACCAATTATTTTCTACTCATACAAGTTCACGACGACTTACAGGTTTGTACAGTGGAATACGGTGGTGAGCCGATATTTCTTCGCCTTCTCGGGCTCGGCACCCTTCTCTACCACTGGGCCTATGGTCGGGACTGGCTTAGCCATGTCGCTTCTAACAGCAGCAGCAGGCTTTGGGATTCCTAAGGCCTGTGCCTGTGGTTGCGGTGGTCGAGGTGTTGGCTCAGTTGTTGGCAACGGTGGTGTCGGCTCTTGCCTTCTAGCGAGCCGCTCCCTCCGGCTGCGTGCTACGATACCGGAGACCTCCTCGACCTCCTCATCTTCCTCTTCTGGCCAGTTAGCAATAAGGCGTCGACACTTGTTTGTTGGGTCCTCTGCTTCTTTTAGGTTAATTACCCCTTCTGGACTTTCATCCGAGGAGGTTCCTTGCGAGGTCTGGCCCCTTTTCTTCGTTGGGGCAACAATTGGTTTCTAGCCTGTAAGTCGACTGGCTTGCTCTAATTCATCTTCAATTGCAAGCCAATCAACTTTAGAAGGATCGTCGTCCACGGACGGCGGTTGTGCTTCATGGGCCTGCGGCACGACCTCAGGCCACTCCACGCCTGGAGGACAAGACACGAATGTTTGCGCTCTCTCCTATCCATTAAACTGGGCAACAGAGAGCAACATGAATATCAGAAAGACAGCACATCAAAAAAGCAGTTATTATGCAGAGTTTCAATCAAAAGGATAAACTAGCAGACAACAATTGACTTACCAGTGGTGGTGGGCGAGTAAGCTTGAACGCTAGCTCGATGATTGTTAGCTTCTTGAAGTTGGGATCCTTAAGATTGAACAGGTCTCGGACCCTGCTCTTCACTTCTTTTAGTTCGAGATCTTCATTCCTTGTCCTGGTCGGGTCCATGCGACCCTGGTATTCATACGCCGGGTGCACTCTGGCCTGACATGGTTGGATCCGACGACTAATAAAATTACCGACTACACTTGGTCCATCTAGCCTCGACCAAGGTAGCAGCTGCATGATTACCTCAATCTGGACTGTGTTCTGCGGCAGTTCTTTCCAACTATCAGTTTTTTCTAGGACCAAGGATACGTCGCAGTATGAGGCCTAGCATGGTTCTTCACGGATGTAAAACCAATGTCTGTACCAGTCCTCTAATGTGGTCTTCCAAGGGCAGTTTAGATACCCTGACCTGATCCCTTCCCGCATGTTCAGATAGCACCCACCAGCTACATTGGAGCCACCTCGACCTCCTTTCTTCTTCAACCAAAACAAGTAGCGAAAATAGTCGAAGTGGGGTTGGAAACCACCGTATGCTTCGTAGAGCTGGATGAAGCAAGCAACAAGCAACACAGAATTCAGATGCAGATTGCAAATACTGATTTCATAATAATTGCAGAGACCTTGCAAGAATGGATGTACAGGAACACCAAATCCATGAGTGAAGTATTCTTCAAAAACAACAATTTCACCTCCTTTGGGATCCGGGTATGGCTCTAGATCGGGTGCACGCCATCCCGCCAGCTCTTGGGCATGAAGCACACCCATCCGCACCAGTCGCTCGAGGCTGAGTGGGGTGCACCTTGACATATTCCACTCCTTCTTCATGATCTCCTTGTGCACTTCGGCCTCCGTCTTCGTCTTCCTCGTGGCCATTCCTCGACTCTTTTGACTCCTCCTTTCTACAGAGGAAAAGGAGCGCGCCGCTCTTCCAAGTGGCTAGGGTTTGGTGGCGACGATTCAAGCGACGGCGGCACGTGAGGAACTTGGTGCAACTTCGTTGATGCCTACGGTGGCGATTGTGGTTTGAACTACGGTGGTGGCACTGGGCCTCGAGAGGGTTCTATGATGACAATGGCGTGGCGGCAGGAGCAAGAAGATGGTTGATTGCGAATATGCGAGTGTGAGTAGATTGGAATCATTCCCCTTCCCGATCATTAAGAGGCAACGTCGATTCAGTTTTTGAAAGAATGGGGCACGTGGCGTGAGATTTGCGGTAACTAATAGATTTCTTCCACATTAATTGCGTCCCTTCAGTTTTGGCGCCATTTGGTCCACGACCCAAATGTGTCTTGTTACAGGCACTGGGTCACTATTCAAACGATGTGACAGAAAGCAACTGCGGCGCCGCCCACATCATCAGTGCGTCAGACTGGACCAGTTAAAGATGAAAAATAACAAAATCGGAGAGATACAGAGCTAGCGTGGTGATGGACTCGCTAGACCAGCGTGCTCTGGAACCTGTAGCTAGAGCTCTGAGCTCTGGAACCTATAGCCAAACTTCCAAGCTTGGGGACTCACTAGACCAGCGTGCTCTGGAACCTGTAGCTAGAGCTCTGAGCTCTGGAACCTGTAGCCAGACCTCCAAGCTCGGGAACTCGTCGCTAGACCTCCAAGCTCGGGGACTCGTCGCTAGACCTCCGAGCTCGGAGACTCGTCGCTAGACCTCTGAGCTCAGGGACTCGTCGCCAGACCTCCGAGCTCGGGGACTCTTTGCTAGACCTCTGAGCTCGGGGATTCATCGCCAGAACTCCGAGCTCGGGGACTTGTCATTCGACCTTTGAGCTCAGGGACTTCCTGCTACAGGATTCGTCTTGCTCGACTACATGTACTATGCTTGCATACAGTCGATGGACGCTTGATATTGATAGACCTTGCTACAAGGCTCATTTTTTGCCTTCCAGCAAGCATGGGGACTACATCATATATGATGCACCTGACGGTGCATAATGTTCATTGGTTCTTGAGGATTCTTTTTTAGACCCTGGCATTACGTGCCTACGTCACCTACTACTAGGCTCGGGGACTAAGTGGGTACACTTCACCTGACGATGAATTGTTTCTATTTTTCTACCCCTACGCTCTGGAATTTTTTGTAAGTTACTTCAATCAAGTACGCACACTTACATTTCTTTTCAAAAATACAAGTGGGTACACTTCACCAGGAAAGAAAATTATTCTTTTTGGACCACTATGCAATCTTCACCGACAACTGCAATCTTCATCAACAATCATAGTTTACTGATTCCTGACCCAGACGGAACACTAGCACATGCTCGGCTAACATTTCAAGGTGATGTGAAGACGAACCTCGCAAGTTGAAGAAGACTAAGACAATATGTCAATAACAGAATACATAGTGCTCGGGGACTAGCTGTGGGGGTATAAACCCCTATACCCTTACGACTAGACATGGGCAAGCCCAGACCAGACGGTCTGGCCCATTACATGACGACGCGTGATCCAGATCATCGAGATGGAGTCTCGCTCAAGGCATCAAACCAGACTTGGGGATCAAGCAAGGTCTTGGTCAGTTAGGTTAGGAATCCTTATCCGGCTCCATATGGCAATTGTAACCGGCTAAGATTAGTTTCCAGATCTGTAACCCTGCCTCCCAGACTATATAAGGAGGGCAGGGGACCCCCTTTAAAACATCGAAACATACTCTAGGGCAATCTAGCTTGTAATACATTGTTTGAGACATCAATAACAAAGCAGAGCAGGACGTAAGGTGTTACACCCACATGGCGGCCTGAACCTGGGTAAACTAACGTGTTGTTCTGCATCACCATCTCGTTCGTGGCTTGCACACCTATCTGCCGACAATCTACTACCTTGGGCATACCCCTCGGTAGACTGCCGACTATGTTTTGTCGACAATCTCCCCCTATAAAAGGACCCCTGACCTTCTCCAGAAGACCATCCTAGAGCCATCCTCAGAGATGTTCATCCTTTATCCTTTAGGATCATAGATAGCAATTGAAGAGAAGAGTAGTCCTCTAGTAGGATCTATTCTTTGTACATAATAGTGAGCTAGAGAGTGTGAGAAGAGTTTGAAGGAAGTACTAGCTTGTCGGTGCTACTTCTACAACTTGTACCTTAGCGGATGTGGGTTCTTTGAGCCTGCATTCGAGATAACTCTGGTAATTGATTTTTGATTTAAAATAGTTTTGTGCTTTGGTGTTTATCAAGATTGTTGACGGTCCTTAAGTACCAAATATAGTTATCAAATAAATAAAGAAAAGGATCCAAATACAACCAACACCTAGACTTAGGGTTTTATCTAACAGAATTCCACGAGTTTTGGTGTTTGTCTGTTTCTGCAGGGGGTTATCAGAAAATACGGAGGAAAGGCCCACACGTCGGGTTTACATAGAGATAATAACGTGTTCACCGATTTTCTATCATCTAGAAGACTCCAGAAGCCACGAGATCGAACGGGAGGCCGAACGGGCCCAGAGGCAGGGCGCCCACCCTGCTCCCTAGGGCGCCCGCCCTGGCCTGAGAGCCAATCAGGCTCCGTCTCGCGGATTATGCTCCACCGACCTAAGGGATCAAGGAAAACCGTGCGATTAATGTCGGTTTGATCCGACGGCCCACGTTCACTTGAGGGGGCTATATAAGCAGGACCCCTGGCCCCTGGAGGAGGCACTCCCTCATTCTCAATTCTTCAAACCCTAATCTCAGGAGGAGAGTCTCTGATCAAGCCCTAGAGCCACCACATCAACTAGATCTCTAGTATAGCATAGCTACATAGGATTAGAACTAGAAGGAGTCAATCTTCGATTGGTTTCCGGATCTGTCAAGAGGATTCTTGGTAATTCCTTTACTGTTCTTCATTGTTCATCTTTGTTCTTCAATATTATGAATACAACTTTGTTCTATTTCAATATATTGATTATGACTATGCTCTACTTGTTTATGTTTGCAATTATATTGTTCTTAGTTTATCGTAGTTATACGCTTGGCTTAGTTAGATTGGAATTATATACATGTTTAGGATCGTATAGCGTTTATCCATCGGATCCATGGGTAAATGATAAGTATTGTGTAGGCGTGGTGCTTAGACCATATTTATCTGCGATTGCACCTTATATGCCGGATCGTGGGGTGGTCCGCGATGGTGACAGCTTCGTTGGTTCTTATATAGTCCCCCTCCCGTGTGTAAGGCAGGCAGAGCAACATTATTACGGGGGAGTGATTGCTATGTTTCTCATCTTCCTTGATAATATCACTATGCATGGGCGTAGTCCTTTCTCGCAATGATTGCCAAGTGTACTTGCACTAACTATGATATGCTAGACTTTATAGTTAAGAATAACTTAGGAAATATCCTTGTAGTTCGTCCTAATACCATGCTAATGACTTGCTAGAATATCTGTTGAGGTGCTTATCATTATTATATGTGGCTAGCTGATCAGATTAATTATCTTTGTCACCATTCATACTTTATCTATATTTTATGTGACACTTACCCCTGTATGCAAGAGATAGATGAATGCTCTCACTTATACATGCAATGATTGATACTCATTCCTATATTCCATTCCATAATCAACATTGATGTTAGTAATCCCTTCCCAGTGGTAAAAATATAAATAACGATACCTGGAATACTTCCCGGTTAAAATGCTACATCGGTATTAATCTGTGCGCTTGCAGATCTTATTTATTATTTATTTAGAAGAGCAGTTGCATATTTCAATACCGCGTCTCTCATGTCATGCTGGGGATGACAACTTGGCTTAAGTGGCATGAGGGATAGGTTCGGCATTTTTGGCGCCGTTATCAGAATTAGAAAACTATGTCTACTTTTGGTAATGACGTTAAGAATGCCCAACAAGCATTTTTGGCGCCGTTGCCGGGGAAGGTTGATTTACTAACAAGGAATGAATACGGAATTTGAGTCATCATTCGCATCATTAAGTGATTGAGATCATCAATTCTCCCATACAGATTTACCCCTGTATTTTTCCATTCTTATTGTTTTGCAGGGTGATGTATGAATAGAGGACATCTTCCAGAAAATTTTGTTAACAACCCCGAAGCATTAATTAGAGGGGCAAGAGCCAAGCTCAAGAAGTCAACACTTCGACGCAACACTTTATCCAATCTAGAAGACCGCCAAAGTTTCATCCGGAATTTGTCAACAGAGTTTGCAGCCATGGCGAACAAGACGATCCGCGAGTTCTCAGCTCCCACTACGGACAACATCCGCACTGGACCTGCCGCGGCCATCGACAAGAACTTTGAGCTCAAGCCAGGGCTCATCAACATGGTACAAGCCAACCAGTTTTGTGGGAAGCCGCACGAAGATGCAAGTGCTCATCTCCAACACTTCCTGGAGATTTGCAGCACATTCACTTTATTAGATGTTCCCAGAGACGCCATACTACTTCGCCTTTTCCCATTCTCACTATTGGGGAGAGCGAAGCAGTGGTTCTACGCGACGAAGGATAAGAACACTACGTGGGCACTCTGCTCTATGAACTTTCTGGCTAAGTTCTTTCCCATGGGCAAGACCAATGCTCTCCGTGGGAAGATTACAAGTTTTCAGCAACAACATGATGAATCCGTTCCAGAAGCATGGGAGCGCTTTCAAGATTACATCCTAGAATGTCCCCATCATGGAATGGAGAGCTGGCTACTTATGCAGACTTTCTATCATGGGCTCATCACTAGTGCTCATGAGACCATGGATGCTGCAGCTGGAGGCGCATTTCTATCACTCACCATACCACAAGCTACAGCCCTTGTGGAGAAGATGGTGTCCAACCAAGGTTGGAACGAAGAGAGGATCCAAACACGCAAGAAGGGTGGAGGTATGCACCAGCTCAAGGAGGTAGACATGCTGTCTGCAAAGCTAGACCTACTCATGAAAAAGCTCGATGACAAAGCTGGAGACAAAAGAGAAGTCATGAATGTCTACGACTCTAACATGACTTGTGAGGAATGTGGAGACACTGGACACTCAGGCAATCACTGCCCTGAGATGCTTGAGGATGCAAGGTACATCAACAACAACAACAACTACAACCGTCCTCAACAAAATCAAGGTTGGAATCAACAGAGGCCTAACTACTCAGGTAACTACTCAGGTAATTATCAAGGTAATAACTCTTACAACAACAATAATAATTTTCCACCCCTGAGAGAGTTAGCGTCTAATCAAGGAAAGCTAATGGATAACTTGTCTAAGAAATTGGCATCCAATGATAAAATGCTAGAAAACATAAATAATAGAATGGATAATTTCTCTACTGCCATCAAAAACCAAATTAGCTTTAATAAAATGATTGAATCTCAGTTAAATCAAATAGCTGCCGCTGTTCCTGCTACTAACCCCGGTATACCATCACAACCGGAAGGATTAGAATCTGCAAATCTTGTAGACATGTTTGATGCAGGTAACTATTGGAGTAATCCCGCTGTCAGAGTACATAATGACCTTCTGCCAGTCAAGAGAGGCGATCCAGGACGCCCCGTCATCCCGATCTCCATCGGTATGGTGGACTTCCCAGAAGCACTCTGTGACTTTGGCTCCAGCATCAACATTATGCCCAGGGTACTCTATGAAAAATTCTTTACATATCCTTTATCAGAAACAACTATGTGTTTGCAGCTTGCAGATCGGACACTAAGCTTTCCTAAAGGAATATTAAAGAACATGTGTGTCCGAGTTGGTACCTCGTACGCTCCAGCTGACTTCGTGGTGATAGAGACCGGGTCCGATGAGAGGTCACCAGTTATTCTGGGAAGGCCATTCCTGAACACCTCGGGAGCTGTCATCTACGCCAGCGCTGCGAAGATCAACTTCAACATCGAGGGGAGGAAGGAGACATTTTCCTTCAAAAATAAGATTACACAAATCCCAGAGCAACCCCAACATGAACCAAGGAAGAGGACCAACAGGAGGAACAAGCAGAACAAGAACAACCAAGGATGGACCGAATCAGCTAAGATGGTCACTGCAGTTCAAGGAGGTCAAGACCGACGACCCAAGTCGCCGTTCCTAATCAAGAAGGACGACCCAGGACCATGCCCTTAAAACCAACATACACTCAGCTCCAGATGGCAGATCAGACATCCCGAAAGGTCGAAGGTATAGTAACCGATGTCCCGGTTAAAATTAACGATCATTTTGTCCATACAGACTTTCAGGTCATTGACATGGGAGACGACGAGTACGATCCACCCATCATCCTAGGAAGACCGTTTCTAGGCACCGTCAAAGCAATCATCTACATTGGAACCGGAGAAGTCCATATGCATTTCCCCTCTGAGAAGGTACGCCGCTACTTTAATGACCCTAACTATATAGTTGAAGATTCTAAGCAGGTCAGGACAAGAAGAAGGCGACGTAACCGTAACCAAAGGAGGCAAATCATCAAGGACGTATGGGCAGACTATGAAGGAGAGGTCATAAGGCCCGAGGATACACAACAGGAGACCGAAGCACCAAGTCGGGTATGGAAAGCGAAGACAGTTACACAAGAAGAGGAGGCGCTGCCGGAACCACCGTCTACGCCACCCAAGTCCCAGGACAACTAAGAAGAAAAGAAGTCCTGTTCGGAGGACTTAAAAACACCGAACGCCGTGCCAAGAGGTAAACTTGGTAGTTATCATTTTACCTTTAATTATTGCTCAGTTAATCATGTTCATTCTGTATAAAAAAATGTTAAAAACAGTAAGCCCCATGTGAGTATGCGAGTGGCATAAAACCCATAAGTACATTCACTGTGGTGGCATAAAAAAAATAATATATTTTTTTTCTGTTCTATAAAAATGAAAATAAAAATAGAGAGTGACATTTATCAAGGAAGCTCAAACATGATAAAGGCTAGATATTTATGCTAACGCTTAATCAAGTTCCACGAAGCTTTGTTGTCTATTTGAGCTCCACAGAATTCAGGAAGACTAGCAGATGGAGGACATCCTAATCGCTGTCAGGGTGCTGCCGACATTCAAATACACCTCTGCACCTGCTAGCTACATCAGAAGAAATTACGTCAAGATCCAGCTTGGGGGAGAGCAACCCCATTTATCCCGATAAGTATTTTTATCTACATTTATACCTATGCTTTATTAAAATAAAAAGATGCATAATCATAAAAACCCAAATAAATATTTTGTGTTTATATATATTTGCTTAGTTTAATAAATAAATAAAGTAGCTATGCTAAACTGAATCTTGAAAATAAAACTCTAGTATGGATATGATGAATAGTTGCTCTGCCTAATTTTCAAATTTGTTCTCTCTCTAGTTTAGACATAACTGTTATAATTTAAAACTGGCTCTAAACCTGAACTAGTGGGAAGAGAACTTGATCTGAAGTCTAAGTTGTTAACGGATATGATATGGGAAGGTTGAGCTGCTGTTTATCTGTTCCTAGAGATGCTAGAATTCTGGAGAATTTTATCTTTGAAAATCTTTAAAATGTTGCATGATGAGTTCCTGTATGATGAGAGTTTAAATTCCTACCACAACCATATATACATGCTTGTTAGATTAAGAGCCGCACTTTTACTACTTACTGCTTATGGGCATTGAGTGTGGTCAAGCTGTGTAGACCCTTAGGAACTTGTCATGTGGTTAAAATCAAGATTCACTTGCACGTTCACTCATACATGCTGCTTCTACTCCGGAAGTACGCATCCACATATATCCACTCATTTTCATCTCCAGATTCACCCAAAATTATTCTACTCCTGACCCGGGAGAGAATAGCCAAAAACATTATCTCATTCCTGTTATTCCCTGTGAAGTTAATGCTCAAGTCATTTCTACTACCACTTGCTATATTTTCAAAAGAGGGAGATTGCTCTAAAAAAATATATATATATAAAAACGAGGAAATAAAAAGGAGCAAGTGCTCGAAACCTCGAAGAAAGAAAAAGTGAGACAAGAGGTAAAAATGGACAAGTGTCCGACAGTAGAATTAGGGGTACAAGATACCCACCTGAGAGGAAAAAGAAAAGAAAAAAAAATATATATATATACAGAGCATCTCATTCCCCTCAAAAGTTTTAAAAGGCAAGAAAGGTATGTATTCCCTCAAAAAGAGCATTAGACTTTTGTTATCAACATCATCACCATACACCACTCATTCACCACACATGCACATCTTGATTTGACTTATTGACTTGTTTCTCTGGATCCATGGTTTGACTATGCAATAAATGTTCTATGAGTATGTATACTGTATCTCCCACCTATGAGCTCCAGATATCAAAGCCTTATTAGAGTAGGGTGAGAGAGAAGGCAATGTCACTACGCCTTATACCATAAATACCACATACTTTGAGAGAGAAGGCATATACCATTACTGCCTTGGTAAGGATCCAGAAATACCACAAAACAGAGACCCAAGAAAGTCATACAAGGAATCTCTGAGTTTTATTTGAAAAATTTGCAAAAACTCCAGAGCTATAGCTGATCAAGAATAAGAGACATGGCGTTTGACTAGACCGTTCTATCTTTTAACCACTCAAGATGCAGGTGACGGTTGCAAGCCCCATGGTGAAAGGTAAAATGAGTAAGTTTTAAGTCTTGACAGTTTACTCTAACTCAGGGATGAGACCTTATTTGAAAGCATATGTACCGTCAACGTTCAAAGGCATTGCAGCAACTTCTAATCCATAATGAGTCTATCCTTGCTCAGGGATGAGCAAGAGGTAAGCTTGGGGGAGTTTGTTGACGGTCCTTAAGTACCAAATATAGTTATCAAATAAATAAAGAAAAGGATCCAAATACAACCAACACCTAGACTTAGGGTTTTATCTAACAGAATTCCACGAGTTTTGGTGTTTGTCTGTTTCTGCAGGGGGTTATCAGAAAATACGGAGGAAAGGCCCACACGTCGGGTTTACATAGAGATAATAACGTGTTCACCGATTTTCTATCATCTAGAAGACTCCAGAAGCCACGAGATCGAACGGGAGGCCGAACGGGCCCGGAGGCAGGGCGCCCGCCCTGCTCCCTAGGGCGCCCGCCCTGGCCTGAGAGCCAATCAGGCTCCGTCTCGCGGATTATGCTCCACCGACCTAAGGGATCAAGGAAAACCATGCGATTAATGTCGGTTTGATCCGACGGCCCACGTTCACTTGAGGGGGCTATATAAGCAGGACCCCTGGCCCCTGGAGGAGGCACTCCCTCATTCTCAATTCTTCAAACCCTAATCTCAGGAGGAGAGTCTCTGATCAAGCCCTAGAGCCACCACATCAACTAGATCTCTAGTATAGCATAGCTACATAGGATTAGAACTAGAAGGAGTCAATCTTCGATTGGTTTCCGGATCTGTCAAGAGGATTCTTGGTAATTCCTTTACTGTTCTTCATTGTTCATCTTTGTTCTTCAATATTATGAATACAACTTTGTTCTATTTCAATATATTGATTATGACTATGCTCTACTTGTTTATGTTTGCAATTATATTGTTCTTAGTTTATCGTAGTTATACGCTTGGCTTAGTTAGATTGGAATTATATACATGTTTAGGATCGTATAGCGTTTATCCATCGGATCCATGGGTAAATGATAAGTATTGTGTAGGCGTGGTGCTTAGACCATATTTATCTGCGATTGCACCTTATATGCCGGATCGTGGGGTGGTCCGCGATGGTGACAGCTTCGTTGGTTCTTATATAGTCCCCCTCCCGTGTGTAAGGCAGGCAGAGCAACATTATTACGGGGGAGTGATTGCTATGTTTCTCATCTTCCTTGATAATATCACTATGCATGGGCGTAGTCCTTTCTCGCAATGATTGCCAAGTGTACTTGCACTAACTATGATATGCTAGACTTTATAGTTAAGAATAACTTAGGAAATATCCTTGTAGTTCGTCCTAATACCATGCTAATGACTTGCTAGAATATCTGTTGAGGTGCTTATCATTATTATATGTGGCTAGCTGATCAGATTAATTATCTTTGTCACCATTCATACTTTATCTATATTTTATGTGACACTTACCCCTGTATGCAAGAGATAGATGAATGCTCTCACTTATACATGCAATGATTGATACTCATTCCTATATTCCATTCCATAATCAACATTGATGTTAGTAATCCCTTCCCAGTGGTAAAAATATAAATAACGATACCTGGAATACTTCCCGGTTAAAATGCTACATCGGTATTAATCTGTGCGCTTGCAGATCTTATTTATTATTTATTTAGAAGAGCAGTTGCATATTTCAATACCGCGTCTCTCATGTCATGCTGGGGATGACAACTTGGCTTAAGTGGCATGAGGGATAGGTTCGGCATTTTTGGCGCCGTTATCAGAATTAGAAAACTATGTCTACTTTTGGTAATGACGTTAAGAATGCCCAACAAGCATTTTTGGCGCCGTTGCCGGGGAAGGTTGATTTACTAACAAGGAATGAATACGGAATTTGAGTCATCATTCGCATCATTAAGTGATTGAGATCATCAATTCTCCCATACAGATTTACCCCTGTATTTTTCCATTCTTATTGTTTTGCAGGGTGATGTATGAATAGAGGACATCTTCCAGAAAATTTTGTTAACAACCCCGAAGCATTAATTAGAGGGGCAAGAGCCAAGCTCAAGAAGTCAACACTTCGACGCAACACTTTATCCAATCTAGAAGACCGCCAAAGTTTCATCCGGAATTTGTCAACAGAGTTTGCAGCCATGGCGAACAAGACGATCCGCGAGTTCTCAGCTCCCACTACGGACAACATCCGCACTGGACCTGCCGCGGCCATCGACAAGAACTTTGAGCTCAAGCCAGGGCTCATCAACATGGTACAAGCCAACCAGTTTTGTGGGAAGCCGCACGAAGATGCAAGTGCTCATCTCCAACACTTCCTGGAGATTTGCAGCACATTCACTTTATTAGATGTTCCCAGAGACGCCATACTACTTCGCCTTTTCCCATTCTCACTATTGGGGAGAGCGAAGCAGTGGTTCTACGCGACGAAGGATAAGAACACTACGTGGGCACTCTGCTCTATGAACTTTCTGGCTAAGTTCTTTCCCATGGGCAAGACCAATGCTCTCCGTGGGAAGATTACAAGTTTTCAGCAACAACATGATGAATCCGTTCCAGAAGCATGGGAGCGCTTTCAAGATTACATCCTAGAATGTCCCCATCATGGAATGGAGAGCTGGCTACTTATGCAGACTTTCTATCATGGGCTCATCACTAGTGCTCATGAGACCATGGATGCTGCAGCTGGAGGCGCATTTCTATCACTCACCATACCACAAGCTACAGCCCTTGTGGAGAAGATGGTGTCCAACCAAGGTTGGAACGAAGAGAGGATCCAAACACGCAAGAAGGGTGGAGGTATGCACCAGCTCAAGGAGGTAGACATGCTGTCTGCAAAGCTAGACCTACTCATGAAAAAGCTCGATGACAAAGCTGGAGACAAAAGAGAAGTCATGAATGTCTACGACTCTAACATGACTTGTGAGGAATGTGGAGACACTGGACACTCAGGCAATCACTGCCCTGAGATGCTTGAGGATGCAAGGTACATCAACAACAACAACAACTACAACCGTCCTCAACAAAATCAAGGTTGGAATCAACAGAGGCCTAACTACTCAGGTAACTACTCAGGTAATTATCAAGGTAATAACTCTTACAACAACAATAATAATTTTCCACCCCTGAGAGAGTTAGTGTCTAATCAAGGAAAGCTAATGGATAACTTGTCTAAGAAATTGGCATCCAATGATAAAATGCTAGAAAACATAAATAATAGAATGGATAATTTCTCTACTGCCATCAAAAACCAAATTAGCTTTAATAAAATGATTGAATCTCAGTTAAATCAAATAGCTGCCGCTGTTCCTGCTACTAACCCCGGTATACCATCACAACCGGAAGGATTAGAATCTGCAAATCTTGTAGACATGTTTGATGCAGGTAACTATTGGAGTAATCCCGCTGTCAGAGTACATAATGACCTTCTGCCAGTCAAGAGAGGCGATCCAGGACGCCCCGTCATCCCGATCTCCATCGGTATGGTGGACTTCCCAGAAGCACTCTGTGACTTTGGCTCCAGCATCAACATTATGCCCAGGGTACTCTATGAAAAATTCTTTACATATCCTTTATCAGAAACAACTATGTGTTTGCAGCTTGCAGATCGGACACTAAGCTTTCCTAAAGGAATATTAAAGAACATGTGTGTCCGAGTTGGTACCTCGTACGCTCCAGCTGACTTCGTGGTGATAGAGACCGGGTCCGATGAGAGGTCACCAGTTATTCTGGGAAGGCCATTCCTGAACACCTCGGGAGCTGTCATCTACGCCAGCGCTGCGAAGATCAACTTCAACATCGAGGGGAGGAAGGAGACATTTTCCTTCAAAAATAAGATTACACAAATCCCAGAGCAACCCCAACATGAACCAAGGAAGAGGACCAACAGGAGGAACAAGCAGAACAAGAACAACCAAGGATGGACCGAATCAGCTAAGATGGTCACTGCAGTTCAAGGAGGTCAAGACCGACGACCCAAGTCGCCGTTCCTAATCAAGAAGGACGACCCAGGACCATGCCCTTAAAACCAACATACACTCAGCTCCAGATGGCAGATCAGACATCCCGAAAGGTCGAAGGTATAGTAACCGATGTCCCGGTTAAAATTAACGATCATTTTGTCCATACAGACTTTCAGGTCATTGACATGGGAGACGACGAGTACGATCCACCCATCATCCTAGGAAGACCGTTTCTAGGCACCGTCAAAGCAATCATCTACATTGGAACCGGAGAAGTCCATATGCATTTCCCCTCTGAGAAGGTACGCCGCTACTTTAATGACCCTAACTATATAGTTGAAGATTCTAAGCAGGTCAGGACAAGAAGAAGGCGACGTAACCGTAACCAAAGGAGGCAAATCATCAAGGACGTATGGGCAGACTATGAAGGAGAGGTCATAAGGCCCGAGGATACACAACAGGAGACCGAAGCACCAAGTCGGGTATGGAAAGCGAAGACAGTTACACAAGAAGAGGAGGCGCTGCCGGAACCACCGTCTACGCCACCCAAGTCCCAGGACAACTAAGAAGAAAAGAAGTCCTGTTCGGAGGACTTAAAAACACCGAACGCCGTGCCAAGAGGTAAACTTGGTAGTTATCATTTTACCTTTAATTATTGCTCAGTTAATCATGTTCATTCTGTATAAAAAAATGTTAAAAACAGTAAGCCCCATGTGAGTATGCGAGTGGCATAAAACCCATAAGTACATTCACTGTGGTGGCATAAAAAAAATAATATATTTTTTTTCTGTTCTATAAAAATGAAAATAAAAATAGAGAGTGACATTTATCAAGGAAGCTCAAACATGATAAAGGCTAGATATTTATGCTAACGCTTAATCAAGTTCCACGAAGCTTTGTTGTCTATTTGAGCTCCACAGAATTCAGGAAGACTAGCAGATGGAGGACATCCTAATCGCTGTCAGGGTGCTGCCGACATTCAAATACACCTCTGCACCTGCTAGCTACATCAGAAGAAATTACGTCAAGATCCAGCTTGGGGGAGAGCAACCCCATTTATCCCGATAAGTATTTTTATCTACATTTATACCTATGCTTTATTAAAATAAAAAGATGCATAATCATAAAAACCCAAATAAATATTTTGTGTTTATATATATTTGCTTAGTTTAATAAATAAATAAAGTAGCTATGCTAAACTGAATCTTGAAAATAAAACTCTAGTATGGATATGATGAATAGTTGCTCTGCCTAATTTTCAAATTTGTTCTCTCTCTAGTTTAGACATAACTGTTATAATTTAAAACTGGCTCTAAACCTGAACTAGTGGGAAGAGAACTTGATCTGAAGTCTAAGTTGTTAACGGATATGATATGGGAAGGTTGAGCTGCTGTTTATCTGTTCCTAGAGATGCTAGAATTCTGGAGAATTTTATCTTTGAAAATCTTTAAAATGTTGCATGATGAGTTCCTGTATGATGAGAGTTTAAATTCCTACCACAACCATATATACATGCTTGTTAGATTAAGAGCCGCACTTTTACTACTTACTGCTTATGGGCATTGAGTGTGGTCAAGCTGTGTAGACCCTTAGGAACTTGTCATGTGGTTAAAATCAAGATTCACTTGCACGTTCACTCATACATGCTGCTTCTACTCCGGAAGTACGCATCCACATATATCCACTCATTTTCATCTCCAGATTCACCCAAAATTATTCTACTCCTGACCCGGGAGAGAATAGCCAAAAACATTATCTCATTCCTGTTATTCCCTGTGAAGTTAATGCTCAAGTCATTTCTACTACCACTTGCTATATTTTCAAAAGAGGGAGATTGCTCTAAAAAAATATATATATATAAAAACGAGGAAATAAAAAGGAGCAAGTGCTCGGAACCTCGAAGAAAGAAAAAGTGAGACAAGAGGTAAAAATGGACAAGTGTCCGACAGTAGAATTAGGGGTACAAGATACCCACCTGAGAGGAAAAAGAAAAGAAAAAAAAATATATATATATACAGAGCATCTCATTCCCCTCAAAAGTTTTAAAAGGCAAGAAAGGTATGTATTCCCTCAAAAAGAGCATTAGACTTTTGTTATCAACATCATCACCATACACCACTCATTCACCACACATGCACATCTTGATTTGACTTATTGACTTGTTTCTCTGGATCCATGGTTTGACTATGCAATAAATGTTCTATGAGTATGTATACTGTATCTCCCACCTATGAGCTCCAGATATCAAAGCCTTATTAGAGTAGGGTGAGAGAGAAGGCAATGTCACTACGCCTTATACCATAAATACCACATACTTTGAGAGAGAAGGCATATACCATTACTGCCTTGGTAAGGATCCAGAAATACCACAAAACAGAGACCCAAGAAAGTCATACAAGGAATCTCTGAGTTTTATTTGAAAAATTTGCAAAAACTCCAGAGCTATAGCTGATCAAGAATAAGAGACATGGCGTTTGACTAGACCATTCTATCTTTTAACCACTCAAGATGCAGGTGACGGTTGCAAGCCCCATGGTGAAAGGTAAAATGAGTAAGTTTTAAGTCTTGACAGTTTACTCTAACTCAGGGATGAGACCTTATTTGAAAGCATATGTACCGTCAACGTTCAAAGGCATTGCAGCAACTTCTAATCCATAATGAGTCTATCCTTGCTCAGGGATGAGCAAGAGGTAAGCTTGGGGGAGTTTGTTGACGGTCCTTAAGTACCAAATATAGTTATCAAATAAATAAAGAAAAGGATCCAAATACAACCAACACCTAGACTTAGGGTTTTATCTAACAGAATTCCACGAGTTTTGGTGTTTGTCTGTTTCTGCAGGGGGTTATCAGAAAATACGGAGGAAAGGCCCACACGTCGGGTTTACATAGAGATAATAACGTGTTCACCGATTTTCTATCATCTAGAAGACTCCAGAAGCCACGAGATCGAACGGGAGGCCGAACGGGCCCGGAGGCAGGGCGCCCGCCCTGCTCCCTAGGGCGCCCGCCCTGGCCTGAGAGCCAATCAGGCTCCGTCTCGCGGATTATGCTCCACCGACCTAAGGGATCAAGGAAAACCGTGCGATTAATGTCGGTTTGATCCGACGGCCCACGTTCACTTGAGGGGGCTATATAAGCAGGACCCCTGGCCCCTGGAGGAGGCACTCCCTCATTCTCAATTCTTCAAACCCTAATCTCAGGAGGAGAGTCTCTGATCAAGCCCTAGAGCCACCACATCAACTAGATCTCTAGTATAGCATAGCTACATAGGATTAGAACTAGAAGGAGTCAATCTTCGATTGGTTTCCGGATCTGTCAAGAGGATTCTTGGTAATTCCTTTACTGTTCTTCATTGTTCATCTTTGTTCTTCAATATTATGAATACAACTTTGTTCTATTTCAATATATTGATTATGACTATGCTCTACTTGTTTATGTTTGCAATTATATTGTTCTTAGTTTATCGTAGTTATACGCTTGGCTTAGTTAGATTGGAATTATATACATGTTTAGGATCGTATAGCGTTTATCCATCGGATCCATGGGTAAATGATAAGTATTGTGTAGGCGTGGTGCTTAGACCATATTTATCTGCGATTGCACCTTATATGCCGGATCGTGGGGTGGTCCGCGATGGTGACAGCTTCGTTGGTTCTTATATAGTCCCCCTCCCGTGTGTAAGGCAGGCAGAGCAACATTATTACGGGGGAGTGATTGCTATGTTTCTCATCTTCCTTGATAATATCACTATGCATGGGCGTAGTCCTTTCTCGCAATGATTGCCAAGTGTACTTGCACTAACTATGATATGCTAGACTTTATAGTTAAGAATAACTTAGGAAATATCCTTGTAGTTCGTCCTAATACCATGCTAATGACTTGCTAGAATATCTGTTGAGGTGCTTATCATTATTATATGTGGCTAGCTGATCAGATTAATTATCTTTGTCACCATTCATACTTTATCCATATTTTATGTGACACTTACCCCTGTATGCAAGAGATAGATGAATGCTCTCACTTATACATGCAATGATTGATACTCATTCCTATATTCCATTCCATAATCAACATTGATGTTAGTAATCCCTTCCCAGTGGTAAAAATATAAATAACGATACCTGGAATACTTCCCGGTTAAAATGCTACATCGGTATTAATCTGTGCGCTTGCAGATCTTATTTATTATTTATTTAGAAGAGCAGTTGCATATTTCAATACCGCGTCTCTCATGTCATGCTGGGGATGACAACTTGGCTTAAGTGGCATGAGGGATAGGTTCGGCATTTTTGGCGCCGTTATCAGAATTAGAAAACTAAGTCTACTTTTGGTAATGACGTTAAGAATGCCCAACAAAGATCACAACCCGTTTGAGTGCTTTTATCCTTACTAGTAGGAGTAAAAGTAGTAATCGTTAGTGTAAGCGTGGTGCTTAGACTCTTGGTTACTTGTGGATGCACCCTACAGGCCGAAATGTGTGGTAGACCAAGTAGAGTGATAGCTACGAGGTTCTTTGTAATCCACCTCCCATTTGTAGGACTAGTAGGACTGGTTGCGAAGAAAGATGCATATTTAGCTATACTCTTCATTAGAAATGTCCCTTGGTGAACACTAGAATACAATGCTAACTTAAGTTAGAAGTTAAAAGCCTTAGAAGTCCTCTCTACAATCCTATTTATCCTTAACCTTATCGCTATCCCTAGTTAAGTTAGATTGTAGTTAATCTCACATGTTTTCCTATGGATACGATACTTTGAATACTCCAGGTGAAAAGCTACTATGATATCCATGCGCTTGTGAATCTTTTCTGTGTGCACCCACAGGTGTCAACAAGCTTTTCTCGCGCCGTTGCCGGGGAAATGGTTGCTGTGTTAACTACAAACCTAGCTTAACTTTGTATCTTTTTATTTTGTTGTAGCATGGATAACACACCTATATATCAATATCCTAACACCCGGCTATGAGCTGCGCTTATGTTTTATAAAAATGATTCGGGAACAATCCTTCTTGGGAGAAGGCGATGAAAACCCATACTTACACCTACGAGAGTTTGAACAGACCTGTGCATGCTTGCATATCACTGGCATGGCTGACAAGACCTTAAGGTGGAAGTTATTTCCATTCTCTTTGACAGGAATAGCTAAATATTGGTATAGATAAACTGTAGAAAGTATGCAAGGAGATTAGGAAACCTTATGTTCTAAATTTTGCTTATCTTTCTTTCCCATCTCTAGGGTAGTTAGCATTCGAATAGAAGTTTTAACTTTTAAACAAAAAGAAAAAGAATCTCTTGGTGCATGGGCATGTTTTAATAGCTTAATAACCACTAGTCCAAACCTTGCTATTTCAGACCCGATACTTCTTCAATATTTTTATATGGGTCTTAGTAGGGAAACCACGTGATTTCTTAATAATGCTTCAGGAGGTTCATTTTTGCATATATCTACTAGTAACGGGAGGAACATTCTTGATAAAACTTTAGAGAACACCCCTTACACTAGCGAACACGACGAATTCCGTGAAGATGTAGAAGAGACGCTACCCGAGATAGAACCTCAAATAGTTGAGCTTGAACCCAAGCATGTACAAAGTCCAATTCAAATCTCAACTATCCCAACTCCTGAACCATCAAAGGAGAAAGAAACTCCACTTACAGATTTCATGCTGGAAATCGAGGATGACCTTTTTAATGCTAATTTCGGGAACACCTTAAACTTCCAGCTACATAAGAGACCTTCTAGAGAACACATTTCAAATCCTCTCAAGGAAGAATCTTTTAGAAAGCCTCCTTATTCGCATGTAGGACATCGGGAAGAATTCGAGGATGGCATGTCTAGTGAACTTATAGAAGGAGAGCCAAGCCATTTAGAAGCCATTCCTATCCTCTCCTCTTCTATGCACACATTAGATGTCTTATCCGAACCCATCTCTAAACCCATCCTTGACCTTGATGATCCCTCTTATACTCTTTCTCCTAAGTCTCATGATGATCCTAGAAATCCATAGTTGGTGGTGCTTAACTCATATTTTCACCCGCCAACGTTACACAAAATCCATACAAACAAGCACCAAAACTTAGTAAATAGGGTTTTACACTGACATATTCCATAAGTTTTGGTGAGTTGATCATTTTCAAGACATACACATGGAATACATAGGAAAACACATCAAAAGACGCAAACCAGAAAAGCATAACGCCATCTTGCGCAAAGTAGAAGAGGGAAAATGCCTACCTACTTGATACAACTGGGCCCCAAACCCACAAAGGCGCAACCAAGGACCAACAGGCAACCCACCAGAGCAAGGCGGTCGTGGGGCAGCTCCACCTAGGTGCGGCCGCACCCAAGGTGCGCCCGCACCGCCAGCTCCACCGCCTCCAACGCACCTACATGTGGGCCCTCTCATCAATGCTCTAAGGCGGTTACATGCAGGATCTCTGGGAATATTCCCCCTAAACTGGCCTCTTGAGCACTATATAAGAAGGGAGAGACCCCTCCTCTCTAAACAATACACCAAGGAGCAAGAGAACCACACTTGAGCACCATTCCAAGGGCTTTGGCCCTAGATAGCTAGTAGACTTAGATAGGGAGAGATGTGAGGAAGAGTTCGGGGAAGCGTCAGGCTTGTCGGTGTCTCCCCAACTTGTACCTCGACAAACACCTGTACCTCAACGGGTTCTACCGCTAAGTGAGTGTTCGTGTTTTCTATGGTAAAAAGTCTTTTGATTAGTTCCGCTTTACTCTTACATGTTTGCGGGTTCATTGTCTGTTCTCGTAGCGGATACTCTAGTAGAGGGCCCTAATAAAAGACCGATAACCCTACGCACACTAGAGTAGTAGTCGATAGCGTAGATGTGATGTCTAGGCTAGAGGCTACCTTCGTTTGCCTCATACTCCATGGTTGAGGGGTAGGAGGCAGGTGGTGACAGCCCTGTCCTTCTCTTATAATCCCCCACGTTCGGGTATGGTGTAGAGCTATAGGCCAATATCACTTGGCAGACTAGATGTACGCCGGTGCCTGAAGTGAGCAAGTAAAAGTAGAGTTTATCTATCCATAGACTCTAAAATCATAGGAATCCATCTCAACCTTTACCAACTCTACCCTTGTGTTGTCCTTGGACGAACTAGCTAGAAGAAATACCTCCTTTCCCTGTGGAGGCTACGATACCCAGAATACTTTCGGGCGAAGGCTACAACGTTAATTCCGTGCGCTTGCAGAGTCTTTCTGGTTGCATTAAGAAATACCAACAAGCTTTCTGGTGCCATTGCTAGGGAACGGTTGCTATATTTCCTTCTGTCGATGAAACCTGATCGGTAGTCTACCAAGGGGTATGCCCAAGGTAGTGATTTGTCGGTAGACAGGTGCGCAAGCTACAAACTAGATGGTGACGCAAGACACAACAAGGTTTTATCCAGGTTCGGCCGCCGTGAGGGCGTAATACTTACGCCCTGCATCTGATTTATATTGTTGTGTATATTGAGATGTCTTTTGAGGGGGTCCCCTGCCCGCCTTATATAGTTGGGGGGGGGGCAAGGTTACAAATCTAGAAACTAATCCTGTCCGGTTAGAATTGCCATAGCCGGCCGAATAAGGATTCCTATACTAACCGATCAGGATCTTGCTTGATCTCCAAGTTTTCTTTTCTTCCTTGTGTGGGACGCCGAGCAGATTGACTGGGCCATGTGTCGTCTTCTGATGGGCCAGGCCCACTGGTCTGGGCCAGCCCAAGTCTAGCCATAGGGGTATACGGGTTAATACCCCCATAGCTAGTCCCCGAGCACTATGTATTGTGATGCGACACGCCGTCTTGACCTTCTCCGAATAGTGAGGCTTGAGATCTTGACGTCTCTGACCAGTCAAAACACCATCCGAGCAGCTGTTGCAGGCATCCGACCAGCTTATAATATAGCCGACCACCGTTGTTGACGGAGAAAGTAGGTTGTCCGAAGAATGTATGGTGCTCAGAGAAAAAAGAAAATGATTTCCTTCCGGGTGAAGTGTGCCCACCTGTATTTCTGAAAAGAAATGTAAGCAGGGTAAACAAAGCATAGGGGTCCAAAAAATAAACACATTCACCGCTAGGTGAAGTGTGCCCACTTAGTCCCCAAGCCTAGTAGTAGGTGACGTAGGCACGTGGTGCCAGGGTCTAAAATGAAACTCCATGAAAACTTGATACTGAGATGCACCGACAGGTGCATCGTACCGATGTAGTCCTAGAGCTTGCTAGAAGGCGAAATATGAGCCTTGTAGCAAGGTCTAAAAAAGCGCTGACCTCTGAACTGTATGCGAGTCAAATTTCACATGTAGTCGAGGAAAACAGACCTCAAGCTGTGGTCGGGGAGTGGTCGACAAGTCCCCAAGCACAGCGTAAGGCATGTTCAATGAGTTCCTGAGCGTGATCGGAGAGTAATCGACGAGTCCCCAAGCTTGATCGGGAAGTTTTTCATGCTCGGTGGTCTTAGATGGACTATAAGCCCCAGACCAGTCCCCGAGCATCGTGTATCTCCAAAACCTTCTTCTCTGTCATATTATTTCATTCGTTCTCTCTTTTTTTGTCCTGACCCATTGGCTTAGAAGGTTGCCTGATGTGACAGGGCAGTCATGCCATTGTCGTCTTAATCAAACTGTGGACCGGCGTTGTGACGACGCGTCAGCATGGGCCCTCCTGCGTTGTAACCGAGGGAGCGCATTTACTAGCGTGGGTACCGGTAAAAAGCGGACACCGCAGAGCGCGTGCCGCGTTGCACGCGCATGACCCCCGAGTATCTCGGGGAGGTGGAACGACGCGATTAATGGGATAAATAGCCATTGTGCAGTCATTCCCCATTTACACCCAAGAGTTGATTTTATAAACCAAGCGTCTTCTTCATCCAGCCCACAATCCCCATTCTCCTCCATAGCTACCATTAGCGAACCTTGCCGCCGTTAGAAGCGACATGCTCTCTGTCCACCAACTGAGCCGAAGCCAAGAGGCGAGAGAGGATGGCCAAGACGGAGGTGATGAAGAGGGCGGAGGTGATGAGGAAGGAATGGTGGAAGTCAAAGTCCACCGAGTCATCCATCAATGACCTTGTCGGCCTTGGGGTGCTCCATGACAAGGAGCTCAGAAGCTAGAGAGCATCGAAGTCAGAAAGCGTCCCCGATCCCCAACCCGGTGAGATCGTTGTATTCGAAGATTTTTTCAAGAGGGGATTTGGGGTTCCTGTTCATCTGTTCCTCCAAGGCCTTTGCTTGTACGATGAGATCAGGATTTGCAATCTGCATCCCAACTCGATCCTTCTTGTCTCGACGTTCATCCATCTGTGTGAGGCTTTCGGGGGATTTCTGCCACATTTTGACCTCTTCCGCTATCTTTTCTGTCTTCGGAAGAAGGGGTCCAAGGGGGTTCACAGATTGCCGACGGGGTGTACCTGATACTCCATGATGGGATGAAATCAGAGTACCTAAGTTGCCCCTGGAATACCTCTCTTAGTGAATGGTACAAGAAGTGGTTCTATATCCGAGAAGATCCTAACACTGCCACCTTTTGTGACGTCGGTTATATCATAGAGAAGAGGGTCAGTTGGAATGAGCGGCCAGAGTACGCCGGACAGGTGAGGGAACTCATGGCGCTACTCCTGCGGAGCCGTCTGGATGGTCTAGCCGTGGTCGGGAGCTTCATTAGCCGATGAGTACAGCCATGCCAAAAGAGGGTGCATGCCGGCTATGAGTACTAGGGTTCGGCCGACCAGACGAGGATGCGTCAGAGGCGGTTGCACGAAGATGAGATTAATCAGAGGATCGCAGATCTATTCAACCTAGCAGACCCAGCGTACCTGCCTCTGAGCGTCATCATGCACGTGTTCAAGCTCATCCAACCTTCTCCAAAGGTACCCCCAGCACCTATTCTTTAGTGTTAGCCACACAGTTGATAAAAAACATCTGTTGTAACGCTTGTTGTCCTTGTGATGTAGGTGCACGGAGTTGAAAGGCACACACTGTACATGTCCTTGGCGCCCAGGGTGGACCATCCAAGGAGCATGGAGCCCCCTCCGCAGAACGTGCAGCAGTGCTATGCTCATGTTGATGACAGCATGGGGGAAGAAGGAGCACCGAGCACTAGGACAGACACCAGGAGCTGGGGAGCTGAGAGGCACCCAGTCGCCCCCGACCACTCAAAGAAAAGGCCTAGGAGCTCAGAAGCCACAGGGGCCCCTGAGAATCCAACCAGCCAGCGTCGTCGAATAATACAAGACTGGTCGGACAAAGAGGAAGAAGAAAACTTGACCACTGATATGCTCAATCCTCATCGGAGGAAGGATGTAGAGCGGACGGTCCTGGAGGGACCATCGAGACCAGCAGCGGCACCAGTGCGGGGAACGCCGACAGCGTCAACCGCAGCTACATCACATGTGCCGCCACTAAGTGACGATGGCCTGAGGTCATTAGGCCAGCAGGAGAGCCAAGGACGACCACGTCGGCGCGCATTCTCAGCCGCCCATTGTCAAGCAGACATGTAAGTATCTGCATGTCAGTAAGTATTAGTAGTAAAGGCAGATAATAATATGCAACATTAATTGTGGTTTTATCAAACTGTAGCTCGGCATCGATGGAGGTCCCCGAGGAGCTCGCCGTTGGTGGGAAACCAGCAACAGCTGGCGAGAGGGTGACCACTGAGCAGGTGGTGCCAAGTCCTAGCCAAAATGAGCCAACATCCGAGTAGGTGGCGCCGAAAGCGCCAAATGTCGAACACGCAGCCCCAAAGGAGAATCAAATCCTAGAGCTGGGACAAGGAGCCTCATAGCAGCCAGGAGCCACACCGAGCACATAGGAGGGTGGTCTACCGGACGCCGTGGCTTGGGGGAAAGGTCCGATTGTGATGTCGAGACCCGAGAGCAGCCAGTGACAGGAGGGGACTGAGGCCGACGAGCAACGGGAAGAATCCAGGACTGCTGAAGCCACGGAGTCTGAGGACGATGACGTCCTTAAGGAAATTGAGGGGCATCCCAAGGACTGTCATCAGCATGTTTACGTCTACCGTCAGTGCAGGGATCATTTCGTCTACCACGAAGAAATCCCCATGGATGATGAGACAAGGAAAGTTGAGCTAGCAGCAAAACGGCTGATAGCCGAAGTGTAGGTAAGCCACCTTTGATGCCTTTATAGACCAGTATCATGATGTATTTGATTATAAATGATACTGTGTTTGCCTTGTAGGATATCATGAAGACAGCGAAGTACCAAAAATGGTGCTTCGACCAAATTGAGCCAACTTTTATAGAAAATCAAGAGCTGACAGCCAAGATCGATCGGCTACGTGAAAAGCTTAAGGCCCTCGAGAAGGAGAAGGTAGAGCTAGAGACGTCCCGACGCAACACCGTTGTCGAGCTCAGCCAAAAAGAGCATGAGAAGGCAGGTAAGTTGTCCAGCCGAAACTCCCTAAGAACTAAAAAGTGTTATTAATACATACTCTTTTACTAACCAGCATATTTATACCCATGGCGACTGAAGTAGCTAGCCTGCGAGAAGAAAATTTGTGCATGGTCGGAGAGTGTGCCCGACTGACAGCAGAAAACAACCAGCTAGTGCAAGACCACGCACAGCTCTAGGAGCAATCTAGCAAAATAACCAGGGAGCTGAAAGCAAAGAACCTGGAGCTAACCAGTAAGTGTTGGTCGCCGTGGTCTTGCTATGTCAGTTCAATATGTTGCCATATGAGACCTCCCTGACCAGGTTGTTGCTCTGCAGAACTAAAGGTGAACGTGAAAAAACACCTCGAGGAGGTTATGAAAGACTGCGACGCCTGCTCGGCGAAAGCGCTCGAGCTCGGGAAGGATCGAGACCTCTAGAAGGGCCAGTGTAACCAAATGGTGACCGATATCAAGCCAGTGCTGGACCTCATCGACCCAGAGCTCCTAGCACTCGCGGCCGGAGGATAGCTGCGTGGAGTGCTCGACAAGTGCCAGCGTGCCATGTGATTAGCATGGTGCGTGCGCACTACCCATTGATCGACTTCAAACGCTTCGAGCTGGGGTATCCCAAGGAGGTTGGCCCAAAGCAAGCAGATGAACTGCGGATCCAACTGCTCGACTTGTCGGCCTCAATGATGGGTGACATCAACTTATGCGGGACACCATCACCGCCAGGGCAAGAGCCACCATCTTCAAGCCAGCTACCGGGAGCTGCAGTCATGACCAGCCAGTCCCCGGTGCCAGAAACTTCATATGCAGAGCGACCAGAGGCGGCGGTCTCAACCAGCTAGACTCTGGTAGCTCCAACTTCCTCAGCCAAAGAGGCACCTCCATCATCAAGTGGTGAGAAGGCAAAGAGCAGTGCCCAGCCCGAGCACCGAGTGCCGACCAGCCAGTAGCCTGTAGCTGTAGAAAGTAGAACAATTTAGTTTATTGTAAACTTGTACCTCATCAGGAAAGCTTGTAATAAAGTACTATTACAACAATGTAAGCTTGTGTTGTTTTGTCTAAAAAACGTGTTAAGCTTGTATATTGCGTTTGATAACTAAGTTAGAACATATAAGTGTTCTAGTTTAGTTGTAATAGTTGAAAGACACGTCATCTTGTGGAATCCGTACGGCCCTAGCCAGGTCTGTGGTCGAAGTGTGAGGCACAGAGCCTGTTCACATGTAAGAGCACATAAGTCAGACCAGGGAGCACCCGCCGACCACCCGGAGCATAGAGAACTGGTCCCGTGTACGCGTGGGGAGAAATCGAAGACGGGGCTGGCTCCAAGGACTCAAGAAAGAATGGTAGTCTATCAACTGGTCTTTTATAAAATATTGATAGGGAGGAGTGTAACACCCCAGGTGTTTGTCACTAGTTAAGGAATGAGTTTGAGCTCAAACATGGCAAGTTAGGTGGTGAAGATGTCAAAGACGAATCTATAAACAGGAGCCTAACCTAAAGTTGGATGTTGCACCATTGCTTTACATATAGGCTATTTTTAAGATATATGCTTGGATGGTGTTATTGCAATATCTTCATGTGTCTCACCTTTGTAATCAAAAAGTTTCATGAAGTTTGGTATCAAAAAGTCACATGAAATGATAAGTTATATGCTTGTTTGGATTATAACTGAAACATGCTTCTGAAACAAGGAAACATGCCTTACCTTCCATGTGAACTAGTGTTTATGCAACATACAAATGCAACATGTGCAACACATCTAGGACACATGTGGAACAACCTAGTGAAACATGTGTAGCATATACCTTGAAACACACACATGAAACAATTGAAACATGGTGATGAAACAACTATAGCATTTCACTTGATTTCTATGTTTCAGTGCATGTGAGGCCTACACTTTTGTGCAACCTATGCATGGTGTGTATGTTTAGCCTCTACAATACCTTAACTAGGCTTAGGACACTTAATGGAGAAATGTTCATATTGACCATGTTGACTAATTAAGTCTCTAAGTGATAGTTGACCTTGATTTGACCTTGTTTGACCTTGAGAGCACCGTTGCTTGACTATTTTAAAAGGGTAGCTAAAGTGTTTTCCTATAGCTGCACCCTTAAACAAAGTTATAGAAAATTTTATAAGGAACAAACTTTTTTTAATAGTCAAGTCACGAAAATGGGTGGAACATGCTAAAAAAGGGCCCACAAGTCAGGAATAGGGGCTGATTTGGCACTTGAAAATTTGGCTAAGTCCTAACTGCGGTTTAACTTCAGGTAACCTAGTTTGGAGATTTTTATCTTGCAAAACAGATGGATCCAAACCTTGATCCTGTAATAAAAGTTGTAGTACATGTTAAGGACAACAACTTTTGTTTAAGGACCAAAACCTAGTTCAGCTTTTAAGGTAGCCAAACAGTGGGTCAAAGTTTGAATGCCGAGCTGTTTTCTGGAACCCTGAAATTTTGCTAAGTGTAGACTGAACTTGCAGTTTTCAGTTTCATGGTACCCACATTCGGCAAAGTTTAGTTTGCAAACCATTTTGATTTTGGGCAAACTCCTATAAGCAATGTTGGAGTACTCATATAGCTCTATCATCAGGAACAATTGGTTAGCCGAATCATCATTCAGTTTAGGAGATACAAAGTGGAGAAAAATGCAGTTTCAGTCGGTTTGAAATTGAATTCAGTTTTCAAGTTTCGGGTACCCTCCTTCGTAGCTTTTTATCTCATAAACCAAGCCAAATCAATCAAAGGTCCCTTAACCAAAGTTGTAGTATACACATAGCTCTATACAAATGTGAAATCGGTTAAACAAACCATCCACTGGTTAGAGAGTTGTAGGGGGGAGAAGATCGCTGTTTCAGTTGATTTATAAGGTGGTATTAGTTCCTGACTTGAATCTGAACGCCTTCAGCAGGGCATCGTGGACGACCGGCCATAGGCACGCAGCGCCGCGTGGCTCCGACGATCAATCGCATGCGTGCCACCTCGCCCACGCATATCATTTGGAGAGCCCGATGCCCTCCTCTGCTCCCTCTCGGGCTCACTCCTCCCTCTCCCCAATCGCTCCCTCCTTTTTCCTCGGCACGCCATAGGCGACGAGCAGAGCTTGTGCCGTCGCTCCTCCTCCTCTGCAACGTGCTCCCTCCGGATCCTTCATCCTCTTCCTCCTCCATTGCCGCTCCTCCCTGTTACCGCTATAGGCTGGCCCTCACTGCTGCCGCCTGCTGGTTTGGTCGACCGCGGCAAGGCAGCCATGGGCGGCCTCGACCAGTCACGGGCAGGGCAGTGGCCTGCGGTGGGCATGCTTTGCTGCTGCTCCTCTACAGCAACCTCACCGGCCACTTTCCCTTCGTCGCCGGTGGTGACCTCGTTGATCCTCGGCTCCTCCTCCCCGGTCTCCTCCGTCCTCCTCGGCTCCTCCTCCCCGGTCTCCTCCGTCCTCCCTCTTCGAGAAAGAAGAAGAGGGAGTAAAATAGAAATAGAAGCTCTTTGGTGTGTTCACTTTGCATAAATACTAACACATAGATTTACAAATGTGGGCTTAGTTAATTTCCGAGAAGTCATGTGTTCACTTTGTAAAAATGTTTTCCCTTTTCTTTTTCGGAATAATTATTGCATTTAAATGGCTGAACTTTGGAAAATCATGTAAAATCATAGAAAAATCATAAATTAGGAAATGAGGACTTTTTAGAATCCTTGTGAAATTGTCTATGCATGGGATCTATAATATTTCATGTTTTAGTTCTGAAAGTAGATCTTTGCATCTAGGTTTTCTTTGTTAGTTGTATTTGTCATTTTCATAACTGCAGTTGTAGGGCTCCAAATGAAGTGAAATTTTTGTGGCATGCTACTCATGTGATGTTTGATGTGTGGTAAAAATTTCATGAATTTTGGTTGTAATATGGGTGGGTTATTGATTCATCTTGCTCTCACATGATTTATTGCAATAGCTATTTGTCTTTTTCATAGAGGTTGATATACTTGTCCAAATGGCTTGGAATTTGGATAGTAGACTATTGGGAGCATATATAGGCCACTGTAATTTTGGTAGAATTTATTGTGCACTTTTGATATGTGTTCATAATTCCACCTAATTATCTAGGTAAATTAAGAAATGTATTAAAATAATTTATTTAGCAATGGACATTATGTTTTCTGGTGTTCATTAGTCATGTGTGAAATATTGGTAAAGTTGGTTTTGTCCAATTATATGTTTGCAACATATGTTAATAATTATTTCTTGCAATTATTAGTTTCTGGACAGTTCTGGGGGCAATGTAAATTACCCCATGTTAATGATGTTTTCTGAGCATCTTGTCTATAGCAAAGTTGTATATAATTCATGTATCTAGCTTGTGTTAAAATTTGGTAGCATTTGGCTAAGTAGTTTTTGAGTTATAGATGTTTAAATTCAGGTCTCAGATTTGGTTGCTCACTGTTTTGAGCAGACCAGGTTCTGTAGTTTCATCTTTTTGACCCATTAAACTTGGAAATCTGGCTTAGGTGATATTAAATGAATTGTATACAATTTCATAAGCTTTCCAGAATGTCTTCTTGTAAGTCATTTGGATTTGTGTAACTCCAGTTATAGCTAAATCTTTTAGCTGCTGTTTGCATATATAGAAATTGATAGATGCCAATTATAGTTGTTTGCTTGTATATTGTTAAGTGTGACTTATGCCTTTGAGGGTAGTTAAGTTAATACACCTGAGATCTTGTGAAACCTTGTGTGCCATGTATAATATGCTTGCCATCTTTTATATTAGGTTGAGAGATGTTTATTTAAACCACATGAAGTGTCTATGCATGTGGAGTGTATTATGGTGTTTGTCTTGCTTACTGTATGTGATGCATTGTCCATTGCATTTCCATGTATTCATACAATTGCATCTTACATCTCATATAGGTACGCTAGATGCACCACGTGAAGGACATGATATGAAGCTGAACCCAAAGATGGTGTTGGTGGATCCATCCCGAAGATAGAAGGACGGGACGAGTGCTAGGATGGGAGATGCTCGCCGAGTGAGTGTCATCTAACAACCTCTGACTTGAGTCGGATCCCAGGCAAGCCCCGGAGCATTATAAGCCTTCTACCTTCAAAGCAATTAATTCTATATATGTTATAAGTATTGTTGCATTAAGTGGTAGGAGTTGGTTGGAAACCCTTGCTGCATTATATCATTCCTTGTCCAGTTATATGAATCCTTGAATCCTACATAGACTAGGATTGAATAGATGCTTAGCCCTGCTTTAAGCGGTAGAAGTCAGGTGATTTCCTGTCACCTGCGAGATATAGGGATATTCATATATGGCACGGTTGACTATATTTGCTATCGTGGAATGGAACCATGTGTTAATAAAATGAAATGAGACCGGGCGGGATGACGATAGTGAAGCAACAAGGCATGGAGGTCTTGGGTGTGGATCTATCCCCGTCTGAGTCGTTTAAGGACCGATTCATTGTACGTCCTTGAGTCATGTTGAATGCAGTCTAACACTTAGTTGGCCGGATAAGTCGTTCCGACCGCGAAGCCGAGTAATACAGTTCAGGCCGGGAATCGAATGGTAGGTCGCATCTTGGAGGAGAGTAAGGATGTGCTTGGGAACATTGGCATGAGACCAAGGGGGGGTTAGACTCCCTATTACCGGGCAGAGTCTTGCCCTTGGGGATGCGGCATCAGTCGAACCCATGACTCCTGAATTGTACGAAAGGTGGCTTGTGCGACCCTGGCAGGGGCCTGCGCGGTGAGTGTTAGAAATACCCCTCCAGCTGGATAGGAACTCGATTCGAATCGCTGTCGCTCCCGGTTAGTGAGCACTTGACTTGAGCAGCGGTAACGTAGATTCCATTAAATTGAATGGATGGTTAATTGGATAACGATGGAAAGGTTGCCTCAATTTATACCTGCTATGGTTAATATTGTTTGCTCCTAATAAAGTGAGTGCTCTAGTATAGGTGCTAATATAGATGATAGGTTAATAATGATTAACTTGATGCTTAAGCATTAATGATTATTTATCTGTATTAAGCTTTTACGCAAAAATGTTGTCAAGCTAGCCCACTTTATATCAGCCTTGCATGATCCTTGGTGTCACTTTATTTCTGGTTTTTGACGGGTAAGTCTAGCTGAGTACATTGTCGTACTCAGGGTTGTCTCCACTTGTTGCAAGTTGTGATGTATCATGGCGACTGCAAGAGTTGGTTGGCTCCTGCCGTAGAGGCAGAGTGTGATCACGGGCATGATCCTTCTGAGTTATCTTCTCTCTAATGCTTTTGTTGGAAGTCGACCTTGGTACTGGCATGTAGTTGAAATAAGATTAATGTTAGTTTCAAATTACTTTGCTTCCGCTACTTTTCAATGTAAGTTGTAATAACTATGTTGAACTCCGATGTATATTGAATTACTTGTGAAATGGATGTAACATGTGACTGGTTATGTTGAATCACTACGATCTTGGCTTGTATGTTGGTTGGTTTGAAATCCCTCATGGTTTCATTGGACTACCGGAGTTATATGGGCTCAAGTGCGAGAATTTGATCACTTCAGTGATTGTTTTTGTACTTGTGCTCTTATAATTTGGACGGTTCCGTTACAAGGAGACTCTAGATAAATATGTTAGAGTGACTGAAAGAAAAAATATATGCTTTATTGAAATAATCAAAGTATAAGAAAGGTACATATCTTTATTTATGAGATCTAAGGGTAGAAACGCCTAAGCTTATCAATATGCCAGGAGTTGGGTACTTCAGAACCATTGAGGTGAGCCAGCCTGTATGAAGTAGGCCGGGTGACTTCGATGACCTCAAACGGTCCTTCCCAAGGAGATGAGAGCTTGTGCATGCCTTCTTGGTTCGTTTTCCACTTCAAGACCAGGTCCCCGACCACGAAGAGATGTTCTTTGACATTCCTGTTGTAGTACTTGCATAGTACAGCTAGGTACTTGGCTGTACGTACATAGGAGTCAAGCCGTCGTTCTTCAGAGCAGTTGACCTCGAGTTCACGTGCTTCATCAGACCTATCTTCATCAAAGTTCTCAACACGTGGTGATCTGAAAGCAATATCTACAGGGAGTACTGTGTAACACCCCAGGTGTTTGGCTTCCATAATTGCACTTGCATTTCATAAACTTGAGCATCATTCATTAATGCATGAGCTTATAATGTGTGAAACATGCCTTTGAAACATTGCAACATGTCCTTATATTTCATGTGTGTTTATGAAATGAGTAGTGTGCAACACCCAAGTGCAACATGTGCAACTTCCTTTTGAGACATGTCACCCACTTTAGTGAAACTTGATTAGCAAGTGCTATGCAACACACTCATGAAACATATGAAACATGGCTTGGAAACAAAAGTAGCAATTCACTTGTTTTTCCTTGTTTCAATGCATGTGATGCTTGATTTTGGTGTGATCAATGTGTGGTGTGGGTAATTATTCTCTACAACATCTTAACTACACTTAGGATCATTAGTGGAACAATGTTCATGTTGACCAAATTGACCAAAATGCCCTCCTATGTGATGTTGACCAAGCCCTTAGCCTTAGAATGCTCTAGTTTGAATATCTAAAAAGTCCATCTTAGAGATCTTGCATGGAGGAGCACCCTTTATAAAAGTTGTAGACAATTGTATGGGGAACAAAAATTCTAATATGGCCAACTCATGAAAATGTCCACAACATGCTCAAAAATGCCCCACAAGCCAGAAATTCACTACTATGAGTCACCCTAAAATTTTCTAAGTCCTGCGCTGACATATAGTTTCAATGTACCTCACTTGGGAGCCATGTAACACATAAACCATGGCAAACCAATCCAAGCTTCCTTTGACAAAGTTGTAGTGCTCATGTCGATCTACAACTTTGCTGTTAACACCTACCACTAAATCGAGCTAGTTTAGGAGGTAATCAGCGACGAAATCGCCCTGTCAGTCACTGTTTTCGGCCTCCATTCAGAAACCTCCGTCCTCGGTGGCCGACCGGCCTCAGGACATTGCCGCCATGTGGACGCACCGTGGCACCCGTACGCCGGCCATGGTCCCATCGGTCAGGCCGCGAGGTTCTCAAGCTGCCACGCCGTCCACCGCTCGCCTCTCCATCCATTTCCTCCTCCTCCGTCCCTCTGTTCTCGCCAAAGCGGAGGACCCGAGCCACCCTCACCGCTGTGCGCTTCCCCGCGGTCATGTTAGCTCACCGTCGCATCGCAGCCCACCAAACCTCATCCACAGCTCCGCCTTGGACCCCTCTACCTCCTCCACCTCTTGCTTGAGCGAATCACGTGGAGTAAGGGCGCATTACTGGCATGTTTCCACTCGGAATTCACCGGAGCATCACTGCCGTCACGATCCATCGTGGCTAGCTCACCTTTGCCGTTCTCTTCCTTCTCTGACCTCCGTCCCCACTTCCTCAACCCATGTGGATGCTCGTGGTTAGATGTTACCGCCGGAAACCGTCCGGGGGAACCAGAACGGCCCGTGGGTGCGTCATGCGCTGGCCGCGCCCGCCATGGTCGCCGATGGCAAACCTCCATGGCTAGCCTCATCTTGACCGTCTTTGCCCTCCCTAGTGCACGCATGGGGATCACCTTGAGTCATAGTACACCTTTGAATCATGTAGCCCCGTATCTCTCCGTAGCTCGTCCGAAACGCTGGCCTCGCCGGAGCGCTCTATGCGCTGCCGCTGCTCGGTGCATGTGGTTTGGCCTCTCTGTCACGCCACCATCCCTCTTGAGCACTTGATCTTCTCCGCCATCGCTCGCTGATCCTTTCCCCTCGCTGTCTTGTCGTTCTGGGTCACCGGAGATGACCGGAGCACAGTAGCCTACCTCCGCCATCCGCCATGAACGACGGTGAGGTAGCACTGGTGCAATAGAGTTAGGGAAAGTGGGATGCCTAGATGCGGGTTGGCATGGGGAGTACGTAGGTGCATTCATCTCTGTCGGGCGGGTCACTGGCAGCGAGATACGCCGGCCGGAGCTCTCTCCCCTATGTGCTGTCGCTGGCAAGTGTGGCCGACATGTCAGGCGCGCGAGCGGGAGCCGACGCGGGCCGCGCTTGAGTTGGGCCGCGCTGAGGTATTGGGCCGGCCCAGTAGCAGTAAACTTCCGTTTATTTTTGTTTTTCTTTATTTATTTCATAGTTTTGAATGCTGTTTTGTAAATTTTATATCTCATGCAATATAGATCCAATTGAGGTGATTCCACTTGTGTTTAGCTCTAGATAAAGTGTAGTATTTATGAAAAATATAAATCGGATATGGGTTATTCCAATTCTAGAAGATTTAAATAGGCCTTTGAAATGTGTTTTAAAATAGATGCAAACTTGTTAAATGGATAACTTGAGTTGTAGTGCTCCAAAAATTATGAAATTTGGTGGGTATGCTATTTCATGTCTATACTAGCTCTGGTAAAAATTTGGGTACTTTGGCTTGGGTACTTTTCAAGTTATGATGTTGTCATGTTATATTAGGAGATACTTGAATGAATTTTAATAATTTTTCTGTATGTGCAATGCTCATGAAATTTTATGGAGAGTGTTCTGGTACCCTAATGTTGCTAAGAAAAATATTGTTTCTGTTGTTTGACACTTTTCATCATGATTTGTTAATTATGCAAAAATCAGCCCTTCTAGCTTGTGAATTTTGTGCAGGGAGTTTCTTTGAGTAACTTTAGTTAAAATTTTTACAGTAGCCTCCTAGTAGGGTATATAGTCTCCTTTAATTTTTGTAGAATTTTCTGAGTGGTTTGCATATGGGTTTATTTTCCCACTTAATTAATTAAGTAAATTAAGAAAGGGGTTAAAATAAATGATGTGGGTGAACCTACCTTAATTTCTGGTGGTTTCATGTCATATGTGACCTAGTAGTGTCATTAGTTTGGTCATAAGGGTAGTTTTACACATGAATAAATATTTAATTTTTCACATTTCTAGGTTATCTGGACAGCTGATAGCATTTTTGGGTTTGGACCTTGATAAAGGTGTTTGCTGGGAAACTTGTGAATACCAAAGTGGTAGTAAACTTGTTAAACTAGCTTGTGTCAAAATTAGGTGGCATTTGGCCCAGTAGTTTAGGAGTTGTGGCTGTTTAAAGTGGCTGTCCAGAAATGGCTGCTCTCTGTTGGGAGAGGACAGATTTCTGGAACTTTAGAATTTCGACTAGGTAAACTTTGGAATTAAGTGTTGAGGTCTGAATGATTTGTAGAGCATTTTATATGCTTTCCAGATTGTCTTGTATCATGCCATTTGGATTTATGAATCTACAGTTATGGTGGAATTATTGATCTGCTGTCCAGAGCTATGTCATGCTGCATTACGCTTAGGTTGGTGGTAATCTTAAGTAATGTTGTTCTTGTTGATTGTTAGGTGTTAGACCCTTAACTGAGGAGGAACAATTGTATATTAGGTTGTGTAGATTAGGTAAGTACTTCTCTACCGGAGAAGAAATATGCACTTTTTGTGAAGTGATTTGAATAGAGCACTAGGACTACTGTAGTTACATTTCATTCTGAGCATGTTGCATTCCTTCTTATGCATCCATGAGATTTATTGTGCATTCATGCAATAGGTGTACCGGAGGGAGTGACACTCCTAGAGTTATCCTAGATTTTGGGATGTAACATCGAACCCTATGTTATCCTAGATGTTTGTTTACACATGCTAAATTTCGGTAACAAGGGATGTCTCATTATGTTGTGTTCGGTGATGGTGTCACGATTAGCACCCTTCGGTGCCGTGACGAAACCAAGGGCCTCCTGTGGCTCGCGACATAAGGCTGTGCTGCTTGGCATGCGCTGGTATCGAGGCGGCTAGTCATGATCCATCATGGAACTCTACCAATGGGTTGTCTCCTCGTGGTCATTTCCTTGGGTAGCCTTTCCTATTTGGCTAGAAGTTAGATCGAATCCGAACACCCCTGTTATGTAAGGTTGAAACCCTATTGATATGGATGTAACCTGTCAAGTCACGTTTGTGCTCCTTGTATGTGAGCCTTTAATAAATTCCATCTTTTCAGCGGAAGCTATAGTGTTGTGAAGTACATCGCATAATTGCGTCAATTGATGCGCTTGATGAGGTTGTGTGGTTGTGATGAATTATTGTGCCTCGGTTGTCGTGTGAATTTATTTCCCAATGAAATCACTTCGGCATATTTACCCAATTCATCTACAAATTTCCCACATCATCAGTGCTCATTGGCTATGCATTTTGCAGATGGCGTATAACCTTCGTCGTGGTCATGGCGTTGAGGACGAGGAACAGCCGCCACCACCTCCGCCACCACCCACCCCGGCAGAATTGATGGAAATGGTGGTTGAAGGACAACACCTGTTAGCAGACGCTATGCGCTAGTTAATCAACCGGGATGCTCGGTAGGGTCGTCAGGGACTGGAACCAAATCAGCATAGTGATTTCAAGGATTTTCTTGACACCAAGCCCCCACTCTTTAAGGAGGCGGAGGAACCTCTGCAAGCGGATGAGTGGTTGAATACCATTAAGCAGAAGTTCCGTCTACTTCGTTTGACTGATGAGCTGAAGACCGAGTATGCTTTCCATCAATTGCATGGTCCGACTCGTATTTGGTGGAGTCACTACCGCTCCACGTTGCCTCCTAATGTCCCGGTCACTTGGGACCAGTTCAAGGCGGCTTTCCGTGGGAATTACATTCCTCCAGGTTTGATGGCAATGAAGCACACTGAGTTCATGAGATTAACTCAAGGCAATAAGAGTTTGACGGAATACCTGCAAGCCTTTAACAACCTTGCAAGGTATGCAACTGAGTTTATGGATACTGATGCAAAGAAGATTGCTAGTTTCAAGCGTGGCCTCAGTCCAAAGTTGATGAAGACCATGGGTACTAGCAAATGTGCCACTTTCAATGAATTTATCAGTGATGCCCTGACCCAAGAGAACAACAATTCCATCTATGCTGCTTCTAAGAGCCGCAAGAGGGCCTTTGAGGCGGGTGCTTCACAGTCCTGAGCTTCAGCTGCACCGAGGGCTCCTTCTCGTCCTCCTGCAATGGGTGCTAAGTTCCGTCCACCGCAGAAGAAGGCTCCAGCCAAGACTGGGTTTCGTAAAGCATATACAGTTTCTCTTTCAAAGGGTAGTTCTGGCCAAGGCAGCTCCAGTGTTCCTCTAAGCAACATACCTTGCTGGAACTGCAACAAACCAGGTCATTGGTCTAGGAATTGCCTGTATCCTAAGAAGAATGCAAATCAAGGTGGCCGTCAGGGGCATGTTCATTACAATAGTATTGAAGAAATTTGTAACACCCCTGGGTGTTAAGCATGCATTAGCATCCCAAATCATGAGCATTAGCATCACATGCCTTTAATAATCACAGGCAATATAAGTTAAAACTAAATTGAAATGTGAAAAACATCTGTTTGAAACATAATTGTTGCATTTGTTTGCTAGAGTTGTAAAACTTGTTTGGCTATAATGTTATAATAACCTAGAATTAATTAGCATGATTTTTGGAGCAACTTTTGTATTCAAAATCTCCCCAAATTTTGCTTTTAAAAATATTCTAGAAAATGAGTTTTTATTTGAAAACTTGATTTTAAATCATTAATTCAAAATCTGTTTGGAATTTTGAAAAATGCCCTAAATAAAAGTTGTAGAGAATTAAATTTTGAACAACTTTTATTTTGAGGTCAACTTTTGAAAATGCCTTTTTTCTCTTCAAAAAGTCAAATTTGAAATGAATTAGAAAATCTGGAATTTGAATTATAAAAGAAAAAGCATTTTCGGCCTTAACGGGCCGCCGCCTCCGCTTCGGCCCGCTCGCGCAAGCTGGCCCAGCCCGCGTCCACGCCTGCCTCCTACCGCCCGTGCGCGCGCACGCGCCCGTGGCGACCGCGACAGCCGGCCGCCGACGCCACGCGCCCTCTGGTGGCCCCCGCGTCCCTCGGCGCCCGCCTACTCCCTCCGCGCGCTCGCCCGCCTCAGCTGCTGCCTCCATTCTCCTCTCCTCGCCCCACAGCAATGCGGTAGAGCGACCGAGCTGCCACCGCGCCATTGCCGGCTCCCAAGCTCCGCCACCGCCTTAGCCGCCACCCTGGCTCACCGCCACGGCCTCCGTCTTCCTCCTCGCTTCGCCTTCTCGTTACGCATCCCGTGCTCGCCACAGCCCGCAAGGATACGACCCCTAGCCACGGTAATGGCTCACCGGAGTGAGCTGCTCTGTGGACTTCACCCCTCCATCCTCCTTCTCATCCACTTCTCACATGCACGAGCACCGCATTCGCGCGGTGAAGCTCGCGGACCACACCACGCGGCCCATCTCGGTCGGTGTTGGCCGACCGACGGCGGGCCGAGCCACTGCGCTGCCATGCACGCTCGGCGAGCTCAATGCCGAGCTCATCTGGCCGCATGCTAGGCCCCCTCGGCTTCGCCTTGTCGCGGGGAATCGAGTGGTGGTGACCTCCGCCACCGGGGAGCTCACCGCCGACGAGAACGCCGCCGTGTTCTCCCGGTGTGTGTGACAGGCGGGCCCGAGGACCCCACTATCAGCCTCTCTAGTGCAAGCGGGGGAAAATGCGCGGGGTGTGCGTAGCGTTTGGTGTTCGGGTTTTTCCGAAAAAGATAAAGAAAATGATTTTCTAGAAATTGTGAAAAGCTTTCAAAAATCGTATCTCAAGATTTCTAACTCCAAAAATTGTGAAACAAATTTTGTAGTGTTTCTCATGAGTAGATCTATGGTGTAAAATTATTACATGTCAAGTTTGAAATACTTTTCTATATAGATTTATTTAATTCTCATAAGTGCTGATATCTTAGAAAATATCTAGTAAATAGAATATTGATCAGAAAAATATGGTTCCTATTTCATTAGTCCTCTTTAGTGATGTACTTTCTAGGAAAAATGTATTTGATGCATGTCCTATGAAAAATTATTGAGGTGTAGTTCAAATGCCTTTAATTGATGATTTTTGTTATTTTTGGTAGAGAGCAAAAATTGTATAACACATGTATGTGATAATTTTGTGATGTGCTTGTTTACTGTGTAGAGCATAGGAAAAATAATAAATTTGTTGTTTGATACTTTTCCTAGTACAAAGTATTTTCATGCTCATTATTATGCTATAGCTTGTTTATTTTGTATAGATTATTTTACTTATCCAAATCCCATGAAATTTCTGTAGTATGCTATTTGGAGTAGGACTATGCTACTGTAATTTTTGTAGATTTTTACATGCAACCAAATTAGGTGTTAATGTGTAACCCTAGTTTAAATGGGAAATAAAAGGTTATTCTTTATGAATAATTAAAAGTAATAAAAAGTGTTTGGTGTATCTTTGAAGCACCAAACTACCTTGTTGGTGTTACTTGATAGGTTAAGGTATTAGGGTTTGGCAAAGTGTAGCAACACTTGTGTGAGAATTATATGCTAACTAGTATAAGAGTAGATGACATGTTTTGTGGTATATGTTCTTGGATGATGTTGACTACCTTGTAGAAGATTTTGTCTCTAATCTATACCATCAGTTTCAATATGCTCATCTGCATATCATGTCATCATGGCATTCCACCGCATCCGATGCACCGTCTGCATGTTTACTTATGCAAATGCATCATACAGGATCATAGGAGGAGTCGCCGGTAGCAGTGCCGGAAGATCAGACTTGGACCGATCCGCAAGAGCTTCAGGCACTGGAGGTGTCTGAGGAAGAGGAACAAGGAGAGGAGTTGCCCGAGTGCGTAGATCACCAGCCTAGTTCGTTTGAAAGAGGCAAGCCCCAGAGCATTTTAAATCCCCTATTTTATTCAAGCAATTCTTTATATATGAGTTATATATTGTTGCATTAAGTTATAGGAGTTGAGTGAAAAACTCTTGCTGCATATATACCTTTTCCTTGTCCCATAAATATGCCTAGAATCCTATTTTAGTTTAGGATCAAAAGTATTGCTTAGCCATGCTTAGACCGGTAGAAGTCGGGTGATTTCCTGTCACCTGCGAGATATAGGTGGATACCTGGTTATGGTTAGCTATAATTGTTATTATGGAAAGTAACAAAGTGTTGATGGATAAACGGAGACTGGGCAGAGTCTGATAGGGTTTTGGACTATAGTGATTCCGTCTGTGTCGATTAAGGACCGATCGTTGCTCGTCCCTCTTGTCATGTTGAACGCATGCCTCACATTTAGCTGGCCGAATAAAGTACCTTTCGACCACGAAGCTAGTGACACTATTTGAGCCGGGATAAACTCAGATTGGCAGACTGGTGCTGAAGGGGGTATGACGGGGATGTGAAGAGTGAGCCCAAGGTGCGTCTTGGCAGTCGGGCGGTCCCTGAGTAGTGCGGTCCATGACTGTTATCCCACGGCTACTTGGAAAGTGTCACTAGTGATCTAAGCGACCCTGACGGGGGAAGCGTTGTTTGTGTGAGGAATAAATCACCAGCTGGTTAGGAATCGATTCGAATCGCTATCGCTCCTGGATAGTGAGCACTTGACTCGAGCTACAGCATCGTCGTAATAATGATGGAACACGGATGGTTATGTGAATAATGTTGGAAAAGCTAAACCTGATATGGTAACCTTTAATGTGAATGGTTAATGAAGTGATTGCTTTAGCATAGGTGCTTACTTAGATTAATCAGGTATAATTAAGTTGATGCTTATATTTTAAATGGTTCATAACTGAGAACTTATGCTTTTCTGCAAAACTAGTCAAGCCAGTCTACTTTATAACAACCTTGCATACTCCTTGGTGTCATTAATTTCTGGTTTATGACGGGTAAGTCTAGCTGAGTACCTTCTCGTACTCAGGGCGTTGTTCCCATTATTGTTGCAGATGGTCAGATGTACTATGGGTATTGCGTCAACTGTCTGTACCCGGCGATGGGCGACAACTAGGACCAATGGCAATGGTCACTCCGTCTATCTTATCCCATGCTTTTGTGGACTATGACTACCTACTGGCACTGTATCTGAACTAAATGTGCGTGTGTGGTTTTAAAACTACTTGCTTCCGCTATGTTAATTTGAACTCGTGTTGTAATAACTTTATGTTCTGAACTCTGATGTATTCAACTGTCATTGCGAACTTTATGTACCATGTGACTATGGCTGCTAAATCAATACGATCTTGGTTGGAATGTTGGTTGGTTGGAAATCTTTCGTAATTTCACGGAATCTCGGGTTGTACGGGCTTAAGTTTGGTAAATTATCTGCTCGGTGGAAGATTTTTCTTACTTAATCTTGTATAATCATGTTGATCCATTACAGCTGGTATCGGAGCATGGTTTAGCAAGTTACTGTTCACATGCGTATTTAAAACAAAGCTGTGTTTAAAACCAAGTTTTAAAACTTAAGAGTGTGCCAGTGGTCATATCCTTTGTGCCCAGTTAAGGACTCTAGGTGGCTTATTTAAGTACTGACTTGGGGGTTTTGCATCATATTTTTAATTCATCACTCATACGACGTGCTATTGTATGAGTGCCATTTACTTGAGTGGTAATGTATGGATCAATTGCCTCTACGCCTTGGTAAGTGAGAGTTGTGAGAGCATGGTCGGATACATGGCCGATCTAGGGAAGTGCTTATATGATGCCGAAATATTTACATGCCATACACATGTTGTATAAAGGTATCCAATGTGTGGGAATTCCATCATGTGGTGACGATGCCGTCAATAGGATGATGATTTGGGTAGTTGCTACCGTTATACTCGTATCTGGGGATGCGTGTAGAGCGAGTAGCTTACTTTACTGCTTTCTTGCATATTTTTCATACTGTGAGGGTTTGGGCTGAAGTGGTTTTCTGCAGGTACATAACAGCGCTATCGGGTAGTACGTATTAGCTACGTTTACGAGAGATCGTTGTATGCCACCGTCTATGCCGCTAGTAATTGTTATTCTCTAAGTTTGTGAGGACGTATGAAACATGCATGCATCATGTTTGTGCATTTCATTCATGGCATTGTTCCTCCCCTTATAAGTTGATTATCTCATTTTGATCAAAATGACAACTTAAAATTTGTTCTCACTGGGGTAATAAAATTTTGCTACAGATGGCACGCACCAAGTAGACAGCTCGCAAGTCCACAGGTCAGCGTCACACGTTCCTTGGAGAGTTTGGGATGCCCACACTCTTGTGGAGAGTACTCAGCTATGTTGGCTATCCCGATGGAATGGAGCCCCGCTACTTCTAGGCAAATGAGAGGTTGGGGAAGGTCTTTTGGTTACTGTGGAAGCCGTTGTTCATCCCAGAGGTGATGGTTCTGAGTGGACTGGTTGGCGTTATGAGTTAACTGGCAGGACCGCTGAAGAAGCTGCTGAGAGGGCAGCCTTTGGGATACTGAGGGATATCATGGATCGTTTTCCTCAGGAGTTGGCAGCAGCTATAGTTGGAGTTTTTCCGAGGGGCAACCCCTCCACTGACTCGTGGCAGCAGGCAAGAGGAAGGTCCTTGGAGATTAGTGCAGCAGAGGCACAAAACAGTGATAACCCCGCCATGAGTGCCATGTTCGCAGAGATGAAGGCCTTCGATGGAGTGGAAGGTAGCCTGCGACGTGTGTCTGGTGCTCTTGGTCAGGCTCGCAATGACCGACGTCAGCTTCAGAGGGATCATGATGCCGAGATTGAGAGGCTCACTGCAGAGATGGCGCAGTTGACTTGTCAGCGGGATCAGGCTACCTAGAGGACTGTGGTCTTTGAGGGAGACGTACGTGCACTAAGAGAGCAGGTTGGACGCCTGACCACTGTTAACAGGAACGCTGAGCGCATGTTGACTCATGTGCTCCATCAGAGGAATGAAGCTTGGTCTGCAGAGAATGTTCTGAGGGCTCGACAGTTTGAGCTAGAGCAGCAGCTGGCCAATGCAGAGGAGTACAATGACAACCTACATGAGGAGGTTCATCGGCTGAACAACCAGCTCTACCCCTATGTTCCTCCTGGTGCGGCAGAGATGGATCTAGATGAGGATGAAGGTCCTGAAGAGCCTGAGGCACCCGCTGAGGATGACGACGATGTTGTGGATGGCGACAACGCCAACATCTCTGACTTAGACAGTGACCACGATGAGTAGACTAGTAGTTGTTGCGCTAGCTACTAGGGTTTCGTTTGCAATGATCTTTTGCTTAGTTGGCACGTTGGGCATGTAATGATGAGTAGAAAGACTAAGGCTTTGATGTAATGTTGGAAAACTTGGATGTGTTTGTGGCGATATCCGAACGTCAAAAGTCCAGTGTATGTATGCTGGCAATTTGGTTGTAATGGACGCGATGTGTGCACTTTAGTAATCTAATTAGTGATGTTGTGTTAATTGGAATGAATTATTGTGCCCCTGTTTTATTATATGAATTTATTCTCTCTAGTGAATTTAGTACGACATAATTTTTCATTCAATCACGATTTCTACAACATCACCTAATAATTACTGTTGCTGAAATATGCAGATGTCGAACACTCGCTGTACCGTGTATGATGCCACTAAGGCTGGTGGCAGTGCCACTGGAAATGAGAACCGTGATCCACCACCGCCTCCTCCTCCACCGTACACCGCGGAACAGTTCTTCGCACAGTTCCTCGGAAGTCAATGCAACATGGAGAACATGCAGCAGAATTTGGAAGCTGCATTGCGCAGTATTGCGGATAACACCCGACGTGGAGTAAACCTGGGTGGGCATGAAGTGAACTAGTATAACAGTTTCAAAGATTTCATGGACACCCGTCCACCAATTTTCAAGGAAGCCGCTGAACCCTTGGATGCAGAAGAGTGGATAAACACAATGGAAGACAAGTTTCGTGTTTTGAGGATGACAGAAGTATTGAAGACTGAGTATGCAGCTCATCAGCTTCAAGGTCCGGCAGGGATGTGGCGGAAGCACCACCGCACCACTTTCCCCCCATGCTCACATCACTTGGAGGGAGTTCACTAAAGCTTTTCGTGGAGTGTACATCCCACCTGGTCTGATAGAAATGAAGCTCGAAGAATTTCTAGCACTGAATCAAGGCACGAAGACTGTGACCCAATATTTGCATGCATTCAACAATCTAAGCCGCTATGCCTTTGCATGGTGAATACTGATGCCAAAAAGATCACTAGTTTCAAGAGAGGTCTGAATCCCAAGATGATGAAACACGTGGGTACCAACATGAGAACTGGTTTCAATGACTTTGTTAGTGACTGCTTGAAGCAAGAGAAGAACAATAATGTGTATGCTGCATCCAAGACTCGTAAAAGAGCTTTTGAGTCAGGTCCGTCCCAGCCTAGGGCCCCGATGGCAAATCGTCCCGCGTATCATTCACCTGCCCCTGGTGCAAGGTTTAGGCCACCCCAGCGGAAGAGTCAGAATGCTCAGCAACCTCAGAGGAACCAGAAGCCATTCAAGATGGCGTTGCCATAAGCTAAGGCAGGACAAGGCAGTTCATCTGGAGCTGTGACTCAAGTAAGGGGACCGTGTTTCAACTGCAACCAACCTAGGCACTTTGCGAAGTTTTGCCCCTATCCCAAGAAGTAGCAGACGCAGTATCAAGCTCATGTGCACCACACCACCATTGATGACATCCTAGAAGGAGAACCTGTGACAGCTGGTATGTTTTCTATCAATAATCATCCTGCAGTAGTTTTGTTTGATTCCGGATCATCTCATTCATTTGTAAGTCAAGCATTTATTAAGAGGTATGAGCAAAAGATAGTTGAATTGGAATGTGCTTATCGGATAAGTTCAGCAGGGGCTGATCTGTTGACTAATCAGATAATCCAGGGAGTATTCCTGAACATAGCGAACAGACAATATAAGCTTAATTTGATAGTCATGCCAGGACTAGTTTTGGATGTGATTATGGGAATGAACTGGATGAATAAGATGGGAGTAGTAACTGATGTTGGAGGAAGAAGTATTTCTCTTAAGGAACCTATTAGAGAAGGCACCTTTTAGGTGATCCTACCTCGGAAAATAGATCTAGCCAGTACAACTTGTGCCGTCCAAACTACTCTTATAGCCAAGATTCCAGTAGTATGTGAGTTTCTGGACGTGTTTCCAGATGAGTTACCTGGTCTTCCACTGGACCGAGATGTTGAGTTTGCCATTGAGTTAATCCCTGGAACAGCACCGATCTCAAGAAGGCCTTATCGGATGCCTCCCAATGAGTTAGCCGAGTTGAAGAAACAACTCCAAGATCTGTTAAAGAAGGGTTTGATTCATCCCAGTTCGTCTGAATGGGGATGTCCCGCACTGTTTGTGAAGAAGAAAAAGGATAACTCCTTACGTATGTGCGTGGACTATCAGCCACTGAATATAGTGATAATTAAAAACAAGTATCCTCTACCTCGGATTGATATCTTGTTTGACCAATTGTCTAAAGCCAAAGTGTTCTCTAAGATAGATTTGAGATCAGGGTACCATCAGATCAAGATTAGACCACAATATATACCCAAGACCGCGTTTTCTACCAGATATGGTTTGTACGAGTATCTTGTCATGTCCTTCGGATTGACAAATGCTCCTGCATACTTTATGTATCTGATGAATTCCGTCTTTATGCCAGAGTTGGATAAGTTTGTGATTGTGTTCATTGATGACATCCTAATATACTCAGAGAATGAAGAAGATCTTGTAGAACATCTTAGGATTGTCTTGACTAGACTCAGAGAGCATCAGCTGTATGCTAAGTTTAGTAAGTGTGAGTTCTGGCTTAAGACAGTTCCTCTTCTTGGTCATGTGTTATCTGAAAGTGGAATTTTAGTAGACCCTAGTAAAGTACAAGAGGTTATGGATTGGAAGTCACCAACCATAGTTCGTGAGGTCCGAAGTTTTCTTGGTTTAGCCAGTTACTATTGATGTTTCATACCAGATTTCTCAAAGATTGCCAAGCCAATGACAAGTCTGCTACAGAAGGATCATAAGTTTGCCTAGACAGAGGAGTGTGAGCAGCTTTCTGCACCTTGCGGAAATTGCTAACCACTGCTCCTGTTCTGGCACAACCAGATATAGAAAAACCATTTGATGTGTTTTGTGATGCATCTAAGAATGGGTTAGGATGTGTACTAATGCAAGATGGAAGGGTCATTGCTTATGCCTCATGTCAATTGAGGAAGCATGAGGTTAATTATCCTACACAAGACTTGGAGCTTGCAGCAGTTGTGCATGCTCTAAAGATTTGGAGACACTACTTGCTGGGAAATGTGTGTAATATCTTTACAGATCATAAGAGTCTCAAGTACATCTTTACTCAGTCTGAGTTGAATATGCGTCAACGAAGATGGTTAGAGCTGATAAAGGATTATAATATGAATGTGCACTATCATCCAGGGAAGGCTAATGTAGTAGCAGATGCCCTAAGTAGGAAGTCTCATTCCATTGCTGTATAGCCATTGTTTGAAGAGGGGTTCAATTTGTTGCATCCTGCTGTGTTGCATAATATTCAGATTAGTTGTACTTTGGAGAGCAAAATCATTGAAGGTCAGAAAACAGATAAGGGGATATTTCATATCAAGGAGAAAATGAAGAGGGAACCGACCAAACACTTTAGAGTGGATGACCAAGGAGTGTTATGGTTTAAGGACCGCCTGGTAGTACCCAAGGATCGAGAGCTCAAGAACAAATTGATGGATGAAGCTCATCATTCTAAGCTGTCTATCCATCCTAGGAGTAGTAAAATGTACCAAGAGTTGAGACCTCGTTATTGGTGGACCAAGATGAAAAAGGAGATTGCAGCGTATGTTGCCCTTTGCGACATGTGTTGCAGAGTGAAAGCTCTTCACATGAGTCCCGCAGGACTATTCCAACCCTTGTCTATACTAGATTGGAAATGGAATGATATAAGTATGGATTTTATCACTAGTCTTCCCACCACACCAAAAGGAAATGATTCGATTTGGGTAATTGTAGACCACCTTACCAAATCAGCTCACTTTTTGCTAGTTAAGACAACTTTTTGACCACCTCAATATGCAGAGAAGTATATTGCTGAGATTGTTCGATTACATGGTATACCGAAGACCATCGTGTCTGACCGTGGTTCACAGTTTACTGCTCATTTTTTGGAGCATCTTCATAAAGGATTGGGTACTAGTTTGATTCGTAGTATAGCTTACCATCCGTAGACAGATGGGCAGACAGAGCGAGTTAATGCTGTTCTTGAAGATATGCTTAGAGCTTGTGTGTTATCATCCAGAGGTTCATGGGAATCATGGTTACCTTTGGCAGAGTTCGCTTACAACAACAGTTATCAAGAGAGTATCAAGATGGCACCATTTGAAGCCCTGTATGGTAAAAAATGTAGGACACCGTTAAATTGGGTTGAACCTGGAGAAAGAAGGTTTTACGGGATTGATTTTGTAGATGAGGTAGAGAAAAAGGTCCGTATCATCCAACAAAACATGCAAGCTGCAGAATCACGTCAGAAGAATTATGCAGATAAGAGGAGAAGATGTAACACCCTAGGTGTTTGTCCCTCACTAAGCAGTGGGTTTGAGCTCAAACATGACAGATTAAGTGGAGATGACAATGTCAAGATCAACCTATGGAGATGAGCCTAACCTAAACTTGGATGTTGCACCATTGCTTTACATATAGGCCATTTTCAAGATATATGCTTGGATGGTGTTATTGCAATATCTTTATGTGTCTCACTTTAGTACCTATCTATATTGATCCCTGGAAAAGTTTCATGAAGTTTGGAATCAAAAAGTCACATGAAATGATAAGTTATATCCTTGTTGGAATGGTTTTACTAAGTGCTTGAATTGCACCATTAAGTGAATAGAAATATAGGTCATCAACCAAACTTTGCAAACTTGCCCAAATGACTCTAGATGAACTCTACAACAAAAGTCATGAAGGGTTCATGTTGAGCAAATGTTAAGAAAATACCCCATTTGGCCTAAAACCCTAGTTTAGGCTTTATCGAGTTGCTACTTTGACCAAAGTGAAAGTTTAGCTTCTGTACTAGTTATGAGGTCTGACCTTAAAGAAAATTTGTAGTTCATCTTATGTAGAACAAACTTTATTAAATGGTCAAGAGCCAGTTTGGCTTCTAGCTTGGTCAAATAGAGCTCACAAGATTGATTAAGCCGCTGTTTTTGGAAGATCAGAAATTTTTCTAAGTCCTTGAGTGGCAGCAATAAGTTGACATGTTTGGTGATCTTTATCTCCCTAACCATGCTGAACCAGTCCATGGCCCTTTAATAAAAGTTATTGTTTAGTTTGTATGCTACAAACTTTATTAAAGGACCCAAGCCTGATTTCATCTCTAAGCTTGTCAAACTGTGGGTTGAAGTTTGTATGTAGCTGCTATTCTCAGCATTTCAAAGATTCCTGATCACCGTGTTGACATCTGACGTTCTCCCAATTTTGTTAAGCAACTCAAGTTGGTCCAAATGTTAAAGTTGGAGCTTATATGATGAGGAAGAGCATACAAGAAAATGACATTACTGAGATTTTATTTTGGCCATAAATTCTTGTAGTCGTTAATCACTGTTAACTCACTGACACTGCCAACTTGGAGATTAATTAGCTGTTAATCCAATGCTCAAATGACCGAGCACTCTTAACCAAAGTTGTAGGGTATCATGTGGGCTGCAAACTTTGTATTTGGCCCAAGTCCAGAATCGGCCCGGAAGCTAGCCCAAACCTCGTCCCACCTTGGCCACCTCGCTGCACGCCACGTGCTCGGCAAAACACCTCAACAACCACCGCGTGCTCGCCACGCGCGCGAACGCGTCCACCTCATCTCCACGCGCCGAGTCCCTCTGCCCATCATCACCCTCACGCTGCGCCACGGTCATCGCGTCCCTCCGGGCGTGCCTCGCCGCGCTCCAAGGCCACCGCGCGGGCACCCACGCTGTCCGCCTGCTCCCATGGCTTGCCACCGGCAGTCGCAGCGTGTTCGCGAACCATGGCCAAATCATGACATGACCGGGCCACCAAGGGCTACGCGCTGCACAGCCGCCGGGGAGAGGCTCCAATGGGAACATGGCTAGCCATCCCTCCGCCGTCGCAGTTCACCGCCACCATTGCCGGCCAAATCGAGCTCCAGAGCTCGCGGCCATGCCGCGTTCTCGTGGATTGTCCGGTCAAATGCTGAATGAACCGCAGCACCACCTTCGCCATGCCATGTCGTACGCGCAGCACTTCTTCCCCGGCCTTGACCATCACCGGAGACCGCTGCCATCGGACCGCCGCCGTCGCCGCCGCCTGCTCCTGTGGCCACGGCACTGGGGACCACCTCGGGCCGAGGCGAGTAGCTCTGTGGGTGCGCAAGGGCCCCTGGATGCTCGTGCCGGCCTTAGCCACCATCACTGGTGACCCTCTCGCCGGAGCCGCGAGTCCGGCCGCCCTCCCCTGCTCTGCCGACGGGAGGAAGGAGAAGGAAGCCGTTCCCCCCTGTGTCTTTCTCTCTAGTGAATGACAAGTGGGCCTAGCTGAACGGCGGGTCCCCCAAGTCAGAGTTATGTGTGGCGTAGTTGGGTACCGATTCGGGTGTACCTAGCAAATTAAGTTAGGGTTGTTTTAATTCTGTTTTTGAATTTCAGATTTTGTGTAAATCTTCTAAATTCCATATCTCATGCTAGGAAAGTCCAAAAATGGAAAATGTGAACTTTTTGGAAACCTTGTGAAGAGATCTATGCAGTAGAGTCATAAAATATTAGGTGTTGTAGATGTTTTCTGATGTCTTTATTTAAGCTTTAAAAGTGCTCCTAAAAATGCTTATAACTTGACCAGAGCCATATTTAGAGTTTGGGAAGTCCAAAAATAGTGATTCTTGTTTTGTTAATCTTATGATGACATTTACTAACTAGGAAAAATATTAAACCTAGTAGTTGTTCACTGTTTTCTTAGGGTTGGGATTTACTCTTGCTAATTCGGCATTTCTTGCATATGTTGTTTGGGAAATTCCTAACTAATGCTGTGATGCTCCAAATGATGTGAAATTTTTATGGTAGTCTTGCTATGCTATGTATGTACTGTGGTATAAATTTCATGGTCATTACTTACTGTATGATCAAGTTATTGATTTAACTTGTTTACGGCTTGATAAATAGCTTATAAATAATATATAAATGATAAAATGGAAAATGTGATTCCATTACCTTAGTATGATGTTGCTCTATCATGTTGATTCATACTATGGCCATGTGTTCATAGAAAATATTGAGTTTTAGGTTTAATTTACTCTCACATGATTTATTGCAATAGCTATTTGTCTTTTTCATAGAGGTTGATATACTTGTCCAAATGTCTTGAAATTTGGACAGTAGACTTTTGGGAGCATATATAGGCCACTGTAATTTTGGTAGAATTTATTGAGCACTTTTACTATGTGTTGATAATTCCACCTAATTATCTAAGATAAATTAAGAAGTGTATTAAAATAATTTATCTAGCATTGGACACTATGTTTTCTGGTGTTTATTAGTCATGTATGAAATGTTGGTAAAGTTGGTTTTGTGCATTTATATGTTTGCAACATAAGTTAATAATTATTTCTTGCAAATGAGGTTTCTAGACAGATCTGGAAACTTAGCAAAGTTCTTCATGATAATGTGCTTTGTTGTAAAACTTATTTATACAAAAGTTGTAGATAATTTATGTATCTAGCTATTGTTTAAATTTGGTGGTATTTGGTCAAGTAGTTTTTGAGTTATAGATATTTAAAATCAGATCCCAGAATTGGTTGCTCTCTGTTTGGAGCAGACCAGATTCTATAGCTTTATCTTTTTGGCCTATTTAACTTGGGAATCAGGCTTAGCTGATATTTAATGAATAGTAGACAATTTCATAAGCTTTCCAGATTATCCTCTTGCATGACATTTGGAATTGTGTAGCTTCTGGAATGATGTTATTTCTGGACTGTTCATGCTGATGCAAATCTGGGCTTTTCTGTTAAGTATAGTTGGAGTTACATAAGTGTGTTGGTGTCATGTCACACCCCAAAATTTTTAATTTTGGGTTATGCTTAGAAAACACTAAATAAAATAAATAATTTTAATATTTGAATAAATTTATTAGATAAGTTAAGTTGCTGCTAATTTAAATATAGAAAATTATGGTTTTAAATCTTTCCATATTAATTTGATAATGTGGTGGTTGTGTGATGCTTGTCTTTGGTGTGGGTGAGTGCTATTATTTTCAAAATACCCTAGGATGACGATTACTTCTCATCGGAAAACTTTTTGGCATTTTCTGGATTTAAAATTTCAATTTCCGTGAGCTTAATCTTTTTCCTTGATCTCTTCATCAATCTTTTTATGAGTCCAAACTTATTTGGTTGAGTTCCTTATCTCCCCAAGAGTCTCCAGGATTTTTCCCGTGATTTTTCTGAGCTCCGGGCTATTTTTCGCGGCCAAAAAGGTAATACTAGATTTTCTAGAATTATTTTTATTCGCGGAATTAAAATAATCCTGAAATTAAGAAATTCTGAAAAGTTTCCAAACCCTACGACTATATATATGCCGGCGTAGCCCTCGATGCCCTGGTTTCAGAAGTACAACCCTTATCACGAGCCGCTGCTCGTAGCTCCCTCCACCCCTCGTCGAAGTTCTTCATCTACAGCTTGCGTTCCGACGAACTCTTTGACGAGCTTTTCTAGCCAAACCGTCGCATCCCGACGCCAGCCACCACCACCAAGAGGCAGCCCTCGTCATTCTCTACACTGTGGTATATCCGTTTGCGCGAATCCATCGCCGTTTCATCGAGTTCCCATCTCATCTTGTTTCTCTCCGGCGAGGTTCTACCATGACTGACCGGAGCTCCTCCAAGCCCAAGGTAGAAGATGATACTATTTACAGTTTTGCCACTAAACTTGTTTTGATCATAAAATCTCCGTTTTAACTCCGATTTGACCCGTTCAAGTTGCGTTAGATTCGTATTTGCGAGCTCTATATGTTAGTATAGCTGTACATTAGGTTTGAGAAATTTAATTTTCGAGTTTATATTTAAGTAATTATTTATCTATAGGAAATCTTAGAAAATTCATAACTTTCACGTTTTAAATCCGAATTTCGTGATCTTTACGTCTGTGTGATCGTAGTAACGTTTAGAAGAGTTTTACAAACTTTTTATACTATTTTGCTACTATTGGTGTACTATTTTAATTATGTCTCTTTGTTTGCTTCGTGTATGATTGCTCGGATGATTGTATGTTGATGCTTGGTGATCGAGTATAGACGATGAGCAGTTTCTTGATGATCAGGAGTATTATTTTGAGCCAGACCAGCAGTATCAACAGGAAAGCTTTGATCAAGGCAAGTATAACATGGGACCATCCTTGTTGTCTTATTCACTGAAATTATCATACATATGCATGTGTCCTCCTTGACAACCGCAGAGATTATAACATAGCTATTGATTTCCTGTTCTCTTATCACCTATGGGATATGCATTTGGGTAGCTATTGCTAGTGCTTAATTATGAACAATGATCTTGTAATTTGATTAATGGATTAAGCAACCAACCATTAAGTTGATTTTATTACTGTTGAAAAGGGGGCTAGAGCAAGGGGTTATATTGTTGCTCTAGTTTCTCTCCATAAGGACTTATCTGTACGTGATTTATCCGGGACATATAGTACAGCTATGAGTGCTATATGGCTCTGGCTCTAGTTGTTCAAGAGACCTTTTCTAGCTTGTTAGTGGTTACCTTAATTGGCGTAAGAATGGCTTGCCATGTTGGGTGTAGGACAGCCTCTAGTCTATGAGTATAGCCGAGAAGGAATTGTACCATTTGAAAAGGGGGGTTCCTACATCTGCCTGCCGAGTGAATCTAATGGCCCTAACTTGTTAGACGAACTTTTGAATGACTTTATATGGTTTTCGATGTTTTGGGCCTTGCAAACCCATGCATTTAGAAAGCATGACTCACAGTGAAAGTGTACACCTCTACGCAGAGTTTAATAAACTGTTATACTAGCCGTGCCCATGGATACAGGCGGCCTTGGAACATTTACAGATAGCTGATCACCATTGTCATATCATGCTTAATTACTGTTGTTATTATTATGCTCATGTTAATGCTAATCATTATCCTTATTATAATTGATCATTGGTTCATTAATGGGAATTGGTTCATCTTGATGCTACTCAATTGCTAATTACATGATGAATAAAAGCTAAATGCAGTCAAACAGTGTCTAGCCTTTTGTGCCTCATGAACCCTGTGTTGTACTTGTTGAGTTCGACATGGACTCACTCTTGCTATTTACCCAACACTCCAGTGAGTAGTAAGGTGCTGCTCAGAAGAAGGATAAAGAGGTAGTGGAGTTTCCAGAAGTCTTTCAGAAGTGTTTGGCATACGGAGCCACCAGTCAGCCGTCCCTGAGAAGAATGGAGCCTGAAGTTTAGTCACCGTTCCATGATACTCTGATCTAAGTGTTAATATAGCTATGTATACGTTATATAATAACATTGTTTCTGATACTTTTTCATTCTGACATATGTGTGGACTTCCTGGGCACACATATGATTAGCCTGGTTTTGTTCTTTAGAAAACTGGGTGTGACATGTCGCTACTTGATACTTGGATTGGTACCCTGTAATCTTATGAGACTTGTGCCTTGATTCATGTGCTTGCCATCTTCTATGTTAGGCCTTAGTGAGGATCAAGTTGTTTAGCTCTAGGTGCTTATGTGAACTTTGGTATGTTTGCATGATTGCTATATTTATTACACTTCTATGCATTCATACATATGCATTGTTGCACCTCATTTAGGTACGCTAGCTGAAGCCCGTGAAGGACATGATGTGGAGCCAAACCCAAAGATGGAGTTGGTGGATCCATCCCGAAGATAGAAACTATAGAAGGACCAGACAAGTGATAGATTGAGGGAATGGTCGCCAAGCGAGTTTCTGCTGACAAAACTCTGACTTGAGTCGGATCCCAGGCAAGCCTCGGAGCATTATAAGCCTCCTAATTTCTAAAAATGCAATTGAGTATTATATGTTATATGTATTGTTGCATTAAGTTATAGGTGTTGGATGAAAACACTTGCTGCATTGATATCCTATCCTTGTCCAGAAAGTATACCATGAATCCTATTAGCTCAGGATCGAATAGATGCTTAGCCCTGCTTTAAGCGGTAGAAGTCAGGTGAGATATAGGAATATTCATATATGGCACGGTTGGCTATATTTGCTATCGTGGAAAGGAACCATGTGTTAATAAAATGAAATGAGACCGGGCGGGATGACGATAGTGAAGCAACAAGGCATGGAGGTCTTAGGTGTGGATCTATCCCTGTCTAAGTCGTTTAAGGACTGATTCGCTGTACGTCCTTGAGTCATGTTGAACGCAGTCTAACACTTAGTTGGCCAGATAAGTCGTTCCGACCGCGAAGCCGAGTAATACAGTTCAGGCCGGGAATCGAATGGTAGGTCGCATCTTGGAGGTAGTAAGGATGTGCTTGGGGACATTGGCGTGAGACCAAGGGGGGTTAGAGTCCCTATCACCTGGCAGATTGTTGCCCTTGGGGATGTGGCATCAGTCGAACCCGCGACTCCTGAATTATACGAAAGGTGGCTTGTGCGACCCTAGCAGGGGCCTGCGCGGTGAGTGTTAGAAATACCCCTCCAGCTGGATAGGAACTCGATTCGAATCGCCGTCGCTCCCGGTTAGTGAGCACTTGACTTGAGCAGCGGCAACGTAGATTCAATTAAATTGAACGGATGGTTAATTGGATGACGATGTATATGTTGCCTCAATTTATACCTGCTATGGTTAATATTGGTTGCTACTAATCAAGTGAGTGCTCTAGTATAGGTGCTATTATAGATGACAGGTTAATGATAATTAACTTGATGCTTAAGCATTAATGATTGATCATCTATATTAAGCTTTTATGCAAAATGTTGTCAAGCTAGCCCCACTTTATATCAGCCTTGCATGATCCTTGGTGTCACTTTATTTCTGGTTTATGACAGGTATGTCTAGCTGAGTACATTGTTGTACTCAGGGTTTTATCCCCACTTGTTGCAGGTTGTGATGTATCATAGCGACTGCAAGAGTTGGTTGGCTCTTGCCGTAGAGGCGAAGTGTGATCACGGGCATGATCCTCCTGAGTTATCTTCTCTCTAATGCTTTTGTTGGAAGTCAACCTTGGTATTGGCATGTATTTGAAATAAGAGTGTTGTTAGTTTCAAATTACTTTGCTTCCGCTACTTTTGAACTTAAGTTGTAATATCTACGTTGAACTCCGTTGTATATTGAATTACTTATGAAATGGTTGTAACATGTGACTTGTTATGTTGAATCACTACGATCTTGGCTTGTATGTTGGTTGGTTTGAAATCCCTCGTGATTTCATTGGACTACCGGAGTTATATGGGCTCAAGTGCGAGAATTTGATCACTTTGGTGATTGTTTTTGTACTTGTGCTCTTATAATTTGGACGGTTCCATTATAGAAGACCGCTAGAATTTCAAGGGGGTGACTACGTCTATTTGAAGGTTACCCCAATGAAAAAGAAACGGTTTGGAATCAAGAAGAAACTTGCTACTAGATTTGTAGGACCATACAGGATCATAGAGAAGAAGGGTCTCATGGCTTATAAGCTGCAGTTACCAGAAGCGATGAGTTCCATCTTTCTAGTCTTCCATGTATCATAGTTGAAGAAGTGTTTGCGTGTTCCAGAAGAGAGAATAGAACCTCAGGGTATTCAGATCAAGGCAGACTTGGAATACCATGAGCAATCGGTTCGAGTTTTAGATACTAAGGACCGAGTCACTCGGAATAAAGTGGTGACAACTTACAAGATTCAGTGGAGCCATCACGATGAGAGTGATGCGACGTGGGAAACAGGAGAATATCTGCAAACCGCTTATAAAGATTTTTACAACAAGTGGTTCATAACTCAAAAATCTCAGGATGAGATTCTTATAAGGGGGGAGGGCTATAACACCCCTGGGTGTTAAGCATGCATTAGCATCCCAAAGCATGAGCATTAGCATCACATGCCTTTAATAATCACAGGCAATATAAGTTAAAACTAAATTGAAATGTGAAAAACATCTGTTTGAAACATAATTGTTGCATTTGCTTGCTAGAGTTGTAAAACTTGTTTGGCTATAATGTTATAATAACCTAGAATTAATTAGCATGATTTTTGGAGCAACTTTTGTATTCAAAATCTCCCCAAATTTTGCTTTTAAAAATATTCTAGAAAATGAGTTTTTATTTGAAAACTTGACTTTAAATCATTAATTCAAAATCTGTTTGGAATTTTGAAAAATGCCCTAAATAAAAGTTGTAGAGAATTAAATTTTGAACAACTTTTGTTTTGAGGTCAACTTTTGAAAATGCCTTTTTCCTCTTTAAAAAGTCAAATTTGAAATGAATTAGAAAATCTGGAATTTGAATTATAAAAGAAAAAGCATTTTCGGCCTTAACGGGCCGCCGTCTCCGCTTCGGCCCGCTTGCGCAAGCCGGCCTGGCCCGCGTTCGCGCCTGCCTCCTCCCGCCCGCGCGTGTGCACGCGCCCGTGGCTACCGCGGCCGCTGCGTGGCCGTACGCCGCCGACGCCTCGCGCCACGCGCCCTCCGGATGATGAGTACATCGCCACGCTGGACAAACCGATGCTATGGTCTTTCCCAAGTTGCAATTCGTTCCCAACTCAGCTGCCACGTCACCCTCGGATTCAGTAGACATGTCATCACTGTTTCGGTCATAACTCTCTCATACGACATCAAAACAGGGCGTTCTTGGTTGTGTTGGAAAGGGGACGAGACGCCATCGTTTTGGATCTGGTCCCAGCTCCAGAAGGTCCGTGGATCATTCTGTGTGACCACGGCAAGGTGCTACGTCACCTATTTGGGCCAACTTGGCCATGTATCGTGTCGGGCCTTAAGCCCAAGTTGTGGGCGCCCAACCCCTGGCCGTCCTCAACCCTAGGTCGAGTCTTAGACTATAAAAACAACCGCCGCCGCTGCTAGATAATTGGGTTTTGTTTAGAGTTTAGTTTTCCATCGAGAAACTGAATCGTTCATTGTAACTGTGGTGACAAATCCTTTTACAGTGATCCAGGGCCCCTATTCTTGATCTCCTCCACTGTGTTGATTAGTCCTTTGGAACCGAGTTCTTGAACCCTCTATTGATATTCGCATCATTCATATTTGCAATTTCAGATTGCGTGTTTTTACCTTCTTGCTTGTGCTCTTCGATTCGCTTGCAGGAAAAGCCTTCTTGGCGAGGTCAATCAAGTTGTGCTTGGTTGATAACCAATGGAGCAGTGGTGTAACGGTTGCAGGGTTCGAATCGTGTCTAATTTGAAGCCGGATCGCCAACGTCGAGATCTCCACAAATCGAACTTACCGGTTACCTCTCGGAAGATCGGGCCTGTATCTCATCAATTGGTATCAGAGATTTTAGGTTTACCGCGAGGTATATTCTCGTTTGCCTTAGATTCATATTTGTTCATTACCTAGAGTCCACAGAAAGCCCAAAAATATTTCAATTTCCACTGTCCTATCACCCTTTGTGCCTTTGCAATTTTGTTTCAGATTCGTGTTGTTGAGTTTGTGTCCGTGGTCGAGTCTTGTTGCTGGTTTAGGATTGTGTTTGTGGTCGTAGTTCAATCGCTCGTTGCTGTGATTTTATTTTTCCACCGCTATCCCATCCACCGTTCCCAAACAACAAGTCGAAGCCACCACATTACTCGACTTGCCCCGCTAGCCGCCTTGTGTAACTTCTCGCCGCCGCGCAAACCCTAGATATGTTGCCAGCCGCTCTTATTTTGCCTGCATCGCAGCCCTCTTTTCATCATCAGGCGAATACCTACTGTCACTGTTGGAGTCACAGGGACGCTCTTGTGATCGGTGTTGGAGTTTAGGGACACTTTGCCCTAACTGCCGCTGTCGTGTTGTGCCTCCAGTCAAAACATAACTTGAGATACCTTCGGTAAAACAGGCATAACTTTTCGCTCGTTTATCAGAAAAATCTGAAATTTTTATAGCAGCTTCTTGACACCATTCGGAGCCGACCCAAACTGGCTTTGCCCTATTTGGTTTCATCAAAATTGTCAAAAAAATTCAGGAAAATAAAGAAAAAAATTGTCAAAGTTTTTGCACGCTTTTCAGAGCACGTGCGGTATTTCTGTAGACCACATCCCACCTCAGTTGTAGGTGCCAATTTTTGTGGTTGCATCTTTTGTGATCCTTTTTCAGAGAAAAATATAAAAAAAATAGTGAAAAAATATAAAAGTTTGATTCCTACTAGTGCCTTTTGGAAAAATCAGGGAAAAATTCAGGAAAAAGGAAAAATCTGGGTTATTTGCTTGTTCTGTGCGTTCTTTCCATCGTCCTTTGTTTTCACCTTGTTGAGCTACGTCTCGACATGTCTTAGCCAGCAGCTGTGATTTGTACTTTGGATCCGGATTGAACAATCGCTAATCTGCATTCGTTAATTGCTAATCCTTGCTGTCATATTGTGTGCCTACCCATAGCTCCACATATTCTTCTGTCAGCACAGGTTCATCTTGCAACTGTTACCCACGCTCAACAACAGATTACTTCGTCACGTTGGTTTTGCTCTTGTTTGACGTTGGTAAGAATACAGGCAAGACGGTCATAAGCCGCTTGTGATTTTGCATTCCACTTTCACCACCACCACCACTTGTTTCCGTTTTAGTTGATAGGGATAATACTTTGGTGTTGTCTTTTTCTATCTTCTAACCATGGCAGGATCTCCGACGGACTTCAATGAGTGTGTGTCCAAGAGTGAGCTTACAACGTTCATGACTGAACAACGCAATCTTATGACCGAGCTGACGCGCAATGTGAACAATCTGGTCACCCGCATTGAACAACTCGAGCAACGCCCTCCACCTCATCATGCTGCTGATGACGATGCCGATGATTTTGGTGATGACGATGCGGATGCTGACGGTTATGCCCGTCACCGCCTCAACTTCAACCGTCGCAGTATGGGAGGTAATAATCATGGTAATAATGATCCTTTTGCTAAAATTAAATTTAGCCTTCCTCCTTTTGCTGGTAATGTTGATCCAGAGGCTTATTTAGATTGGGAGCTTGCTGTTCAACAAAAATTTGATTCTCATAATGTTCCTGCTGAGCATAGAGTTAGACTTGCTACTAGTGAGTTTACTAATTTTGCTTTGTTCTGGTGGAGTGATCTTTGCAATGCTAATAATGCTGCTGATGTGCCTCAAACTTGGAATGCTTTAAAGCAACGTATGAAATCTCATTTTGTTCCTCCTTATTACCAATGTGATTTACGTTTGAAACTGCAAACTTTAAAACAAGGTGATAAAGGAGTAGAAGCTTACTATCAAGAATTGCTTATTGGTTTAGCCCGTTGTGGTATAAATGAAGATGATAATGATGCTAGCGCTAGATTTTTTGGTGGTCTAAACCATGATATACAGAACATACTTGATTACAAAGAATGGCGCAATTTTTCCCAATTGTATCATCTTGCTATTAAGGCAGAACGTGAAGTACAGGGACACAAACAATACCAGCCTTTCAGGTCTAACAATGGAAGGAATTTTCAGCAGCGTTCTGAGCCGGAGACGCCCAAGCTTTGTGTTGCACCATAGCCATCTACACCTCCATTTTCTTCCGGGGTAAGTCAATTGTCTAATGTGCAGAAGAAAGGTGCCACTTCAGGTGCTTCTACTAGCTCCTCCTCGTCCAGCGCTAAAATCATTTGCCACCGATGCAAAGGCATGGGACATGTCATGAAGGATTGCCCCAGTCGTCGTGCTTTTATTGCTACCGAGGATGGATATGTAAGTACTAGTGATGTTGAAGATGATTTAGCCTTTGCTGCTAACATTGATGTAGATGACAAGGAGGCCATCATCATTGACTCTGTGGCTACTGCTGCAGACTACCCTAGCCTTCTTGTGCAGCGTGTGTTGAGTACACGTGTGGGACATGAAGAAGAGATGAAGATCCAATGAAACAATTTGTTCCACATGTATTTTATTGTGCAGGGTTGTCGTGTTCTCACTATCATTGATAGCGGAAGTTGCAATAACTTGGTGAGTTCAGATTTGGTTGAGAAACTTGGCTTGACCACACGATAACATTCGTATCCATATAAACTTCAATGGTTCAATAATAGTGGTAAGACTAAGGTAACTAAATCAGCACGCATTAGCTTTTTCACAGGTTCTTATCATGATACTGCTGATTTTGATGTTGTCCCTATGCAAGCTTGTTCCATTTTGTTAGGTCGTCCATGAGAATTTGATAATGATGCTTTACACCATGGTAGAACTAATACATACACTATCATACATAAGGACAAGAAAATAACATTGCTGCCTTTGTCTCCTACGGATATTATTAAACATGCTAATGAGATTAAAAATAAACCTCCAACTGACATTGCTAAAAGTAATGGGATTAAGTTAAAAGGAGGTACTTTTCTTGCTACAACTTCTGCTACTGCTGAGTTATATGATAATCCTGATGCACCATGTTATACTATGTTTTGTCAACCTATTATGTCTGGTGCATTGCCTGCTGTCACTAACCTTTTGCAGGAGTTCGCTGATGATGGGATGAAGTCGAGGATGACTCCAATTCTAGGAGGAGGGGATGATGAGGACATCGTCAAGATGGAGTCGAGGACGACTCCAATTCAAGAAGGGGAGGATGATGAGAACATCGCCACGCTGGACACACCGACGCTATGGTCTTTCCCAAGTTGCAATTCGTTCCCAACTCAGCTGCCACGTCACCCTCGGATTCAGCAGACATGTCGTCACTGTTTCGGTCATAACTCTCTCATACGACATCGAAACGGGGCGTTCTTGGATGCGTTGGAAAGGGGATGATGATGCCGTCGTTTTGGATCTGGTCCCAGCTCCAGAAGGTCCGTGGATCATTCTGTGTGACCACGGCAAGGTGTTGTGTCAGCTATTTGGGCCAACTTGGCCATGTATCGTGTCGGGCCTTAAGCCCAAGTTGTGGGCGCCCAACCCTTGGCTGTCCTCAACCCTAGGTCAAGTCTTAGACTATAAAAATAGCCGCCGCTACTGCTAGACAATTGGGTTTTGTTTAGAGTTTAGTTTTCCATCGAGAAACTGAATCGTTCATTGTAACTGTGGTGATAAATCCTTTTACAGTGATCCAGGGCCCCTGTTCTTGATCTCCTCCACTGTGTCGATTAGTCCTTTGGAACCGAGTTCTTGAACCCTCTATTGATATTTGCATCATTCATATTTGCAATTTCAGATTGCGTGTTTTTACCTTCTTGCTTGTGCTCTTCGATTCGCTTGCAGGAAAAGCCTTCTTGGCGAGGTCAATCAAGTTGTGCTTGGTTGATAACCAACGAAGCAGTGGTGTATCGGTTGCAGGGTTTGAATCGTGTCTGATTTGAAGCCGGATCGCCAACGTCGAGATCACAAATCAAACTTACCGGTTACCTCTCGGAAGATCAGGCCTGTATCTCATCAGGTGGCCCCCGCGTCCCTCCGTGCCCGCCTACTCCCTCTGCGCGCTTGCCCGCCTCACCTGCTACCTCCATTCTCCTCTCCTCGCCCCACAGCAACGCGGCCGAGCGACCGAGCGGCCACCGCACCATTGCCGGCTCCAGAGCTCCGCCACCGCCTTAGCCGCCACCCCGGCTCACCGCCACGGCCTCCATCTTCCTCCTCGCTTCGCCTTCTCGTTGCGCATCCTGTGCTCGCCACGGCCCACAAGGATATGGCCCCTAGCCACGGTAATGGCTCGCCAGAGTTCCGGCCGAGCTCACCAGAGTGAACTGCTCCGTGGACTTCACCCCTCCATCCTCCTTCTCGTCCACTTCTCACGCGCACGAGCACTGCATTCGCGCGGTGAAGCTCGCAGACCACACCACGCGGCCCATCTCGGTCGGTGTTGGCCGGCTGACGGCGGGCCGAGCCACCGCGCCGCCATGCACGCCGGTGAGCTCGATGCCGAGCTCGTCTGGCCGCATGCTAGGCCCCCTCGGCTTCGCCTTGTTGCGGGGAATCGAGTGGTGGTGACCTCCGTCACCGGGGAGCTCACCGCCGGCGAGAACGCCGCCATGTTCTCCTGGTGTGTGTGACAGGCGGGCCTGAGGACCCCACTGTCAGCCTCTTTGGTGCAAGCGGGAGAAAATGCGCGGGGTGTGCGTAGCGTTTGGTGTTCGGGTTTTTCAGAAAAAAGATAAAGAAAATGATTTTCCAAAAATTGTGAAAAGCTTTCAAAAATCGTATCTCAAGATTTCTAGCTCCAAAAATTGTGAAACAAATGTTGTAGTGTTTCTCATGAGTAGATCTATGGTGTAAAATTATTGCATGTCTAGTTTGAAATACTTTTCTGTATAGATTTATTTAATTCTCATAAGTGCTGATATCTTAGAAAATATCTAGTAAATAGAATATTGATCAGAAAAATATGGTTCCTATTTCATTAGTATTCTTTAGTAATGTAATTTCTAGGAAAAATGTATTTGATGCATGTCCTGTGAAAAATTATTGAGGTGTAGTTCAAATGCCTTTAATTGATGATTTTTGTTATTTTTGGTAGAGAGCAAAAATTGTATAACACATGCATATGATAATTTTTGTGATGAGCTTGTTTACTGTGTAGAGCATAGGAAAAATAATAAATCTGTTGTTTGATACTTTTCCTAGTACAAAGTATTTTCATGCTCATTATTATGCTATAGCTTGTTTATTTTGTATAGATTATTTTACTTATCCAAATCCCATGAAATTTCTGTAGTATGCTATTTGGAGTAGGACTATGCTACTGTAATTTTTGTAGATTTTTACATGCAACAGAAATAGGTGTTAATGTGTAACCCTAGTTTAAATGGGAAATAAAAGGTTATTCTTTATGAATAATTAAAAGTAATAAAAAGTGTTGGGTGTATCTTTGAAGCACCAAACTACCTTGCTGGTGTTACTTGATAGGTTAAGGTATTAGGGTTTGGCAAAGTGTAGCAACACTTGTGTGAGAATTATATGCTAACTAGTATAAGAGTAGATGACATGTTTTGTGGTACATGTTCTTGGATGAAGTTGACTACCTTGTAGAAGATTTGGTCTCTAATCTATACCATCAGTTTCAATATGCTCATCTGCATATCATGTCATCATGGCATTCCATCGCATCCGATGCATCGTCTGCATGTTTACTTATGCAAATGCATCATACAGGATCGCAGGAGGAGTCACCGGTAGCAGTGCCGGAAGATCAGACTTGGACCGATCCGCAAGAGCTCCAGGGACCGGAGGTGCCTGAGGAAGAGGAACAAGGAGAGGAGTTGCCTGAGTGCGTAGATCACCAGCCTAGTTCGTTTGAAAGAGGCAAGCCCCGGAGCATTTTGAATCCCCTATTTTATTCAAGCAATTCTTTATATATGAGTTATATATTGTTGCATTAAGTTATAGTAGTTGAGTGAAAAACTCTTGCTGCATATATACCTTTTCCTTGTCCCATAAATATGCCTGGAATCCTATTTTAGTTTAGGATCAAAAGTATTGCTTAGCCATGCTTAGACCGGTAGAAGTCGGGTGATTTCCTGTCACATGCGAGATATAGGTGGATACCTAGTTATGGTTAGCTATAATTATTATCATGGAAAGTAACCAAGTGTTGATGGATAAACGGAGACCGGGCGGAGTCTTATAGGGTTTTGGACTATAGTGATTTCGTCTGTGTTGATTAAGGACCGATCGTTGCTCGTCCCTCTTGTCATGTTGAACGCATGCCTCACATTTAGCTGGCCGAATATAGTACCATTCGACTGCGAAGCTAGTGACACTATTTGAGCTGGGATAAACTCGGATTGGTAGACTGGTGCTGAAGGGGGTATGACGGGGACACGAAGAGTGAGCCTAAGGTGCGTCCTGGCAGTCGGGCGCAGGGTTTTTTTACCGACCGGACGGCTCAAACCGCCAGCCTCCGG